>OZ007593.1:351363209-352563209 GCA_963931845.1 Maratus michaelseni
GTTAAAATTTCTGTTTTTTTTTTTTTTTTTTTTCGAATGTTCTGGATTTTATATCCTACATACTACCTTTATTCCGAATTCCAAGTTTCTAGCTCAACAAAATCGGATTATTTGCAATTTTTCGATTTTTTCGATTTTTTATTTTATTATTTTATTTTCGATTTTATTGTGTTTTTTATGTTTTCATTTTCTAAATTATAAACACTACCTTCACACCAAATTTTAAGTTTCTAATTTTGTTGGTATATGTTAAATTTTCTGTTTTTTTTTTTTTTTTTTTTTAATTTCTGGATTTTATATCCTAAATACTACCTTTATTCCGAATTCCAAGTTTCTAGCTCAACAAAATCGGATTATTTGCAATTTTTCGATTTTTTCGATTTTTTATTTTATTTTCGATTTTATTGTGTTTTTTATGTTTTCATTTTCTAAATTATAAACACTACCTTCACACCAAATTTTAAGTTTCTAATTTTGTTGGTATATGTTAAATTTTCTGTTTTTTTTTTTTTTTTTCGAATTTTCTGGATTTTATATCCTAAATACTACCTTTATTCCGAATTCCAAGTTTCTAGCTGAACAAAATCGGATTATTTGAAATTTTTCGATTTTTTCGATTTTTTATTTTATTTTCGATTTTATTGTGTTTCTTATGTTTTCATTTTCTAAATTATAAACACTACCTTCACACCAAATTTTAAGTTTCTAATTTTGTTGGTATATGTTAAATTTTCTGTTTTTTTTTTTTTTTTTCGAATTTTCTGGATTTTATATCCTAAATACTACCTTTATTCCGAATTCCAAGTTTCTAGCTCAACAAAATCGGATTATTTGCAATTTTTCGATTTTTTCGATTTTTTATTTTATTTTCGATTTTATTGTGTTTTTTATGTTTTCATTTTCTAAATTATAAACACTACATTGACACCAAATTTTAAGTTTCTAATTTTGTTGGTATATGTTAAATTTTCTGTTTTTTTTTTTTTTCGAATTTTCTGGATTTTATATCCTAAATACTACCTTTATTCCGAATTCCAAGTTTCTAGCTCAACAAAATCGGATTATTTGCAATTTTTCGATTTTTTCGATTTTTTATTTTATTATTTTATTTTCGATTTTATTGTGTTTTTTATGTTTTCATTTTCTAAATTATAAACACTACCTTCACACCAAATTTTAAGTTTCTAATTTTGTTGGTATATATTAAATTTTCTGTTTTTTTTTTTTTTTTTTTTTTTTCGAATTTTCTGGATTTTATATCCTAAATACTACCTTTATTCCGAATTCCAAGTTTCTAGCTCAACAAAATCGGATTATTTGCAATTTTTCTATTTTTTCGATTTTTTATTTTATTTTCGATTTTATTGTGTTTTTTATGTTTTCATTTTCTAAATTATAAACACTACCTTCACACCAAATTTTAAGTTTCTAATTTTGTTGGTATATGTTAAATTTTCTGTTTTTTTTTTCGAATTTTCTGGATTTTATATCCTAAATACTACCTTTATTCCGAATTCCAAGTTTCTAGCTCAACAAAATCGGATTATTTGAAATTTTTCGATTTTTTCGATTTTTTATTTTATTTTCGATTTTATTGTGTTTCTTATGTTTTCATTTTCTAAATTATAAACACTACCTTCACACCAAATTTTAAGTTTCTAATTTTGTTGGTATATGTTAAATTTTCAGGTTTTTTTTTTTCGAATTTTCTGGATTTTATATCCTAAATACTACCTTTATTCCGAATTCCAAGTTTCTAGCTCAACAAAATCGGATTATTTGCAATTTTTCGATTTTTTCGATTTTTTATTTTATTTTCGATTTTATTGTGTTTTTTATGTTTTCATTTTCTAAATTATAAACACTACCTTCACACCAAATTTTAAGTTTCTAATTTTGTTGGTATATGTTAAATTTTCTGTTTTTTTTTTTGTTTTGTTTTGTTTTGTTTTTTTCGAATTTTCTGGATTTTATATCCTAAATACTACCTTTATTCCGAATTCCAAGTTTCTAGCTCAACAAAATCGGATTATTTGCAATTTTTCGATTTTTTCGATTTTTTATTTTATTTTCGATTTTATTGTGTTTTTTATGTTTTCATTTTCTAAATTATAAACACTACCTTCACACCAAATTTTAAGTTTCTAATTTTGTTGGTATATGTTAAATTTTCTGTTTTTTTTTTTTTTTTTTTTTTTTTTTTCGAATTTTCTGGATTTTATATCCTAAATACTACCTTTATTCCGAATTCCAAGTTTCTAGCTCAACAAAATCGGATTATTTGCAATTTTTCGATTTTTTCGATTTTTTATTTTATTTTCGATTTTATTGTGTTTTTTATGTTTTCATTTTCTAAATTATAAACACTACCTTCACACAAAATTTTAAGTTTCTAATTTTGTTGGTATATGTTAAATTTTCTGTTTTTTTTTTTTTTTTTTTTTTGAATTTTCTGGATTTTATATCCTAAATACTACCTTTATTCCGAATTCCAAGTTTCTAGCTCAACAAAATCGGATTATTTGCAATTTTTCGATTTTTTCGATTTTTTATTTTATTTTCGATTTTATTGTGTTTTTTATGTTTTCATTTTCTAAATTATAAACACTACCTTCACACCAAATTTTAAGTTTCTAATTTTGTTGGTATATGTTAAATTTTCTGTTTTTTTTTTTTTTTTTCGAATTTTCTGGATTTTATATCCTAAATACTACCTTTATTCCGAATTCCAAGTTTCTAGCTGAACAAAATCGGATTATTTGAAATTTTTCGATTTTTTCGATTTTTTATTTTATTTTCGATTTTATTGTGTTTCTTATGTTTTCATTTTCTAAATTATAAACACTACCTTCACACCAAATTTTAAGTTTCTAATTTTGTTGGTATATGTTAAATTTTCTGTTTTTTTTTTTTTTTTCGAATTTTCTGGATTTTATATCCTAAATACTACCTTTATTCCGAATTCCAAGTTTCTAGCTCAACAAAATCGGATTATTTGCAATTTTTCGATTTTTTCGATTTTTTCGATTTTTTATTTTATTTTCGATTTTATTGTGTTTTTTATGTTTTCATTTTCTAAATTATAAACACTACATTGACACCAAATTTTAAGTTTCTAATTTTGTTGGTATATGTTAAATTTTCTGTTTTTTTTTTTTTTCGAATTTTCTGGATTTTATATCCTAAATACTACCTTTATTCCGAATTCCAAGTTTCTAGCTCAACAAAATCGGATTATTTGCAATTTTTCGATTTTTTCGATTTTTTATTTTATTATTTTATTTTCGATTTTATTGTGTTTTTTATGTTTTCATTTTCTAAATTATAAACACTACCTTCACACCAAATTTTAAGTTTCTAATTTTGTTGGTATATATTAAATTTTCTGTTTTTTTTTTTTTTTTTTTTTTTTTTTTCGAATTTTCTGGATTTTATATCCTAAATACTACCTTTATTCCGAATTCCAAGTTTCTAGCTCAACAAAATCGGATTATTTGCAATTTTTCGATTTTTTCGATTTTTTATTTTATTTTCGATTTTATTGTGTTTTTTATGTTTTCATTTTCTAAATTATAAACACTACCTTCACACCAAATTTTAAGTTTCTAATTTTGTTGGTATATGTTAAATTTTCTGTTTGTTTTTTTCGAATTTTCTGGATTTTATATCCTAAATACTACCTTTATTCCGAATTCCAAGTTTCTAGCTCAACAAAATCGGATTATTTGAAATTTTTCGATTTTTTCGATTTTTTATTTTATTTTCGATTTTATTGTGTTTCTTATGTTTTCATTTTCTAAATTATAAACACTACCTTCACACCAAATTTTAAGTTTCTAATTTTGTTGGTATATGTTAAATTTTCTGTTTTTTTTTTGTTTTGTTTTGTTTTGTTTTTTTCGAATTTTCTGGATTTTATATCCTAAATACTACCTTTATTCCGAATTCCAAGTTTCTAGCTCAACAAAATCGGATTATTTGCAATTTTTCGATTTTTTCGATTTTTTATTTTATTTTCGATTTTATTGTGTTTTTTATGTTTTCATTTTCTAAATTATAAACACTACCTTCACACAAAATTTTAAGTTTCTAATTTTGTTGGTATATGTTAAATTTTCTAGGGTTTTTTTTTTTTTTTCGAATTTTCTGGATTTTATATCCTAAATACTACCTTTATTCCGAATTCCAAGTTTCTAGCTCAACAAAATCGGATTATTTGCAATTTTTCGATTTTTTCGATTTTTTATTTTATTTTCGATTTTATTGTGTTTTTTATGTTTTCATTTTCTAAATTATAAACACTACCTTCACACCAAATTTTAAGTTTCTAATTTTGTTGGTATATGTTAAATTTTCTGTTGTTTTTTTTGGTTTTTTTTTTTTTTCGAATTTTCTGGATTTTATATCCTAAATACTACTTTTATTCCGAATTCCAAGTTTCTAGCTCAACAAAATCGGATTATTTGCAATTTTTCGATTTTTTCGATTTTTTATTTTATTTTCGATTTTATTGTGTTTTTTATGTTTTCATTTTCTAAATTATAAACACTACCTTCACACCAAATTTTAAGTTTCTAATTTTGTTGGTATATGTTAAATTTTCTGTTTTTTTTTTCGAATTTTCTGGATTTTATATCCTAAATACTACCTTTATTCCGAATTCCAAGTTTCTAGCTCAACAAAATCGGATTATTTGAAATTTTTCGATTTTTTCGATTTTTTATTTTATTTTCGATTTTATTGTGTTTCTTATGTTTTCATTTTCTAAATTATAAACACTACCTTCACACCAAATTTTAAGTTTCTAATTTTGTTGGTATATGTTAAATTTTCAGGTTTTTTTTTTCGAATTTTCTGGATTTTATATCCTAAATACTACCTTTATTCCGAATTCCAAGTTTCTAGCTCAACAAAATCGGATTATTTGCAATTTTTCGATTTTTTCGATTTTTTATTTTATTTTCGATTTTATTGTGTTTTTTATGTTTTCATTTTCTAAATTATAAACACTACCTTCACACCAAATTTTAAGTTTCTAATTTTGTTGGTATATGTTAAATTTTCTGTTTTTTTTTTGTTTTGTTTTGTTTTGTTTTTTTCGAATTTTCTGGATTTTATATCCTAAATACTACCTTTATTCCGAATTCCAAGTTTCTAGCTCAACAAAATCGGATTATTTGCAATTTTTCGATTTTTTCGATTTTTTATTTTATTTTCGATTTTATTGTGTTTTTTATGTTTTCATTTTCTAAATTATAAACACTACCTTCACACCAAATTTTAAGTTTCTAATTTTGTTGGTATATGTTAAATTTTCTGTTTTTTTTTTTTTTTTTTTTTTTTTTTTTCGAATTTTCTGGATTTTATATCCTAAATACTACCTTTATTCCGAATTCCAAGTTTCTAGCTCAACAAAATCGGATTATTTGCAATTTTTCGATTTTTTCGATTTTTTATTTTATTTTCGATTTTATTGTGTTTTTTATGTTTTCATTTTCTAAATTATAAACACTACCTTCACACAAAATTTTAAGTTTCTAATTTTGTTGGTATATGTTAAATTTTCTGTTTTTTTTTTTTTTTTTTTTGAATTTTCTGGATTTTATATCCTAAATACTACCTTTATTCCGAATTCCAAGTTTCTAGCTCAACAAAATCGGATTATTTGCAATTTTTCGATTTTTTCGATTTTTTATTTTATTTTCGATTTTATTGTGTTTTTTATGTTTTCATTTTCTAAATTATAAACACTACCTTCACACCAAATTTTAAGTTTCTAATTTTGTTGGTATATGTTAAATTTTCTGTTTTTTTTTTTTTTTTCGAATTTTCTGGATTTTATATCCTAAATACTACCTTTATTCCGAATTCCAAGTTTCTAGCTGAACAAAATCGGATTATTTGAAATTTTTCGATTTTTTCGATTTTTTATTTTATTTTCGATTTTATTGTGTTTCTTATGTTTTCATTTTCTAAATTATAAACACTACCTTCACACCAAATTTTAAGTTTCTAATTTTGTTGGTATATGTTAAATTTTCTGTTTTTTTTTTTTTTTTTTCGAATTTTCTGGATTTTATATCCTAAATACTACCTTTATTCCGAATTCCAAGTTTCTAGCTCAACAAAATCGGATTATTTGCAATTTTTCGATTTTTTCGATTTTTTCGATTTTTTATTTTATTTTCGATTTTATTGTGTTTTTTATGTTTTCATTTTCTAAATTATAAACACTACATTGACACCAAATTTTAAGTTTCTAATTTTGTTGGTATATGTTAAATTTTCTGTTTTTTTTTTTTTTTCGAATTTTCTGGATTTTATATCCTAAATACTACCTTTATTCCGAATTCCAAGTTTCTAGCTCAACAAAATCGGATTATTTGCAATTTTTCGATTTTTTCGATTTTTTATTTTATTATTTTATTTTCGATTTTATTGTGTTTTTTATGTTTTCATTTTCTAAATTATAAACACTACCTTCACACCAAATTTTAAGTTTCTAATTTTGTTGGTATATATTAAATTTTCTGTTTTTTTTTTTTTTTTTTTTTTTTTTTTTCGAATTTTCTGGATTTTATATCCTAAATACTACCTTTATTCCGAATTCCAAGTTTCTAGCTCAACAAAATCGGATTATTTGCAATTTTTCGATTTTTTCGATTTTTTATTTTATTTTCGATTTTATTGTGTTTTTTATGTTTTCATTTTCTAAATTATAAACACTACCTTCACACCAAATTTTAAGTTTCTAATTTTGTTGGTATATGTTAAATTTTCTGTTTGTTTTTTTCGAATTTTCTGGATTTTATATCCTAAATACTACCTTTATTCCGAATTCCAAGTTTCTAGCTCAACAAAATCGGATTATTTGAAATTTTTCGATTTTTTCGATTTTTTATTTTATTTTCGATTTTATTGTGTTTCTTATGTTTTCATTTTCTAAATTATAAACACTACCTTCACACCAAATTTTAAGTTTCTAATTTTGTTGGTATATGTTAAATTTTCAGGTTTTTTTTTTTCGAATTTTCTGGATTTTATATCCTAAATACTACCTTTATTCCGAATTCCAAGTTTCTAGCTCAACAAAATCGGATTATTTGCAATTTTTCGATTTTTTCGATTTTTTATTTTATTTTCGATTTTATTGTGTTTTTTATGTTTTCATTTTCTAAATTATAAACACTACCTTCACACCAAATTTTAAGTTTCTAATTTTGTTGGTATATGTTAAATTTTCTGTTTTTTTTTTGTTTTGTTTTGTTTTGTTTTTTTCGAATTTTCTGGATTTTATATCCTAAATACTACCTTTATTCCGAATTCCAAGTTTCTAGCTCAACAAAATCGGATTATTTGCAATTTTTCGATTTTTTCGATTTTTTATTTTATTTTCGATTTTATTGTGTTTTTTATGTTTTCATTTTCTAAATTATAAACACTACCTTCACACCAAATTTTAAGTTTCTAATTTTGTTGGTATATGTTAAATTTTCTGTTTTTTTTTTTTTTTTTTTTTTTTTTTTTTTTTTTTTTTTTTTTTTTCGAATTTTCTGGATTTTATATCCTAAATACTACCTTTATTCCGAATTCCAAGTTTCTAGCTCAACAAAATCGGATTATTTGCAATTTTTCGATTTTTTCGATTTTTTATTTTATTTTCGATTTTATTGTGTTTTTTATGTTTTCATTTTCTAAATTATAAACACTACCTTCACACAAAATTTTAAGTTTCTAATTTTGTTGGTATATGTTAAATTTTCTAGGGTTTTTTTTTTTTTTCGAATTTTCTGGATTTTATATCCTAAATACTACCTTTATTCCGAATTCCAAGTTTCTAGCTCAACAAAATCGGATTATTTGCAATTTTTCGATTTTTTCGATTTTTTATTTTATTTTCGATTTTATTGTGTTTTTTATGTTTTCATTTTCTAAATTATAAACACTACCTTCACACCAAATTTTAAGTTTCTAATTTTGTTGGTATATGTTAAATTTTCTGTTGTTTTTTTTGGTTTTTTTTTTTTTTCGAATTTTCTGGATTTTATATCCTAAATACTACTTTTATTCCGAATTCCAAGTTTCTAGCTCAACAAAATCGGATTATTTGCAATTTTTCGATTTTTTCGATTTTTTATTTTATTTTCGATTTTATTGTGTTTTTTATGTTTTCATTTTCTAAATTATAAACACTACCTTCACACCAAATTTTAAGTTTCTAATTTTGTTGGTATATGTTAAATTTTCTGGGTTTTTTTTTTTTCGAATTTTCTGTATTTTATAATTTTCCTTTCCTTGTATCCTAAACACTACCTTTATTCCAAATTTCAAGTTTTTAGGGCTACTGGATCTACCTAATATTTTTGAGGACGCGTGAGTGAGTGAGCGAGTGACAAAAAATCGAAACTTTGAGTTCATATATCGTCTGCACTAGAAAAGACAGAAACGTGAAATTTTAAATTTTGATCCTATTTACCACATACTCTATAAAAACGAAGTTTCAGGTTTTTGGGATATTCCAGCGCGGAGATATGGGGTGGTCAAAAGTGCCCTGAGTTGCTTCCAGAAAAGTATGCTTACGGCCGTGCTTTCTCGACTTGGCGGAGGCACTGCCGTGCCTCCAGATACGTGAATTGTTCTTTTGAAGTAGGATGTTGTAAGGAGAAATAAAATATTAATGTATATTACACGGGAAACATTTTTAGAATACTTTAAGATAGAGCGGAATTTTAATTTTCGTGTTATATATATATATATATATATATATAATCTTGCAAAAATACCATAAATCAAATGCAAAAGTCTGCTTTATTTGAAGTCAGTTAAAAAGGTCAAATTCTTTAAAGCTCGAAGTTTTTTAATGTTTCATTTTTATTTCGTGAGTTTGCGAAATACAGTGTTAAAAACTCAGAATTTTTAAAAGTGAATTAATATTATTGTGTTTTTAATTCCACAATAAGTAAATAATTCCAGACTGCTGAAGTCAAAGGCTATTGTACTGACATTCAAGAAAATTACAAATAGATTTTAGTTCATTTTGAATTTTCTTATTCATATTTTTCTTTACCTGTCCCTTTATCTAAGAAAAATAGATTGCATTTTTTGCTGAATGGTCGAATTTCATGTTTTTAGACATTTCTGTATATCTGAATTTAAAACTAAAAACCATGGCTGACATTCAAGGAAAATGCAAAAAGATTTTAGGGGTTTTTTTTGTCTTTTTCTTTTTTTTTTTTTTTTTTTTTTTTATTGCATATTTTCTTTACCTTTTGCTTTATCTAAGAAAAATATGAGAGTTTTGCTGAATCGTTACTTGAATTTAAAACTAAAAACCATGACTTTGAACTATAATATTTCTTGTTTTCATTATCCTGCCAGTTCAGTTAAATCAAAATATTTCGTTTTGGTTCAAATTTTCAGTTCAATTAAAGTTTTAGGTTCGGTTCTGAATGAATGAACCAGTATTTTTTTTTCTTTTGAAAATGCATGCAATTTTTATTATGTTTTATTCTGCTTTTTAATTTCGCTCAAAAACAATACTAAATTAATTATTGTTACTGCGTAAAATATAAGAAATATATCAACAAGTAAAAATTATCAACTTATTTTAGAATTTTTTTATTACAATTTTAACATGAAAATTAATTAAATCCGTTTAAAAGCGTAAAGATTACAATAAAACAGAAATTAATTAATTGTGAATACAAATAATAATTTTTGTAGCAATTTCAGGTAAATTCAATTCAATTGTAAATTCTAGAATAGGTAAAACAGACAAAATTAATGAAATGCGAATTTTGGTTAGTAATAAATTCTGCAATATGCCATAGTGGTTTCTAATAATCAAAGTGTTTCCATGCATATGTGCTTTCAAACTATCTCTGTTTTCTCTCAAAATAAGACAACCCTTTCAGGGGTAAAGTACTTTCAGTACTAAAATGTTGAAATAAATGACTGGCACCGGAATTTAAAAACAAATTTATTTGGAAACAAGAAAGAATCTGTATTTCACATACATATTAAATGGAAAGGATTTTAGCAAAATCCTGGTACCATTGTGGCGTTTGGGAATTAAAATTAAGTGGATTCATAAACATACCACTGGCCCTGAAAGGATTAACGCTAAAAATGATCGCTCTACTCTACTTTGAGTACCTGGGGCTCTTAAACCTAAAGAAGAAATTTTGTAATGATAATTTTATAAATAGAATTTTTAGAAATAAAGAAGTTTTTACGAGTGACAAGGAAGGTCTCCTTAAAGCACATACTCAGAATATTAAAGAAATATATATTTTTTAATGAAACTACTCATGTACGTAATAAAGGATCAGTCAAATTTAACTGCGGAATCCCAGTAGAAAATCTGCAAAAAAATAAAATACTTTCGAGTATTTGTCGCAAAAAGACGCGATTTGGACAGAAACACTTTTTCCTCGCAAAATGCAAGCGATTTTAATGCAATTTGAAAATTCCTGGTTAAATAAGTGTTTAAATGCGCAGTATTTTATGAATTTAAACTTAAACGATTAAATAGTTTATTATTTTTTCTATAAACGTATATAATACTAGCTGTTACCCGTGACTTCGTTCACGTAACATTGAAAGAAGAATAAATGCATTAACCCCTTAACTGTGAACGTAAGATGAGTTTGCTTGTTTTGTTACTAAAAGCTTTTGCACACCAGTAATTTTTAAACGCAACCTTCGCTTTATTAATCGGCAGACCATTTTCGATTAGACAAAGCAAATATTTTAGTACGGAAAAAGTGGTGTATTGTGCCTATTTTTAGTTTATGGTGTCAAAAAACCTCTCACAGTTAAGGGGTTAATTAAGCAAAATATTTCACTTTTGATAGTTAAAAACGTAAATAATTAACTAACTTTTATCACATTTCATAAAAGACAATACGCTATTTCTTTGTTATAGGGGTCTTTACAGTTTCAGTCTTTCGGTCTTTACTCAGTTTTAAAAAAGTTAAATTTTGTGCCAAATAACCTCGAAAATGAAACTGCAACCAATGGTAAAAGGAGGACCAAATAAAATCATGGCAATCCACGAATTGGGTAAAAACAAATGTAAATTTTACCTGATAAATCATTTTACTTATAACGACTTTGTGAAATGTTTTAACAGCCATCCTTCAAAAAAAATTAATTGGAAATAGTATATGCTTTTTCTTTAAATTCAATTCTTGTGAATAGAGAGCAATAATTTGTACACCTAAATTCAAGGAGCTTAAATTTGCCTCCTTCGTTTAAACGATAGTTGAAACAAATTTTGATTTCCAAATGGCAATATGAAGACTTTTTTAACTGCAGAATAACTTGATTCATAAAGTTTGAATAGGTGGGAATGTGTTTTTATTTTTCGAAAATTTTACTCTAATCAAGATTTTGTTTACACCATCTATTCAAATTGAAAATAAATTATTTTTTCAATTTTAGTAAAAAAATGGCTTGAAAAATATATTAATTCGTTTTATTTCTCCTTTTTATCCACAACAAGAACGAAAAATCATGCGTCAAGCATAGATTATGTAGCACTTTCCAACGCTTCTAAAATAATTTTACAAATAATTACCGTTTAATAAGCTGAAAGATGACATCTAAGTAAACAATTTGGAAAACGCATAACATATTTCAAAACGTAATTTCAGGAATTTTCAATATATACAATATTCGGAAAATATCCGAATACTTTTATGTAGCCCTGTATATGATCTATAGATTTGTATATATACATAGGATGCTAAATTTTAGTTTAGTTAGGAAACGCGTAGCACAGTTTAAATTCCCCTTCTGGAGTTTCTGTCAATAAACGGAAATGTGTTCGCGAACTTTTGTACTGCCCTGTATAGGATCTACAGAATTTATACACACCACGTAATAGACAAAAAGCTAGTTAAGATTAAAATCGCGTTCAGTAACTTAAAACGCACTTCCAGGAATTATTGTTAACAGACAGTAGAGAATTCTTTTGTGTGTCCCTGTAAATGAACGATGACTGCTATACACACACTATTCTGTAGTAAGCCTCTTGTAATGCACCTTAATAATATATATAAACTTCAATGCGTTTAAAATAGTGGAACATTATTTAAATAAGCCGCAGACGATTTTTCTCCATAGACGTAATGTAACGGAATTATTTTGACTGTCCCTGTAAAGTAACTCTAAGTGCTATACACCTACTATTTCATATTAAGCTTCTTCTAATGCATCTTAGTGATCTATATAAATTTCAATGCGTTTACAATAGTGAAACATTTTTAAAATAAACCGCAAATGATTTTCCCCCATAGACCGCAATGTAACAGAATTCTTTTGAGTGTCCCTGTAAGAAAACTATAAGTGCTACACACTTCAGTTGAAATAGGGAACGTGTCACAGATAACGACAATAACATATAAAAATTGCAGAGCAATCCGAGTATATTTACGGGAGTTACAGCACGGACAGACGGCCGGACGGCCATACGGCCAGACAAACCGAAGTCATAAGCACTTTTCAACTAGGTTGGAAAGTGCTAAAAATGGAGTAATTTAGTTGCCGCTTTTAGAGAATTTTCGTTAACATTTACAAAATAATAATAATAATAAGAAGAAGAATTAATATATTGGAGTTTAATTCAAAATTTTAAATTCTGAGAGTTTATATGACATCGTCGGATCAATGATAACCGGTTGTTAACTAAATCGCGTTGCGTTCGATAATCTAAGAGGAGTAGTTGCGAAATACAAACAGACGATTAGATTTTAATATAATAGATTTGTGTTCATTTTTCTTTTCCTAATAATCATGATCTGAATTTTGGCAGAGAACTCTCATCTGTATGTAATTGATAGTTTCATGCTTAATAAACAGTATAGTTAAACAAATATTTCAATTTTTCGTTTTAAATATAACGTGAAACTCATCTACTTTCTATGCTTACTGATCTTTGTATTATTAATGTATAAAATTGATTCACGCTCCTTTAAAAGCATATTTTAAATTCCCGTTTCATTTGAAATATGACGTCACTTTGCTCCAAGAGAAATCTCTTTTTAATGATATAATTCTTGTTAATTTTCTTTTCCTGGAAATCATAGCGTGGATTTTGGCAGATAACTCACGTCTGTATTTTACTGACATTAAGCTTATTAATTAGTAGCGATAAAAAATAAATCATTTTTTTTATTTTAAATATGACGTCATTATCCATCTACTTTGATTATAGATTGATTTTCATTTCCTTGTATTATTACGAATATTTGAAAATGCATGTTTTATTTCCAATATGACGTCATACTTGTCCAAGCCAAGGAGGATGCTTTTCATAGTTCCATGGTCCAGAAATCTTTTCTTAATAATATAATTATTGTTTTTTTTCTATTTATTACGCAAGTTTTGCTAGAAAAACATCTTCTCAACGTAACCGGCATTCATGCTTCATGTATAATAACAAACACTCCATATTTTCGTTTCAAATATTATGGCAATTTATCTTCTTTTCAATTCTTTTTAATTTTCATTTTTCACGTGGAAATCGTTAAATCGAAAATTATTTGTTGTGGAAAATATTATTCCTGGCTTTGTATTTATTGGCAACGATAATGTTTAGCAACGTAAAATGGTTAATTCAATTTAACAGGGAAAATATTCATTGATTCTGTAGGAAAATAATGGAATTTTGAATTATTAAGAAAAATATTTTTAAATAATAAATAACAACTACCCTATGTTAATTTCTGGGTTATAGTAATCCATCTATATGCAAAGATACAGGGCCATTAAATCCTACGTTTTGACGTTCACTTCAGCCGAACATTCACACACACAATCGCATTTATGATATTACTAGCAAGCTACGCCCGCTACGCTGGTCAATTCCTTTTAACGAACCTTTAATCAAACGAAATATTGACCTTGTGTTTTAAAACCATATGAACCTTTACTTGGAATGTCCTCCTGCATTTCTGAAAATGATACGAACACCATTGCGTTATTACATTTTTAATGTGTCAGACAAAAATTGGGCTGTTAAGGACAAACTCTTTTCATTGATCATTTACAGTAGGATTTGGTAAAGACCGATAACATAATATGCTATATACTATAACCATCCTTGAAAACTCATCTAACTAACAGTGAAGGTTCCGTCAAAATCCATTCGGCAGAATCTTTTTAAAAGGCTATGTTTTCGTAATCGGGTTCATCTGATTATAAAACTTTCGGCACAGATGTCATATACGCACTACGTTGGCGCGTTTTTTCCCCCCTCCGATTTTGCGTAAACTTTGTTTTTGAACATTAGTTACAAATAGCATGCAATAACAGCACGTGATTTTTTATTTCAATGTGAAAATAAAATAACGTTATATTCAAAACATTAATGTTATAATGTTAATATAAATTACAACGTTAATATTCAAAAACAAAGTTTTCGTCAAATTGGCGGGGGGTGGGGAGAGGAATAGCGGCAATGTGGTGCGTATATGACATCTGTGCCACACTTTCCGCAATAGTTCTACAACTAAGCAAAGTAGAACAATATGGGAGATACTAAAACCATCTCTGATAAATTATATAACTAACAGTGCAAGTCCCGCCAAAATCCATTGCGAAAGGTTTATAAACATTTCCTTTTTGAATCAGCGAAAAATGTAAGTTATAACTTAAAAAACAGTATTTACGATTCAAAAAATAGTAAATTAAAATATTTTGCATGCTTACAATTAATTAATAATAATAATAATAATAAAAGTGATTTGCGTTGAATAAATAGCGAGTCACAGTGCTTGGCACGGTTTGAAATAAAAATTATTTGCACATTCAGGGTTGAAATAAATGGCGCATTAGCATACATTTTGGCATGATGATGGTACAATGGAAAAGTACCAAAAGGTATCCAAAAAACTTCGTTCCAAATTAGGTCAATTCTCTGTAGACTTTATTATGGAATAGGTCAACTTAAAAAAAAATGAATAATTGTGTTACGTTATGGTGTCTATGGGGAAAAATCATTTCCGTTGAATTTGAATGAAGTAATGAAAATAATTTGCCTCACTGAGGTGGACTAAAATATGCTATTTGTCCAGAATTAAATACAAATCATGAACTCGTGATATCATAATTCACTTTTATATTTTAACAGAATAATTAATAAAGCTACTATAATTTGGGACTCGTGCTATATCCAGTATACACGTCAAGACACTTTGCCGTTATCATTATATTTATACGCGTGAAGGTTTCGCTATGGTACTCCATTGTGAAATTTGGTAATTTTTGAAATTCAATATTTGAAAAACGACATAATCATTAGACTTGAAATTTATATCAAGAAAAATACAATTTTTTACTTTTCAAATGCAATTTGTCTAACAATTTTCTGACAAATACTTTTCGAGCTATTAATTTTTTCAATAACTTCAAATGTTTCTTTTTCCGAGATTAATCCGTGGCAACGATTAGCAAAAAAGCCAGCCGTCAGCAACGCATCAAGGAGTAAAGAGGAACTGGAGGCGAAATATTTACGTTTGGCGTGACGCCAAAAATGCAACCCTAGATTCGGCCTAAACAACTGGCGGCTTGCTTTGAAAACCTCTCCCCATCCAAAAAATCCAGTCCTCGTTCCACGTGCACGTGCACCCTCTCTCTGTCCAATGAAATATCTTGTTTGGGCCAAATTATTTGAGCGATAACCGGCTTCATACTGCAAGCCGTTTTTACGGTTTACTTACTCTCTATTATTTATGTTAACTCTGCGGCAACGCGTAGCGTTTTATTAAAGAGGATAACGATGAAAATAAGTCCAACGCGTTTTATCGACAGTTTGAATATCTTTCGTTGCTATAAAAACACATGTATTTTTAGAAATTATCATTGGTAAAGTTATAATTTTTTTGAGGTTTTGGCGCTAAAAACACCGTTAAATTAAAAAATATGCAATATCTCACAAACTATGGAACTTCGAAAAATGTAGTTAATTTTAATTTCTTCCATTGCTATAGTAACGGATGTACAGCCTGTCCGAGAAAGATCTTTATCATTCTAAACATTAATAACAAAAATACTAACAGGTGAAAGGGAATGCAGTTTTCTGGAAAAGAATGAAGAAATATAAGAGTTTTTTCTGGTACCAATTGACTGAGGTACGAAATGACAAATCATGAAATCATCACTCATCAATTCTCACTGTTACACCGCAAATGTTAAAAAATACTTGGAGGAAAATCGAGCACAGGCTCGACATTCTTTGCGCTACTAACGGAGCTCACGTACAACTACATTGTTGGTACTGCAAAATAACTCTCAGATTCCTGCATTCTTTTGCAGCAAACTGCATTTCATTTCACCTGTTAGTATATTTGTTATTAATGTTTAGAATGATAAAGACCTTTCTCGGACACGCTATATTTTCAGAAATTATTACTTGTTAGAAATTTTGGCGCCAAATTAGAAAAATGTGAAAATACCTCACGAACTATTTCCCTTCGGAGCATTTAATTGCCACCATTCGATTTAGCATACAAAAATACATTAAAATATGTTATCATTTTTCACATAACTCTAATACCCGATTTTTATAGAATTTTTAAAAAGTTTGTCCCTTTTTTTTACCCACATTAGGGGTGAAGTTTTTAAAAATCCTTTCTTGGTGCGCCTCCACATACCAAGAATTATTTTGTCACCAATTTTCATGTTTCTAGGTTCAGTAGTTATGGCTGTGAGTTAATTATGAGTCAGTCAGAATATACACTTTTATAAGTATAAACGAAAAAAAAAACCCTGGAAAAATGTCTTGCACAAACTATCTAATCACAAATCAGCAATAGTTGTCTCATTCGTCTAATCTTCCATAATCAAGTTCAAAGCCGATGGTGGCTACAAAATCTCTAAAATCGATGAAATATGTGTTAAACTGTTTTTTAATAGTTTTGTTATTCTGAATTTCAAGCTCTTACTTAAAACTGCTGCTGAAATAAGGCAAAATGACCTAAAACTTTCGACCCACATTTATTCCCCTTAGTAGTAGAATTTCTAAAATCGCTGAAATATGTGTGTTTTTTTTTCTTTTTGTAAATTTGTTATCCTGAATTTCACAATCTTACATAAAACTGCTGCTGTGATAGAGCAAAAGGGCGAAATCACCTAAATTTTTTGACCCCCCCCCCCCCCTTTAAACTCTTCAGAGGTTGAATTTCTAAAATCTCCCTAGTAGATTTGTTATCCTGGATTTCACGCTTTTAACTAAAACTGCTGTTAAGATATGGCGAAAAAGAGAAATCTTTCGACTCTCCATTTAACCCCTTTAGAGGTTGAATTTCTAAAATCACCTGAAATAGATGTTTAACTATTCTTTAGTAGATTTGTAATCCCGAATTTCACGATCCTACATAAAATTGCTGCTAAGGTATGGCGAAAAGACGAAATGACCTAAAACTTTCGACCCCCCTTTAAACCCCTTAGTTTGTGAATTTTTAAAATCTGTGAAATATGTGTTTAACTATCTTCTAGTAGGTTTGTTATCCCGAATTTCACGCTTTTAACTAAAACTACTGTTGAGATATGGCGAAAAGACGAAATGACCTAAAACATTCGACACCCTATTTAACCCCCTTAGGTTGTGAATTTTTAAAATCTGTGAAATATGTGTTTAACTATCTTCTAGTAGATTTGTTATCCTGAATTTCACGCTCCTACCTAAAACTGCTGCTGAGATATGGCAAAAAGACGAAAGGTCTTAACATTTTCAACCCACATTTAACCCCCTAAAAGTGTGAATTTTCAAAAATACCTTCTTAGTGGGTGCCTACATTGTGTAAGAAATATGTCTTCCAAATTTCATTGCTCTAGGACCAATGGTTTAGGCTCGGCGTTGATTATGAGTCAGTTAGGATTTATTATTTTATATTAGAGTAGATGTATCTTTCATAATTGTATTCACCTTTCCCATTACCTCTATCAGTAAGCAACTTAGAAGGATATGTTATAGGGTCATTAACCATACCTGAAAAATCACTTCCATCAAAATTTGTTCAGTAGAATTTCTTTTAAAAAGGTAATCTTTAATAATCGGGTTCACTTAATCTTAGAGCTTTCCGCTGTAGCTCTATAACAAAGTAACGTAGAATAAACGCTATACGCTAAAACCTTTCAAAAAACATTACCTAACTAACAGTGTAAAACCTACCAAAATATCATGAATAATCGGATTAAAATGTGAATATGCGGTTTATACTCATAGTAGATGATGATATGATTTTCTGTAATAGGATTCATCGTGAAGGTTTCGCTTCAAACATAAACGATGCTTTCAACATTGTAGCTAATACGCCAAATGGCGAAGTATCCGATAACGGAAAATTAGCCCGAAATCGTATGAATAACTACCCAAAGAAAAAGGGAAACATGGCTGAAGACTGAAAACAAATAAAGAAGTAATATATAATACTAAACAGACCTTCGAAACTTTATTTTAGTAAGCTCGTTTTATTTTAAATCGTGGCATTTGCTAAAATAATAATAATATACAATTACATAAATATCCGTAAGAATAATATTCAATTCCCAGTTGAGCAGTTAATGTTTCTATCTGTAAAAATAAACAAAATAATTAAATAACAAAAATATTTAATTTGAATTGCTTCCATTGCTATAGTAACGGATGTATTTTTAGAAATTATCACTTGTATTGTTAGAAATTTTGAGATTTTGACGTCAAAGACATAGCCAAATTAGAAAAACGTGCAATATCTCACGAATTATTTGACTTAGGAGTATTTAATTGGTACCATTCGCTTCAGCTTACATTGTGAATTTTTAATTTGTAGAAATAATAATAATACACAATTACATAAATATCCGTAAGAATAATATTCAATTCCCAATTCAGCAGTTAATGTTTCTATCTGTAAAAATATACAAAATAATTAAATAACAAAAAGATTTAACTTGAATCTCGTCCATTGCTATAGTAACGGATGTATTTTTAGAAATTCTCACTTGTAGTGTTAGAAATTTTGAAACTTTGACGTCAAAGACTTCGCCAAATTAGAAAAATGTGCAATATCTCACGAACTTTTTGACTTATGAGTATTTAATTGATACCATTCGATTCAGCATACAAAAATACATTAAAATATGTTATCATTTGTCACGTAACTATAATACCCGATTTTTAGGGAATTTTTTAAAAGTTTGTTCCCCTTTTTACCCCCCTTAAGGGTGGAGTTTTTGAAAATCCCGTCTTAGTGCGCCTCTACACACTAAGAAGTATTTCTCCTGCAAGTTTCGTCTTTGTAGGTTCAGTAGTTTTGGCTGTGCGTTGATCATCTAGCCAGAAAGGACTTTCTTTTATATATATAGATTAGGATGCCTTAATGGCAGAAAGTGTTTCGTATCTTGAAAAACAGGAGAACATCAAGTTTCTTCACAAAGTGGTTTAGGTACTATGCAAATCATCAAACATTTGGAGTATATACATTGTAAAAAAATAATAATAATAAATAATAATAATAAATAAAAATTTCCTTAATATAGTGAAAAAGTTTACGAAAATATAATGCATCCTCATCGTTACTCATGATTTAGGAAAATTTTCTATTTACTTTTGAAACCCTTTCAAGGAGGATCAGTTACAACCTTCAGATAACAATAGGTTTTCGAGGTTTGCTAAAACATTCCTTAAATAAAGGTGTCTTTGCTACTCGTCAATTTCGGAAAAGACGTTTCTATTAAGTTCAGAATCCTACGGGTTTCTAATTAGTTTTTATTCTAAAACATTGATTCATTCTGTATTCATTGATTCAATATTCATTGATTCTGTAGGAAAATAATGGAATTTTGAATTATTAAGAAAAATATTTTAAAATAATAAATAACAACTACCCTATGTTAATTTCTGGGTTATAATCCATCTGTACGCAAAGATACAGGGCCATTCATCCTCCGTTTTGACGTTTACTTCAGCCAAACAACACACACAATCGCATTTATAATATTACTAGCTGTTACCGGTGACTTCGTTCACGTAACATTTAAAGAAAATTAATTCATTAATTAATCAAAGCAACATATACTAGTAACAAACTCTTTATCACATTTTATAGTAGAAATACTTATGATAATCACAATTTGCGTATTTTTGTTTTTATATATATGAACATTTAAATTTCTTTCATGAGCTTGAAATTTCACACTTTTTCACTAAGATTAAGAGTGGTATACATTTTTCTCTTTGTTATTCTATTTTAGCTTTTTTTATTTATTCTATTTTGCATTTATACCGTTCATGGAAATTGATTTAATTTAAGTTTCGTTTCGAAGAATATTTTTTTAAATGATTATATTAGTAAATATTTTTGAGGAAATTTGTTAACTAACATGTCACTTTAGACATGACTTTGATTTGATTAGAATAATCTAAAAATCAACATAAATTATGCTTATATTCAAAAACCCTTCACATCTTAAAACTTTTTTTGAAGGTATATGATATTTTAAAAGGAAATTAAAACGTGGTGGAGCATAAAAGTTCAAAAATAATAAAATAAGTAGAAAAAATACTTTTAAGACACTGCTTATTCTGTCTAGAGTTGCTGCTAAAAGTGGCGAGCGAGAGAAGTGAGTTGGAACCGCGTAGGACCCAATGTGAAATGCGTCGGAATTCATGGGGATTGGCGAGCGTTAGCGAACAGGGGTTGGAGCCGGCTAGTATATCTATACTAATAAAAGAAAGTTTCGCTCAGTGTGTGTGTCTGTCCGTGTCTGTGTCTGTCTGTGTGTGTGTGTGTCTGTTGGCGATGGCTAGCAAAATCTAGCCCACCTAGAAGTCTGGAAATTTAGATGTGGATAGTCCAAGGTCTGGCCATGTGCACCTGAGCCTCAGAATTTTAATATTTTGATAATTAGCCTAGATATTAATTAGATTCTCATTAACCATCGCTTCTAAAATGTCATCTTTTGAAACAAAATGGCGAATGAAACGGGCTGGTCCGTTGGATTTGCGAGCGGAAATGAACAAATTCTAAATTATTTTACTAATTAGCGAATTTCAAGAAAACTAATTGAGATATCAATTTGAAAATTTCTGAGCATATGTAAAAAAATATTCTGTATCTGACTATGTGATTTTTGAAAAAATCGGTTGGTAATTTTTTTTAATTTACGCAAAAAGCTGCCAAAAATCTGCTGGCGCCAGTGAAAACGATCCCAGAAATTTTCAGACAGGGGTCAGCTTTCATTAAAAACTGAACTACAAAGAGATCTGTTTCTCTGGCCGATCCCTCTCATTTAGTTTGCGAAAATGAAAGGAAATAATTGCCAAATTTTACTAATGAACAAATATTTAGGTAACTAATTAAGATATAGATTTGAAATTGAGGTCGGGAAGGGGTGTCATCTGCCGGCTATTTTAGCGTAGCGTCTTCGTTATGTTCTAATTATCAGAAAAATGTAATTATTTTTTTTTAATGATCGCGTTAATGTACGTGACGGTGGTTTTCTTGAACAAATTATTCATTATATTTGCGGGTATGCGGAGGGAGGGGGTTAACGCCTTTCTCTGAGATTGTAATTATCTCGGGCCCGAGCAACGCCGGGCGGGTTAGCTAGTATATAATAAGGGTTACTGTAATTAATATTTTTGGCGCAGCAAGTCTGATCAGGCACGGATAATATGTAAGTAACAAAAAATCGATAGAGATCGGAATTTAAAAGGAAGCCGGCGAATTTTAATTAGAGTTTCGCCAAGGGAAAAAAAGTGGGCAATACATACTGTAAACATAGTTTTAAGGGAATGCGATTATCTTTAAATGGTTTCCAAAGATTCTAGGTTTCTCCAAACCATACTCACTAAAATACGTCAGTTATTTTACAATTATTCGCAGCCCGATTATAGCACATTATCCAAGAAGATTAGATGATAATAAGGTATAGATCTTAAATCTTGCGTAATCGAGTCTACAACCAAGGTTAGCGTGAAAACAGAAAAATTATTATCAACAATATTGTTTAGCGTGAATGTGGATACCGTTAAAGAGTTTCACAAAAAAACACTTGATTGCACCAAAGCGTATTGGCTAAAATACGCCAATTGGCAATAAACCCAATTACAGAAGATTACTTAATAGGTTTAAAAACTTTCGCATTGTCGAACGTATTGCTACTGATAAGCAAGCTAATATTAAGCTTAAATACCTAACTAAATGAGTTAAACGGTTTTCGTCAAACTTTTATGCCTTGAAAGCTGAAATACATTATACAAAAAATTTACGAAATGCTACCATGATCGCAAAAAGTTCTTGATTTCTCTAGCAGAATCTTCCGATTTCGCGAAGGATTAAGCAAGTAAATTGAATTATGAATAAAAGTAACATGTTTCTAGACTTACCATAAATGTAAGGGAGAACAAACTGGTCACCAGAGGCGACAAGTGCTTTATATTTCAATAAATCAATAATACATTAGTTGGTGATGTTCGGAATTTTTGATAACTAACATTTTAAAACTGTGGTATGAAATACATTTACTTATCATGAAACTTTTCGCTTCTCTCTAGAGTGAATATTTGTTTTAATAGAAAATTTCACTAATGACACTTTTCACAAAAGTATATGTATTCATTTGATCTACATTCTAATGAAGGCTAGAAAGTATATTTATTTCAGTAATTATATATCTTCAGCCTAATTACAAATAAATAATTAGATAGGATGAAAACTGGAAACTCTCATTAAAATGAAAGACACTTTATTAAATACAGTTAAAATCAATTAATACGAAATGCTAAAGATTTATAAAATTTCAGCCGTTACATATAAAACGAAAGGAATTAAATTCTTTAAAAGCATACACATGTTTTAATTAATTACTACAATTAACTGCTCTAATTATCTCAGCTATATAATGTTTTCCTTTTTATATTCGTCATTAAAGTTTTTTTAAAGTGAACAAAAAACAAATTTTATTAAGTTTTTTTTTTTTTTTTTTTTGAAATAGCAGACAAAATCACAAAGTTAAAGTCTAAAACTTCTAAAATGCCGATTCAAAACGTTATGACATCGTACGATGTGATTGACCATTTTTCTCTGGTAAGATTTTCTAACATTTCCCAGTGTCACTTTCAATTTGGTACCATTGGTTTCACGTATCCTTTTCATTTTTAATGAGTTCAACAAGAATCATGAAAAGGCCGTTTGTTAAAAGTTTAGAGAGGCAAAACATGTGACTGCTAGACTGATAGCTTTAATCAGGACTGACAGTCTATATATCTATAAGTTACTCCTTTCTGCATTTATTGCCATTTTTGCTACACAGAAAATCACACACAAATTAACCGATGACTTTTTCGTGCTTTCTCACTGTTGACAATGATAGAAGACGCACATCTGGTAAAGTTGTTGTATTTTAACAGTAAATCGGCAAGGATGTTCCTGCATGTGGTGATAAACACATTCATCCTTGTAATACACTCTCAAGTTCAACGAAAGCCTTCTGTGTAACAATGGCGTAGTGAAAAGGGGGGGGGGATATGGAAGTTTAAAAAAACCAACGCCAGGCAGGCCGCGACAACTGGAACATTAAATTTTGTGACGTCATCATGATCAGTAAGTCCAACTCATTAGATAAGAAAGTCGTGACACGCGTCACGAAAACGTCATACCAAGCAGGCAAAACAAAGAAAAAAATTCTAATAACTTGCATGTTTCGATTTCATTGGCTCATAGAATTAATAATTATTGTTTATGATTAATAGTTAATCATTCCACGAGCCATCAAAATCGAAACATGCAAGTTGTTCGAATTTTTTTCTTTGTTTTGCCTTCTTGATATGACGTTTTCATGACGCGTGTCACGGCTTTCTTATATAGGGGGCGTTGGTAAGGCTCCTATCCTCTTTAATAAAAAGCTACGCGTTGCTGACGACTGGCTTTTTCACTAATCGTCGCCACAGATTAATCTCGGAAAATGAAACATTTGAAGTTACTGAAAAAATTAATAGCTCGAAAAGTATTTGTTGGGAAATTGTTAGACAAACTGCGTTAGAAAGGTAAAAAAATGTACTTTTCTTGATATAAATTTCAATTAATGGTTATGCCGTTTTTCAAATATCGAATTTAAAAAATTTCCAAATTTCACATTGGAAACCCATAGCGAAACCTTCACGTGTAAAAAGATACTGATAAGGGCAATGTATTCTGACGTGTAATACTGGCTATAGAAAGAATCACAAATTATAGTAGCTTTATTATTCTGTTAAAATATAAAAGTGAATTATGATATCATGAGTGCATGATTTTTATTTAATTCTCGGCAAATAATAGATGCGTCATTTATTTTTAGTTGTCAATAATATAGGTTAATTCCCGTCTCCTATAAAATGTGATAAAGAGTTAGTTAATTACATATATTTTTAATTAATCGGGGAGTGAAATGTTTTCCTTAATTAATGCATTTATTTTTCTTTTGCTGTTACGTGAACGACGTCACGGGTAATAGCTAGTAATTATTATAGTAGACCTAATGATCAGGCTTGGTTGCCATTGTCATGTATCAAGCTTAAGCTTAGTTAGATAACATTACATATCTTCTTTCTTCTCGTTTAAAATATATATCTATTATTATTATTATTTGATTTATTTTTAAATGAGTTACAAATGTTGTGTCCCCGAATTCACGAGAAATTACAATAAAAAACAGAAGAAATTTTGTTATTATTCATTTCCGTAAGAGGAACTACAAAAAACAAGATGGTTAGCGTCCATTCCAAGACAAAAATTTTCTTCCTCTCAATATTCAAAGTAGGGGTTCGCTGTTTCTTCTGTATTTTTATTATAATGCTACTCCTTGTTGCATTTTTACATTGTATGTATATTTTTGGCGTTATTTAACGTTATTATTTTTAAACCGGAAACATTAATTTCTTCAATTATGTATTTTTTTTAAATATATAATGTAAATAAGAAGAAGTTTAAACTATTTTTTTGAACATCATATTATGATTGCGTACAATTATTTTTGAAGAAATTAAAGTATAGTATTCTGATTAATAAAATAGTATTGAAAATATAGTTTTATCCTATTCAAACTGTATACAGGGTCTGATTATCCAAAAGGCACGTGAAGCACATGCTTCCCCCTCTAAAATTTAAAAAGGGCCCGAAGATGACTGTGAAGAGTGCCCTCTAATTCCCATTTTCATTGTTTTACATTGTATTTTTAATTTTTTTTTTTTTAATGAAAGTTTGCTCAATCCAAGAGGAAATCCACTCCAGGGTTGCCAATTTGGCCTTTTCTTTTTATTTCGAAATTTCGCATTCATACTAGAAATTCCCTACAATGTTCTTTTCTTTATTTAATAAGAGACATTTCGTGATTACTTAAAGTAAAAATTCTTCTTTCAGAATTTAGGGTAAGAATTCGAATTTTTTTAATTTAAGAAAAAGGACAACCTGGCAACTCTGATCCATTCACTACTTCACGAAATTTATTTAACAGGGAAATATGAATGTCATCAATAGGATGCTAATTAATCCTATAGCTTCCTAATGTACCTGTTAGAAACCAACTGGGAAATTGAGCATACACTGCAAAAAATAATTGTTGATTTTACAGTATAAAACTGGCATCCCAGCTGCCAGTATTATACCGTAAAATTAACAGTATTAAACAGTAAAATAAGCAGTAATACGCTGCCGCGCAAGCGCGGTAACGTATTACTGCTTATTTTTTGAAGTGTACAGCAATATGTACTAAATATATCTGAAGTATATACAGGGAGCATAAAAAAGCTGTTTAATGAAATGTATGTGACCTCGGCTAAGAAACTCCCGGGAATAATATCAGTATCATTGGTGAGTTTTCACAAATGAAGAAAACTTTTGCCAAATGATAGGGGCCCCCAAAATGATACTGTGCTTCCCCTAGATTCAGAGGTTAATCCGGCCCTGATTACGTTAATTGAGTTTTACTTTATGTAAACAAATATCAGTTGTTGTTTATACTTTTATTTATTAATATATTTTGCTCATGACACAGAGAAATACTTGTGGAACGCAGAATCTATGATAATAAGAACATGTTTTTTTTTTCTTCTTTTTCGTTTGTTTGTTTTCAGTTAGGATACATACATTCTATTTTTTGAAAAATATTTCCGTACATACAAGTATTTATAACTTATGTTCACTTAGATGTATATACAAAGGTATACTAAAAGCTGAATTGTATACTTAAGCATTCGCAGATATACGTTCATATGAGAACTAGAAAATAATGGCATTCTTCTGACAATAGTAAACTTTATATTGTGAATATGTACATCTGTACATTACTTATCTGTCGATTTATTTTTGAATTGGCATAATATTGTGTATATAGTATGAAATGTGAAAGATAACTTTATAAATTGTCAGAAAATAATAGATTAATACAAAATATTCTTTTATTTAAAATGACACAAGTAACTTTTTTTTTCTTTAAAGATATGATTTTGTGAATTGTTTTTTTTTTTTGTGTGTGTGTGTGTGTGTTTTCCTTTGCTCTAAGAACATTTGTCTCAGACTTTCTTATATTAAGCTTTACAACTTTAAAACACCTAACGTTTGTTAATTGTTTAGAAATCAATGAACATTTGTCTCAGATTGCTACTTTTTATCTCTGCAATCGTTCTTTCTAATAATTTTTAAAGATTTTATAGCACTTGTGTTCAATAAACTGATTCACATTTATTTGTTATTATAATATACGTATATTATTTCATTTTCAATCATTATAGTGTTTATTATGTTTATTATTTATCAGTGTTTATTATCCTGAATATACAGAACCAAGATTAAAAAGGTTGCATTGATATCAGCTCAAAACATATGTTTTTATTATGATGGAATCTGTCCTTCACAAATATTTCTGTGTAGTGAGCAAAATATATTAATAAATAATAATTGAAGAAATTCACATTTCCTGATTAAAAGTAATAAAGTTAAATAACGCCAAAATCATGTATACAATGTAAAAATACAAGAAATATCATTATAAGAAATATAAAGTAAATACAGCATACTTTAAATAAAATGCTGAGTAGGAGAAAAATCTTGTTGACGTTAGCCCTATTTTTGTTTGTTTGTTTCAAACTCAACTGTCTGAAACGAAAAACAACAAAATTTCTACTGTTCTGCTGGATCTGGATTACATTAGAACAAATCAGAAGGGGAACGGGGGGTGCGAACAGAAAATCTTTATGAAATGATAAAATTTTAATACGCGGCAGCGTATTGCTGCTTATTTTACTGTTTATTACTGTTAATTTACGGTATAATGCTGGCAGCTGGGGTGCCAGTATTATACTGTAAAATTAACACCTTTTTTTTCAATGTAGCAATAATCTGTTTTTAGGGTTTCGTTCATCTCACGAAACCCTATTACTCCCGCTCCGTTGTCTGCCCGTCACACTGCCGTTCTCAGAAACTATGTAACTTACAGTCATGAAATTTTGTGCACTTGTAGCTAAATACCTATAATGAAGCTCAAAATCATAAAATTTGGAAAAATCGTATATTTTTGATATATAGAAATAAAAAACCAAAAATCTAACTGCCTTTTCCTATTAAATTTAAACATTTTTCGTTATAGCAGTTGCCAACAATTAAAAATCTACAATAAAATTCTTTCTACAATAATTAATTTTCTATTGAAAGATTTCCACGTAAAAAATGAAAATGAAATAAAAAGTTTCACCAATTGAAAAAAAGATTGATATGACGTCATATTGGTAATAAAACGGAAAATTTTCAAACATTTCTCAATAATACAAGGAGTATGTGTAAGTACAGAAAGCAGGTTAATATGATGTCATTAGAGAATTAAAAAGAAAATTAATCTGACGTCATAGTGGAAGTTTAACGAACTTTTTCAAATGTTTGAGAATAATACAAAGAGAGTATCAATATGAGTAATAGAGAAAGCAAGTAGATAGGACGTCAGCAAGTGATTATAACGTCATATGAGTTTAAGGAACGTATTGAATCGTGATAAAAACCCGATTATGGAAACATTGGCATATTTTAACATTTTGAAGGTCTCTATACAACATGTTTAATTTTGAAATTGATTTTTTTTATCGCATTTAGTCCACATGACAGATATTATTATGACAGAGTATAATAGCGGGCTTCGAACGTTATCGGACCAGTTCAGATTTTCGAAAAAAAGAGAAAAATAGACCGGAAAATTTTTACTTTGTAAAAAACATGACATTTTTTTTTTTTTTTTTTTTTTTTTTGGCAAATGAAATGTATTTGGATTTATTTTTAAAAAAAGGATAAAGTGTTTTGAAAGAAATATTTAACGAAACTCTTTGTGCGATCTTCGATCATACTTACTCACGTGTTAAATATTAGCATTCCTCTGATTTTTCATTCTTAACACTGCAAAAACCAATAACATAAAAGCATTTCAAAACGAAGAGAAACACATATAACAATAAAGAAACTCCCTTTTTTTCTGTCTAGCAGACAGATTATATTGGTAAAATACCATAACATACTTTGAGAGCCATTTACTTTTGTTTGCATAGAAATTTCTGGGTTTCTTTTAGCCAGAATAAGTTTCTGAAATCATCGGAGATAATGGAATTGTTAACGATAAAAGTTTTATTATGAAATAATTCCCGATGTTAGAATAAAGAGCATTTTAGGATTAATAAATAAAGAAGAATTTCAGCATTCAATGCAATTATTGTTAAACAGTAATTTATAAAATAAAACTGTATTTATTACATTCTTTTACTTAACTTGTTTTCTGTATGTAAAGGTGGTATTTTGTCAATTTGTTTTTTTGTCAATTTGTACTTCCTGATATGTTAGAATTATACAAATTATGTAAACATGTGTGTTTTCGATCACAACACAGTATTTGAACATTTTTATAACTTAACTATAAATTAATAAATCAATTGTAAAGCATTTCTCCGTTATCCGGGCGCAGCTCAGTTGATATATCGCGAAATATTATTTAAGATTAGAACTGTTTGCAAATTACAAAAACAATAGATATAATAATCCCATATAATCCTATGGGACTTATTTTTCAATTTATTAATTATTGCTGTAACTTTTGGAGTTTTCACGATATTTCACTGGTCTTTTTATATGAGTTCCTCATTAGTGTTGACTATTAAATCATGACAAAAAATCTTTGCTGTAGTTTGCGCATGCGCAGTTAAAATTTATTTCATAAAAATACCTATATCTCATCAAATATTCAATATATTAATATTTTAATCACATTATACTATTTCTACGATTTTTTGTCCAGTTTTTGGAAAGCGGTGTTAAATTCGGCTGAAAACTCTGTATGCTATAAAAAAAAACCTTTTGAAGTTTTCACAGAAACGTTAACATATTCACGAATATACATGCTATGCTTACACAAATGCATACAAATGTTGAGCAGCTGCATAGTCATTTCCTACAATAACAGACCATTTTTACCATTTTCTGTTACTTGTGTGATCGAAAATATTATTTTATTATTAAAATTATTATCCTCCACCCCCCCCCCTAATTGTCCTCGCGACAAAATCCTCACTGAAAAACCTGACGTGAAACATGTTCTTTGCATTCTCAAAATTCAAGGGATTTCCGGCCATTTCCTCACGAGTTTCAGTAAGATATTCGACGAAACGTCTGAAATTGGTCACTGCCCCTTAATTTCTGGACACCAGTGTATATATTTTTTTAATACTTTTTATTCTACTTATTTTTAATTTCCCTTTCACATTTCAAAAAATCATATTAAAAAATAGCAAATTGTCGTAGTAAGATTCGGCTTTCACCATAAGACTGTCGGTATTTTGGTCAAGTGTCGGTATTTTGGGGGCAAAAAAAAAATCAAATTTTCTTTGAACTATTTTTACCATAAATATTCCAACCATTTGACAAGTTTTGTGGTGCAAACCGCATTCCGATACGGCAATCTGTTGTTGTTTTTTTTTTTTATGAACATTTCACTGAAAAAAAAGTCCGTTGATTGCCAGTACAATTTATGTATTCTTATTAAGAGTTCTGTATATAGTTTTCTCAAATTATTATTTTAAATAAAATTTATTAAATTGCATTTACGGATAAAACAAGGAAAGAATGAAACTCATTATTTAATTTAATTTTTTGAATAAAATCTAGGATATTTAAAGGTTAGAATGAAAAAAAATAAATATTATAACTATACAGAGTATCCGAAAAGTCTTTCTTTCCCTGATTACAAAATCTATTCAAATCCGCTATATATAAGATAGATATGGGAAACTGGTGCCAACATGTTAAAAAACTGACCATTTTTGTTGTTGTTGCATAAGTTTCCGTAATAACGTGGCTGTAGTGTAACAGAAATCATCTTTCACCTTATTAAACGATGAAGTTTTGTTACTGTGCTCTGAATGAATTAAAAAGTGTTTCATAATATGCCTAACGCACGATTTTTCTTTCTTCTTTAATTCTAAAGTTTATCACTGTAACTCCAGTTAAAATTCAATAAACTTCGAATTCACATTTGTTACTTTATCACTAAAATACGCTTGATAAATTTTGGTATTGTTTTAAAGAAAGAGACTGGGTGCCGTTTATACGGTATTTCTTAGCGATTTTCAATATAGTTGTTCTCAACATTAAGTTACATTTAAAAAATTCATAATACATTTCTGTGTGGAAATTGATATCTTAGAATGATATAGAGGAAAGTGTTTGCCTTCATATACTTAGCTCGTTAGCTTTTTCTAACGTCTACTTTCCTTTCTCGCAGAAATAAATAAATTTATAACAATTGCTTGAAAAACCCATGATAATTCAATAAGATGCTATTTAATCACTACAAATATTTCTTAAAATATCCTAACATATAAAGAACTTCTATAGGAGCATAAAGCAAAGAAAATAATTATATTTACTCTTTTACAGGAAATTTATTTCGTTCGGCTCCATAACATTTTCCCAACATATTTTTAAACATAAAAGACGAAGAAATAAAATGCTACTTTTTAAGATTTGCTACTTTTTATGCTACTTTTTATAAAATGCTACTTTTTATAGTTTAATGGCACATTTCATCACAATTTTATCTTTCATATTTGATTTCTAGGTAAAGATATCGATAAAAACAGACTTATTTTTTAAAGCTGTTGGATGTTTTAAAAAAAATAAGTGATAACAGTGAAGACAGATCAAAAATAACTTTTCTTGCCGCATTATCGTACAAAAGAATTTATTTTACAAGATTACATTTAGTAGTTTGAAACCACATGTCGTATTATGAAAAAAAAAATTAAACAATTTTCAACATAAAAAACAAGATCGAAAAATCATACGTCAAGCATAGATTACGTAAAACTTTCCAACAATTCCAAAATAATTTTACAAATCTCTACCTTCTAATAAGGTGAAAGATAATATTAAAGTAAACAAAATCAAAGTCAAACCGGACGTGGAGGTCTACCTTTAGGCTTTAGCTCAACCAGCCCCGCCCATTTCTAAGTAAACAATTTGGAAAACGCATAATGTATTTAAAAACCCAATTTCAGGAATTACCAACAATATTCAAAAAAATATCCAAATTCTTTTGTGCAGCCCTGTATATGATCTATAGATTTGTATATATACAACATAGAATGCTAAATTTTAGTTTAGTAAGGAAACGCGTAGCACACTTTAAAATTCCCCTTCTGGAATTTCCGTCAATAAGCGGAAATGCACACCGAGAACTTTTGTGCTGCCCTGTATAAGATCTATAGAATTTATACAAACCAAGTAATAGACAAACGAGTGGGTAAGTGTGATCGAAGATCGCTCAAAGGGCTTCATTTAATATTCCTTTCAAAACACTTTATCCTTTCTTTAATAAATCAAAAAAAAAAAAAAAAAAAAAAAATCATGTTTTTTATAAAGTAAAAATTTACCGGTCTATTTTTTCGTTTTTTCGAATACCTGAACCAGTATTATATTCTGTCGTAATAATATCCGTCATACGGACTAAATGCGATATTTAAAAAATATATAATTTCAAAATTAAACATGTTGGACGTCTTCAAAATGTTAAAATATGCGAATATTTCCATAATCGGGTTTTTATCATGATTCAATACATTCCTCAAACTCATATATTTACTATTCTCTATTATTAATATTGATACTCGCTTTGTATTATTCTCAAACATCTGAAAAATTCGTTAAACTTCCAATATGACGTCAGATTTTCTTTTTAATTCTCTAATGACGTGATATTAATCTGCTTTGTGTACATGCACATACTCATACTCCTTGTAATATTCAGAAATCTTTGAAAATTTCCGTTTTATTACCCATATTTCGTCATAATCTTTTTTTTTTCAACTGGTGAAACTTTTAATTTCATTTTCATTTTTCATGTGGAAATCGTTCAATAGAAAATTAATTATTGTAGAAATAATTTCATTGTGGATTTTGAATTTTTGGTAACTGCTATAGCGAAAAATGTTTAAATTTAATAGAAAATGGCTGTTAGAATTTTGTTTTTTTACCTCTTTTTATTAAAATAATATGATTTTTTCAAATTTTAATATTTTAAGCTTCATAGCTGGTATTCATCTATATATACACAAAGTTTCAACTCTGTAAGTTACATAGTTTCTGTGAACGGCTCTGTGCCGGACAGACAACGGAGCGGGAGTAATAGGATTTCGTGAGATGAACGAAACCCTAAAAAAATGAGTTAAATTTAAAAACGCGTTTAGTAATTGAAAAAGCCCTTCCAGCAATTATTGTTAACAGACAGTACCGAATTCTTTTGTTTGTCCCAGTAAATGAACGATGAATGCTATACACACAATATTATACAGCAAGCCGCTTGTAATGCATCTCAGTGATATAATATCAATTTTAATATGTTCGAAATAGTGAAACGTCATTAAATTAAACCTCAAACGATTTTTCTCTATAGATCGTAATGTAACGGAATTCTTTTGAGTATCCCTGTAAAGGAACTATAAGTACTATGCACACCATATTCTATAGTAAGTCTCTTGTAGTACACCTCAGTAATATATATCAATTTGAATATATTTAAAATTGTACAACATCATTAAAATAAAGCGCAAATGATTTTTACCCACAGACCGTAATGTAACGGAATTCTTTTGAATGTCCTAAAGCGCAATATAACCGAGGATATCATTATATTCTAATACAAGAAAATCTTGTGTGTGTGTGGTTATGCAAATTTTATTTTAAAAACGGCTCTAACGATTTTCACGAAATTTTGTATCCTACCGTTTTCGGGCACCAGAAAACCATTGGGCTAGGTCACGTGTTCGAGAAAATTCGATTAGTTGGTCATTTTGGGTCACCATGGGTCAGGGTCAAGCTAATTCTATCTAAAAAACGGTTCAAACGATTTTGACGAAATTTTGTATTTTACCGTTTTCGGGCACCAGAAAACCATTGGGCTAGGTCACATGTCCGAGAAAATTCGATTAGTGGGTCATTTTGGTCATGGGTCATTATGGGTCATGCTATCTTATCTTAAAAACGGTTCAGACTATTTAGACTAAATTTTGCCTCCTATGGTTTTTGGGCACGAGAAGATTGTTGGGCTAGGTCACATGTTCGAGAAAATTCAATTAGTGGGTCATTTTGGTCATGGGTCATTATGGGTCAAGCTATTTTATCTTAAAAACGGCTCAGATGATTTGAACTAAATTTAGTGTACTACAGTTTAAGGGAACGAGAAGACAATTGGGCTAGGCCACATGTTCGAGAAAATTCGATTAGTGAGTCATTTTGATCATGGGTCACTCTGGGTCAAGCTATTTTTATCTTAAAAAGTGTTGGCGACATTGGCGGGATTTGGCAGGAAAATTGACTTTTAAGATTACGAATGCCAAAACCCTTGCTTAGCGCCAAAAGAAAAATATATTGCCAAATTTGGCAAATGGGGCGAAAAATTTGACTTTTAGAATCTAAAGGAATTTTCTAGAAATTCCCAATAGGAGCCGAGATACATAATTCAACCAATCAGAGTCCATGGAACGTTTTCGAAAAAAGATTTGAACCAATCAGGGTACATAGAACTTTCTCAACGCATGCTTGGTGCGAAATGAAAGAATGTCGCTAAACTTGGCGACATTTGGCAAAAATGTTGGCTTTTAGAATCTGAAATAATTTTCTAGAAATTTCCAATAGGAGCCGACATACATGATTCAACTACTAAGTTGAACACAAAGCAAATGTTGACCGAGCATTGCTCGGTCGTACCCGCTGGTTAAAAATTAAGAAAGATTGTAACGCAGAAGCAAATGTTTTATTTTGTATTACTCTAAAATGTTAGTTTTTATACGCATATGAAAAATTTCGTAAGCGTCTGACGGCCGAAAAAAACTTACCGCTTACAAATACGCGAGAAAGTCATTAAGTAAGTCGCAAAAGATAAGTAATAACTTACAATGATATTCACTTCAAAACTATTTTTGTTTCTCAACATATTCTCCACCAATATTTATGCACTTATATCACCGTTTTATCAGTACCCCAACACCAGCTGCATAACATTCTTTGGGTTGCTGTCTCAGCCACATTAGGACTTCAAGTTGAACACAGGAGACAATTCAAAAGCTTGGTTGGCAACTTCTTCAACATCCACCATACAGCTTCGATTTAGCCCTAAGCAATTTTCATCTATTTAGTCCACTAAAAACCATCTTGGAAGCAAGATGATGTTCACAAAAGATGGAAAGGTTCAACTTGAAGTCCTAATGTGGCTGAGACAGCAACCCAAAGAATGTTATGCAGCTGGTGTTAGGACACTGATAAAACGGTTAAGTGCATAAATATTGGTGGAGAATATGTCATTGTAAGTTATTATTTAATTATCTTTTGTGACTTACTTAATGACTTTCCCTCGCATTATCAGTCGGATCCATTGGACCCCACATCGGAAAATAAATATGTGGAATATGTGGCTATATGGAATTATTAAAACACAAATGAACTACTGATTAATAATGGAGATACTAATAAATAATACAACATAATACAATATATTGTCATGGTTAGAATTAATATTATTTGAAACGTTTGTCCATATGACATAAATGTACAAAATTTGCTTCCGGGTCCAAAATGACTCCGTCTTGGAGTTCGGAAGGTTAACAGAGTTAACGATAGAGGATTACACTTATTGTATTTTGAACACATACTTAAACAGTTTTCTTAATATTTCCTTAGATTACACATTTCCTTGGATATTCATTAAATATTTCCGCTCTATTGGTTCACAGATTTAAGGAACTTAAGTGAATCCTTGACTACCATAACTACATTTACAACTAAAATTCAAATTTTTTTTCAAAACTTTAAATTTAAATTTTTTTTCCTTTTTTTTTTCTTGAAATGTAAGGAGAAAAAATAGTTTCTAATTTTGATTAATTAATTAATTAATTACCAGTGGGAAGACCGAGCTCAACTCAATCTATACTAATAAAAGAAAGTTTCGCTCTGTGTGTGTGTGTGTCTGTTGGCGATGGCTAGGAAAATTTAGCCCACCTAGAAGGCTGGAAATTTAGATTTAGGTAGTGCAAACCCTCTCCTGGTGCAACATTACTTCAAAATTTTAATATTTTAATTACTTTCTGAAATATTAATTAAAATGCACAAAGCACTCTCATTAAAAATACGCTTTTATTCTCTTGGGTTGGTTGGTTCACTGGTTGGTTGCATCGATTCTTCACAGAAGTAATTAAATAAACCAGAGTAGCGATGCAAAAATAAGGATTTCTAAGGAAATAGTGGTCGCACGGCTCTGCCGTTACAAACATACAACCGTGCACACGTAGCGCCATCTGCCGACGCGAAACTGAAAGTGTCATTAACGCAGAAGAACTGATGCAACTGTCCTACTCGAGCGCCATCACCATCTATTTGAAACATTTTAGAGGGACGTTTTTCGTTAGAAATCTTTGGATGAAAATCGAGTGTTTCATGAATTACTGTTTTTTTTTTTTTCAGCTAAATATTAATATTTTCACACAAAAATTATACCCATGCTTAGGAAACATTTTTTTTTAATACTCATAAAAATTTGGATAAAAAGATTTTTTTTAAAAAACATTGAATAAAAAATTAGAACACTACTAACAGGAAATTTTGTCACTACAATTTGGCAATTCTTAAGTTCTTGCTTGAGCTGCGGATAGTTTAGCGAGAATTCTTGAAACTTTCTATTGCAAATTTATTAATATTAATATTTTATATCTATATTAATAAAAGAAAGTTTCGCTCTATGCGTGTGTGTCTGTGTGTGTGTCTGTTGGCGATGGCTAGCAAAATCTAAGCCCACCTAGAAGTCTGGAAATTTAGGTGTGGATAGTCCAAGGTCTGGCCATGTGCACCTGAGCCTCAGAATTTTAATATTTTGATAATTAGCCTAGATATTAATTAGATTCTCATTAACCATCGCTTCTAAAATGTCATCTTTTAAGTCAAAATGGCGAAAGAAACGAACTGGCGCATTGGATTTGCAAGCGGAAATGAACAAATTCGAAATTATTTTACTAATTAGCGAATTTTAAGAAAACTAATTGAGATATCAATTTGAAAATTTCTGAGCATATGTAAAAAAAAATATTCTGTATCTGAATATGTGATTTTTGAAAAATTCGGTTGGTAATTTTTTTTATTTATGCAAAAAACTGCCAAAAATCTGCCGGCGCCAGTGAAAACGATCCGAGAAAGTTTCAGACAGGGATCTGCTTTCATTAAAAACTGAACTACAAAGAGATCTGTTTCTCGGGCAGAACCCTCCATTTAGTTTGCGAAAATGAAAGGAAATAATTGCCAATTTTTACTAATGAACAAAAATTTAGGTAACTAATTAAGATATTGATTTGAAATTGAGGTCGGGAAGGAGTGTCATCTGCCGGCTATTTTAGCGTAGCGTCTTCGTTATGTTCTAATTATCAGAAAAAATGTAATTCTTTTTTTAATGATCGCGTTAATGTAGGTGACGGTGGTTCTCTTGAACAAATTATTCATTATATTTGCGGGTATGGGGAGGGAGGGGGTTAACGCCTTTCTCTGAGATTATAATTATCTCGGGCCCGGGCAACGCCGGGCGGGTTAGCTAGTATAACAATAAATTCTCTGTACAACATATAACAATCAGTTCTATGTATCCTGATTGGTTTAATTCTGTTTTCGAGAATGTTCTATGGATCCTAATTGGTTGAATCATGTATTCTCGTCTCCTATTGAAAATTTCTAGAAAATTCCTTCAGATTCTAAAAGTCAATTTTTTTCGCCAAATGTCGCAAAAATTTGTCTAAAAGTAAAAAACGTGCCGACATTCTTTCATGTGGCGCCAAGCATGTGTTTTGGTATTGGTAAATCTTAAAAGTCAAATTTTTTGCCAAATTTCAGCAATGTCGCCATTTTTTCGCCAAGTTTTCGATATTTACCGAAGCGGGGCTTTGGGAGTTTACCGAACTTTGGGACTTCGTTTACAGTCAAATGTTCAACAACTTAATATTCTGCTTATTAACTTAATAATCAACTTAATAACTGATTCAAGCTTCATTCCTATTGAAATGCATTGACCCATAATGTCCCCAAAATGACCCACTAATCGAATTTTCACGAACATGTGACCAAGCCCAATGGTGTTCTCCTACCCCAAAATGGTAAAATGCAAAATTTTGTCAAAATCGTAACAGCCGTTTTTTAGATAAAGTCAGCTTGACACATAGTAACCCCAAAATGACCCACTAATCGAATTGTATTGATAGACTAATGTTCTTCACATGCTCGAAAACGGCATGATACAAAATTTCATCAAAATCGTTTCTGCCGTTTTTTACATAAAATTAGCTTGATCCTGATCCATAGCGACCCATAATGACACACTAATCGAATTTTCTCGAACATGTGACCTAGCCTAATGGTCTTCTCGTAATCCAAAACCGTAGGATACAAAATTTAGTAAAAAAATTTTCCTCCATTTTTTACATAAAATTAGCTTTAGCCAGACACATAGTAACCAAAATAACCCACTAATCGAATTTTCTCAAACATATGACTTAGCCCATTGGTCATCTGATGCCCGAAAACGGAAAGATACAAAATTTAGTCAAAATCATTAGAGCCGCTTTTAGATAAAATTAGCTTAACCTGTAGTCACCCAAAAATGACCCACTAATCGAATTTTTTCGAACATGTGAACTAGCCCAATGGTCTTCTCGTGCTTTAAAACGATAGGAAACAAAATTTAGTTAAAATCGTTAGAGCCGTTTTAAGATACAATTAGCTTGACCCCGTAGTGACCCAAAAATGACCACTAATCGAATTTTCTCGAACATGGGACCTAGCCCAATGGTCCTCTCGTGCCCGAAAATGGTAGGATACAAAATTTAGACAAAATCATTCGAGCCGCTTTTAGATAAAATTAGCTTGACTCGTAGTGACCCAAAAATGACCCACTAATCGAATGACCCAGCTCGATGGTCTTCTCGTAATCCAAAACGGTAAGATACAAAATTTAATGCAAAATCTTTAATGCCATTTTTTAGATAAAATTAGCTTGACCCGCAATGCCACACTAATCAGATTTTCTAGAACATGTGACCTATCCCAATGGTCTTTTCGTGTTCGAAAACGGTAGGATACAAAAGCACAATTCAATTTCTACATCGTCGAATAGAAAAAAAAATGCAATTTCTTTGAAAACTGTATTTGAATTTGCTGATTTTTTATGATTTTTAGAATATTTCCAAGCATGAATTAATTTTAAATATACCTCTATCACGTGCAGTCCGATTGCGAAAGATTAATCCGTTTGCATTTAAAACAATATAAATAATTCCGCATTTATTGCTTGCTAATATTACAGAACGAAATTAAAACTTCATAAAAATGTAAATATAAATAATAATATAGTACAAATAAAATGCAAATTTAACAGACATGTTCTCGGACTACGCGCTAAACAGTTGAAATTTTCAGAATAAAAAACCTGCAGTAAGCAGCGAAATCTTGGAGGATTCCTTTGGCCTAATACAAAAGTATCGCTTTATTAAATTTCGAAATTTCATTTGAATATATTATTGATATTTTTCTTATAAAAATTCTTTTGGCGTTGTTAATGAATTAGTTTAAACTATATATATATTTAATATGAAAAATCTATTATAATTAAAACGAAATGCTTTTCGCATATTTTTTGCAACCCGGGAAGCCCAGGTTCGATTCCCTAGTTTTATTTATTGCTTAATGAAGTTTTAATTTCGTTATGGAATATCAGCTGAAAACAAATGCTGAACTTTTTATCATATATTCTAATACGAGCAAATCTTGTGTGTGGTTATATATATATATATATATATATATATATATATGCAAATTTTATCTTAAAAACGGCTCTAACGATTTTGATGAAATTTTGTATCCGACTATTTTCGGGCACGAGAAGACTATTCGGCTGGATCACATATTCGAGAACTTTCGATTAGTGGGTCATTTTTGGGTCAACGCGGGTCAAATTAATTTTATCTAAAAAACGGCTCTAACGATTTTGATTAAATTTTCTGTCCTACGAGTTTCGAGCACGATAAAATCATTGGGCTAGGTCACATGTCCGAGAAAATTCGATTAGTGGGTCATTTTTGGGTCATTGTGGGTCAAGATCTAAAAAGCGGCTCAATTTACACTAGATTTTGCATCCTATGGTTTTCGGGCACGAGAAGACTGTTGGGCTAGGTCACATGTTCGAGAAAATTCAATTACTGTGTCATTTTGGATCATTTTGGGTCATGGTCAAGCTAATTGTATCTAAAAAACGGTTCAAACGATTTTGACGAAATTTTGTATCTGACTATTTTCGAGCACGAGAAGACTATTGGGATGGGTCACATGTTCGAGAACCTTCGATTAGAGGGTCATTTTTGGGTCAGAGCGGGTCAAATTAATTTTATCTAAAAAACGGCTTTAACGATTTTGATTAAATTTTGTATCCTACGAGTTTCGGGCATGTGAAAATCATTGGGCTAGGTCACATGTTCGAGAAAATTCGATTAGTGGGTCATTTCTGGGTCTTTGTGGGTCAAGATCTAAAAAGCGGCTCCATTTACACTAAATTTTGCATCCAATGGTTTTCGAGCACGAGAAGACTATTGGGCTGGGTCACATGTTCGAGAACTTTCGATTAGAGGGTCATTTTTGGGTCAACGCGGGTCAAATTAATTTTATCTAAAAAACGGCTCTAACGATTTTGATTAAATTTTGTGTCCTACGAGTTTCGAGCACGATAAAATCATTAGGCTAGGTCACATGCCCGAGAAAATTCGATTAACGGGTCATTTCTGGGTCATTGTGGGTCAAGATCTAAAAAGCGGCTCAATTTACACTAAATTTTGCATCCACTAGTTTTCGGGCACGAGAAGACTGTTGGGCTAGGTCACATGTTCGAGAAAATTCAATTAGTGGGTAATTTTCGGTAATTTTCGGTCATGGTCAAGCTAATTGTATCTAAAAACGGTTCAAACGATTTTGACGAAATTTTGTATCCGACTATTTTCGGGCACGAGAAGACTATTGGGCTGGGTCACATGTTCGAGAAATTTCGATTAGTGGGTCATTTTGGTCATGGTTCATTATGGGTCAAGCTATTTTATCTTAAAAACGGCTCAGACTATTTACACTAAATTTTGCATCCTATGGTTTTCGGGCACGAGAAGACTGTTGGGCTAAGTCACATGTTCGAGAAAATTCAATTAGTGGGTCATTTTGGTCATGGGTCATGATATTTGAACTCAAATTTAATTTTGACCGAGCTTAGCTTGGTCTTCCCTGCTTGTATTATTTAAAGTGCATTGTTTTGTAATCGTCTGCAAGCAATAGATATAGATTGTCTTAAAAATACTTGAAATTTAATTTATATGCTATAATAAAAGATTAAATTACGTTAGAGTTTTCAAACAAATTGCATTTAAAAGTAGATTTTTTTCCCTACATAACGGTGTTAAAATTGATAATGTGCGATGTTTAGAAATTGAAAGAAGTGCAGTAGCAAAAATCGCAAAACCGAAATTTCATCGTCAAGTGTTGCCATTCCCAAATTGACGTCAGCGTTACGCACGGACACGTTTGTCCTTTATAATATATATATATATAGATAGATAGATAGATAGATTAGCTGCAAGACCATTTGACACCTAAACTTGAAATTGCCTCTACTTTTACTTTCATTTTCGTGTATATCATCCTCGTCCTCATTATAAAAGGAAAAGATGCATTCGTCGTATTTTGCGAATCGTTCATAATAAAATTAAATCACTAGTGTCATTAGACCTGAAAATAGATTTTTCCAAAATATTTTTTTTCCATAAAAATTTGTTTAAACATTTATTTTATTGTGTGGGCTCAACTGTATAATCAAATTAAGTAATTCGATTTTATTAAAGTCGGTTAAAAATGGAAATATTATTCAATTATATCAAACTAGCCGCCACTGGCGACCAGTTTGGTCTCCCTTAAATGTATGTTAAACATTGCAACACGTTACATTTATTCATAATTTAATTTTCCCTTAATCCTTCGCCAAATCGGAAGATTCTAATAGACAAATCATGAACTTTTGCGATCATGGTAGCATTTCGCATATTTTTTGGGCACAAATGTCACATACGCACGTTGGCGCGATTCCCCCCCCCCTCCCCCGCCAATTTGGCGAAAACTTTGTTATGGAAATTGTTGTTTATTTACTTTTATTTTTTATTTTAATTCTATAAATTATTTTTGATATGTATATCAATATTTATTTACAACAAACTATCATTTATTTATTTTTATTCTTTTTTTTAATTATGAGTATTTTTGTTAGCCGGGAGCAGATGATAATTCGCCAAATATCGTTCCCATCACCGTCATTCATACTACAATTAATTTAATTTTAAATTATAAACCTGTCACTCATTTCATTTAAAATACTTAACTTTAATCTAAAATGCTTATATTACATAAATTTAAAATACTTCACACTTTTCATTTAAAAGAGAAAATAAATAAATAAATAAGAAATAATATCATAAATCAAAACATTTGATTTCAAAATCAAAGTATCATTTCTAATTTGTACACGCGATAAATAAAAGCTGTATTAGCGATTTTAAAAATGCTAAAAATCTGATTCATTAAATATTATTACATGAGTTCAATTTACGTCAAGAAAAGGTCCGAAAGTTGAGTTGTATAGCACATAATTATGGTAAACTTTGATTGTCTCACTGGTGCGAATTATTTTTTTGACGCGAGGCAGCGGTCCAAAAATTCATTCGCGGAGAACTTGCTTTGCGAATGATTACCTCCATGATTTAATATTTTAAATGTTCACGACGAATCAATCTTTTTTTTTGTTTACTTTTATGAATAGAGAATTTGAACTGCGAATCTTTCGACTGAAGTTATTGCAGAATATATACATAATTGAACGCAAGTCATCTCTCAAATATTAATTTATTTTGAACGATCTTTCTTAAAATGTAACTTTTATGCAGTTTATTCGAAAAAATAATTTTGAATAAAAATGGCCGCTTGGCATATGAAAAAGCGATGCGGCATCCCGGAACTGTTGAGGACAGTCACATGACTTACAGTTTTATTATAGAGATAAAAGGAAAAGATGCATTCGTCGTATTTTGCGAATCGTTCATAATAAAATTAAATCACTAGTGTCATTAGACCTGAAAATAGATTTTTCCAAAATATTTTTTTCCATAAAAATTTGTTTAAACATTTATTTTATTGTGTGGGCTCAACTGTATAATCAAATTAAGTAATTTGATTTTATTAAAGTCGGTTAAAAATGGAAATATTATTCAATTATATCAAATATGGGTAGTTAAAGCTAAAATATACTTGTCTAGTTGTTGTCAATAATTAAAATAACTACGCATGTTTATAGTTGATAATTTCAGAAAGCTGTAATTATGCTAACGTTTATTTAAAATTAAGAAACTTAATCTTATACGATTACGCAACATAATCATAAGTTCCTTATATAATTGGTATAATTACTTAAGATATAGTTTGAATTCATAATTAACGGATTCACCATTTGACGTCAAAAAGTTATATCATCAGCATGCATAAAAGTGTTTCTCTCAAAATTGATGGCTTAACATTACTGAAATTTTATCTAGTTGCATTTGTTGAATTTAAGTTTATTTTAAATATTCATGTAATTAAATTAAGTTAATTTGCTTTATATATAAAATTACAGTTTAACACATCATGATTTTAAACTAAGATGCTTTTTAAAATAAACTAATAATAAAAATTTAAATAGCCAGTAATACAACCAGTTGGTAGATAGTTTGAACGAATATTATTTGAACGAATTACGAACTATCGGATTTTGAAAATAAACAAACGAAAAAAAATAATATATACATCTTTATAAAGTACTAGCGGCCCGTCCCGGCCTTGCACGGGTAGACAATGTAATTTTTTTAGTACATTTGTTTTCCTGAATTTCGCGCTCCTACCAAAAACTGTTGCTGAGATATGGCGAAATGACCTAAAACTTTCGAATCCCCCTTTAACCATCTTCGGGTGGGGGGGGGGATTTCTAAATTCAGTTAAATACGTGTTTAATCATTTGTTTAGTAGATTTGTTTTCCTTAATTTCGCGCACCTATATAAAACAGCTGCTGAGATATGGCGATATGTCCTAAAATTTTCGAAACCGCCCCCTTTAAAACCCTTCGAAGGGAATTTTTAAAATCACTGAAATGCGTAATTATCCATTTTTTAGTAGATGTGTTTTTCTGAATTTCACGCTCCTACCTAAATCTGCTGCTGAGATACGGCGAAATGACCCAAAACTTTTGAATACCCCTTTAACCACCTTCTGGGGGGAATTTCTAAAATCGCCGAAATACGTGTTTAACCAATTTTTTAGTAGATTTGTTTTAATTAATTTCGCCCTCCTACAGAATAGCTGAGATGTGGCGAAATGACCTAAAAAATTCAACCCCCCCCCCCCCATTTAACCACCTTCTGGGGGGGAATTTCCAAAATTGCTGAAATATGTGTTTTATTCATTTTTAGTAGATTTGTTTTCCTGATTTTTGTGCTCCTACCTATAACTGCTGCTGAGATATGGCGAAATCACCTAAAACATTCGACCACCACCATTTAACCACCTCCTGGAAGGGAATTTCTAAAATCGCTGAAATACATGTTTAATCATTTTCTTAGTAGATTTGTTTTCCTGATTTTCGCGCTCCTACCTATAACTGCTGCTGAGATATGGCGAAACGACCTAAAACATTCGACCACCCCCCTTTAACCCCTTTCTGGGGGGAATTTCAAAATCGCTGAAATAGGTGTTTAATCATTTTTTAGTAGATTTGTTTTCCTGATTTTCGCACTCCCACCTATAACTGCTGCTGAGATACGGCGAAATGACCTAAAACATTCGACCACCCCCTTTAACACACTTCGGGAGGGGGGGGGGATTTCTGAAATTGCTGAAATACGTGTTTAATCATTTTTTAGTAGCTTTGTTTTCCTTATTTCCGCACTCCTACCTATAACTGCTGCTGAGATATGACAAAATGACCTAAAACATTAGACCACCCCCTTTAACCCCTTTCTGGAGGAATTTCTGAAATCGCTAAAATATGTGTTTAATCATTTTTTTTAGTAGCTTTGTTTTCCCTATTTTCGCACTCCTACCTATAACTGCTGCTGAGATATGGCGAAATGACCTAAAACATTCGACCACCCCCTTTAGCCCCCTTCTGGGGGGAATTTCCAAAATCGCTGAAATAGGTGTTTAATCATTTTTTAGTAGATGTGTTTTCTGTAATTTCAAGCTCCTACGTATAATGGCTGCGGAGATATGGCGAAATGACCTAAAACGTTCGACCACCCCCTTTAGCCCCCTTCTGGGGGGGAATTTCCAAAATCGCTGAAATAGGTGTTTAATCATTTTTTAGTAGATGTGTTTTCTGTAATTTCAAGCTCCTACCTATAACGGCTGCGGAGATATGGCGAAATGACGTAAAACGTTCGACCACCCCCTTTAGCCCCCTTCTGGGGGGAATTTCTAAAATCGCTGAAATGGGTGTTTAATCATTTTAGGTAGATTTCGTAAGAAATACTACCTATTACATTCTCACCTAAGTTGGAAATTTTGAAAAATTTTTGCAGATCTACGCCGATCATGACTCCCAGAACCCAAAACCACCCCCAGTTCAAAACTTTATGTATCTATCTATCTATCTATCTATCTATCTATCTATCTATCTATCTATGTCACTTTATTCTGACCACGATAACTGGAAAAATTCTGCATAAATCTCTTCCAAACTGATACATAAAATCAAGGGTCATAAAATCTCGGTCAAGTTCGTTAATGGGCAAAATCGAACCAAGGGGGGGGGGGAATGGGGGGGCTTTTTGTGAAAACAGAAAAACCCTCATAATTTCTTTATTATTATACGTATCGAATCCATTTAAAGTTATTATTACTTCTAGAAAAAGGGCCGAAAATTTATGTATGACAGGTTTTTGATATCATTAAAAATGGCCTCAAGGGGGGGGGGGGGGGGAATAGGGGTTTTATAAGAAAAAAAATCATAGCTTCGTCAATTCACAAGATATCAAATCCGCGTAAATTTATTATTAATCCTCTTAGTATTATCTAAAACTTTTATATTGACAAGTTTTTTATAGAACCAACCGTTATAGCAAAAAAAAAATTAAAAACAAAAAAATCCCTGCCGGTTACGCCTGCAAACAAGTTATTTTTCGAAGTAGGCGGTTTCAACTCCCGCATCTTTTCGAAACTGATACATAAAATCAAGGGGCTTAAAATCTCGGTCAAGTTCGTTAATGGGCAAAATCGAACCAAGGAGGGGGAAATGGGGGGGGGGCTTTTTGTGAAAAAAAACCCATAATTTCTTAATTATGATACGTATTGAATCCGTTTAAAGTTATTATTACTTCTAGGAACAGGGCCAAAAACTTATGTATGACAGATTTTTGATATAATTAAAAATTGCCTTAAGGGGGGGCGGGAAGGGGGGTTTTAGAAGAAAAAAATTTATAATTTCGTCAATTCCCAAGATTTCAAATCCGCTTAAATTTATTATAAATCCTCTTAATATTATCTAAAACTTTTATATTGACAAGTTTTTTATACGACCAACCGTTATAGCAAAAAAAAAATTAAAAACAAAAAAATCCCTGACGGCTCCGCCTGCAAATAAGTTATTTTTCGAAGTAGGCGGTTCCAACTCCCGCATCTTTTCGAAACTGATACATAAAATCAAGGGCATAAAATCTCGGTCAAGTTCGTTAATGGACAAAATCGGGGGGGGGGGGGGGAATGGGGAGGACTTTTTGTGAAAACAGAAAAAAACCCATAATTTCTTAATTATGATACGTATCGAATCCGTTTGAAGTTATTATTACTTCTAGGAGAAGGGCCGAAAATTTATGACAGATTTTTGATATAATTAAAAATTGTCTTAAGGGGGGGGGGGGGCGGGAGGGGCGTTTTAGAAGAAAAAAATTCATAACTTCGTCAATTCCCAAATTTTCAAATCCGCTTAAATTTATTATAAATCCTCTTAATATTATCTAAAACTTTTATATTGACATGTTTTTTATAGGACCAACTCTTATAGCAAAAAATATATATATATATCCTTGTTGGCTCCGCCTGCAAACAAGTTTGGTTTCGAAGTATGCGGTTCCAACTGCAGCATCATCGCAAAAAGGTCATTTCTTCCGCAATTCCCGACAAACAGGTGCACCACGGTCTGCGTCTTCGAAATCCACCTGTGCCTGTAGGCCGAGCCGTCAGGGATTTTTTTAGTAGACATGTTTTCTGGAACTTCAAGCTCCTACCTATAACTGCTGCTGGGATATGGCGAAATGACCTAAAACATTCGACCACCCCCTTTTAACCCCCTTCTGGGGGGAATTTCCAAAATCGCTGAAATAGGTGTTTAATCATTTTTTAGTAGATGTGTTTTCTGTAATTTCAAGCTCCTACCTATAACTGCTGCGGAGTTATGACGAAATGACCTAAAACATTCGACCACCCCCCTTTAACCCCCTTCTGGGGGGAATTTCGAAAATCGCTGAAATATGTGTTTAATCATTTTTTTAGTAGATATATTTTCTGGAATTTCAAGCTCCTACCTATAACTGCTGCTGAGATATGTCAAAATGACCTAAAACATTCGACCACCCCCCTTTAACCCCCTTCTGTGGGGAATTTCGAAAATCGCTGAAATAGGTGTTTAATCATTTTTTTAGTAGATTTGTTTTCTGGAATTTCAAGCTCCTACCTATAACTGCTGCTGAGATATGGCAAAATGACTTAAAACATTCGAACCCCCCTTTAACACCCTTCGGGGGGGAATTTTCAAAAATCCCTTCTTATTGCTTGCCTAGGCCATAACAACAATCTACAGTCCAAATTGCGTGACCCTGACTTCAGTAGTTTCGGCTGGGCGTTGATGAGTCACCCAGTCAGTCAGTCAGTCACCGTTTCCTCTTTATATAATAGTATAGATATAGATGTGCACATAAATTGTGTTTTGGTAAACACGTAACATAAAAAAGAACATAAGAAAAATCAAGCCCATGTGCTGTTGCTCCTGTTTCATATTTTCTCTTTTCTTAACACTTTCCAACACAACAGAAAAATGTTTTACTTCGATTCATCTGGCTGTCTATCTGTAAGCTTGCGTGCTAACTTTCGTAAACATAAATGATTCAACGACCCTACTTTAAAGTTGTCTACCTACGAAACTATTGGTCAGAAAGTTTTGCAATTTTGTGAAGGACATAATGAAGGAATTGGAATTTGTTTAAGCAAAAAAAAAAGTAGTTCAAAATTTTGCCGCCAGAGGGCGTTTTTTAATGAATTACACATTTAGCATACATTTACGATAGGTTATAAATTTTATTACAACAAAACATGTTGAACAAAACTTTTTTCGCGACATGTTTTTAGCATATCCCAGTACACACTGCAACTGTGGTACATACTGTTTTACCATTCCAGATGGTAGCTAAAAATGATGGCCGTCATGTGAAACATGTTTTGTTGCAATAAAATATGTAAACTATCGTAAACGTATGCTAAATGTGTAATTCCTTAAAACGCCATCAGGTGGCGAAATTTTGAACTATTTTTTTTTCGCTTAAACAAATTCCCATTCCTTCTTTAAATGAAACATTTTGTCCTTCACAAAATTTCACAACTTTCTGACCAATAGTTTCGTCTGTAGACGACTTTAAAGTAGGGTCATTTAATAATTGACAACCTGTACTTAGATTGCCAAAAATTTAATGTGTTCACTACAGTATTACCCCTTCCATGAAAATGGTGTGTGCAGCATTTATTGTTCGTTTACAGAGAATTAGGATATTTTGTAGTGATAATTGTTTGAAACACAATTTAATGAAATTATACCAGTTCAAACATGACCAAATTTTTGTGCATTATTGAGATAGAACATAATATTTCTAAAGAATGATGTGTTTTATCTTTCGTTTTCAGTAGCACACAAAATAATTGTACATTGTAAAAAAATACAACAGTAAAATCAAAGATTCCAGGCAAAGCCCCATAAGATAAGCTCGTCACCCTTAAATAAACAGAGTATGAACTTAGAGAAACACGTTTTGCCCGTAAAATCGACCCTGATTTGACCATTTAGCTTGAAAAAAATGTCACTTTCCGTAAAATTACTGCAGCAGTTCACGGTAAAATACTCATGAATTAAGTATTTTTACTTTCTTCTGTCTATATTAGAAGAAAATATTGTAATCGAAAAAATGTTCGACTTCCGGTTTTCGGCGGATTTTCACGTTTTAGGGGTCAGAGATTCCAAAAACATGTTTTTACAAAATCGCTGTCTGTCTTTCTGTCGGTATGTCCGTGTGTTCGTGTGTATGTCCTCTTTGTATCATCGAAAATTATATGCAGTTATGCTTCAAATCGAACCAAATTTCATTTATAGGTTTTTGGTTATGGCCAGCACAACCCACTTGAATTTGGGAATATTACGACGAAAGGGGGCGCTGTGATACCGATTTTTGTTCCATTTTCACTACTGTATCATCGAAAACTGTATGAAGTTATGCAGATAATTGAACCAATTTTTTGTATATGTTTTTGACTATGGCCTGCAGGTCCCAGTTGAATTTGGGGATATTGTACCTGGAGAGGACGCTGTGATAGCCATTTAAATATTTCAAATTCAAAAAGATGTACAAAAAAATGATAAATCTAAACTTTTTTGCGTTAAATGTTCAGCCTTGGTCCAAGGATTCCAGAGCATTTTTGGTTTTACCTCTATCTTAAAAAATGGCTGAGATATAGCAGTTTGAAATTTTAAGGTGGCTGACATTTTGAAACAATGCAGCAGGATTTCTCCATAAACGGGTTTAATTTATGAGTTTTAGTGAACACGGTTTCGACAAATTTTCTTTGATTGTTGTAACCATCGTTTCGACTCTTACATGCTTAACATTATATATTTATATTCGCCAACGTCTAAGTTCTCGCCAATCTTGACGACAATTGGCGAAATATCGCCAAATTTGGCGACAAAAATACGTTGCCATATATGAAGCTAACTTGGCTATATTTGTCTAATTTGGCACTATTCTCATTAAAATCAATATTGACAAGAACAAGGAATGACTCTTCTGTAATCGGGTTCCATGCATTTTAGCTTCTTGTTTTTCAGTAAAATTAGCTAAAATCTTAAAACCAAGCAATAAACAGGCTATCTTTTTCTACCGGTACCGGCCAGAAGGACTTTTCGCAGTTTAGTATAATACATCGGCTGATCGCATCCAGGTAATCCGACGATTCGCAAACAGCTGACGTACAACAGAATGACGAAAAATATTGATGTTTTTGGCGGTGTAATAGCGAAATTGGAAGTATTGACATGTATGAGATAGAAAAAAGTTTTAGGATTGGCATTCTGACTAGTTTTACAGTGTAAATACAGATTTTACTGTACTATTAAAAGTAATTTCTTTCATTTACGCTAAAGAAAATGTGAAAAAAAAACTATGATAATTATAATGATTTAAAAAAAAAACAAATTGCCTTAATGGCAGATTTCATTTACGCTAAAGAAAATGTGAAAAAAAAAACTATGATAATTATAATGATTTAAAAAAAAAACAAATTGCCTTAATGGCAGATTTCATTTACGCTAAAGAAAGTGTGAAAAAAAAAACTATGATAATTATAATGATTTAAAAAAAACAAATTGCCTTAATGGCAGATTTCATTTACGCAACAGAGTGGTTAAGATTAACAACTTCCAAATTCGTTTGTTTTCATTAATTTTCAGCATAATTTCAGCTCTACTGAAAATTTAAATAGATATATAAATATTCACCGATACTGGGTTTAATTTGTCTCATGCATGCCACTGAAGTTGTACTCATGATTGACGCTCCATCTTGTGCTGCAGAGTTGTATTGTAACCTTGCCATATAAGAGTGAGAGAATGCTAAAATGGATGTCGTTTGGATAGCTCTGAATGGTAGAGCATTGATGCATAATACCAAAGGTTCCGGGTTCGATCCTCGGTCTGGACAGTTTTCAAACCTGTTGGTTGTACGCTGTGTAGCGAAGTGATAATTCCACATCCTTTGCATTTCCATCATAGTTTCAGCTCTGCTGAAAATTTAAATAGATATATTAATAAATTCTTTTTAAATTTTACTTAAAATACATTTTTTCCTACTATGGTTCATAACTAAAATCTGCGAATGCGACAGATGTTTTCAGTTGACAATTAAAAATAAAAGTCCGCAAGGTGTTGCTAAAGTTACTAATATGGCAGTTAAGGGCCTCACTAACCCTCTCAAAATCTAGCAGTCCTATTTATAGCCTGGCCTCACCAAGAAAATGTTATGACTTCATGAGGTATAATCTGAATGATTCTCGAAACTAGACTAGAAGTGCTTTTTTCCGGAGCTCTGTTCAATATTTTTTTGTTTTTGCCGTGTTCAAAAACTATGCTTTCAATGGCTCAGAAGTGATATTTTTTTCTTTCAACATTAAGCTTCAACAAATCACAGCTTGAGCAACACAGTTTTTGTGTTTGTGAGTGTGTGTATTGCAGATTTTTTTTTTCTTTTTCCAAGTAGTGCAGAAACTAACGGACAAAGAAGTGGCCGAACTGTTAAAAATATTTGTAACAGTAATATTTTATTTATCCTTATTGTATTATTATTTTTGTCAGTGTTCCTTTTGTTTGTATAAGAAAAAATGTATATCTGTTTTTGCATTTTGAATATTTACCATATATATATATTATTTGTTTTTTTTTTTTCGATGATAAGTTCTGCTGTCTACTACAAAGGAGAACTCTTTCAGGACTTTTTTTTCACTTTTTCTTTTGGACGAAGCAAAATTTTGCTTAGATGAGGCAAATTTTGATGGATTTTTTTTTTTCGTTTGGACGAGGCAAAATTCTGCTTAGACGAGGAAAATTTTTGCTTGTTTCTTCTTCTTTTTCTAAATTACGAGTGCATGATATATGACGAATTCATGCCAAAAAGTGACTTTTTTTTCTTCTTTGATTTTGCTAGAATACAACCCAGTACAAGCCATCACCAGTACTCTTGTCATAGTTCTTCTGTATTGTTGTAGACAGAAGTCGGACCCTATTTTTTTTATTTAAAGTTTTTTGGCATTGTATACTTGTTGCTTTTATGCCAGGTGTGGACAGGGTCGTCCACATGTCGAATGTCCGAGTGTGGTTGTGGTTAGATATTCCCACGGCACACACTCTAGAAACAAGATGAGACATATGGTTCTCAGGGTAGAGCTCTGACGTAAAAGTTCCAACCCAAACGGATACACTGAGACATAGTTTTTTAGGAGCTCTGGCCTAAGAATTAATTGTAAAAATTCGATGCAGAATGCAACTAGAACTTTATCTGGACAGGCGGTTCAATCATGCCTTCATGTTTCCGATGTTAAGACGGCTGATATGTTTCAGCAAAAAGCTCCAATTTGCCGTTAATCTTTGTAAATAGTGTAATTATATTGTCTTAATAAAATGTTATATTAGTCTACAACCATTAAACTATTGTTATTCAGTAACGTATTTACTGAGTTTTTCCGTTATTATATACATTATTCCAGGGAGTGACTTATGCGAGTTCACATTTATTTCATTAAACATCTTTTTTCGTGCGTTCCCTGCATACATTTTAGATAGAGTATAATTGTAAGCATACTTAATTGTTGTAAATTCATTCAGCCGGATGATTTCAAACTAACACATCAGGGTGTCATATGATTGGTTAAAAACTTATTAATCATATCCAGACTACCCGGTTAGATAAGTCTTCTGAAGAAGTGTGAATGTCGCAAACTTTCCCATAAAAAAAATATATATAATGCAATGTAAGGAAGATTTTTTTAAAAACACAGCAAAAAAACACCATTTTATAGTAATTTTGGCACTTCTCTTAAATTATTTTAGGTAGGACATTCGTGCTTCAGGTTCGTTTGGGGTAACCAGGCCCTGGCTGTTTTAAATGACCTCTTCTAAATTATTGTTTCATGAAAAATGTAACACATTCCATTAAAATAAGCCGTAGTGTGTCTATTGGACAAAAAAATAATATAAAACCCGATCTTATTTTGGAGAAAACACAGAATCGATTTCAAAATATAAGCTGAAAAAACATTTCACCTTATTGATTAAATTTAACTGTGAATTATCTTGCTTTCGTATAATATTATAAAGGATCATGGTCCATAAGCCGTGTTTTTGGCTCATGAAAAAAGACTAAAATTCGATTTTGTTATACTGACTTAATTATTTCACTTTTCAATATTAGAAGTTTTATCTTGTACGATTTCAATAATAGTTTTTGCATTTTGTTCGGATTTATATGACTTACGCAAGCTCAATATTCGTACTATTCGTAGTTTTTGATGAAAAATACGCAATTTCTCCTAATTTTACCTCAATTATTTATATGAGAGCAATCGTGCAACACTTTCTTCTTTACACATATTATAAAATACTGCAAAATGTACAATATATGCTATTCTAATCCTAATAATATTATAAATCTGATTGTGTGCAAATGTTTGGCTGAAGCCAGCGTTAAAATGGAGAATTTAATGATTCTGTATCTTTGCATATAGGTTGATTATAACCCATAAATGAACATAGGCTAGATTTTATTTATTTTATTCAAATATTTTCTTTAATAATTAAAAATTTCATTATTTTCATAGAGAATAAATGGACATTTTTCCTTAAAATTTAACCATTTTACTTTATCGTTGCCAATAAATAAAAACATGGAAAAATAATTTTTCATCAACAATTAATTTTCAATTGAACGATTTTCACGTGAAAAATGAAATCTAAAAGAATTCAAAAGAAGATGAATTTCCATGATATTTGAAACAAAAATATGGAGTATTTGTTATTATACATGAAGTATGAATATCGGTTACATTAAAAAGATATTTTCTGTCAAAAACTGCGTTATAATTAGAAGGAAAATTGAAAATTATATTATTAAAAATAGATTTCGCTTGGACCATGGAACTATGAAAAGGATCCTCCTCGGCTTGGACAAATATGTCGTCATAAATAAAACATGTATTTTCAAATATTCGTAATAATAGAAGGAGCATGAATATCAATGTATAATGAAAGTATATATAGATAATGGACGTAATATTTAAGATGAAAAACTGAAATATTTTTTATAGATACTGATTAAGAATTAGCTTGAATACCAGTTACATACAATGTGAGTTTTCCGCTAAAATTTACGTCCTGATTGCCAGAAAAAGAAAATGAACAAGAATTACGCCATTAAAAAGATATTTCCTTGAAGAAAAAGTGACGTCATATTAAAAAAAACGGGAATTTTCAAATGTGTTTTACAAGGAGCGTGAATCAAATTCCTTACATTAATAATACAAGGATCGGTAAGTTTAGAAAGTAGATGAGCTTCACGCCATATTTAAAACGAAAAATTTAAATATATTTTTTTTAATTTACTGATTATTAAGCATTAATATGAGTTACATACAGATAAGAGTTTTTTGCCAAAAAATGCACCATGATTATTAGGGAAAGAAAAATAAATACAAATCTATTATATTAAAATCTGACCGCCTGTTTGTATTTCGCAACTACTCCTTTCAAATTGTCGAACGCAACGCGATTTATTTAACACCGGTTATCATTGATCTGAGGATGTCAAAAACTCTCAGAAAAATGCTCTAAAACTCTAAAAAAAACCTCCAAAAATGACTTAAATTCTGAGACATTAGTTTTTTTTTTGTTTTGTTTTTTTGTTTTTTTTTTTTTGTAAATTTTAACGAAGTTCCTCTAAAAATGGCAACTAAATTATTCCATTTTTGTGGATAAAAAAGAAGAAATAAAACAGATTAATGTATTTTTTCTCATTAAAACTGAAAAAAAAAAAGAATTTATTTTCCATTTGAATAGATGGTGAAAGAAAAAAAAAATCTTGATTACAGTAAAATTTTGGAAAAATAAAACGTATTTTCACATATTCACATTTCATGAATCATTTTATTCTGGAGAACAAAAATCGTCTGTCAACATATTTTCATTTAGAAATAAAGATTTTTTTTTTCAGTTATAGATTAAATCAAGGAGGCGAAATTAAGCTCCTTGCATTTAGGTCTACAATTATTGCTCCCTATTCACAAGAATTGAATTTAATGAAAAAGAATATACTATTTCCATTATCTTTGAAGGATGGCTATTAAAACGTTTCACAGAGGCGTTAAAAGTAAAATTGCTTACCAGATAAACTTGACATATGTTTTTACACAATTCGCCGATTTCCACGATTTTATTTGGCCCGCCTTTTTTCATTGGTTGCAGTTTCCTTTTCGTGATTATCTGTCACAAAATTTCACTTTTTTATAACTTAGTTATGTCAGGGCCTCTATAACATAGAAATACTGTATTGTCTCCTATGGAATGTGATAAAGAGTTAGTTAATTATTTACGTTTCTAATTATTGGGAATGAAATATTTTGCTTAATTAATGCATTTATTCTTCTTTTAATGATACGTGAACGAAGTCACGGGTAACAGCTAGTAATATTATAAATCTGATTGTGTGCAAATGTTAGACTGAAGCCAGCTTCAAAATGGAGCATTTAATGATCCTGTTTCTTTGCATATATGTTGATTATAACCCTCATCTGAACATAGGCTGGTTGTTGTTTATTTTATTCAAATATTTTCTTTAATAATTAAAAATTTCATTATTTTCAAAGAGAATACATGGACATTTTTCCATACAATTTAACCATTTAAATTTATCGTTGCTAGGGCTTTGATCGTTGCCAATAAATAAAAACACGGAAAAATACGTTTTCCTCAACAATTAATTTTCAAATCAACGATTTTCACGTGAAAACTGAAAATTAAAAATAATTCAAAAGAAGATGAATTTCCATGATATTTGAAACAAAAATATGGAGTAATTGTTATTATACATAAAGTATGAATATCAGTTACATTAAAAAGATCTTTTTCTGTCAAAAACTGCGTTATAATTAGAAGGAAAATGAACAATAATTATAGTATTAAAAATAGATTTTGCTTGGACCATGGAACTATGAAAAGGATCCTCTTCGGCTTGGAAAAATATGACGTCATAAATAAAGCATGTATTTTCAAATATTCGTAATAATACAAGGAGCATAAATATCAATGTATAATGAAAGTATATATAGATAATGGACGTAATATTTAAGATGAAAAACTGAAATATTTTTTATCGATACTGATTAATAATTAGCTTGAATACCAGTTACATACAAATGTGAGTTTTCTGCTAAAATTTACGTCCTGATTGCCAGAATAAAAAATTAACAAGATTTATGCCATTAAAAAGAGATTTCTCTGAGGAAAAAGTGACGTCATATTTGAAATAAAACGGGAATTTTCAAATGTGTTTACAAGGAGCGGGAATCGATTCCTTACATTAATAATACAAGGATCGGTAAGTTTAGAAAGTAGATGAGTTTCACGTCATAATTAAAACGCAAAATTATTATTATTTTTTTTTTATCTATACCGATTATTAAGCATGAATATCAGTTACATACAGATGAGAGTTTTTTGCCAAAAACCACACCATGATTATTAGAAAAATAAAAATAAATACGAATCTATTATATTAAAATCTGACCACCTGTTTGTATTTCGCAACTACTCCTTTCAGATTGTCGAACGCAATGCGATTTACTTAACACCGGTTATCATTGATCCGAGGATGACATAAACTCTCAGAATTAAAAAAAAATGATTTAAATTCCGAGATATTATTATTATTATTATTATTATTATTTTGTAAATTTTAACGAAGTTTCTCTAAAAATGGCAACTAAATTATTCCAATTTTGAGCGCGTTCAGAGACCGAAACACGGGTTACTCGTATAGTTGGGGAATGACGTCATCTGATTTTCTCAGGGTAAAGTTGGGTTAAAACGGCTGTGAACGCTTTTGGGTAAAGTTATGCGTATATTTACAATCAAACACTTCTGTCAACCAATCTACCATTACATTTTGATTGTACCAACATTTCAGGAACCTTCCTAGCCAATGTTGGCCAATTATATCATAGTCCTGTTAAAGGTAGACCAATCAAATGTTCATGACTCAAGTGTACAGTAGGAGTCATAAAGAACAACAGTTAACAGTTGCAGTTAGCTATAAAGCAAACAAATAAATCAGATTTCCAACCACGTGATCACTTTACTCAACAAAATTCTCCAGGTAATGTGGGTTACCCGAAGTCTGAGTAATTTCCAGCTCTGAACGCTACGGATAATTCGCAAAAATTTACGTGATTTCGCTCTCTGAACGCTTCGGGTTACCCATGTGTTATCCTATGTAACTCGGGGTTCGGCCTTCGAACACGCCCCTTTGTGAATAAAAAAGAAGAAATAAAACGGATTAATATATTTTTTTTCATTAAAACTGAAAAAAAGAATTTATTTTCAATTTGAATAGAGGGTGAAAGAAAAAAAAATCTTGATTACAGTAAAATTTTTGAAAAATAAAAACGTATTTTCACAGATTCAAACTTCATGAATCAATTAATTCTAAAGAACAAAAATCGTTTGTCAACATATTTTCATTTAGAAATAAAGATTTTTTTTTTCACTTATAGATTAAATCAAGGAGGCAAATTTAAGCTTCTTGCATTTAGGTCTTGAATAATCGGTCCCTATTCACAAGAATTGAATTTCATGAAAAAGAATATACTATTTACATTATCTTTGAAGGATGGCTATTAAAACATTTCACAAAGGCGTTAAAAGTAAAATGGTTTACCAGGTAAACTTGACATATGTTTTTACACAATTCGCCGATTTCCACGATTTTATTTGGCCCGCCTTTTTTCATTGGTTGCAGTTTCCTTTTCGTGATTATTTGTCACAAAATTTCACTTTTTTAAAACTTAGTTATGTCAAGGTCACTATAACATAGAAATACTGTATTGTCTCCTATGGAATGTGATAAAGAGTTAGTTAATTATTTACGTTTCTAATTATCGGGAATGAAATATTTTTCTTAATTAATGCATTTATTCTTCTTTTAATGATACGTGAACGAAGTCAAGTCACGGGTAACAGCTAGTGTAAAAATAAAAGTGTTTAAATGCTGTGCTCATAGTAAAATATTAAAAACAGAGAGTTAAGTAGCTGCATTCTTTAACGTCAGTAAGAGACTTTAGGATGCAGCAACGTGTTTAAAGGTGCTAAAATGAACGTAACTACTGATAATGTGAAGGAATGCAGTTATTAGCAATAGTTACGTTCATTTTAGCATTTTTAAACACGTTGCTGCATCCTAAAGTCTCTTAGTGACGTGAGGGAATGCAGTTACTTAACTCTCTGTTTTTAATATTTTACTATGAGCGCAGCTTTGCAATACATTTATTTTTACATATATTGTACATATATTGTACATTTTGATGTATTTTATAATATATGTAAAGAAGAAAGTGTTGCACGATTGTGCTCATATAAATAATTGAGGTAAAATTAGGAGAAATTGCGTATTTTTCATCAAAAACTACGAATAGTACGAACTTTGAGCTTGCGTAAGTCATTTAAATTCGCACAAAAGGCAAAAACTATTGTTGAAATCGTACAGGATAAACCTTCTAATATTAAAAAGTGAAATAATTAAGTCAGTATAACAAAATCGAATTTTAGTCTTATTTTGTGGGCCAAAAACACTGCTTATGGACCCTGATCCTTTCAGGTAAAACTCTCCATTTACTTTAAAGAAAGTACAAAACTAGCTTGCTTTTAAAAGTACTAAACAAAAATTGGCAATCTAACGCCCATTTTCAAAAGTGTCAAAGTCTTTACAAAACATCTGCACTTTAAAAATTACTTTTTCACATAAAGGAGCTTTTATCGTAATTACTTACGAACGAGACAAGCTCATTCGAAATGTTCTGAAATTTCTGAAAAATATAGTTTAAAGGGATGTCTTATTCAATTCTAAAAATTTACAAAAGTAGAAAATTGAACAAAACAGCTGTAAACAACACGCTCAGTCTCCTCTTAAAATAACATTTTAGAAATATTCAAAGCAAATTGGACAGATAATGCTAAGTGTGTTCAAAATTAGTTAAAAGAAAATGCATTCAAAGTAAATACAAATGTCTATTCTCAATTTTAAGATGTATATATGTTTAATATCATTGTAAAGCATCGATGTAAAGAACATTTAAAATTTTTATTTCAAAGGTATATGGCAATAAAAATAATTTCGACATTTATTTTTTATGAAATAGATAATTTTTAGGGGGTGACTTCAAAGGATTGTTTCGTACCTGCCGCATTCACTTTAAATCCCATTGTTGCCAATATTGTTCATTTTGATACGCCAGTAGACGATGATATATTGAAATGTGTTATGTTTCCCTGTAAATAACAAAACCAGGGGATTAAATCTGACCTTCCCAGGTTACAAAATTTACTGCCTATGTACAGAGCATAGGTAAAAAAAAAACATTGGAAATAGAAAAGTCTAATAGATCTTTTACACTTAATATATGCATGTTTTAGATTGTTCACTAACATCACGAAAAGCCATATTTATATTAAAAATATCAGTTAAGTATTCAAATAAAGTTTTGAATTTTTTTTAAAGCGATACTTACGTTACTATCCGCATGCCAAGGATTAATGGCCAAAGAAATTGCCAAAGATTTGACTCATTGCAGCAGCCTTTTTTATTGTGTGTTTAAGCGCGTAGTTCGATAGTAATATCAGTAAAATTTGTCTTTAATTTACTTTTTGGGTGAAGTTTTAACTTATTTTTGGAATATTAGACGGAAACAAATGCTGAACTATTTACATTGTTTGAAGTGTAAACGGGATAATCTTCTGTAATCGGGCAACACACGATAGATATCTATGTATTTTTTAAATCGTGCTTGAAATTTATTTAAAAACCGAAAAATAATCAGTAAATTAAGATACAATTTTCAAAGAAATGGCTTCTCAAAGTACATTTTTTCTCAATTCAACGGCCGAAATTAAAATTGTACGATAAATAGAACTTTATAAGATTGCAAAAAAGCGAAATTGATTTCGTTGCTACCACCGATATGACGTCAGCTTTACTCATGGAGAGGTTTTTGTTATGTGATATAGATAGATACTCAAATTTCGGGACGAGTGGACAATTTTTACGCAGGTTAAATCGCAAAAAAAAACCCCACAGAAAACTGGCAAAAGGACAAACATATCATTTTCGGTTTCTAACGAAATCTATACGGTACCATCATCAAAAAGAGCCCTTTCAAATAAAAACTAGTCGGATGTGCCATTCCCAAAACTTTCTTCTATCTCATACATGTTAATACTTCAAAATTCGCTTTCACAGCGTCAATGAAATCTATATTTTTCGTCAATCTGTTGTACGCCAGATGTCGTCGGGTTACCTGTATGCGAGCACCCTTTGTTGCGCTAGCATACGATGTATAACACAACTACGAAAAGTCCTTCTGACCTGAACCGGCAGGAATATATATAGCCTCCCTATTCGGGTTTTTTTTTCGCAAATTTTACTGGAAAAACACAAAGGTAAAGTGAGTGGAACCCGATTACAGACGATTCATTCCCAGTTCTCGTCAATATTGAATTTGAATGAGAATCTTACTAAATTTGTGAGTTATAGCCAATTTGGCTTCATTTATGGCAACCTATTTTTGTTGCCAAACTTGGCGTCAGTCAGCGAAATATCGACAAGCTTGGTGAAAATTTGACGCTGGCGAATATGAATATATAGTGTTAAACGTATGAGTTGAGTTGGAACGATAGTTACAACAATGAAAGAAAATTTGTGAGAAAGCATGTTCACTAAAACTCATAAATTAAACCCTTTTATGGTGGAATCCTGCCGTCTTATTTCAAAATGTCATCCACCCTAAAATTTCAAACTGCAATATCTCAGTCATTGTTTAAGATAGAGGCAAAACAAAAATTGCTCTGGAATCCTTGAATCAGGGCCGAACATTTAACGGAAAAAACTGTTAGGATTTCTTACTTTTTGTACATTTTTTTTATTTGAAATATTTAAATGGCTATCACAGCCCCCCTAACGCGGAATATCCCCAAACTCAACTGGGACCTGCAAGCCATAGTCAAAAACATATACAAAAAAATTTATTCAATTCTCTGCATAACTTCATACAGTTTTCGATGATACAATAATCAAAATGGAACAAAAATCGTTATCACAGCGCCTTTTTTGTCGGAATATCCCCAAATTCATGTGGGACCTGTTGGCCATAGCCAAAAACCTATAAATGAAATTTGGTTCAATTCTAGGCATAATTTCATACATTTTTCGATGATACAAAGAAAGCATACACATGGACATACAGACACACGAACTAACAGACATTTTGTAAAAAAGATGTTTTTCGGAATCGCTGGCCCCTAAAACGTGCAAATCCGTTTCAAAAACGTAAAATTCTTCTATTATAGATTGAAGAAAGGAAAACAATTATGAATCTTGGAGCATCCGTTCGAAAATTATGTTTGAACATACATTAAAAAATAAATATTCAAAGGAATTAAGACTGTTAGAAGTTGGTTAAAAAGTAATATATATATATATATATATATATATATATATAATAAAAAAACTTCGACATTTTTCCTTAGTTAAATTATTCCAAATTCTTACAATTCTATTTTTTCCCTCTCTTTTTAAATATCTCTTAAACCTATTTTATATTTTATTCCATAACTTAATCAAAATATTCTTTTAATTATCATTCTAAAAATCTTAATCTGTTAAAAGCTACACGTATTTATTAAAACCTTATTCTATTAAATTGCAACACTGCCTCTAAAAAAGCACCTGCTTAATTTCTTCTTATTTTGAGACATTGAATTTTTATTCTTTGGAACATTTTGTAATACCATTTTTATTTCTATTAAATTATCATTCGGCGTCCCAAGATTCCTCGCGTTTTTCCCGCTCAAGGCATTTTACCTTTTTAAAATACCGCTTCTAAAAAAGAGTTTTGGCAATACGTCAGGTACACACCCTCTTGGCCTCATTTTTTCAACCATTAGCGAGCAGGCCCCGCCTTTTCTATCCCCTTGCTTCCCTCCGAACGTTGCTGTCAGTGGGCCAGCTTTTTCGCGCTTCTGTAACTTTGAGCAAAATTTTGGAATATTTATACTGTTGTACTGGCTTCGGAGACATATTTTACACAAATTAATTGTTGTCAACTAGAAGCTGTCACTGGGATAGTCTACATTGTTTCGTCGGTAGTTGTTCTTCAATTTCTTCAATAGCTTTAATGTGTTTCAAGTTTTTAATGAAGTGAAATTAGGTGGAGTGGATTTTCATATCTGCTGTCAAATAAAAGTCATTGCTCGTCTTTTACGTCTTCCTTAATGCTTAGAGAAATTCTTCTGGAGTTCATTGCCTCTACTCAGCTCTAACACGATTGTACTGACACTATTTTTTTCAGATGTGACTCGTACTCGGAGATTTGTCTTCATATTTTGAGTAAATCGGGGTAATACCCTCTACGGATGTCATGAATGGATTTCAGTGACTTCGACTGCGCCTACATCGATCTTATTATCCGGTAAAATTTCGTTGGGTTCGGGGACTGAAATGTCATCCCGGGTGTATGATGGAAGGAACGTTTCAAAAGTGCGACAGGATCTTTGATGACCTGTGTAAAACAGCATTTTGGAGTAATGGCATGTCACTTTTCAGTAACTCACATTGTGTAACATTGTGTTGACAGCTATAGAACGTAAAGGAACTCTTGTTTACGTAGTGATATCTTTTAATTTCAAGACTTCCCAGTGACATTGAAGAACACTACTGGCCAGTTGTCATTTTATCACTCATAAGGAGAAGTGATAACTAATAGTATAATGATATTTTTATACTTTTATCCCATCAGTAAGTTATCTGTAAGTTAAATTATTCTTTTATTTTTGTTGATTTCTTATTTATGAAGAGTTTCATCGTTTTAGAATATTGACTTACATAGAACAAAAATTGTTCTTGGAATATTTTTAGAATACTATTCATTAGAATACTGTTCCTTTTATTCCGAACATTTAGAAAGTACGAAATTTAATATTTATTCTTATGTATTGTTGAAAAATTAATATTATTTGGTTATGCTCACAAATATTACAGAAAGTTTTTGAACTGTTCTGATATTTATTTATTTCTATATTACTTCCTTTTTACAAAAATAACTTAATTCTATGTTCTTATTTTATTATTTTATTTAGTCCATTTTCATTCTGTGATATTTATTCATAGGAAATAATTTCTATTTATCGAAAAAATATATGAGTAATATCTTTTCATTATTTATTAAATAAATGTATTGGAACGTATTCTATGCCATTCTAAAACTGCATAAAAATTTATTAGATTCTCTGAAATTACAGCTTACATCACTGATTGCATAATAATCGCAAAAATAGCTTTTGAAGTTTATTAATTTGAAGAGTAAAAAAATGTTAAACTTAAAATCTCCTAATTATTATTGGCCTGATATGACTCAAGATATAACTAATTTTGTAAAACACTGTGATGTCTGTCAAAAGAATAAAAAACCGAGACAGAAAAAATTTGGCTTATTACAAGCTATGACCACCACAGATCAACCTTTTGAATGCATTTGTGTTGATACTGTGGGAGGATTTAATTGTTACAATTCCACAAAAAAATATTTACATCTTATAATCGACCATGCTACTAGATATGTTTGGGCCTTTCCCTCAAAAAGTGTTACCACAGAAACTTATACTAATTGTCTAAAACAAGTTTTTAATATTCAAACACCACAACAATCATTCTGTTTTAATAAAATTCTTAATGTCCAGACCCATCAAAAAGTATTAAGTGATAGAAATGCAGCCTTTACTTCATCTAGATTTAAAAAATTCCTGCGAAACCACAATATTAAGCAACGTTTAACCACATCACATCATCCACAAACGAATGGCAAATGTGAGAGAGTGAACCAGACAATAGTTAATAGATTGAAGTGTAAAGTCAATTCTAGCAACTCCAAAATTCCTTGGACAAAAATTTTGACAGAAGTAGTTAATGAGTATAACAATACCCCTCATTCTATCACTAAATTCCCTCCTGCTTACTTGCTTTTTGGCCAATTACCTTATGATTCCCCTCTTCAACAAAATTATTACCCTCCTGTTCAAGCAGCCCTTAAACTTGCTAAAAAACGCACTGATGAATTTTATTGGAGAAGTAAAAAATATTATGATCGAAATTATCTAGAACCAAAATTTGAGATTAGAGATCTTGGAATTTATGAAGAGTTCCAATATCCTAATACCAGAAAACTTTCACAAGTCTTTAGTGGTCCTTATCAAATCCTTAATAAGTTATCTGATGTCAATTTTGAAATTAATAGACAGATTCAAAATAAACCTACTGAAATAGTACATGTATCAAAATTACGTCCTTATTATCCTCTGCTCAATTAAAATTATCCCATGAGAACCAACAACAAACTAATGTTAAATCTATAGTTTCGTCTTAATTTTTATATAGTCCAAAAATAAACGAAATAAAATAAATAAGAATTAACTAATCTCTCTTCTGTATAACAGTGGCGTTCTTGATTGTGCACGCGAGAGTGTCACTGCTGAAGTTTCCACTTGAGTTAACTTTTTATGCAGGCGTAATTTAGTTGATTTAAGTTAGGAGTTTCTGATACTGCATTGAATTAGATTAGAATAATAAATTAAACAGTATTAACTAAATTAATAAATAAAACTGGATTAAATTATACATATTAAATTTGAATTAGAATGCTTGTTATTGCTGAACTTATTGTTGAATATTATTATTATTAGTTATACTATTATAATTTGATTTTGAGAGAGAATATAATGAAGAACACTAGTGATCACTATGATAAACAAGATGAATTAACTTGATACTTATGATAATTGAGATTAAATATTACTTGAAATTGAATATTACTTGAGTTTGAATATGTTGAGATATATAACACTGGTTTACAAATTTTAACTTTTTTATATACTTTTGATGAAACACCTATTTTTTCATTATATTACCTCTTACTAATTAAAGACGGTATTTGAAAAAAATCTATCACGCACATTTTTAAAATTTTTACATTTTTCAATATTCACATTTTAATTCTATAATATATCTATCACGCCATATTCAACCTATCCACATTGTCAACTTTGATCCTATATTCTGTTTTTTTTTTGTGTGTGTGTGTGTTTTTGTGAACTAAAGTGGTTTTGTTTTTGATAAAAAGCCAGAGTGTGTAAAATAAATTCTGATAGTTTTTGTTAGGTTTGTGAACAATTTATATTCGCAAAAAGAGGAAGACAGATATCGGAATATCTTAAAACAGCATATTTACATTATTTTGGATTCTCAGTGAGTAATTAAGATAAAAAGTGGATCCCACATGTTTTTTGTGAAAGCTGTAGGCCCACTCTTATATGTCGGGCATCGGTAGAAAAAAAGTATATTCAATTTGGATCACCCATTCTGTGGAGAGAACCTTCAAATCACGAAAATGACTGTTATGTTTGTTTGACAAAAACTGCAGGCTTTAATTTAAAAAATAAACATAAAATTTAATATCCTGACATTCCATCAGTCTCAAAACAGATATCACATTCGGAAACTCTGCCCCATCCCACATCCCGTATGTCCAGGTATGTCAAGTGCGAGTTGCCAAGATAGTGACGATCCGTTTATGGAGGATGAAAATGATGACGAGTTCGTAATCGAAGATGATAAAACGCCACATTTACTAAACCAAAACGTGTTGAACGACCTTCTGCGAGACTTGCAACTATCTAGATCTAAGGTAGAGATTCTTGCCTCTCGTCTACAACAGTGGAACTTATTGACACCAAATACCAAAGTAACTTATTACCGAAATCGAAGTCAAATTTTCAGCAGTTATTTCACCAAAAAGGATATATTTTTGTTTTTGACATGATATTCCTGGCCATTTTAATACGATGAATCAAAATTATGATCCAAATGAAAGGCGTTTATTTAGCGATTCATCTAAATATAGCTTGAAAGCTGTATTACTTCATAACGGTAATATAAAACCATCTTCACCAATTGGCCATGCCGTAAACAGTAAAGAAACCTATCAAACAATGTCTCTTTTAATAAAAACTAGCATGCTACACCCGCTGCGCTGGGCCATTTTTCTATATGTACCTTGAATCAAACGAAATGGCTTTGTATTTTAAAGGAATGTGGATCTTCACCTACAGATGCTGCCTTAGTAAATATTTTTAAACGAACCTTGAACCAAACGAATTATATCAATGGATTTGAGCATGTATTTTAAAGCAATAAGGACGTTCACCTGGATTTTCCTTCAATATTTCTGTAAACGATGTGAACGACATTGCGTTATATTATATTATACATTCGACAAAATTTGGTCTAAAAGAAGAAACTCATTCAGTTGATCATTTATAGTAGAGTTTGGTAGGGAAATGAGGCCATTATGAGATTATGACAACAGGAACTAACATGTTCTTTAGTCATCATCACTACATAGTATAAAACAAAGTCGCTTTTTCTGTCCCTATATCCCTATGTACGCTTAAATCTTTAAAACTACGCAACGGATTTTGATGCGGTTTTTTTTAATAGATAGAGTGATTCAAGAGGAAGGTTTATATGTATAATAACATCCATTAAACAGTGGAGAAATGCTGTTATTTTTGAGGTTTTTAATGTGATGTCGTAAATAATTTCATTTTTTACATTTGTTATTTTGGCCGAAAAGGTTACCATTGCTATTTTTTTGGCGATCATTATTGTTGCAGAAAGAAATGAAAAGGCTATACATCTCCAAAAATAAAAGAAAAACTGTGTTAAATTAATTAAAAAAAAAAAGAAAAAGAAAGAAAAAAGAGTTTTGATGAGAGAATATTATAAAACGAAAATATTTAATTTAAACATGATTGGGAATGTTGGCAATGCTTAAAAAATTATTCAAGGGGCAAGATTGCTATCGAAACAATATTTCGCGATTTATCTTTTGTTTTTGGCGATTTTGATTTTACTTTTGATCCTAAACAATTTGATTTTAAGCCAAAAGGTGTCTTTTTTTTTTTTTTTTTGTTTTTTTGTTTTTTTTTTTTGTTTTTTTTTTTTGATGCAGAAAGAATTGAAATGGCTATACAGCTGGAAAAATAAAAGAAAAAGCTGTTATTAATTTTATTTAAAAAAAAAGAAAGAAAAGAAAAACAGTTTTGATGAGAGATTTTAAGCCAAAAGGTGCCTTTTTTTTTCAAGTGTACGATCACTGGCGCCCGGCTAACCGAAAAGTACATTTTTTTTAAATTCAAATGCAAACTATATTAATGGCGATATATTTCTATTTACTTCTACATATATGAAATTTCGTTCCGGCTGCTTATAACTCGAGTTCTGCTGAATGGATTTTCGTAGAGCTTAAACTGTATAAGATAATTTTTCAGGGAAGGTTTTATTGTATAACATACCGTTCTGCGTAGCTTAGTTATAGAATTATTCTGGGAAGTTCTATAATCAGATCAATCCGTTTATGAAATATTAGCCTTTTTAAAAGATTTTGCCGAATGGATTTCGATGAAACCTACACTGTTAGATAACTTTCTAGGGAAAGTTTTATTATATAACATATCATTCTACGTTGCTTAGTTCTAGAATTATAGGGGGAAATTCGAAAATCAGGTGATATTTTTTTTTATCAAATATTAGCTTTTTCAGTATTTGATTCGGATTATGAAAGATTAGCCTTCTGAAAAAGTTCTACTGGACGGATTTTGATGAGAATTGTATTGTTAGTCAGATGCTATTTCAGGAATGGTTTTAATGTACTACATATTGTTTCTACGCTGCTTAGTCAAACAGTTGTGTGAAGGTTATACAGTCAGGAGAACCCGATTCCGAAAGATTAGCCTTTTTGAAAGTTTTTACTGGGCGTATTTTTTGCGACTTGCATTGTTAAGTAGATAATTTGTAAGGATGGTTTTAGTATATTTTATATTGTTCTGTTTTAGAATTACGTGGAAAAGTTCTATAATCAGATGAACCCGATTATAAAAGATTAGCCTTTATAAAAACTTCTACTGAATGGATTTTGTTAATTAGTTTGCATTGTTAGTTCGATAATTTTTAGTGATGGTTTTAGTATATTGCATATAGTTTTATCATTCTTTAGCAAACCTTAACTGTAAATGACCAAATAAAAGAGTTGGTCCTTAACAGCTAAAATTTTGACTGCACATTAGAAAATATAATAGCGCAATCACGTCATTTTTCAGTAATGTGGAAGGATATTCCAGGTAAATATACAGATTGCTTTCAAATACAAGGTCAAATTAAACGATATATTTTGTTTGCTTCAAGGTTCATTTGTAGAAACTGACCAGCGCAGCGGGCGTAGCTTGCTAGTATACTACTAAAAGAGAAAGCATTACAATGATTCCATAGATTGACCATTGAACTTAAATAATGTTCGGGTGATTCATTTTCGTCTGTAAGTTCTTGAACTCCGTCCCTGTTTTTTGTCTTTATGTGAGAGTCTGGTAACGTAAGTACAATCTCACTCTATGTTACGTTATATTTCGCAATATACGTCCTCTTCTGGCAAGTCTACTACGGTTTTTCATCTTTCGATTCCAGCAGAGTAAATACAGCGAAAATTGTAATAAATTGTTTGCACATAAAGAACAGTGTTTAACCTTCATATTTTAAAAAAATGGTGAAACATAAAAAAGTGAATTTTTAAAGCTGAGTATGAATAATATTAAAATGACGCCATTTTCACTGTCTTTCCATTTTTTTAGACCAGTTGCATTCGTGTAAACGTTAATCTGAAAAAAAAACAATTATTAACTCTGGTCGAAGAATAAACCTCTAGTTTGTATCCAATAAAATCTTCCTAATCTTCCATAATCTTGCCGATATCCAAGTTTGACGTCAAACATTAGAAGTGCTTGAAACGATATGGTTACTAATGTACCAGAGTTAGTTACAAAACGAAGTTAGTTACACGCAAAGCTATGTTCCATTAAATAATGTCAAATTACTGTTAATTCAATTATAGATCTTTCATTAACAAAATTCCATACCTTTAAAAAACTGACAATGATAAAGTTAGTTATGCAAAATGTTTAGTAATATTATTTTTGGTGAATACTTAAACTGAAGATTTTTTTTGCATTTCTCTAAAGAGCATAATAACTCGCAGATATAAATTCATTTCTAACTATGTTTAGCTGCTAGGGCTGTGTGTAGGTCGAAAAGGCTTTATAATGATCGAAAAATTATCTAATCAGAATTTCAGGTACTCGTTTTTTCTTATCCACACTGTAAAAAATATTTGTAACGTTTAGTATTCTAACAGGAATGTTTCTGATACCATCGGATATCTCAGAGCTATTTTCACTTTCTGAAACCATCAGAAACCTTTCCGAATGTTTAGGTTTAGGTGATTGAAACCGACCCTCTTCTATAGCAAACCAGTTTGTGCGCATTCCAAATATTTCTCTTCTCAACTATTTCAAGCAGTTTACCCTGTTAACGGCAAAGCTAAAGCAGCACGTTGTTGGGGCTGTGGAAAATATTATGTTAGTTATTCGAGCGGTCCAAAAAGAGAATTTAAAAAAAGGAATATTTGAAAAGGTAAGAATTTCTGCTGTTTTAAATACTCTAATAATGTTTTTTATAATGATTCTGTTTTATATTCATTATTATCTCATACATGGCGTGATATTTTTCAGTTTATATCAATATTTTTAATAAATGTCTTAACCCTAACATTTAGGACTATTTACATGAGCATTTAGATACTTTGAGTTGGAAGGATAATTATTAAAATATACTCTAAAATATAAAAATACAAATCCTTTGTCTCTCATTTTAAGTTTTTTTTAATGCTGCTTCAATAAATATGATTTATAATACCATTTAGTAGCAATTTTATCTCTTAAAGAATAATATCTACCGGCGGTACTGTGTGTTTGTTTACATATATATATATTTAACGATGTTTCAGAACTCTAACTTTTACAATACTATATATTGAAAATTGACTTGTCTGACTTTAAAAATATCGTTTTAAAGTAAACAAACTATATTTATTTATTTTATTCTAATTCTGAAAAGAAAATTCCTAGGTGTTTTTATTAATCTCAGGGTTATGTCCAGATTTTTCTTACAGGGTCCTGTCCTGTTATTGTGAAACTGAAGTATTTTTGAATATTTTTAAAAATTCCGGTCATAATTTTGTGAATTTGAAATTATCGTTATATCAGGTTCCTTTGTATCTATCCTTTACACATAAAAAAGCTATGCACTTTGATAAGTTCAATTGTTTTGTGATAGGTCAGATTTTATTTTTAAATCATTAAATTTGTGAAAAGTTCAGTTTTTGAGGTGGTAAAGTCTTGTTTTTAAGACAAAGAATTTTGTGAAGGATTCTGTTTTGGAACGAAAAATTTTGTGAAGGGCTCAGTTTTAAGATGAGAATTTTTGTGAAATGTCTTGTTTTAATATGAAAAATTACCTTTTAAGGACCGAAAAAATTAAGAGATAAACAGATCTCTGAAGCTGCATTGCTTTTGGAAAGCTCATACATAAATTTTAATCATTTTATGTTGCTGGGAGTTAGATTATTTGAAATGTATCGAAAATCTATTAGTATAGCTTTAGTTTGTCTATTTCATGTTAATGAAAAGTTTTGAAAGTTTTCTTTCTAAGTATATATGCTATTTTTTTTTAATTTTTAAAAATAAATACTTGATTTGTGAAGCTGTATGAATCCCATATTTTTTTCATGATATGTTGTTAAAAAACAAGGTAAATATCTCCATTCCCCAATATTCACTGCGTGAATATTCTTAAATATTAGGGTTAAAACATATTTGATAAAATTTTGATACAAACTGAAAAATGTCACGCATTATACCGAATAATTTCGCCTAGAAAAAAGAATCATTATAAAAAAAAGTTTGATTAGAATATTTAAAAGAACAGAAATTCTAATCTTTTCAAGTATTCTTTTAAATTTCAGATAATATATAATAAAAATAGATAAAAATATATTCAGAAACACTTCAGATATATTCAGAAAGGTTTTAGATACATTCAGAAAAGTTTCCGATATATTATAAAATATTTCCGATATATTCAGAAACTTTTCCAATATATTTTGAAAGATTTCCTATATATTCAGAAACTTTTTCGATCCGTAATGAAAGATTTCCGATATATTCAGAAAGGTTTCAGGTATATTCAGGAAGGTTTCATTACGAATCGGAAAGGTTCCGTGTTTTAGCCGAAACATTTTTCTGATCGAATCAGAAACCTTTCTGTTAGTATCGTGCAGCACAGGTCTCCGTTACTTTCAGAAACGTTTCTGAAAATTTTTTACAGTGCAGTCTGAAATGATAAATCGACAAATATTATTTATTCCATTCGCCACCATTGACATTACAAAGTTTTTCCGTACATTGAAAGCGCCAAAACAGTGGCTGAAATGTTCTGCTCTGAAAGCTGGCATACGGGAAGTGCTGGATTCAAACCCCTGTCACGCTCGTTAACCTAACCGTTCGGAGTTTTCCGTGGTTTTCTTCGAACCTTGGCGTAAATACGGGTTAGGATCCCTTAGAAAGACCCCCACGGAGGGCACTCAATCCAAGGTCTATCGCCCTCGTGTAGATAATCGGCTGTCATAAAATCAACCAACCGTGCATTGCAAGCATTGCTTTTTAACACTTTCCAACCTAGTTGAAAAGTGTTTATGACTTCGGTTTGTCTGACCGTATGGCCGTCTGCCGTCTGGCCGTCTGGCCGTGCTCTAACTCCCGTAAATATGCTCAGATTGCTCTGCAATTTTTATATGTTATTGTCCTTATCTATAGCATGTTCCCTATTTCAACGGAAGTGTGTAGCACTTATAGTTTTTTTACAGGGGCACTCAAAAGAATTCCGTTACATAGCGGTCTGTGGGGAAAAATCATTTGCGGTTTATTTAAATAATGTTTCACTATTTTAAATGCATTGAAATTTATATATATCACTAAGGTGCATTAGAAGAAGTTTAATATGGATTAGGGTGTGCATAGCACTTATAGTTACTTTACAGGGACAGTCAAAAGAATTCCGTTACATTACGTCTATGGGGCAAAATCGTCTGCGGTTTATTTAAATAATGTTTCACTATTTTAAACGCATTGAAATCTATATATATAATTGTCTTACGTGGCGCGAAAATAGGGCTGAATTTCTACCTTATCGTTGGCAACAGCCGTAGTTTCCAGAGCTCAGACCAATGAACAGACAAGATTGTGTTAGCTCCACCTCCAATATGGCGCCCAGTGTCAATGCACTGAAACTCAAGCTAGCAATTATTAAAAATAAAATAATATGAACGTAATCCAAAGCGTCTGAGATGATTCCTCATTTTAATTATGAGTAATGTTGTCGTTTAATTATGAGTGATATTGAATTCTCAACTCTTATTTAGAATTTATTTACGAATTTCACTCACACAAAAAATCAGAGATGAAAAAATATAAACTTTCTAGAACCCCTGCTGCCATCTGTTGATGTTTTATTGAAGTAAAAATGATTTTTCTTCAATTTCAATGAAGTAAAAATTTCTTTTGCAGAAATCTATAATCAATTAGAATAGTGAAATGTTGAACAAAATTTACACAATCATTGATGATAAACTATCTTTCTACCACGTAGTGTTTTTTTTTTTTTTTAGTGAATTTAAGCAGTGCTGTACAATATTATAGGTGCAATAAGTTTTAAACTAATTATGTTTCCAAGATCCTTTTTTCATAGTATTTAAATGATTTATATGTCCATTAGTAGCATCAACTAAATGCATTTTTAGTTGTGTTTTCAACGGAGTTTTCGATTACTTTTTTACATTAAAAAAATTGTCAATTTCATATGTTCAAATGATTTATTGTAGTACTTATTCCGGCTAGAATTATTAGAAAAATAAAAAGGGGCGAGCGAGCGAAGCGAGCTGGGACCGCGTAGCGGTCTCAATGTGAATTGCTTTGCAATTCACGGGTGGTTGGCGAGCGTTAGCGAGTAGGGGGCTGAGCCCCCTAGTTTATATATATATCTCTAAGGTGCATGGCTTACTACAGAATATTGTGTGTATAGCAGTCATCGTTCATTTACAGGGGCACACAAAAGAATTCTCTACTGTCTGTTAACAATAATTCCTGGAAGTGCGTTTTAAGTTACTGAACGCGATTTTAATTTTAACTCGCTTTTTGTCTATTACGTGGTGTGTACAAATTCTGTAGATCCTATACAGGGAAGCACAAAAGTTCGAGAATGAATTTCCGTTTATTGACAGAATCCAGACGGAGAATTTTAAACTGTGCTACGCGTTTCCTAACTGAACTAAAATTTAGCATCCTATGTAGTATATATACAAATCTATAGATCCTATACAAGGCAGAATATAAGTATTCGGATATTTTCCCGAATACTGTATATGTTGGAAATTCCTGAAATTATGTTTTTAAATATGTTATGCGTTTTTCAAATTGTTTACTTAGATGTTATCTTTTATCTTATTAAACGTTATGATTTGTAAAATTATTTTGGAAGCGTTGGAAAGTGTTACATAATCTATGCTTGACGCATGATTTTTCGTTCTTGTTTGGTAAAACTTTGCTTCATCTATATATATAAAAGAAAGTCCTTTCTGGCTAGATGATCAACGCACAGCCAAAACTACTGAACCTACAAAGACGAAACTTGCAGGAAAAATACTTCTTAGTATGTAGACGCGCACTAAGACGGGATTTTCAAAAACTCCACCCCTAAGTGGGGTAAAAAGGGGAACAAACTTATAAAAAATTCCTTAAAAATCGGGTATTATAGTTACGTGACAAATGATAACATATTTTAATGTATTTTTGTATGCTTAATCGAATGGTATCAATTAAATACTCATAAGTCAAATAGTTCGTGAGATATTGCACATTTTTAAAATTTGGCGATGTCTTTGACGTCAAAATCTAACAATTCTAACAATACAAGTGATAATTTCTAAAAATACGTCCGTTACTATAGCAATGGAAGAAATTCAAATTAAATCTTTTTGTTTATTTTTGCAGATAGAAACATTAACTGCTCAATTGGGAATTGAATATTATTCTTACGGATATTTATGTAATTGTGTATTATTATTATTTCTACAAAACTATTTAAAATAAAATGTGATTGCTAAAAGAAAGGGTACATCTCAATTATACCGTCGACTACTTTTCATTACAAAAAAATAATAATAATAATCGCCAAACATGAACTCCAAATAAACAAGTGGAAGAATGTTGCCATTGGAACACCAAAATAAATAAATAAAATAAAATAAATTCGGAAAAGCCCCACTCACAAAAGTGTCCAGTAAGTTTTAACACTAACAATTACAATATATTAATGAAAATAGAAAAAAAAATCTTGGATATTTATTTATTTACATTATTTTTCTTAATTATCCTTCTCGGCTGGTGAAAAATGTTTGTGACGTCGGTTGAAATTGATCTATTGCACTTAACTATGAAACGCAACATTTATACAATACATTTTCTCTTTTAATGTCATGGCACATCCGTTTAAGGACGCATTTTTTATTTTAATTGACGAAATAACTAAACATGTCAGAAAAAACAAAATGAAAAATACAGGTAAATGTCGAATTAAAACCGCTTCATGACATAACAAACACGTTTAATACTTCTGACGTCAAGTGAATGGGACTGCATTTTTGGCGTTAAATCTTATTGTTTGGTGATAGTTTTTTTTTTATGAAAAGTGGTCGACGGGATAATGGAGAAGTACCAAATAAAGTGTCGAAGGTCTGATTAGTGTTATGTATTACTTCTTTATTTGTTTTCAGTCTTCAGCCATGTTTCTCTTTTTCTTGGTGTAGTTATTCATACGATTTCGGGCTAATTTTCCGCAATCGGATACCTCGCCAATTGGCGTATTAGCCACAATATTGAAAGCATAGTTTATGTTTGAAGCGAAATCTTCATGATGAATCCTGTTACAGAAAATCATATCATCATCTACTATGAGTATAAACCGCATATTTACATTTTAATCAAGTAATGTTTTTTGAAAGGTTTTATAGAAGAAAAACGAAAAGCGCTTGAAAGGCGTATAGCTATTCTACGTTGCTTTGTTATAGAACTAAAGAGGAAAGCTCTAAAATTATGTGAACCCGATTATTAAAGATTACTTTTAAAAAATTCTACTAAACAAATTTTAATGGAAGTCATTTTTCAGGTATTGTTAATGACCCTATAACATATCATTCTATGTTGCTTAGTGATAGAGCTAATGGGAAAGTGATTGGGAAAGCTGAATGCAATTATGAAAGATATATCTACTATGTATTTAAAATGCAAATTCGTATTTCATTCCGACCGTTTATAATTTGAGTTCTGCTGTACGCACTTTGGTGGGATTTACACTGTTAGTTAGGCAATTTTGTGGGGATGGTTGGTACTTCTCTGGAGCAAAGTTTTCGTCTGCGTTGTGTTTTCTGAAGCGAAAGCTTGACAACAAATCCGATTACAAAAATCATATCATAATCATCTATAATATTTATAAAACGCAAATCCTTGTTCCCTTCCGATCGATTAAAACTCAGGTTCCACCGAACAGATTTTTATATGATTTCACTGATAGTTAGGTAATTTGTTTTAGAAAGGTTTTAAAATAAAGCACATTGTTCTACATTGCTTATTTATAGAGCCACGGGAGGAAGTTATAGATAAAATTAGGTGAACCCGATTATGAAATATTACCTTTTTTAAAGTTCTACTGAACGAATTTTGATGGGAGTTTCGCAGTGTGATTATATATTTCAGGAATTGATTTTCTACATTGTTTAGTTATGGAGCTATGGGAGAAAGTTGTCAGTGGTGTAGTCGTAAAAAAACTGCATATACTCTATAGACAGAGGATATATACTAGAGAGTATATATTATAGCTACGGACGGTGTGCAGAATTTCGTCATAAAAATTCCAGAAGGTTGACAGCGTATACCAGCATATACGTTCTACAAAATCCCTGAGAGTTCTATCAACAGGTGAAGATGATTATCAAAGATACATTTATCTGTCTACTGTATATGTATAATGCAAAGGGAATTTCGATCCTGCCGCTTATACCTTGAATTCTGCTGAATGGATTTTGCTGGAACTTGCACTGTTAGTTAGCTAAATTTTGAGGGGAATTTTTAGTGCATAACATATCGTTGTATGTTGCTTAGTAAAAGAATTAGGGGGGTGGGGGGGCATTTCTATAATCAGTTGAACCCAATTATGAAACATTAGACTTTTTTAAAGATTTTGCTGAATGGATTTCTATGGAACTTGCATTGTTAATTTTCCAGGGATAGTTTTAGTATATTGCATATCGTTATATCGTTCTTTAGAAAATCATACTGTAAATGATTAAATAAACGAGTTGGTCTTTAACAGCCTAAATTCCGTGTAACACATTAGAAAATATAACAGCGTATTGGCTTTCGTATCGTTTTACACCAATGCGGAAGGACATGAAGGTAAAAGTTCATGTTTCTTTAAAACACACAATCAAATTCACCGATATATTTCGTTTGATTCAAGTTTTTTTTTTTTTTTTTTTTGAGAAACCGACCAGCGTAGCGAGCAAAGCCTACTATGTAATAATAATGGTTAATTTTATCTGTATATAAAATTCTATATTATTTGCATAATATAGAATGTGTCTTATAGAATTTATAAGAATATCCTGACTTGGGAGATCATCAACGCACAGTCCAAACTACTGAAGCTAACAAACACGAAAATTGCGGGGAAAATACTTCTTAGGATGTAGAGGAGCAATAAGAAAGTTGTCCTAAAATTCCATCCCTATGGGTTAAAATGGGAACAAACAATAACAAAATTTCTTAAAAATCGGGTTTTATATTTATTTGTCAAATGATAGCATATTTCAATGTATTTTTGCATGCTGAATCGAATGGTACCAAATAAAAATATTCTAACTCCAACAATTCGTGAGATATTGCACATTTTCGAACTTGGCGTTGCCTTTGGCGACAAAACCTTAAAATTTATTGCATTGATCGCCAAGTGATATTTTCTAAAATACATTTGTCATTGTTAAAGATCAAACAATACTTGGCGATTTATAAGATACTGGATAAGAAACAAATCACCTGATATTTTGATTAGATGAAATCTCAATAATGCCAGTTTTCAGGCTCTTTGTTTTAATTTTTTTTTGCTTGGGGAATTTGGAATTGAATATTATTCGGTATTTTTATGTTAGCTGGGTGCCAGTGATCGCCAAATTTTTTTTAATCTCGCCAAACTTTTTTTTTTTTTTTTTTTTTTTTTTTTGCTAATCTTTTAACGTTAGCTAATAACAACTAGCCATTATTTTAACATTGCAATATAATATCTTAAAAAACATATTTAAAATGACTAAAATATAATCATAGTAATAAAATACATAAACACAAACATATTAATACAAATAAAATGTCACGCAAAATGTTCCAATTCAAATGATGCCAATTGAAACAAGATTTGGTGAGTTTTTACTGGCGCCTAGCAATATAAAAATACCTATTATTCTTACGGATATTTATGTAATTATGATTTTAAAATAAAATATGCTTGCTGAAGTAAAGTTTCGAGGGTCTGTACGGTTTCGATATTGCACATTTTCTATAATTTGGTGACGCCTTTAGCGCCAACTCATCAATATTTCTAACATTACAAGTTATAATTTCTAAAAATGCATTCATTACTATATCTTCTTTACTACCGCCACTGAAACATATTCAGGGAGTCTCATCCTGCCACTTCAAGGCACGGCACGAGGTGCAGGGTAACTGACATCCGAGATCAACAGCCTTATTCCTGAAATAATCAATATGAGGATCATAATTAAAGCCAGACAAATACTTAGTAGTCCAAGGCAATAACTTGATATGCGATCTCTTTTCATATTTTCCTGTAGCTGTCTGACCAAAAGCGTACATTGTTGGATGAATGCAATTCACCGGTATATTTAGTTTGATTCAAAATTCGTTTGCAGAAACCGACCAGCGTAGCGGGCGAAGCTTGCTAGTAATGAATAAAACCCATAAATTTAGCAATCGCTAATTTCAAAAGTCGTCTAATAGTCCAGTCAAATTAGCCCATTTTTGAGCAGTTTGCCATAAAAAATGGTCCAGTTGTTCAATAATGACTACTGATGACTATGTAAAAAGTCCTCATGGATAGGAGGTGAGCGGGGGGAGGGAGGGCTAAATAAAGTATATTTTTTAGTTTTTTACAAATATTTCAGAAACTGTTGGTTTTCATGAAAAAATTACTCAGACATAAATTAAAGAACATAAAATTCTCTACAAATGACAGGATTATACAGTGGAACCTCGATTATCCGTCAGACAGAAGACCGGAGCTTTGACGGATTTTCCCCAAAAAAATCACTTTAATTTTAAATTAATTTATTTAATGTCGCCATAATAAATTCTAAAGGGATAAAAATTGGTCCAGTTGTTCATTGATGGCTACTGATGACTATGTAAAAAGTCCCCATGGATAGGAGGTCAGCGGGGGAAGGGGGGGTAAATAAAGTATTTTTTTTTTAGATTTTTACAAATATCTCAGAAACTGTTGGTTTTCATGGAAAAATTACTTAGACATAAATTAAAGAACATAAAATTCTCTACAAATGACAGGTATATACAGTGGAACCTCGATTATCCGTTAGTCACGAAAAAGGAGCCTTGATGGATTTACCGAAAAAAAAATCTCTTTAATTTCAAATTTACTTAGTTAATGTATATTCAAATTTATTAAATATTGTCGCAAAAAAAAAGAAGAATTGACACACTTTTTTCTTTTTTCTTTTGTTTTGGAGGGGGGGGGTGTCTGGTGGTGAGTGTGAAAGGGTGGATGACTGCTCCCCGATTCATGATTCTTATGAATCATCTAAACATGAAACAGGAATCAGTTCATTATTATCTTGAAGGATTTTCCGAAAAAAAAACTTTCTTTTCAAATTTATTTACTTAACCTTCAATTAATTGCACACTCATCTGCAACATCTGCCCTGGTGACTGCCTGAATGCTACACTTAGAGCTATAAATACAGATCAACAGGATGAGGAAGACATTGAGATTACGGATTCAGTCATGCTGAGAACGCCTTTTAATGAGCCGCCCACTTCAGCTGATGAGGATGTGTAAAGAAAAAAAGAATATTTTGACTTAGTAAGTATTTGCCTAATGATAAATTAGTACTTTCATTGTTCCCTAATATGTTTTGTCGCATTTACAAAGTTTCACGTGAAATTTTATGATATTTCATTTATGTGAATTTGACGGACTTTCCGCAAAAAAATCACTTTAATTTCAAATTTATTTACTTAATGTCGCCATAATAAATGCTACAGAGATAAAAATTGATACAGTTGTTCATTGATGGCTACTGATGACTATGTAAAAAGTCCTGATGGATAGGAGGTCAGCGATGGTAGGGGGGGGGAATAAAGAACTTTTTTAGTTTTTTACAAATATCTCAGAACTTATGTAGTAATTTTTTCATGAAAACCAACAGTTTCTGAGATATTTGTAAAAAACTAAAAAAGTGCTTTATTTTGCCCCCCTCCCCTCGCTCACCTCCTATCCATGGGGACTTTTTACATAGTCATCAGTAGCCATCAATGAACAACTGGACCAATTTTTATCCCTTTAGAATTTATTATGACGACAATAAATAAATTAATTTGAAATTAAAGTGATTTTTGGGGGGAAAATCAGTCAAAGCTCCGGTCTTCTGTCTGACGGATAATCGAGGTTCCACTGTATATACCTGCCATTTGTAGAGAATTTTATGTTCTTTAATTTATGTCTGAGTAATTTTTTCATGAAAACCATCAGTTTCTGAAATATTTGTAAAAAACTAAAAAAAATATTTTATTTAGCCCCCCCTCTCCCCGCTCACCTCCTATCCATGAGGACTTTTTACATAGTCATCAGTAGCCATCAATGAACAACTGGACCAATTTTTATCTCCTTAGCATTTTTTATAGCAAAAAAACCTAATTTGACTGGACTATAATCTTCTGTAATCTGAATCGTCGTCTAGAGTAACCTTCAAACATAAACGAAAATCCAACAATATAGTAAAAATGCCAACTGGCAGGTGACCGGAATACGGACAATTAGTCCAATGTCTTTTAAAAACCTTCCTGAAAGAAGGGGAGGAAGGTATGCAGAAAAACTAAAAAGAAATGACGAATGAAGAATAGCATCGGAAATTTATTTCAGCAAACAACTTTTATTGCAAAATGTAGCCTTTTGTGATAGTAATAACGCATAAATGCGCACATGTCCTTAAGAATATTCTTTGGTTCCTAACTTTTGAAACAGTGAATATTTCTATAGGTGAAATTGGCGATATATTAAAAAAATAATAAAATAAAAATAAAAGAATAGACAATATTCGCTGGTCTGAGTTCGAGGCTATAAAAATAATATGTTTGGTGAAAACAAACCGGCATGTTTCCGTAGTAAATTTTTAATTGTCTAAAATTTAATTATTTTACAATATGTGTTTGAGTGGCAGACATTCACTAAAATTTAAATATTTGATCCCATATTCATAACAATAACTGCTATTTATATAATTTGCATTTGAATATAAAAATTTACTCCAAAAAGGATCTTGTATACACGAAAAAACACTATTATTGCTAATACCGCTCAAGCTGATGTCACGCTTATGCATTTTTGGCTTAAAATCACATTGCTTGGCGACAAAAGTAAAATCAAAACCGTAAATAAACAAATAACATGCAACTCAGAAATGCAGTCATTTTTACAATTACATCTGCTGGTTCCTCCTGTAAGACACATGATAGGGGAGTTACATTAAAAAAAATTTAACAGAAAGAGAAAAAGAAAAAAAAAAAGTCCTTCTGGCCTGTACCGGGAGGAAAAGGTAGCTTTCCTATATCTTCGTTTTAAAATTTTAGCTAATGTTACACGAAAACAGCAACTTAAAATGCAAATAAAACGTTTACAAAAGATTCGTTAATACTGAATTTGAATAAGAAATTCGCCAAATTATTGAGCAATAGCCAAATTGGCTTCATTTATGAAGACTTATTTTGGTCGCCAAATTTGGCGATATTTCGCCAAATGTCGCCAAGTTTGGCGAGAGTTTGGCGCTAACGGATATGAATATATAGTTTTATGCGTTTGATTGGGAAAATTATTACAACAATGAAAATTTTTGTAATGTGCTGTCTTGTTTCAAAATGTCAGCCACCCTAGAATTTCAAACTGCTCTATCTCAGCCGTTTTTTAAGATAGAGGTAAAACAAAAAATGCTCTGGAATCCTCGTTTCAAGGCCTAACACTGAATTAAAAAATAAATTTGAATTTTTAACTGTTTTGTACATTTATTTTAGTTTTAATTTTTTAATTGGCCGCCATCTTGAAACAAAATGGCAGACCAAGCTGGCCAACGAACTCGGTCGAGACATTGGTGAGCTTAATACACACAATTAGTTTCATCAAAATTGATTTATAAATACGAGCGTTATCGTATGACATAGGTCAGATATATATATATATATATATGGATATATATATATATATATATATGGATATATATATATATATATATATATATATATATATATATATATATATATATATATATATATATATATATATATATATATATAAATCAACATTTGAACGGAGAGTGTTTTGGGGTCTGGGGGTCATGATCGGTGAAAATATATCGAAATTTTCCGGAACTGCTTTCCTCCGAACGGCTGCAATAGGTAGCTTTATACTTTTTTGTATTGAAAGCTACCTAATACTCATATTTTATTAAATCAAATTATCAAATGCATCTTTGTTAACCTGACGCAAACGATAAATCGCCAGAGATTGACTTAATCTGAATTGCAATCTCATGCATTGCAAATATTTATAAACATTACAAACTATTACAAATTACATTACAAATTATATTTTTAAGTATTAAATTAAATATTATGCCTCATTGAAACAGTTTTTTTCCCTTCTTTTTCCTTTTTTTGCGAGGAGGTGGGGGGATTTTAAATAAAATTAATAACAGAATTTTTCTTTTATTTTTCTATGTGTTCGCATTATTTTCTGATATAGCCGTTTCAATTCTTTCGCCAACGATAATGGTCGCCAAAAAAATGACCTATGGTAACCTTATCGTCCAAAATAACAGAACTTTCCATCATAATTCTATAACTAATGTACGTAGAACGTTGTGTTATATACTAAAACCTTCCCTGAAAAATTATCTATCGAACAGTGCAAGTTCCATCAAAATCCCTTCAGCGGAACTCGAGTTGTAAAGGAACGGAACGAAATTTCCGTTTGTGTTTTATATATATAGTAGATGATACAATATGAACAGCACAACGGAAAATATGTGACGATTTAAAAGTAGTTATTATGTTACTGGGTTTACAGGGCGGGTATACCAAATATTTATTTTATTTGTGCCTGTGGGATATTCGAGCTACAGAACACCATTACATAAAAAAAATATTGGTCTGTCCAAAATGAATTTACTCCAGGAAAAATGAATGTGAATTATACATCTTTAGTGGATCTGCAAAATATAATTTTGCCACCGTTATACATTAAATTGGGCCTAATAAAAAATTTCTTCAAAGCCGTGTTTCGTCAATACAAACAGTGCTGCTTTTAAATATTTACACAAAATAGTCTTTCAGACGCAAGTTCCTAGTATTTCAGACGCAAAATTAAAAGATTGAATTTTTATCGGTCCACAGACACGTAAACTGATGCAAGGTAAAGACTTTGAAAAACTTTTATCTACTAATGAAAAAAAAATACTTTGGATTCCTTTAAAACGGTCGTCCATGGATTCTTAGGAAATCATAAAGATGAAAATTATGAAAAAAATATTGCTGTTTTATTAAAAAACTATCATGCAATAGGTGTGAACATGTCTCTGAAGATACATTTTCTCCATTAACACCTGGAGTTTTTGCCTGTAAACTTGGGCCCCATGAGTGACGCGAAGAGCGAGCGTTTTCGCCAAGACCTTATACCTTTTGAAGACAGACACAAAGGTTTTTGGGACGAAAGTATGTTAGGAGACTACTGCTGGTCTATTTTAAGAGAAACGGATCAAGAAAATTATAAAAAGAAAAGTAAAATCAATCATTTATATTTTTTTCTTTTTATATTTCATGTTATTATTATTTTTAAGTATTTAATAAGTATTTTTAAAACTAGACGTGATAGATTTTTTACAATAGTTTTCCCGTATTCAGTGCACCAGAATCTATGAAAAAATACACATTTCGGTGAAAGTATATAAACCGTGTAAACCGTGTAAACCAGTGTAATTTTTACTTCTAGAAGTAAACAAGTAATAAAGTAGTAAAGGTAATGGAAGTTATAAAGGTAATAATGGTAATAGTAAATTTGATGTTGAGTAAAAAGCTTTTATACTGCTTACATTACCTACTTACCTTTTTAGATTAATTACCATTTGTCAGACAAACTATACCAGACTATACCATGACACAAAAAGAAAAAAAAAATTCTCTTAAGAGTTTTCAGACAGACATAAGTTTAATATTTGAAATTAACTTATGATTATTGTTATTGTTAAGTATTATTATTTTAAATTTTTATTGATGATATTAATCATGCTATTATTATTATTATTGTATTATTTTATTTATTGTGTTTTATTGTTGTTAATATTAGTCTTAGTACTATTTTCGAGTTGTTGCTAGTAAAGATAAAGCATTCAGATGAACTTTAAATTCTGAAAATAGACTTTTATAAGGAAGATCAGTAAGGTCTAAAGTTTGAAGGATTTTTTTCTTTTTCAATTTGTCAATTGCTCAGTTTAGTGAGGTATGCAATACCACTTTATTGGATGGACTACCACTCATAAGAGGACTGAACAAAAAATTAAGCAAACAATTCTACAAGTAATTTGCAACAATTTAAAAGAATAGCAAACAAGCAATTTGCAACAAATTTTGTAATATAATATTCTTGAAGTATGTTATCTATTATTTTAAATTTTGCAATGGTTTTCTTATTTGTTTAATATTTCTCAAGCTTTTTATGTCATTGTTAACAAGAATAATATCTTGTAATTGTATATTTATTAACAACTCCACCAATTCGCGTTACAGTTATTAAATTTAATGTTATTTGGCATTAATGAATATTTTTGGAAATGTACTTATTTTGACTTTCTCCAGTTGACAAATTGTAATCCAAGTCCGTGTAACATTTCCCTACAATGAACTTGCAGGTCATATGACCTACCGGTTCATTCGTCTTTTTGGGTGGGGGGTTATGTAATAATAAAAAATTTTCGCAATTTTTCCTTAGTTAAATTATTCCAAATTCTTACAATTCTATTTTTTCCCTCTCTTTTTAAATATCTCTATTTTATATTTTATTCCATAACTTAATCAAAATATTCTTTTAATTATCATTCTAAAAATCTTAATCTGTTAAAAGCTACACGTATTTATTAAAACCTTATTCTATTAAATTGCAACACTGCCTCTAAAAAAGCACCTGCTTAATTTCTTCTTATTTTGAGACATTGAATTTTTATTCTTTGGAACATTTTGTAATACCATTTTTATTTCTATTTAATTATCATTCGGCGTCCCATGATTCCTCGCGTTTTTCCCGCTCAAGGCATTTTACCTTTTTAAAATACCGCTTCTAAAAAAGAGTTTTGCCAATACGTCAGGTACACACCCTCTTGGCCTCATTTTTTCAACCATTAGCGAGCAGGCCCCGCATTTTCTATCCCCTTGCTTCCCTCCGAATATTGCTGTCAGTGGGCCAGCTTTTTCGCGCTTCTGTAACTTTGAGCAAAATTTTGGAATATTTATACTGTTGCACTGGCTTCGGAGACAGATTTTACACGAATTAATTGTTGTCAACTAGAAGCTGTCACTGGGATAGTCTACATTGTTTCGTCGGTAATTGTTCTTCAATTTCTTCAATAGCTTTAATGTGTTTCAAGTTTTTAATGAAGTGAAATTAGGTGGAGTTGATTTTCATATCTGCTGTCAAATAAAAGTCATTGCTCGTCTTTTACGTCTTCCTTAATGCTTAGAGAAATTCTTCTGGAGTTCATTGCCTCTACTCAGCTCTAACACGATTGTACTGACACTATTTTTTTCCGAGATTTGTCTTCATATTTTGAGTAAATCGGGGTAATACCCTCTATGGATGTCATGAATGGATTTCAGTGACTTCGACTGCGCCTACATCGATCTTATTATCCGGTAAAATTTCGTGGGGTTCGGGGACTGAGATGTCGTCTCGGGTGTATGATGGAACGAACGTTTCATATATATATATATATATATATATATATATATATATATATATATATTACGATGTATTGCAGGTAATAATGAATGTCATTAGTGACTACCGGTTTCTTTATTATGGTGTAGACACCACTGATGACATGGAAATTACGAAGTCGCCACATCCTTAAAAGTATGGAAATTGATTCGCCGAAAGTCAGGCACGGAAGGAATTCCGCCTAATAACTCGATACATACACCAGAGCAGTAGTTCAAGAATAAGACTTGTTGCAGAAAAATTAATGTGTTTATTAGTAGAGACGTCATCTGTTACATGATGCAGAGTAACAAGTGGTCGTCACAGAAGTACGATGCTAACATTCGAAGAGATAACAGATATTGAAGAGAATACGGTACACTTAAATAGACACACTATGTACAAAATGAAATGCAATGTTGAGTTGAGGATGAGGGTTACTTTAGCCGCGTATTATTTTAACAAGCAATTTAGACCTAATTCTGCCTGTCCGGTTCGATGCAGTGTGTTTTATACTCAAAAAATTGGTGTAGGAATACGAACGCGCGAAATATGACCATCCAATAGTTTGTAAAAAGGGTGTGGCCAAGAAGAGAGCGATGGAAAAACTCAAATGTCAATGTCTAGGAAATTAGGTTAAGGGAGGGTTAGCCTGACGTAAATGTAAGAACTCATTACAGGATTCGGATGAATTTTGAAGGTAAAAGTCAGCGCGCGAAAGAAGGGGATGATGGGACAATCGAACGATACCTGAAAATAATAAAATAAAAAGAATGTAAAGAAAAAAATATTCTGAAAGAATAAAATTCAATGTTTCAATAAAAGGAATTTAATCAAATGCTTTTTAGGAAGTTTTTGCAATTTAGAATAATTTTTAGAATAGAGATTTAAAGAATATTTTGACTAAGATATGGAATTAAACCAAACAGGGGATTTTAGATATAAATAAAAGACAGAGAAATACTAAAAATAATAAAATAAATAATATTTAGTAATTTAATAGAATGGTGATAATTTGTAATAAGGACTAAGAAAATGGCGAAAAGAAGGAAATTGTTTTTTATTATTACACATATATATATAATACCTTTGAATTCAAAATACATTAAAGAAGTTCTTGCAACAAATCTATATAAATATATTATATACAATTGCATTTTATGTATTTTTATTTTCCCAATTTTTTTCAAGTTAAACCAAGGAAATGATGTGTATTATTGATCTCTCAGCATAAAGCTCGGCATTCATATGGACAAGCATATATATCAAGCATCGGCATTCATATGGACACCAATAGCTCTGCTGAAAAATTAATTAGTATATAAATAGATATTTATTTTTTATAATTGAATTACATTTTTTATTACATTTTATTGGGAATTTCTACATTATATAATGTTATCAATATGGATTTAAACATTCCATTTATTTGAATGAAAATACAAAGCCAGTTTGCTTACAAAAGTAGCGAACAAAAACTTGGAATCTGCCCATTTTCAAAAGTGTCAAAGTCTTTATAGAAAATTTGCACTTTAAAAATTACAGTTGCACATAAAGGAGCTTTTATCGTAATTACTTTAGGAACGAGACAGGCTCATTCGAAATGTTTTGAAAATTCTAAACGAATTAATTTAAAAGAATGTTTCGTTTAGTTGTAGAAATTGGCGCAAGTAGAAAATTGAACAAAACAGCTGCAAACAACATTCTCACTCTCATCTTGAAATGCCGTTTCAGAAATATTCAAAACAAGTTTAGACAGATATTGTTTCCAGTGTTCTAAATTAGGTAAAAGAAAAGACATTCAAAGAAATCTAACTTCGCCATTCTGAATTTTATTCTATGTATATGACAGATAGCTTTTGAACATTTAAAATTTTCCTTTCAAAGGTATGTAGGAATAAAAATCATTTTGATATTTATTTTCTTATGATGTCAACTACTTGAAAATGATTAATAAAATTCCAAAAAACATATGGACATGAACTAATTACTGTCTATATGCGATTATTTCTTAAAGTGTTTCTTCCTTTTAGACGTACATTTTAGTATGTTGAATAATGCATAGATGATCTATAATTGTTACAGGGCCACCTCGAATAATTCTATTAGATAACCATCTATGTGCTGTTACTGATTGAAATACATTCCAGTGATGTTATACGTTTTTAAACGGAAGGGAAATTTCATTTTAAATACAAATGCTAAAAACGGCCTGTACCCGCATACGCAGTATATAGTTGCTGCAAAAGTAATTTTACAGATATTTGTCAATGATGGTATAAGACATTGACCTGTAGATCGAGCTTGGAAAAATATATATTTCTTAAATAAAAAAGTAAAAATGTATTTATTACCTTTACCCAAGCTAATGCGTAAATAATATTTTTTAATACAGAAGATTTTTTTATTGCATTTCATGTATTTTGTTCTTTCTTAGTTTATTTAGGTACACTAAAATATGTAATTAATGTAATTATTTTTCTCAGCATGAAGCAGTAAATGCAAGCGTTGACTTTCTTTTAGACGCCAATATTCATCCATTTAAAAAAAATGAAATTATTATTATTGTATTATTAGTTTGAGTTAAAACATTCCATTTACTTTAACAAATGTATAAAGCTAACTTTCAAAGTACTAAGCTTCAAAAGTAAAAAAACAAAAATATGAAACGCGAAGTCCATTTTCAAAAGTGTCAAAGTCTTCACAAAATATCTGCACTTTTCAAATTACTGTTGCACATAAAAGAGCTTCTATTCCAATTGCTTAGGAACGGGACAGACTCATTCGACATGTTCTGAAAACTCTAAAAGTAACAGGTTTAAATTAATGTTTCGTTCAGTTACAGAAATTTATCTCAGTAGAAAGTTAAACAAGACAACTGCCCTCTTTGCTACGCCAAAAAAAATCGATTTTTTTCAGCACTAGTGAGAAGTGGAAGTCATCTGTGACGGACTGAATTTCACCAACTGATGAAGGCAAATAGCCAACAAAAAGTGAACAAAATAATTAAATGGTGAATGCACAAAGCACACCTGCCAAAGAAAGTTAATGGGGAAAAAAACAGTGTCAAATCAAGTGAATACAGCCTCATAGATACATGACGGACTAACGGCCACGGAACAAGCCCCATTCCATTAGTGCGACAAGTTTCTCAAACAACAAATCAACAAGTTGCACAAAATTCAAAAGCAGTGATAACAGCCATTAGGATTCAATGGACTGATCACAAAAAGCGTATTCACGAAGGAAAAAAAAATCAAATCCCCAATGCTTGGGTGAGATAAAGTGACAAAGACAACAAAAATAAGCGTGCAACATCCAGAAATGTGACAACCACCAGTAACAGAAGTTACAATGTGACAACCACCAGTAACAAAAGTTACAACGTGACAACCACCAGTAACAAAAGTTACAATGTGACAACCACCAGTAACAAAAGTTACAATGTGTCGACCACCAGTAACAAAAGTTACAACGTGACAAAACCCACGATAGTGACATAATAACCAGTGAAGCTCTCGAAAGAAGACCAAGATTCAAAATGTGAAAACCAGCTCTAGCACAAGCTAGAGGTAAAAATATATCAAGAAAGAGACAAAAAAAACAATGAATGATAGACAAAAAACAACCCACAACAGGGGCGAGCCTATAAAAACGCCAAAAAGCCTTGACAGAGACAAATACAACAAGAAGAGAAATCAGCCCATAAAAGAGGCGATAAACACTACAGCGACAACCCACCGTGAACGTGACAAGCCAACAGACATGGTAAATATGTAAATCTATGTACGCTAATGGCACCTGGTGCATGTAAAATCCGTCGTGGGTGCAAAGCCCTCCAAGTTACCTGTGAATAATACCTCTGGGGGTGCCAAGTCAGGTGAGGGTCTCGTCACCTGATCAAGGTTCTAAATTACGAGACCTATTAAATCTGTCAATTCAACAAAGTTAAACAGAAACCTTGAACCGGCAAACAAAGATAACGGTAGCAAATCACAAGAGAGCAAGCACAGCAGCGATGTGAACAAATCAATAGTCAGGTGGATCACAGCCATGCTGTGATCAGGCGATTTCCGCCCCGCACCCAGGTACTAACCCGTTAATCTAGGCATTCATGCCGGGCAGGTAGGGGCCTGGTTAGAGGTATAAAAAAAAAAACAAGACAACTGCAAACAACATACGCACTCTTCTGTCAAAATGTTCCTTTTGAAAACTTCGAAACAAATTTACGCAGATAATGTTTCCAGCGTTCAAACCTGGAGAAAAAGAAATATATTTTTTAAATATCATATTTTATATTCTTAATTTTATGTTACATATGCATGTTTAATACCGTTATAAAGTAACGAGATAAAGACCGTTTAATATTTTTATTTCAAACGTAAATTAGCAAGTAAAATCATTTTAACGTCTCTTTCTTGTGGGAAAATAAAGTGTCAATTATTTCAAGATGATCAATGAAATTTGTGTTTCTGAAAATGTGGACATACAAATTAAATAACTTAAAGAAAAAGCTTCGACCGCTATCGGGCTGGTTTAGATATTCGAAAAAAAGAAAAAATAGACTGGTAATTTTTTACTTTATAAAAAACATGACTTTTTTTTTCTTTGCTAAATTAATTTTATTTGGATTTATTAAAGAATTTAAAAAGTGTTTTGAAAGGAATATTAAACGAAACCCTTTGAGCGATCTTCGATCACACTTACCCACTTGTTTAGCAGATTTGTTTCCCTGAATTCCACGCTCCTACCTAAAACTTTTGCTGAGATATGGCGAAATCACGTAAAACGTTCGACTACCCCTTTAACACCCTTCAGTGGGGGGATTTTCAAAAATACTTTCTTATTGCTTGCCTAGGTCATAACAGCAATCTACTGTCCAAATGAGCTGATCCTGACTTTAGTCGTTTCAGCTGGGCGTTGATGAGTCACCCAGTCAGTCAGGCGACTCTCTTTATATAATAGTATAGATACATACCTATTGCACACCAGTAGATGTATTTTGGAGACAGTAATTTAACACAATCGAATATCTTGTTGCCACCATTTATTAGGTGCGTTCGTCATTATATAAATACGTAGCACCTATAGTCGTCATTTGGTCGGGCAGTCCAGCTGTTTGTCCGTCTGTCCACATACAACAGCACAAAAACTACCCAACCGAATGATTTGAAATTTAACATATATAATCGTTGCAGAGTTTTGTCGAGTCATTTCAAATTTTATGAAAATCGAATCAAAACTTAAAAAGATATATGCCAAGCGGCCATTTTTATTTAAAATTAGTTTTTTTAATAAAATTGCATAACATTTACATTTTTAGAAAGATCATTCAAAAACATTGTTTTTTTGAGAGATGAGTTACATTCAAATATTTATAGATTCTGAAATAACTTCAGTAGAAATTAGGTTAAAAGCCGAATATCTCATCAATCCATTAAAGAAAATAAACACAAGAGATTCGTTCATTATGAGTCATAAAAATATCCTTCTATCCCAACAATGGGGGTAATTATTCGCAAAGAAGGATGTCCATCGTAAATTTTGCAGCGCTGTCTAGTGTCGAAAAAATTTCGCATCTGTAAACGTGGCAGACGTAATAATAAAAAAATAAGGCATTATCATTTCGCTTATAACAGACGATATAATTTATTTCACTGAAATAATAAAGATGATTTTTTTACATTGTAAGACTATAACAGGATAATACGAACGCACCTCATTTGTCGTGTTTCACGTACAATTTCCAACTTGTTATTATCTGTATTCACTTCAAACAAAATTTTTTCCAAGATCGATCATGTTTGACGCGCGGTAGACTTACATACATAAAAAATTTATACGTGTCTCTGCAAAAGACCTACACACTAGAGATGAGGCGAGTTCAGCCCGAGCCCGAGAGCCTAAGATCTGAACCGACCGCCGACGCAGGCTCGGGCTCGATTTTTATACCAGTCTTCCGACTCGGGCGGACTCGGACTCAAAGTGAAAATTTTATTTATTCACAAATTGAAAAAAGCAAAAAAAAAAATTGCTATTCGAGAAAAACGAGAAGTTTTTTAAAATGTTTCACAATCCTTTAAAAATCAGTTTGAAAGGGAATTGAATTGTTATTGGTGGGGTATAAGTAGAAATAGTCTGTGATCCTGAAGACTTTGCCCGGTCAGTATTAGTAAAAAAAAAAGAAGCCGTTGCATATCCCTTATCTAGCCCTTATCTAGCGCTTTCTGTTTGAAATCCCTTTCCAGAATTATTGGAAAACAAAACTCGTGTATTTCTCTCATAGTTGTACAATAATATTTTAAAAAAATAAGATTTGTGACTGCCAAATTTCTGCCAGTGGTTGGGTATAAATAGCAAATTTGCTGACATGAAAATCACGAAACATTTTCATGCGGGAGTATTTTGGATTAATTACATATTTATATCTAAGTAGAGATTTTTAAATGAGGAAATTAATCTTGAAACAATTTTAAAATGTTATTAACTATTTTTTACTGGGTACTTCCGGTATCGGGTTCGGACTCTGATGGCACAATTTCTTTTTGGGTTCGGGCGCGACCGGATTTCAAATCATCGGGCTCGGACTCCGAAAAAGAAGCCCGAATTCATCATGGCTGATTTCAGTATCAGCCAAAAAAGGCTCCTGTTTGTTTCTCCCGAATTAGAACGGCGTTCACGACATCAGATCACGTGATCTACTTCCTAGGACGGGGCTTTCGCAACCGATTAGATCGGCAGAGATAACGTTATATGACGTCATGTACTCCGTTCTAAGGCGGGAGAAACAAACAAGAGCTTTATCGGCCGATATTAAAGTCGGCCGGCCATGACTCATTTCTACTGCACACGATACAACTATTATTTTTAAAATGTAAAACACATACACCTTAACAACATATTCATATTTCGTGACTACTGGCAAATTTTTACGAAAGTCAGAGCCTGGAAAAGAAAAAAAAGAGAAGAAAACAGACAGGCAGGCAAATATACCCACTTTGTGTCCCGATGAAATTTATAAAAGACTGCGTTGGAAACACGCCCTTTTCAACAACAAAAAAATTTTCAAAATCGGAGCACATGTTTAAAAGATATGCGTAGTCATAACATTAAAAAAAAATGTTCAAACAAATTATATAACAACTTTTTGGAAAGAAAAATAATTAATTAAAATTTTTAATTGTATTTAATTATGAATTCCCAACATTTCTTAATATATTCAATATGAAATGAAATATATTATTTGCTTTAATGAACATACAAAACTAACTTTCTTTTAAAAGGGCCAAACAAATATTTAAAATTTTCAAAGCTCATAAAAGTGTCAAAGTCTTCTAAAAATATCTGCATTTTTCAAATTACCATTGTACATAAAAGAGATTTTACCGTAATTACTTAAGAACGAGGCATATTCTGAATTTTCTAAAAGAAATAGTTTAAAGCGACATATCCTTCAGTTACAGAAATTGACGTCAGTAGAAAATTGAATAAAACAGCTGCAAACAATATTCTCACTCTTCTATTAATATATACCTTTGAGAAACATTAAAAACAAATTTATACAAATAATATTTCCGGTATTCAAAACGGCGGGAGGGAAGAAATTCAAGTTGCACATTGTGAATTTAAGGCTTTTTACGTGTTTAGTACCTAAAAACACTCATGTGATTATAATATGCGTTTTTCTTTTCTTTCCAAAAGTATACTACAAGGAAAATTATTTTGGAAATTATTTTTATTTAAAAGGATATTGTGTCAATTACTTTAATATGATCAGTAAAATGTACTATTACAAAAAAATTGGCTTTGTTGTAGAATAACAAAATAAAAAAAACTTTTATGAACAAAAACAAATAATTGAGGAAAAGAAATTACAACTTCTAAATAACCCATGTGTCTTTTAAAGAATTAAAGCTAATGGATGTTAATTACATAGTAGAAAAAGAGATTAAAAAGAGATTTCTCTGAGGAAAAAGTGACGTCATATTTAAAATAAAACGGGAATTTTCAAATGTGGTTTACAAAGAGCGTGAATCAATTCCTTACATTAATAATACAAGGATCGGTAAGTTTAGAAAGTAAATGAGTTTCAAATCATATTTAAAACGAAAAATTTAAATATTTTTTTTAAAATCTATACCGATTATTAAGCATGAATATCAGTTACATACAGATGAGAGTCTTTTGCCAAAAACCACACCATGATTATTAAGAACAGAAAAATAAATACGAATCTATTATATTAAAATCTGACCGCCTGTTTGTATTTCGCAACTACTTCTTTCAGATTGTCGCACGCAACGCGATTTACTTAACACCGGTTATCATTGATCCGAGAACGTCATAAACTCACAGAATTTAAAAAAATGATTTAAATTCAGAAATTTTTTTTTTTTTTTTTTTTTTTTTTTTTTTTTTTTTTGTAAATTTTAACGAAGTTTCTCTAAAGATGGCAACTAAATTATTCCATTTTTGTGGATAAAAAAGAAGAAATAAAACGGATTAATATATTTTTTTCTCATTAAAACTGAAAAAAAAATTATTTTCAATTTGAATAGATGGTGAAAGAAAAAAAAATAATAAAATTTTTGAAAAATAAAAACGTATTTTCACATATTCAAACTTCATGAATCAATTTATTCTGGAGAACAAAAACCGTCTGTCAACATATTTTCATTTAGAAATAAAGATTTTTTTTATTCAGTTATAGATTAAATCAAGGAGGCAAATTTAAGTTCCTTGCATTTAGGTCTACAATTATTGTTCCCTGTTCACAATAATTGAATTTAATAAAACAGAATATACTATTTCCATTATCTTTGAAGGATGGCTATTAAAACATTTCACAAAGGCGTTAAAAGTAAAATGGTTTACCAGGTAAACTTGACATAGGTTTTTACACAATTCGCCGATTTCCACGATTTTATTTGGCCCGCGTTTTTTCATTGGTTGCAGTTTCCTTTTCGTGATTATTTGTCACAAAATTTCACTTTTTTAAAACTTAGTTATGTCAAGGCCTCTATAACATAGAAATACTGTATTGTCTCCTATGGAATGTGATAAACAGTTAGTTAATTATTTACGTTTCTAATTATCGAGAATGAAATATTTTACTTAATTAATGCATTTATGCTTCTTTTAATGATACGTGAACGAAGTCACGGGTAACAGCTAGTAATATTATAAATCTGATTGTTTGTGTAAATGTTTGGCTGAAGTATTCGTCAAAACGGAGGATTTAATGGCGCTGTATCTTTGCATATAGATAGATTACAACCCAGAAATGAATATAGGCTAGATTTTATTTATTTTTTTTCAAATATTTTTCTTAATAATTAAAAATTTCATTATTTTCATAGAGAATCAATGAATATTTTTCCTTTAAAATTTAATTAACCATTTTACGTTGCTAAGTATTACCGTTGCCAATAAATACAAAACCTGGAATAATAATTTTTCCTCAACAATTATTTTTCAATTGAACGATTTGTTAGAAGAGTGATTTCTGAAATAAACATTTCATCTATTATTGTGAGCCTGAATATTCATCCATCCGACTTCAAGCTGGTGAAACGAAACACGTGTGCGCACTGACAAAGTACTTTTCTGTTTTCTGTGAGATTCTCATTAAAGAACTTACACGTGTAACCTCAAGGGTTCAAGGCTAAATGACGTAAACTTGACTGTGTGTTTCTCTAATCCAAGAACTAATACTTCAGTCTCTGAGCAACCTTCTTAAAAAGCAGAACTACTGAACACTTCTCTTAAAATTAAATGTTTTAACCTTTATAGTGTGATGTAAATTTAACAATGTAAATTATTTTTTTTTCTCTGTTTTTTAATAGTAATTAAATAATTAACTTAGAAGTTGTTTCACGAAGCCATACTTTATTTTAACAAGATTGTGTTTGTTAATATCTACTTCAAATGTGCCACTATCGATGGATTAATTCTCAAGTTGGATTATTACTCTTTACAGGTAGGCCAAACTTGCATTACCTTATATTACTGTTATAAAGTACTTAAAATTGAATTTAAGAATAAAAGAGAAGAATCATTTATTTACCGTAGTTCTAAAAATTATCAGATTATGAGCGCTGAGGATTGAACACGGTAAAACCGCTCTCTAATAAGAAAAATAAATAAAATAAAAAACTATATTTTAAATAATAGAAACTATAAAAGTATTAGTAAAATTAATAAAAATACAACATCATGGCTTCAAATATGAAAGAAATGTGTAGCATAGAAAAACTGAACTCCAATAATTATGCGATTTGGAAGTTCAAGGTAGAGATGCTGTTAATGAAAGAGGATTTAATCAACCAGATAACTGATGATCCGCCAAACCCCTTAACAGGCGAATGGACGAAGAAAGACAATAAAGCCAGGGCTATTATAAATTTAAGCTTAGAAGACTCACAGCTGATTTACATAAAAAACGAAACATCAGCTAAAGCTACATGGTTAGCATTAAAAACAATACATGAGCGCGCGAATTTATCTAGTAAATTATATTTGCTAAGAAAACTATATAGTATAAAACTAGTTGAAAATGGTAATATGAACGACCATATTGTTAAAATATTAGAAACCGCTGATAGGTTAAAATCTATAGGAGAAGAGATTAAGGACTCTCATCTATCTGCACTTTTGTTGTGCTCCCTTCCACCTAGCTATGATACTCTGATCACGGCATTAGAGGCCCGATCAGAGACAGAATTAAATTCGGAATTTATAAAAGGAAAACTAACAGATCAATTTCAAAGGAGACAAGAAAGCTCCAATTCATCGCATGAAAATGTATACAAAACATTTAATAAACAAAAACAAAACACTAGGACATATCCAAAAAGAGAACAAAACCTTTTTTGCACGAATTGCAAAAGGAAAAACCACGTGCGACAAAATTGTTGGTTTCTTAAGAATAAAAATTCTAAGAACCAAACAAATGAAAAATACAGGCAAAATTCGTCTTTATGCTTTGAAGCAAGTAATTTTACTCCGAAAACTAAAGCAGAAAAAAACACACAAATTCAAGAGAGTAAAAGCGAAGAAAATCAAAACGAAAAAACAATGTCTCAAAGGCAATTATCATTAATCGCACATAATGAATCTAAATCTACTTGGATTGTTGATTCTGGAAGCAGTTCACATATTTGTAATGACATAAATGTATTTGTTGACATTGACAATAACAACAAAAATACTGTCACGATAGCAAACGGAACAACACTAGAATCGCACGGGACAGGTACAATAAAATTACGGACACAATCAAATGACATAACTTTAAAGGACGTTTTATATGTCCCTGATATTCAATCAAATTTAATGTCGGTTACGTAAAGCCACAAAGTATGGTTATGAATTCATGTTTGAAAATAACACCTGTAACTTATCCTATAATGGAAAAACTCTCTTAGAAGGAAAAAAGAGAGAAAATTTATATGAAATTGACCTATATAAACCTAAGCAAGAAATCTATGTCAATTTTGCTGAACAATGCAAGAATAAAAACTGCATTTAGCTTTGGCATAAGAGATTAGGTCATAGAAATGTTAATTCAATTAAACAACTCTTATCCAACAATTTAGCAACAGGTTTAGAAATTAAAAATTGCAAACATGACATAATTTGTGAGAGTTGTATAAAGGGAAAACTAACAAATGCACCATATCCAAAACAGAGTGAGGACAGAGCTAAGAAGGCAATCGATCTGGTGCATACGGATGTATGTGGTCCGATGCAAACAGAAAGCATAGGAGGGAAGAAATATTTTCTCACATTCACAGATGATTATAGTAGGTTTACTATGTTATTTCTTTTATCGAAAAAAAGTGAGGTAGTTACCACAAACAGACAATGTGGAAAATTTAAATGAAAACGAACCTAGAAGATCTCAACGATCAAATAGGGGAGTTCCGCCCGATAGATTCGCTTATATAACTAAACAAAATGAAATTGTTGAACCAACAGAGTGGAAAGATATAGCGAAAATCGAAAACCCATATGATAGAAACAAATGGTACGAAGCAACTAATGAAGAAATTAATTCATTAAGAAAAAACAAAACATGGGAACTAACTGATCCACCACCTGGAATAAAAGTAATTGGGAATAAATGGGTATTCACAAAAAAATATAATGAAAATAATGAAATAGAAAAATATAAGGCACGTCTTGTAGCCAAAGGTTTTTCTCAAAAATACGGAAGCGATTATTTTGAAACCTTCGCTCCAGTAGTAACGTATACAACTATAAGAGCGTTCCTAGCATGTGCAGCGTATAAAAATTTAGATGTTAATCATATAGACATCAAAACTGCATTCCTCCACGGAAATTTAGATGAGGAAGTTTATATGTCACAACCAGAAGGGCATGTAATACCGGGAGAGGAAAATAAAATTTGCAAACTAAAAAAATCAATTTACGGATTGAAGCAATCCGCACGAGCATGGAACATTAAATTAGAAGAAAGTTTAACTAAACTTGGTTTTGTGCAAAGCACCTCCGATCCATGTCTCTTCACACGAAAATTAAAGGAAAGTACAACATACATCATTATATATGTTGATGATTTATTAATTTCAGGGGAAACTAAAGAAATAAATGAAATAATAGAACAATTAAAAAGGGAATATGAAATCAAAAATTTAGGACTTGTAAATTATTATCTGGGTATAAACATAAAAAGAAATAAAGAAGGAAATTTCGCACTTGATCAAAGAAACAAAATAAAAGAACGGATCGAAAAATTCGATTTAAAGGAAGCGAAACCCTGTGATACTCCGATGGAACCCGGGTACTTAAACATAATTGATGAGGAAAATTTACTTTCTAATAACAGTAAATATAGGCAAGCTATCGGAACATTGTTATATATAGCTACAATAACCAGACCAGACATAGCCGCCGCTGTGAACATTTTGAGTCGTAGAAACGAAAAACCCAGAGAAAAGGATTGGAACGCAGTAAAGCGGGTTATTAGATATTTAAAAACAACACAAGAACTAAAACTAATTATTAGTAAAGAAAATGAGCCAATACTAACAACATATGCTGACTCCGATTGGGCAGGGGATAAAAATGACCGTAAATCAACAACGGGAAATTTATGTAAATTAGGAAATACAGCAATTTCCTGGTCAACTAAGAAACAAAATTCAGTTGCCTTATCATCCGCTGAGGCTGAATACATCTCAGCAGCAACTTCAGCACAAGAAACAGTTTGGATTATCAATCTTCTAAAGGACCTTGATCTACAACAAAATTTGCCCATAACTTTATTCGAAGATAATCAAGCTTGTATAAACATGGTTAAAAATTATAAACATCATTCGAAAACAAAACATATCGATATAAAATACAACAGTATAAAAGATCTTAAGGAAAAGGGAATAATTGAATTACAATATTGCCCAACCAAAACTATGACAGCTGACATTCTAACGAGACCCCTTCCCAAACCTGACTTTACAAAACACAGAACAGATTTAAATCTCAAGAACATTTATACTTCAGAAATCAAGCAGGGGTGTTAGAAGAGTGATTTCTGAAATAAACATTTCATCTATTATTGTGAGCCTGAATATTCATCCATCCGACTTCAAGCTGGTGAAACGAAACACGTGTGCGCTGACAAAGTACTTTTCTGTTTTCTGTGAGATTCTCATTAAAGAACTTACACGTGTAACCTCAAGGGTTCAAGGCTAAATGACGTAAACTTGACTGTGTGTTTCTCTAATCCAAGAACTAATACTTCAGTCTCTGAGCAACCTTCTTAAAAAGCAGAACTACTGAACACTTCTCTTAAAATTAAATGTTTTAACCTTTATAGTGTGATGTAAATTTAACAATGTAAATTAATTTTTTTTCTCTTTTTTTAATAGTAATTAAATAATTAACTTAGAAGTTGTTTCACGAAGCCATACTTTATTTTAACAAGATTGTGTTTGTTAATATCTACTTCAAATGTGCCACTATCGATGGATTAATTCTCAAGTTGGATAATTACTCTTTACAGGTAGGCCAAACTTGCATTACCTTATATTACTGTTATAAAGTACTTAAAATTGAATTTAAGAATAAAAGAGAAGAATCATTTATTTACCGTAGTTCTAAAAATTATCACGATTTCCACGTAAAAATGGAAATTCAAAAGAATTCAAAAGATGATGAATTGCCATGATATTTGAAATCAAATATGGAGTATTTGTTGTTATACATGAAATATGAATATCGGTTACGTTGAGAGGACATTTTCTGTCAAAGACTGCGATATAATTAGATATAAAAATTAATAATAATTATATTATTAAGAAAAGATTTCGCTTGGACCATGGAACTATGAAAAGGATCCTCCTTGGCTCGGACAAATGTGACGTCATGAATAAAAACATGTATTTTCAAATATTCCTAATAATACAAGGAGCATAAATATCAGTATATAATGAAAGTAGATAGATAATGGACGTAATATTTAAGATGGAAAACTGAAATATTTTTTATCGATACTGATTAATATTAAGCTTGAATATCAGTTACATACAGATGTGAGTTTTCTGCTGAAATTTACGTTATGATTGTCAGGAAAAGAAAATTAACAAGAATTATATAAATACAAAGGCTATATGTAGCTATTGGGGAAAAAAACTAAGTAAATCTTAGTAGGCTGCGGGTTAGCCACCCCTGCTCTATAGAATATATGCTATAGTTTTACTATAAAAACAGAGAGTATAGAAAAGGGCCTTAAAAATTCCAGAGTGTATATGGAGCATACCACCGTATACCCTAAACTAGATCCTTGTCTGGGACCAAGGCCGGCGACACCCATCAGGCGAACAAGCCCCGCGCTTTTTAAGGTCCTGTAAGGGGCCACGCAGCTCTCCCACTGAATTCGATACCATTTGCCTACTTTTTAAACAACAATAATAGATTTCTCTGATTTTAATCTTTTAAATTCTTATTTTAGAAGTTTTTTGTTGAGAAAAAATGAGTATTATCTTTGTTTCTTACATCTATATTGTATATAATTGTTAGGTAATATGCAGATATTAGTTTGGGTGATCCCTTTTCTCAAAATGAGAATTGAAAGAGAGCTAGTAACACACAGAGTCCTATTGCTTTTAGTGCCTCAGTCAGTGACTGTTTTCTTTCCTTCATCACTATCGGACAACGACTAAGAGAAACAGAAATATTAGGATCTGTCTTCTGTTTCTCTGCGAATTATTTTTCGGTCTGAAATCAAAGACGATTCCAAGAAAAGAGGCATAGGGGACAATTCATTCCCTTCCAATGAGTCAACAAAGAGACCCTGAAGTCAATATTATTAAAAACTTTGAATACCATCAGCTGAACCACCCTCCCTCCCCCCCCCCTTCAACTCTGCAAACCTAATTTAAACTGGCTGTACCTCAAAGATCTTATTAAGTAGAATCCACTAAGAATGATATGTAGAATTATACACATTAAGTATGAAACAAGCTACATGATTTTTTCATTCATTTTAGTTTTTAAAAATGAATAAAATTTATGTATAAAAACAATTTCTTTTACCGGTTCCCTTTATTAAAATCTTTAAAAAAAAAAAAAGCATTCTATAATATCACAATTTAAGAATACATTTTATTAGCGCATTGTTGTAGTCAAAGTAGTTGGGCACCGCGCGACGTTGCGCCGGTCCTACCTGGGACCATGCGGTCAGAGTCGTTTTAAAATATGAATCATAATTTGTCTAACCATTCTAAAGTTATTATATGAGCACTGAAAATTCGTATATGCCAATTCAATATGTAGAAACAAATTATTTAACTTCCTTTGATGTCGGTTACTAAGAATAAAAACTTAATATGAAATATTTTTCAGTCCAGTCATGTTCCTATAATGTTACTTCTTTTTTTTCTAAATCTTTTTCGATTTCTTCTTTCTCTTTTATTTCGCTGTATCTCATACTGATAACAATTTTATTCAATCTTTTTTCACTTTACTTACGTATAATCAAAAAGAGAGACTTAACCATAACTGTCAAATTTTGAAAGAATTTTCTACGAAGCTAACAAAAATATTTCTTCTTTCAACACCTCAGAGCTGAGAAAAATTTATGTTATAAAGGCTATGATAAAATCGAAACTTTTCGGAAATGTATTAGCTTGAATTTTATCTATAGATAAAGCTTATATAGAGTCGTGTTTTCAGATAAGAATTTCTTTATGTAGAAAGATTTTTTTTATTATTTATATTTTTTCTTCTCTGGGTTACCTATATGTATATATAACGAAATTATTAAACTTAATGTCAGTTTATAAAAAATACTTATGAATATAAAACTATACAAAGATATTAAAACCATAACTGAAATTTGTAGAACTATTTCACGTATAAACTACCTTAAGACACAGATGATATCTCAGCAGTGTGAACGGAGCATCATGCAATTTAGCGAGATATTTAAAGTTACGTAATTTGTTTATGAACAAGATATGCGTTGTGGCATTTTACAGAGAATTCAGGATGACTTTTTTATTTAGTGAACATTTATTTATTCACATTACAACTGTTGCGAACCGTATGTATTCGTAATTGAGTAACGAGTATTCTCTCTGATACGAAGTATCGAATCGTTACTTTGGAATACGACTCGTTACTGCATCAACGCTCTGCAAAACTAAATGAAACAAACGGCAAACGCTACCTTCACTCGCATGGTATTTATTTATGCCAGTGCTAAAGTAACGAAAGGATTAAATGAACACCCATAGCCCCGTATGTGATACTGATACTGAAGAACTGACATGAGACAGAATTATCAGAGTCCGAAGTCCAATCGCAAACCCTCATCTTTTCGATCAAACTATCCGTCTCCATTCATGAAACGATTCGGTACTTCAAGTCATAGAATATATCCGTTACTCAGTAACGAATACGTACGGTTTGCAACATCTCTCGCATGAATCATGGAATTGGATAGTCTGATGCAAAAAGATGAGAGTTTTTGTTTGGACTTCGGACATACGGGTGTTCATTTAGTCGTTTCGTTACTTTCGTACTGGCTTCATAAAGACCCGTTCTTTCGTGTAAAGAGAGTTTATTCTTTTAGGGATAACACTTTTTTGTAATTTCACAGATATGATGTTTTATATGTACTTTTCAAATATTAACAGCAGAACTGACTGCATAAGAAGAAACTTGCAGAACTTATTTTGACCAAAAAAATATTAAAACTTCCATGCACATAACAAAAAACATTAAACAAGTGGGTAAGTGTGATCGAAGATCGCACAAAGGGTTTCGTTTAATATTCCTTTCAAAACAATTTATCCTTTCTTTAATAAATCCAAAAAAAAAAATCAAAATTAAACATGTTGTACATTTTTTAAATGTTAAAATATGCGAATATTTCCATAATCGGGTTTTTATCATGATTCAATACATCCCTCAAACTGATATGACGTTATAATCACATGCTGACGTCATATCCACTTGCTTTCTCTATTACTCATATTGATACTCGCTTTGTATTATTCTCAAACATTTGAGAAATCCGTTAAACTTCCGATATGACGTCAAATTAATTTTCTTTTTAATTCTCTAATGACGTGATATTAATCTGCTTTATGTACATACACATACTCATACTCCTTGTATTATTGAGAAATCTTTGAAAATTTCCATTTTATTACCAATATGCGTCAATCATTTTTATTTCATATTAATCTTTTTTTCAGTTGGTGAAACTTTTTATTTCATTTTCATTTTTCACGTGGAAATCTTTCAATAGAAAATAAATTATTGTAGAAAGAATTTTATTGTGCATTTTTAATTGTTAGCAACTGCTATAACGAAAAATGTTTAAATTTAATAGGAAAAGGCTATTAGAATTTTGGTTTTTTTTATCTCTCTATATTAAAATAATACGATTTTTTCAAATTTTAATATTTTGAGCTTCATAGTTGATATTTAGCTATAAGTACACAAATTTTCATGCCTGTAAGTTATATAGTTTCTGAGAACGGCTGTGTGACGGAAAGACAACGGAGCGGGAGTAATAGTGTTTCGTGAGATGAACGAAACCCTAAAAAAGAAGGAAAACATTAAGGAACCATGGATCTAAGAAATAGGGAGGCAAGACGTGTTTGTTTTTCTTGTAGGATTTTAATTAGGTTAATTTAGTATTTATTATGCATTTAATCAATTAAAATTGCTCATAATTTTACTGTAAAAAGAACAGAAGCTTATAGTGAAATAAAATATTTGTTGTAGCTATATTTAAGAAATGATAAAGTATTTCTATGAAATATAACTTTTTTTAATTATTGATTTTTATTCGTAAATGCATAAAATCAGCAGGTATTCATGATCAGAAATTAAGAAATTGATTAGCGTCTCTCTTATTTTCTTTAAATGCAAAAGAGTTTTGTAGAGATACTGTCAAATGGGTGTTTTGAATAGGATTTCCGGACGCGATAGTGATGGAACGATCGTCATAAAACAGCACTCGATTATAACTCGAGATGCGATACATTTATCGTAATATGAAAAACGCTATTTGATTCCACAATATTTCAATCGTCGTGACTGACAATATTATGATTTTACGTATTAAAATGAGTCTATGAATGTGTCATAAAGTTTTGCGATACTGAGAGGGAGAAAATATGTCTTTGGGAATTGTTTTAATGCTACTTTCTGTTATAGACAGGTTCTGTCGTTGTAGGTTTACTGTTTTCAGTAAACAATGAGTATTTCTATTAAAAATACTGAAGTAGTATTTTTCTTTAATATATACAGTAAAATTTGCTGAGACGAAATAGTAAGAAACCGCAGAAAAATTCTAATTTGGACAGATTTTTCCGTCTTAACACATAGAATTTTATTGAATTATTTTCGTGGAAATGGACATTGGAATATTTCTATTCAAGGCATGATTCTATTTTTACGAGTGTTATTGTATTCATTATTATGTTTTAATTATTTTCACTTTTATTCAGATTTCCGTTACAGAGAGGTTGCGTAGTAACAAGATTCGGTTATGGGTCTAGGTATATATAAACAGTTTTACAATTACTTCATGTATAGTATATAATTAGATTTTATGCAGTCCTGTGAACATATGCTTCACATGTAAGTATATGTTCGTATGAATTAAGGCGTTAAGAGCGCTCAGTTTTATATTTTCTGAAGTGTTAAATTAAGGCATGTATCCAGATACATTTTATCTTTGTTTTTATGAATAATTAAAGTTAATTGTAATCGAAACAATCCTCTGAAAATTAGAAAATACACTGAATATGTGTGTAGTACTTCGACGATTGTTAATATCCGTTTTCTAAATAGATAAGAAAGTAATGAGTAACGAATACTTTCTAACAGGTAGTGAGTTTGAAAGTAACAAATTCATACGAGTAGTCTTAGTCGTTACTTTTACCGAACTAATTCACATTCACGGCACAGCAAAACATTCACACGGGTGACAATCACAAACAAATACTTAGAATGAACTGGTAATGTTCGCTTTTTATAGTAAATTCCGCAGATTTACAGATTCTGCGTGTGGGTTCCCTTTCGTGGGGATAGAGTACAGTCCAGCACTCTAGCAGTCTATTTCAGACGTCCGTAAAAAATCTTTCTTTTATGCAACCCTAGGCTAGTATTGCGAGGATAAAATCCAACGCTTGCTCGTCTAGCAGCGTTTTACCTCGCAGATCCTCTAATACAGCAATTAGAAAATGGAATTTATCTTAGCCCCTGTGCATCTCTATTTAAGCACTGGGCCTGTCAAGTAGTTGAAGAACCTCAATGAGGACCCGTGAAACACTAGAGAATTTATGGGATCATAACTGTTCGTATAACGTCAAAACTAAGAACCTTACCAAAGTTTATGACTTTTATAATGTCAGATGGAGTAATTGAAGTAAAATGGATGGCTAGTTGAGAGAATCTTTGTTAGAGATTTTTATGAGTTTACTCGAGTGGCGGCTTCTATAATAATGTGTGAGAAATAGGTTATTTTTAAAGAGCTATGCATAGGCGTTCATTTATTAGCTAACGAAGAAAATCTCACAGCGTGTTAAATCATTTTCTCATTTAAAATACATACATTGTAGTTTATATGCAACACAAAAAATATTTGCTATATACATAATTTTATTTAGTATGAGTGCTTAATTTTTACTTACCTGTTTATAACTATACGTCATCTAGGTACACAATTTTAAAATAGTATTGAAGATAACTTCTTTAAATTTTCTATGATGGTTAAAAACATACAATTGAATAATAATAGAACGCATTTTTCATTTTTCTAAAAAAGAACTTAAAATATGATTACTGGACATTTAGAAAAATCACAGAAAATGTTTAATGTTTTGCTTTATATCTTTTCAAATATTATAGTTTCCTTTGTAAGTTTAGATAGTTCTGAAGGAGCAAATTAGCTATACAAACATGAAAAGTGGCATCTGTTTAGCTTTAATAGATTTTATAAAAAGTGTACCTAAATATGTCAAAAATGCATTCTGAGAAAAGGTGATAAAAATATTTACACATATATATGTATTGGACAGCATAATAGGAACACCCATTTCGAAATGTGTCGTACTTCGACCGTCCAATACAACTCCTCTACGTGTCGTAACTATCTGTCATCTAGTGGTGGCGAAAGGGAAGGTCTCAGTCGAGCATTTGCCGGTGTGTCAGTTGTGTGAGAAAATTCTGCTCCCAGCTAAAAAACATTATGTCCAAACTGTCCGACGTCCGAAGAGGCATAATCATTGGAGCGTACCTCGCTGCAGTGTCCGTGTCGAGAACAGCCAACCTTGTCGATGCTTCAAGGACCATTGTGTCAAGGGCTATGACAGCCTACAAAAACCAGGGAAAGGTGTCCTCTCCGAAGTAGAACAGTGGACGAAAGTCAAAGTTAGCCGAAGACTAGTATTTAAGAGGATAGTCGCCTGAAAACGCAAGACTATACTGCTGCAGATAACCTCCTAGATGAACACCCATCTCTAAAACACGAATCCACCAAAACTATTCAACGGAAGTTGCATGCTACGGCCATTCTTGGCAGAGTGGCTATTCGAAAAACACTAGTGTCATCACAGAATGCTATGAAGCGGCGACAGTGGTACCGACACCACCAAAACTGGGCACAACAATAATGAGAACGGGTCATCTGGTTTGACGAATCATCAGTTACATTATTTTAGAGAACCGGACGAGTGTTCGTCTGGCGAACACCGGCTGAAGTATTTCATGGTGATTGTTTAGTTTCTACCGTGAATCTTGGAGAAGCTCTGTAATGGTGTAGAGTGTCATATCTTGGCGTGGCTTGGGGCCACGCATAGTCCTGAGGAGGAAGCTTACAGGTAAACATTATCTCGGTATTCTCACAGCTCATTTCCACCCTATGTTTCAGACTCCGTTTCCTGGAGAACGTCCTTTGTTCCAAGATGACAACGCTCCTATTCACAAACTTACTTTGTTCAAACATGGTTAGATGACCATGGTGATGAAGTGGGACATATCACAATATGTCCTCAGTCCCTTGATCTCAACATCATTTATCTTTTGTGGGGGTGGAGAATAAAATCCGCGCTCTATTTCCTCTTCCACGCACACTACCCGAGTCCGCGACCGCTCTCCAGAAGGAATGGGCGCGAATTCCGTTGATCTTTTTGCACGATCTTTATTTGTCAATCCCATGTCGAATGCAAGCTGTAATGAAAGCCAATGGTGATCCAATCCCCTACTAATAAAAAACTTTCACTATTTCACAGGTGTTCCTATTATTTTCTCCTATATATGTATGTACATGGTATTGGTTTGTTTACGAGCTTAAAAGCTCTGTTTGGAGATTTATATATTATGAAACTATATAAATTAGTTATTTCCGAAATTGTCTGAATCTGTTATATATTTTATTCGAAAAATTGAATCATTTGATCTCATTTGTGTTCTTAAGGCAAAATACTAGGTAAGGTGACTCAAAATTTAAGTTATGGCGATTATCTCTTAAATCACCGATCAGAGAAATATACTTCCTATTACAAAATTATATTTCTCATAACACTCCATATACACTGCTCAAAACAATTAGGGGAGCAAGCAAATAAAAGAAGAAAACCTTGCGAGACAGCCATGCATTGGTATAAAATGGAGAGTACACGTGTATTAATGCGCAATACAAAAAATAAGACGCAAAAAAAATTTTAAGAGAGCTTTAATTCTTTGAAAGGATGGAAAGAACATGGAAAGATGGTTTAGGGCAACAATTTGGTTACATGTAAATTACAAAAAAAAAAGCATTGTTTAGTAATGATGCAATTTGTTTAATACGGCGTGTGGTCTCCTCTAACAGCTGAGACTGCTGCACACCTGTTTTCCATGGATGTGATGAGGTTATCGGTAAGACTTTGAGGAATACTGTTCCAATCTTCAAGAATTGCAATCTCCTTGTCCCAGACAATAAACGAAAGTTTTCGTCTTGCTGCAATGCATCGTCCGAGTGTGTCCCAAACATGCTCGATCTGATTCAGGTCAGGAAAGCATGCTTGCAATTCCATACGCTGTATTATTTCAGTTTCAACCATGTTCTCCAACAGACGAGCTGTCTCCGGTCAGGCATTATAATGCATGAAAATAAAGGAATCACCATGGGTGAAGCGTAAGGTATGACACGAGGTCTCAGTATCTCGTCTGTATACCTTTGGGCCGTCAAAGTGTCATTCCAAATGATATGCAGGTCCGTACGTCCACCTATGCTGATTCCAGCTCATATCATCAACCCACCTTGTCTATAATGTGATTTTTCACGAACAAATGTGGGGTTATTTCGAGTGCCCCTTTTCCTACATACAAAAACACGTCGAGTGTCACACTCCAAACTGAATAGGGAAGCAGCATTTGACTCCAATCCGTTGCCTTCAATCTTGATGTGCAGCAGCCCAACTTCTTCGAGCCGCACAGTGGCTTGTGGTCAACGGAATACAGATCATTGGCCTACGTGCGAAGAGACCACCCTGATGAAGCATATTTTGCACTGTTTGGCTGGACACCTTTCATCGTGTTGCCCAGAGCTACCGTTTTTACAACTGAGTATCATCCCCTTTTCTGTCTCAACGAGCTATTAACAGGATATATCGGTCATCAGTTGCTGTGGTGCACGTGGGCGACCTTGCCCTGGTCGACATCTAACATTTCCTGTTTCTTGGAATCGATTCCATAGCCTTGCAAGGACATTTCTTGCAAAAATCCAACAGCGTCCGCTACTCTTTGTTGTGTTTGCCCGGATTCAAGTCTATCTCTAATAAGCCAAGCCATGGATTCCGGTAAATCACTTTGTTGTGACATTTTCAAATCACCCTTTTCTCAAAACAAAAGCTGAGCAATTGAATTTCGCAACTGAGACAGTGAAACAGACATTTCTGCGAAATTCTGATTTCTTCACTTATCTCCTTTTTCTTGTTTATGACGTCATGAACTTTGATTTGCATATGAAGTTTTATTTTTCTGTTTTCTGCTATACTTTAAATTATGGATGTTTTAATTTAAGTTACTTATTATTGTAAATATTTGTGTAATTTCGTTAAAACAATGTGCTCCCTAATTGTTTTGAGCAGTGTATTTACCTCTAAATATAGACGAACTGATCTAGTGGTATGATTAATACTTTTTCTACTACACTACAAATATTTATAAAAATAAGATAAAACTGATAAATAAAAAGTAGTGCAAAAATAAGAAGAAAACTTAATATAAAATATCTTACATTCCTGTCACAGTCCCAAAATGTTACTTTTTATATTTCTAATATTTTATTTTTTTTATATTATATACATGTTATTTTATTCTGCTATATACCATATTGATATTGATTTTATTCAATCATTTTTTTTTCATACATTTAATCAAAAAGAGAGAGATCGAGATCATAACTGTCATATTTCAAAAGAATTTTCTCCGAAACTAACAAAACCATTTCTTCTTTCAACATCTCAGAGCCGAGAAAAATTGTTATAAAGGCTATGATGAAATTGAAACTTTTTGGAAATGTATTGGATTAAATTTTATCTGTAGATGAAACTTGGGATATAGATCTGAAGCTAATACACTGTCCTGTTTCTGGATAACACTTTTATTGTGTAAAAATTTATAAATTATAATTATTCATTTTTTTTCCTGTGCGTGTAAATTACATGTTTATCAAACGAAAATATTAAACACGAAAAAGTTAATTTAACCAACACTGGAAATAATTCAATGATTGTTAATCTTACTATTTAGTTCAAATTACTGTTCAAATGGCATATCTATACTATTATATAAAACGAGAACGCCTGACTGAGTGAGTGATTCATCAACGCCCAGCTGAAACAACTAAAGTTAGAATCACGAAATTTGGACAGTAGATTGCTGTTATGATCTAGGCAAGCAATAAGGAAGGATTTTTAGAAATCCCACCTCCCCCCCCCCCCCCAAAGGGGTGGTCGAACGTTTTAGGTGATTTCGCCGTATCTCAGCAGCAGTTTTAGGTAGAACCTCTAAATTCAGGAAAACGAATCTACTAAAAAAATGATTAAACATGCATTTCAGCGATTTTAGAAATTCACCCACTAAGGGGGTTAAAAGGGGGATTGAACGTTTTAGGTCATTTCGCAATATCTCAGCAACAGTTTAGGTAGGAAAATGAAATTCGGATTAACAAATCTACCAATAAAATGGTTAAACACGTATTTCAGCTATTTTAGAAATTCACCCCTTAAGGGGGTTAAAAAAGTAATCGAACATTTTAGGTCATTTCGCGATATCTCAGCGGCAGTTTTAGGTAAGAGAATGAAATTCGGGAGAACAAATCTACTAAAAAATGGTTAAAGACGTATTTCTCGCGATTATAGAAATTCACCCACTGAGGGGGTTAAAGGGGGGGAGGAGTCGAACGTTTTAGGTCATTTCGCGATATCTCAGCAGCAGTTTTAGGTAGGAGAAGAAAATTCGGATCAACAAATCTACTAAAAAAGGCTTAAACACATATTTCAGCGATTTTAGAAATTCACCCACTAAGGCGGTAATCGAACGTTTTAGGTCATTTCGCGATATCTCAGCAACATTTTTAGATAGGAGAATGAAATTCAGGATAACAAATCTATTGAAAAATGGTTAAACATGTATTTTAGCGATTTTAGAAATTCACCCACTAAGGGGGTCAAATGGGGAGTCAAACGCTTTAGGTCATTTCTCCATATCTCAGCAGCATTTTTAGGTAGGACCTCTAAATTCAGGAAAACAAATCTACTAAAAAATGATTAAACATGTATTTCAGTGATTTTAGAAATTCACCCACTAAAGGGGTTAAAGGGGCGATCGAACGTTTTAGGTCATTTCGCCATATCTCAGCAGCAGTTTAGGTAGGAGAATGACATTCGGAATAACAAATCTACCAATAAAATGGTTAAACACGTATTTCAGCTATTTTAGAAATTCACCAATTAAGGGGGTTAATAGAGTAATCGAACGTTTTAGGTCATTTCGCGATATCTCAGCAGCAGTTTTAGGTAAGAGAATGAAATTCGGGTTAGCAAATCTACTAAAAAATGGTTAAACACGTATTTCAGCGATTTTAGAAATTCACCCAATAAGGGGATAATCGAACGTTTTAGGTCACTGCGCGATATCTCAGCAACAGTTTTAGATAGCAGAATGAAATTCGGGATATAAATCTACTTAAAAATGGTTAAACATGTATTTCAGCAATTTTAGAAATTTAACCCCTAAGGTGGTTAAATCAGGGGGTCGAATGTTTTAGGTCATTTCGCCATATCTCAGCAGCAGTGTTATTTACGAGCAAGAAATTCAGGATAAAAAATCTACTAAAAAAATAGTTAAACACGTACTTTAGCGTACACGTACTTTTACTTTTAAACATCGGATATGAACCCGATTATGAAAGATTAGACTAATAAGACAACTATTGCTGATTTTTGATTAGGTATTTTGCGTAAGGCATTTTTAAAAGGAAAATACATTGTAGTCGACCATTGTCCACCCGCGCGAAGCCGGGATGGGCCTCTAATCTATAGATATAAAAGCCGATCTAGGTTTGAATGTTCCTTATACAAATCTACAGATTTTGATCGATTTGCACGAAACTTGATATAAATACGTTACAGAACATGAGTAGAATTATTTCAACTTTAAAAAATTAATAGACCACTCTTTATCCCATTTTTCAACCACCTGTCATAGTTTATCATTAGAGAAATTTATATTTTTTCCAATATCTAATACATCTATTCTTTCCTATTGCCATACCCTAAAAAACGACACAATAATTTTTTTTTAAATGATAACACGTGTACTTTGATTTTATAAGCCAATAAAAATTCACACTCACTAGCTATATTTTTGCATATCCGAAATTGACGCCATTCTAAGCAGAAAATGCGCATTTTACATATGTAAAATAAATCTTAAAGTGCGTTAAAAGACGTGAAACTTTCATTTAAATGTACTAGGGGGCTCTGCCCCCTGCTCGCTACGCTCACCAACCCCCGTTCTGATTTCACAGCCTCTTAAAACCTAGTAATGTACCCTGTTTTAAAAAGATGATGATGATGATATCACGAACTCCGACTATCTTCTGTAATCAGGTTATAATGCTTTTTCATTTAATTCATCTTTTTTATTTTTAATATTCATGTGTAAACACAATTTTTATGACGTAATTTTCTTTATTTCCAGCTTTCAACTCGTGATCATTTAATTATTATTTTAAACTTTCATTATTGTTTTTAATAGTCTCGCGCAAATACGTTTTTTATTTGAGATAAAACATAATCCTTTGCGCTTATTTAGAAATTGGCAACAATATAAAAAAATTACTTTTTCAATAAAAGATTTTTTACTCGATTTTTAAGGATTTTTTGAGTTTTTATTGTCCGACCGTGATAATTTTTTTAATTTCTGAAAGCTTGTTATATTTCGCGTCTGGTGGTATGATTTTTGAATCCGTAGGATGGCTAGAAAAAAAGTAATAGCTCCTCAAAAAAGTCCTTAGTAAAAAAGCGATGAGACTAACCCGGAATATCTACGCAGAATTTGATTGGTACATTTCGTTTTTGGCTCAGTTCCAGATTACTTTTTTTTAATATAGAAGGAAAGGATTTGAAGTTAAAACATCTACTACATACTGAAATTTTTTCAATTTCTAGAAACTAATTAGAAAAAAATACTAAATATGACACCATTTTCAATAACTATGACGTCAAACTGACTTTAAACACCGCTCTCTGAATACCAGGCCTACGTGATGATACAAAAATGGATTTTTTTCAGCGTTATGGTCCCAAGATTTAAAAGTTTCCTCCGCTTATTTTTCTGAGATTAAATAATCTGAAATTAAATAATAAGATTTAATATGAAAACTTTTAGAAATGTTTGGTGTGTAAATTCAGGGGAACATACGAATGCTTTAAAAAACTCGCTTACGACAGCCGTCATTTTTGTGTCAGCGCGTATTCAGGGGGCGTTGCTTTAAACAAACGGTTACTATGATTTAATTCGTATTTCGTTCGTTTGCATACTACAGCTAAATCTTTAGTTATACCATTTGAGCTAAGTGTTTTAATGCTTTAAATACAATAGTAACATTTTCTATGATTTATAAGTAGAAAATGAAACATAATAAATATTACATTAGAATCATTTTTTTTCTCTTTCGAAGCTAAGCTTCATGACTGACGTCACGAGTGAAAACATCTAGAAATTGGTATCATTTTCATGTAATCGTTGTAGATTTAGTTTTTATGAATGAAAATGTAAGTTTCCATTTAAAAATAATCTTGCAATCCACTTCGATAACATATCTGTTAAATTCGTGTTTTATTTATCTATTTTTATTCTTAAGTTTCTATTTAATTTACCAATTTAGTTACGGAATATTACACGGAAACTAACAAATGCTGAATTATTTAAATTATTTACATTGTTTTAAGAGCAAACGGGTTAATCTTTTGTAATTGAGTTGCACGCAGATTTAAAAATATTCATGCTTGAAAATTACTTTAAATCCATAAAACATCAGTAAATTGAGATACGCTTTTCAAACAGATAGCATTTGAAAGTAATTTTTTGTTTTCTATTCGACTGCATAAAAATTGAATGGGTGATGTTTAGAAGTAAAAAATATTGCAATAAAAGCGAAATTTGTGGGTTAGGTCGCTGCCACTGCCAAGATCATGTCAGCGTTACTCTGGGACATGTCTTTACTTTATAATATAGGTTTAAGATCAAATGAGTTAATATTTCGTAATTGGGTTGGACACGGATTTAAAAATATCCATGCTTTAAAAATTACTTTAAGAAATCCATAAAAAAAATCAGTAAATTGAGATAAACTTTTCAAACAAATTGCATTTGAAAGTTTTTTTTTTTTTTTTTTTTTTTTTTTGAGCGACAGTGTTAGAAAAATTAAATTGTACGATATTCAGTAGTTAAAAAATTGCAGTAAAAGCAAAATTTAATTGTTCGATTATTGTCACCGTCAATATGATGTCCGCATTACTCACGGATATGTTTTTGTTTTATAATATAGATAGATACCATATGAATGCGAATTTCACAAAATGCTACGCAGCGCCATTTGGTTGTTTTTATTTTCTTTGCATTGTCAAGAAAATCGGGTATGTTTCTGTTACACGTGCCAGAGAAAACGTGCATTCTCATTTATAAAGCTGTGGGATTTCACTATGGTTGAGTCAAAGAAACGTTATTTTTTTCTGATTGTGTTTTTATCGACTTATGAGAGAGAATGCACAAAGCTTCGACAGTGTGATTCAAAGCCCCAATGGTTAATACGGGTAAAGCCAGCTGGTTCTGCTAGTACACTTATATTTAAAACAATAAGCAACAACTTTGTTCTAATTTATAATTCTGCATTTCCTTCGGTTCCTTCTTGTTCTTTTATTAGGAGAAGACTCAATCGTAAAAACATTAAATTTTTCTTCACAAGAATTTACTCATCAAAATCACGAAGCTTTTTCTCCACACCTTAATTTATCCCTTTCAGAGCCACTAAGCCTGAAAAATGTAAAACTGGCACAGATCAATTTACAAAAGAACAAAACAATGACTGTAGATCTAATTGGAAACCTAATAAAAAACAATTATATCCTCGCCTGCCTACAAGATAGCTACTTATCAGAAAATCGCCGGCACGGCCTCCCGTAGTCATGCCCATGTTATTCATCAATTTCAAAAAACAGTCAATAATATTATTAGATACAACCTTACAGCATATTCAGTTAAAGAAGGATGTACATTCAATTTTTATCAATATCAAAACAACTGTAAGGTGAATTAACTATTGGCTCACAATATTCACCGCCATTAGCATATTTACAAGGTGATCTTCAAGAGTGGTATGATGACAGAAGAATGATAAATAAATTTTTACTTCTGGGAGACCTTAATGCCCATAGTGCTTTTTAAGGAATGACGACAGGGGGCATCACTTAATACATCAATTGAATTCTAAACATCTGATAGTATTAAATGATCCAAATTGTAAACCAACATTTGAAACACATCATTCCAAGGGCTGGTCGGACGTCTCGTTTGCATCCCACTCCATATTCCCGAAAATTAGAAACTGGGAAGTAGAAGATGACATAATATGTGGGTATAGTTGCCTGATCACGCTGACAATAGATCTTTTTATACCAAATATTCCAATGATAAGGTATAGAACTAAGCAGTGTTCATTCAAGAAATTTAACATCATACTGAAAAAAAACTTAGATTAAAATCAAATATCCTTCACAAACATACTAACAATACAAGACTTTCAAAGACAATATCAAAAATTCAAAAATACGTTAACAGAAATCTGCAATGCCTCCCTTAAAAAGAAAAAGACGTACTTTCAACCAAAGATTACATGGTGGACACCAAAATTAAGAAAACAATGAAATTATGTAAAGGCCTTATATCGAAAAACAAAATTGCCTACATCTAAACCGGCAGATCTCATAAAATGCAAGATGGACAGAACGCGATATAAAAAACAAATTATAGAAGCAAAATAATGGAAAAAATAGAAACATGGTCGTCCTTTTATACTGGAAAGATTTTTTTTTTTTTAAGTCGCATTCTAAGACTTTTATAGACAAGGGGTCTACAAAATTCCGTAGAAAATACTAATACTAGATTAAACCACTAAAAAGAACTCACAGCATCCATATTTGGACATTCAACTCCAGATCAATCAAACTTAATAACATATTGCCATATAACTCCAAATTTTACTTTAAAAGAACTAGACATAGCACTGCACTCATCTAATATCAGTAAAGCTCCGGGCCCAGACAACTTCGATCATATCATATTAAGAAAAGTCTTCTCAAATCATCCAACACTACTTCTGGACATATTCAATGCTTCATTGCAATTAAATTATTTTCCTGCAGATAAGAAGATTGGGGAGCTCGTTTATTTTCTAAAAAACAACAAGCCCCCAGAAGACCCTCAGTCATATCGTCCGATCACACTACTTCCAATACTTGGAAAAGTATATGGAAAAATGCTCTTGAAAAGAATTAATCACTCATTAAGAACTTCACAAGATATAGAACATAACCAATATGGTTTCCAAGAGGGTAAATCTACGGAAAGGGCCATACAGGAATTCCTATCACAAATTGATATAAATATACAAAATAACCTTTACACCTCTCTGAATTCGCTAGATTTCCAAAATGCGTTTGATTATTTACCATGGGAAATAACGTTGTTATTTCCCATAACGGTGTTGGGTAGAATAACGGTGTTGGGTTTTATCTAACCATGTAATTATGCTAAGACGGAGACCTGTCTAAAATGCAATTTTTTTCCAGTCCCTTTCGACTCGTTGCAGGTTTTACTGCAGGGATGCGATTTCATGAATTCGTTGGGTGGGGGGGGGGGGAGGTGTGCAACGTTTTCTATGGGGGACAGAGTTTGGAAAGCGTGCAGGATTACGCAATAAGAAAATCTTGCACAATAAAAAATGTTATGTGGGATTTTGGCCCCTTAACTTTTTTCACAAGTATATGATTCTTCTGCGATTATTTATTCACTTTCATGGATGTTCACGATTTTTTTTTCTTTTTTTGCGGAATTCCGCAACATGTATTCGTCAATCGGTCGCGGAAAAAAAATCTCGAATTTTGCCATTTTGTCTTCTAAAAAGTAGATAATTTCGCCAATTGGTCGCGGGAAAAAAAATCTCCAATTTCTTTAAACGACTATGGGAATATGTCGCGAATTTCGTCAAAGATCACGGAAACAAATAGAAATTTTCGTCAATCGGTCGCGGAATGTTTTCCGCACAGATTTCAATAATCAGTCGCAGAATATCATCAAATTTGTTCATCAATCCCGGAAAAAAAATCGCAAATTTACTGAAAAGATAGCGCAAAAAATCACAATTTTAGTTAAACAATCGCGTAAAAATATCGAGAATTTCGTCAAACAATCGCACAAAAACATAAAAATTTGTCAAATGATCACGCAAAATATCGAGAATTTCGACAAACGCTTGTGCAAAAAATATCGTCTTGTGAAAAAAAAAAAAAAAAAAAAAAAAAAAAACGAATTTCAACAAACGATCGTGGAAAAGAATCGCGCATTTCATCAAAAGATCGCGGAAACAAACAGCGAATTTTGTCAGTTAGTCGAGGAAAAATACTTTGAATTTCGACAAACGGTCGCGGGAAAAAAAATCAATACAGCCAATCGGTAGAAGGAAAAAAACTACGAATTTTGGAAAATGATTACGGAAAAAAATCGCGAAATTCTGGGCAATCAGCGCATCAACAACATCAATAGATCATGAAATTTGCAAATTTTGTGATCCATAAGGATAAGAAAATTTCCAATAACGATTTTCTGTCAATAAAAATTCCCTTAATCATTTTCCTCTTCAGCCTTTTCCTCTTCAGACTATAATCAAAAAGCCATACCATTCAGAAATCTGCAAAACCCTTTGTGCCAGCGTCCTGCACAGGGGCGCCATTTCGGGGGGGCTGGGGGGGGCAACCGCCCCCCCCAAGGAATTTGAAATTTCAGAAAATTTATCAGTTATCACAGGTTAGACAAAAAAAAGATCAAAAGCTAAAATAACGTCAGATTTCACAGATTTGATTACAATACAAAAAAAATCCCTGACGGCTCGGCCTACAAGCACAGGTAGATTTCGAAGACGCAGACCGTGGGGCGCCTGTTTGTCGGGAATTGCGGAAGAAATGACCTTTTTACGATGATGCGGCAGTTGGAACCGCCTACTTCGAAACCTAACTTGTTTGCAGGGCGGAGCTGGCAGGGATTTTTTTTTTTTTGGCTATAACGGTTGTTCCTATAAAAAACATGTCAATATAAAAGTTTTAGATAATATTAAGAGGATTAATAATAAATTTACGCGGATTTGATATCTTGTGAATGGACGAAGCTATGATTTTTTTTCTTATAAAACCCCTATTCCCCTCCCCCCCCCTTGAGGCCATTTTGAATGATATAAAAAAACTGACATACCTAAATTTTCGGCCCTTTTCCAAGAAGTAATAATAACTTTAAACGGATTCAATACGTATAATAATTAAGAAATTATGGGGGGTTTTCTGTTTTCACAAAAAGCCCCCCCATTCCCCCCCCCCCCCTTGGTTCGATTTTGCCCATTAACGAACTTGACCGAGATTTTATGCCCCTTGATTTTATGTATCAGTTTGGAAGAGATTTATGCAGAATTTTTCCAGTTATCGTGTTCATAAAAAAGTGACATAGATAGATAGATAGATATATAAAGTTTTGAACTGGGGGTGGTTTTGGGTTCTGGGAGTCATGATCGGCGTAGATCTGCAAAAAATTTTCAAAATTTCCAACTTAGGTGAGAATGTAATAGGTAGTATTTCTTACGAAATCTACCTAAAAACTAGTCTGATGTGCCAATCCCAGAACTTTCTTCTATCTTATACAGGTTTCACATACACCAAAAACAAATCAGCACCAATTTATATTAAGGTCTAACTGAATCTAAAGTTTTATTAAATTATGTGCGTTAGTTCTGAAGATATAGCTATCGTAAAAATCGTACAAAATGTACCATACCAGTGCCACCTATTGGGCTATTTATACCAAATAGTAATCAACTTCTATTTTTGTCAAGGTCTAACCGAATCTGAAGTTTAGTGAAATTCTGTGCATTAGTTCTTGAGATATAGCTATCGCAAAAATCATGAAATATGTAGCATAGCATCGCCATCTGTTGAGCGATTTACACCAAAAACTAAACACCACCTATTTATATCAATGTCTAACTGAATATAAAGTTTTAACAAATTCCCTGCATTAGTTCTTGAGATACAGCGCCCACAAAAATTTTGTCACAGACAGACATTTTCTAAAAATAGTCCAATTGTGTTCAGGAACTTCTAAAACGTATAAATTCGTCGAAAACCGGAAGCGGCAAATTTTCATAAATCCAATACTTTTTTCTTGTAAAGATAGAAGAAAATAATAAACACTTTAAACATTGAAATGTTTTCTAAAGCCGTAAAGCCTTGCTATTGCAACATTCAACATATTGCAAGTGAGACATTTATCATTAATGAGTATGTTGGCTAGTTTTAGAAATATATGTGAGAAAAAAACACTATGAATTGCTTCTGAGCTGTGTACAGCATGATTAAAAGTAAACTCGTCACCCCAAGGCTAGAATTTTAGTGATAAATTCTCTCTTTACCCAGAAATTTAAGGGGAATTTTTTTATTTTTTTTCGGGGGTGGGGGGATGGCGGATGTGTATTCAATTTCCTAATTATATGATTTGTTAATTTAGTTTTATTAGTGTCACATTACATTTACTCCAATCGTTATAATGCTGTTAAATCATATGCTTTATTAATTGATATTGTATATACAGCATGCTCTTAAAAATCTCCACAGCCAGAGTCTTGTCCAGATTTGGTTGTAACCGACCCGAATCATGACTTTAACCAGACAGACTCCCCCACCCAATGCAGGAGCAAGGGACCTGAGACCAAGGGTTTTGCAGGTTTCTGAATTGTATGAAATTTAGATCATAGTCTGAAGAGGAAGGCAGAAAATGATTGCGGAAAATTTTTACTGAAAGAAAATCATTAATGAAAATTTTCTTATCCCTTTCCGGCACAGTGGTCCCACTCCGGGCACACCTTATTTTAATTCCAAACTTGCATTCGGCACCAAGAATATTTTAATAAAAATTTGTTTCTATAGTGAAAGCTTAAAATAAGGAGTTCTAATTTTATAAAAAAAGTCGTTTGTAAATTCCGGTGTCAGTCAGTAATTTCTCATTTTACAAACAGAATTTGTCTGTGCCGGAAAGGGTTAAACCTATGGATTATAACATTTGCAAATTTCATAACTTCTTGATGGTGTTTGTGTGCTGATTATCTCGTGACCGATTGAATTTCACGACTTTTTTTCGCGATTGTTTCATTTTTTTTGTGATAATTTTCCAAAATTCACTATTTTCTGTGAATCATTGAAGGAATTGATTTTTTTCGACCATTTGTCTAAATTCGCGATATTTTTTTCACCCGATCGACGAAATTCGCTATTTGTTTTCGCCATCTTTTGACGAAATTCGCGACTCTTTTCTGCGATCGTTTGTTGAAATTTCGGGAGTCTTTTTCCGCAACCGACTAACAAAAATTGCTATTTTCTTGTACAACCTTTGACGAAATTCCGATTGCTGACGAATTTTTTTCCACTATTTGTCGAAATTTCCGACATTTCTTTTGAGACAACTGATCGACGAAATTCGCTATTTGTTTTCGCAATCTTTTGATGCAATTCGCGACTCTTTTCTACGATCGTTTGTTGAAATTTCGGGAGTCTTTTTCCGCAACCGACTAACAAAAATTGCTATTTTCTTGTACAACCTTTGACGAAATTCCGATTGCTGACGAATTTTTTCCACTATTTGTCGAAATTTCCGACATTTTTTTGGGGACAACTGATCGACGAAATTCGCTATTTGTTTTCGCAATCTTTTGATGCAATTCGCGACTCTTTTCTACGATCGTTTGTTGAAATTCGGAAGTCACTTTCTGCAACCAACTGACAAAAGTAGATATCTTTTTGCGCGATCTTTGACGAAATTTCCCTTTTTTGCGCGATTGTTTGACTAAATTCGTGATTTTTGTTTGTCCAATTATTTGATGAATTTCGCGATATTTTCCCGCAATAGTTATACTAAATTCGCGATTCTTTTCCGCGACGGATTTACGAAAATCTCTATTTTGTTTCAGTGATCTTTGGCAAAATTCGCAATATTTTTTCACGGTTGTTTGAAAAAATTAACGATTTTTTCCGCGACTAATTTTGCCAATTTAACTATTCTTTTCTAATTCCAATTCGTAAAGTTCGCGATGTTTACCGCTATCGGTTGACGAATTGCTTTTGCGTAAAAAAGAAGAAGAAAAATTCGCGGACTACCACTAAAATTAAGTATATATATTCTCTGAAGAATCACATGTTTGTGAAAGAAGTTAAGATAAGACAAAATCTCACACTGCACTTTTTATTGTGGGGGGCCTATTTCTATTTTGTGCACGATATTTCAGCCGCTGTCTCTAAAAAAAACTTTGCCTCCCCCCCCCCCCCCCCCCTCCCCAAGAAACTCATGAAATGTCGCCCTGCAGTAAAACCTGCAAAGATGAGTTGAAAAGGACTGTAAAAAAGTTCCATTTTAGACAGGTCTCCATCTTAGCAAGTATAATTGTATGACTTTTTTTCATCGAAACATGACTTTTTTTTGCCTGTTTGAGAAAGAATTATGTTATAGACAGGTTTCGCTTTGACACGTTTCACTGTAATACACCTATGCTCTTCAGAAGTGCTTTATAGAAAGGAGGTTTTAACAGTCTTAAAGAATACCTGAAAAAAACGGTACCTATCTATAACTGAAAACTTTCTTAATTTTTTAAAATTCTACTTGCTAAGACGAAAACCTGTCTAAAACGGAATTTTTCAGAGGTCACTTAAGATTCCGTATTAGAAGTATTGCTGTGTCTGTATATATGATTCAGTAAACGTTTTCAGTTCGGAGAGGTTACGGGGGGGGGGGGGGGGGGTGCAGCCCCCCGAACTCCACCCTCGGCTATGCCACTACCTTAAAAAAACTTTGCCCCCCAAGAAAGTTCCGAAATGGCGCCCCTGGTCCTGCACTGGGTCGGACAACCCGATTTTACCTGAACCCGACCCAATGAATTACAACATGCTTTCTATAGAGTATAGAGTAAGTAGTTCGTTTACAGGGACGCACAAAAGAATTCCATTAGATTATGATCTGTGGAAGAAAAGTCGTTTCAGTGTGATAAAAAGAAAAGTCGTTTCATTAATGATGTTACACAGTTGAATGAAATTTATATACATTACTGAGATGCACTACGGTATGTTTTCTATAGATCATTGAGTACGTATAATTTATCGTTTATTTACAGAGACACTTTAACACTAGAACTACCATGAGCCGTCATTTTGACGGTTACCAAATGAATATATTCCGATTGGAACCAGAAATTTCTTTTTGAAAAAAATTAAATATAAAACTCACGAAAATACATTAAATGAATAACTTAAGTAGTTTTAAATAAAATTTCTGGTGTGAAATAGTTTTTAAAAACTTGAGTAAAATTTCCGGTTGTTCTAGTGTTAAACGAATTTGGTCACAGAACTGACTATGAGCCATAACTGCTGGATGTGCGTTTTTAGCTGTGATATGCATTTTAAAACGTAACTATTTTAGCGTATTACGAGGTGTGCAGATCATATACAGGGCTCCACGAATGAATTCGCACCCATTACCAGGTATGGACAGCAATAGCTGAAATGAAGTTTTACTGTGTTGTGTGTGTGTGTATTTTTATGTGTATTTAGATATACAATCATTGTATGAACAAAAATTAAATTTCTTAATAATATTCAGATAGCGTTGAAAAGTGTTTCATTATCTTTGCCGTGATGCATGATTTTTAGCTCACAGGCTATCGAAGCCTGAGAGCTAATGTGCCCGCCCGTTCTGTATGTATGTATGTATCTATGTACGTACGTATGTATCTATGTACGTACGTATGTATGTACGTAACGCAATAACTCTTGATAGAAATAAGCGTTTTGCTTCAAATTTTGAATATAGGTTCATTATGATAAGTCGCTTCCCTGATTAGTTTTGGAGATTCGTTCGTGAAGTATAAAGGAAGGAACGGGGGGGGGCTAATTCCCCCCCCCCCCCTTAATTTAGATAAATGGGTTTTTCATGCAGAATTATCCGATTTTCTTCAAATTTTGTATATAGGTTAATTGAGATAAGGTGCTTTCCTGATTTGTTTTGTGGATTCATTGTTTAAGTATAAAGGGGGTAATGGGGGGCTAATCCCCCCTTAATTTAGATAAATGGGTTTTTCAGGCAGAGTTATCCGATTTTCTTCAAATTTTGTATATAGGTTTATTGTGATGAGACGCTTTCCTGATTAGTTTTGGGGGTTCTTTGGTTAAGTATAAAGAGGGTAAAGGGGGGTGGGGTGCTTATCCTCCCCCCTTAATTTAGATAAATATGTTTTTAAATGAAAATTATTCAATTTTCTTCAAATTTTGTATATAGGCTCATTGTAGTAAGGCGCTTCCCTGATTAGTTTTGAGGATTCATTGGTGAAGTATAAAGGGGGGAACGGGGGGGGGGCTAATCCCCCCCCCTTAATTTAGATGAATGGGTTTTTCATGCAGAATTATCCGATTTTCTTCAAATTTTGTATATAGGTTAATTGTGATAAGGCGCTTTCCTGATTAGTTTTGGGGATTCATTGGTGAAGTATATAGGGAGGAACGGGGGGTTAACCCCCCCCCTCCCTAATTTAGATAAATGGGTTTTTCATGCAGAGTTATCCAATTTTCTTCAAATTTTGTATATAGGTTTATTGTGATAAGGCGCTTTCCTGATTAGTTTTGGGTGTTCTTTGGTTAAGTATAAAGAGGGTAAAGGGGGTGGGGTGCTTATCCCCCCCCCTTAATTTAGATGAATATGTTTTTAATTGAAAATTATCCTTCTTCAAATTTTATATATAGGCTCATTGTGGTAAGGGGCTTCCCTGATTAGTTTTGGGGGTTCAATGGATAACTATATAGGGGGTGAGAACGGGGGGATGATCCCCCTTAATATATTGTAAATTTGTTTTTCAAGGGGCCTATTTCAAATTCTTTGAAATAAGAGTATAATATACAATTAGTGTGAATAGCCTGTGAGCTCAATGCCCTCAGTTTAACTGGGCAGTTTTCTTTTTTATTTGTTATTGTTTTCTTTCGCACTGTTTATTTCTTAAATTGACTTTTACTCTTTTTCTCGCTAGCAAGAAGAAAGATATATTTGAACAATTCGAAAAAGGGCTTGAAAAAATAAATAATGTGTCAGAAAAATCTCAAAACCCCATCAAATATTTCAAAAATGTGAAATGTTTCTATAATGTTATATTGATCAATATACTCTTTTTGTTATTCCATGGTCTAACAAATACCATTTCTGAGTTATTTTAATAAGCTTCTGTTAAAAACTTTCAGTATAATACTTGCAAAGTACTTTTCATTCATTATCAAATATTCTGTGCCAAGCCAAGTAGAAACTTCAAAGAAAAGAAATGGAAAAGAATATTACGTTGTATTTTGTAGGATTTCTTTAAAAAGAAGCTTGATAAATGTTTAATATTAGTATCACAAAATATGAAAACAAAGTTAGGAATAAAATTTAGGAAATAATATAGAAAACTGAAAAAACAGTTTTCTCCCCTTTTATTATTTTTATTTTATTTTATTTTTATTTATTTATTTATTTATTTATTTATTTATTGAAACAGTTTTTTTTTTCCTACTTTATTTTGTCTTTATAAGAAGAAAGTATTGGATTCATGAGAAAATTCGACTTCCGATTTTCAACGGACTTATACTTTTTAGAAGATCCTGAACACGATTTGGATGTTTTTAGATAATCTATCCGTGTCTGTCTGTGACACAAATTTTGTGGGAGCTCTATCTCAAGAACTAATACACGGAATTTCATCAAACTTTATTTTCTGTTAGACCTTAACATAAATAGACACTGATTAGGTTTGGGTGTAAATCTTCCAACAGGTGGCACTACTATGCTTTGTTTTTCACGATAACTATATATCAAGAACGAATAGGTTAGAATTTAATTGTGGTTGCAGACGATTTTATTTAATATAGAAGAAAATTGTATGATGGCCACAACATACTAGTCTTTTAATGAAATACAAAATGACATCACAATGTCATAGCGTTATAAATATTTAATATCTGAAAGTTATTAGCGCTAGAATTAGTCTTGAAAACTAAAATAGGGAATACTTATTAAAAGTATTTTACATTGTATTGTACGTAATTTTAGCAGGATAAAATTTATACTTGAGCTAAAGTTTATAATGAATAACAATGATCTTTAAAGCAAGATGTTTTAAATTTCAAATGATGAATTGTAACCAATAAGAAACATGACAAAAAAAAAAAAAAAAAAAAATGTTGATTTTACGATATAATACTGGCATCCCAGCTGTCATTATTATACCGTAAAATTAATAGTAATAAACAGTAAAATAAGCAGTAATACACTGCCGCGCATGCGCTGTAGCGTATTACTGCTTATTCTACTTTTTATAGCTGGGATGTCAATTTTATACCATAAAATCAACAATTTTTTGCAGTGTGGAATCAGCATTAAAGTACTACTTTGTTTATAGTAAAAAAAAAAATGTATACTTATCTCTCTTCTTTAACATAATTAAAAGAAAAAAATGTTGATTTTACGATATAATACTGGCATCCCAGCTGCCAGTATTATACCGCAAAATTAACAGTAATAAACAGTAAAATAAGCATACACTGCCGCGCATGCGCTGTAGCATATTACTGCTTTTTCTACTTTTTATAGCTGGGATGTGAATATTATACCATAAAATCAACAATTTTTTGCAGTGTAGAATCAGCATTAAAGTACTACTTTGTTTATAGTAAAAAACAAGAACGAAAAATCATGCGTCAAGCATAGATTATGTAACACTTTCCAACGCTTCCAAAATAATTTTACAAATCATTACCGTTTAATAAGCTGAAAGATAACATCTAAGTAAACAATTTGGAAAACGCATAACATATTTAAAAACGCAATTTCAGGAATTTCCAACATATACAATATTCGGAAAAATATCCGAATACTTTTATTCAGCCCTGTATATGATCCATAGATTTGTATATATACTACATAGGATGCTAAATTTTAGTTTATTTAGAAAACGCGTAGCACAGTTTAAAATTCTCCTTCTGGAGTTTCTGTCAATAAACAGAAATGTGTTCGCGAACTTTTGTGCTGCCCTGTATACGATCTACAGAATTTATACCCACCAAGTAATAGACAAAAAGTGAGTTTAATTTAAAATCGCGTTCATCAATTTAAAACGCATTTCCAGGAATTATTGTTAACAGACAGTAGAGAATTCTTTTGTGTTTCCCTGTCAATGAACGATGACTGCTATACACACAATATTCTGTAGTAAGCCTCTTATGATGCACCTTAGTGATATCTATATAAATATCAATGCGTTTAAAATAGTGAAACATTATTTAAATAAACCGCAGACGATTTTTCTCCATAGACGTAATGTAACGGAATTCTTTTGACTGTCCCTGTAAAGTAACTATAAGTGCTATGCACACCCTATTCCATATTAAGCTTCTTGTAATGCACCTTAGTGATATATACCAATTACAATGTGTTTGAAATTGTTTAACATCATTAAAATAAACCGCAAATGATTTTTCCCCGTAGACCGCAATGTAACGGAATTCTGTTGAGTGTCCCTGTAAAAAAAACTGTAAGTGCTACACACTTCAGTTGAAATAGGGAACATGCTATAGATGACGACTATAACATATAAAAATTGCAGGGCAATCCGAGCATATTTACGGGGCAGACGGCAGACGGCCATACGGCAGACAAACCGAAGTCATAAACACTTTTCAACTAGGTTGGAAAGTGTTAAAAATTGTATACTTATCTCTCTTCTTTAACAGATTTAAAAGAAAAAAAATTAATCGATGTGAAAATCTAAATTAACCGATAAATGTATAGATATATAATGCATGATTACGCATTTTTTTAGAATGGATGCTTTAATTAATATATTTATGTTATAGAGAAGAGATGTTTTTGGTGTAGTAGTTCCTGTAAATTTTATCTCATCAAAAAGTCACCTGTAAAAAATGCAGCCAAGTCTCGTAACTCATTTACCGTAAAAAGTACTGAAATCGTATAAAGCCAAGTTTAACTATCTTATTAACTCTGAAATTTTCATTCACAAATCACTCCTAGTCTCTACATCTTTAGTTAATTATTATTTTATGACTTGGCAATTACGTAGCACGAGAATGTGATGTATATAGGTAGTCGTCTTAATCAAATAATACTATAACATATTAAAGTGTAATAACTTCCCTGTGCGTATATATAATTTGTCTTAATTAAATTATCCCATCCCATCCCATAACATAGTAAGGTGTAATAACTTCCCTGTGCTGCGTAATTGCCAAGTCATAAAATAATAATTAACTAAAGATGTAGAGACTAGAAGTGATTTGTGAATGAAAATTTCAGAGAAGATAGTTAAACTTGGCTTTATACGATTTCAGTACTTTTTACGGTAAATGAGTTACGAGACTTGGCTGCATTTTTTACAGGTGACTTTTTGATGAGATTTCACTTCTTTTTGTAAGTAATCCCCCTTTTCTTGATTTTGGGTTCTTTTTGGAGACCATCCACTGATTTTCGCTAAGCCCACACTCTGTCCCTATTATTTACAGGTATAAAAAATTTGAAGGTTTAGTTTCGTTTGCAAAGTACTGTAGATAAAAAAGAGATTTCAGGTTCCTAGGCAAGCACTAAGTTATGGGAGGGGGAGTGTCAAAAGTACTCTCAATTGCTTCCAGGATAGGTGCTATCCATCTGAGATATTACTCGCAGCCCTAGATACTTGATATTTAACATAAAAGAACTTTTTAGTATAAAAAGAAAGCCAAATTAAAATTTCCAGAAATTTCCAATAAATCAAACTATATTCCTTTTTTCGATGGTTTTTTTTTTTCGTTTTTTTTTTTTTTAGTCTTTTTTTTATTATTTCCGGATATTTTAATTTTTCCTTACTTTGTGTACTAAACCCTGCCTTTCTGCCAAATGTCAAGCTTCTAGGACTACAAAATCGAATTATTTTCAAATTTTCGACTTTTTATAAATTTGTTGATCTTTCGATTTTAATTCTAAGTTACCTGATTGTCATGCCAATATAGTAATTATTTGATCTGTCATCTTAGGATCATTTAGGTTCAATTTAGAGATAAATCAAGTGAATCTTAGAGTCACCATGATTTTATTTAGAAAGGACTATCAAGCCATAACCAGCCAGTAATGTCGGGATGGTAGGGGAGCTGTGAAAATTTTTGTGGAGCTAACATCATTTAACAATCCATATTTCATATGTGAAGTAAATATAGTACAACCTGTGAAAGAAAACAAACCTGTCTATAATGAAATCGCCTATATCGTAGCCAGTCTCATAGCGGAACTTTTCTATAACGAAATTCGTAAACGAAAGGAAAGAACACCACAATCCGGGGTAAATAACATAAAACAATTAGGGTCGTTGTACTATCTAATAGGACAATTATCTTAAAACTAATGTTTCTAGCAGTGCAAAATCAAATTGTTTTCGAATTTTCGATTTCTTAAAGATATTTCGATTTTTCGATTTTATTTTCGAATTTAACGAATATTTTAATTGTTCCTTTTATTGAATAGTAAATACTACCTTTACACCAAGTTTTAAGTTTCTAAGACTACAAGATAAAAATTATTTTTAATTTTTGATTTTTTCGAATTTTTTTTATAATTTTCTGGATTTTTTAATTTTTTCTTATTTTGTATCCTTTATTACAAATTTCAAGTTTCTAGCGCTACAAAATCGAATTATTTTGAAATTTCCGATCTTTTTCGAATTTTTTATTCTATTTTCGATTTTATTGTGTTTTAATTTTTCCTTTTTCTGTATCCTAAACAATAAGTTTACGCCGAATTTTAAGTTCTAAAGCTACAAAATCGAATTTTTCTCAATTTTTCGAATTTTCGATTTTTTTTTTCGAATTTTACAGATTTTGCAGATTTTTTATTTATTTCTTTTTTTGTATCCTAAATACTACCTTTATTCCAAATTTTAAGTTTCTAGCTTTACAAAATCGAATTATTTTCAAATTTTCGTTGTTTTTTTCGATTTTTCGATTTTATTTTCAATTTTTGTTGTGTTTTTAATTTTTTTTTTCTGAATCCGAAACACTACCTTTACACCAAATTTTCAGTTTCTAAAACTACGAGATCGTATTATTTTCAATTTCTCTCTTTTTCTTTCGTTCTTTTTTTTTTTTTTTTTTTTTTTTTTATTTTCGATTTTTTTTTTAATTATCCATATTTTTTAATGTTTCCTTATTTAGTATCTTAAATATTACCTTTATTCCAAATTTCAAGTTTCTAGCGCTATGAAATCGAATTATTTTCAAAATTTCCTTATTTTTCGAATTCTTTCGATTTTTTAATTTTATTTTCGAATTTTATTGCGTTTTTATTTTAACTTATTCTGAATCCTAAACACTATCTTTGCCGCGAATTTTAAGTTTCTAAGTGAAAAAGATCAAATTATTTAAATTTTTTTCAATCTTTTTCGAATTTTTCGAATTTCTGATTTTTTTTTTCGAATTTTCTGGATTTTTTAATATTTCCTTATTTTGCATCCTAAATACTACCTTTATTCTGAATTCCAAGTTTCTAGCGCAACAAAATTGGATTATTTGAAATTTTTCGATTTTTTTCGATTTTTCGATTTTATTTTCAATTTTTTTTTTTTTTTTTTTTTTTTTTTTTTTTTTTTTTTTTTTTTTTGTGTGTGTTTTTGATGTTTTCTTTTTCTGAATTCTAAACACTATCTTCACACCAAATTTTAAGTTTTTAAGACTACAAGATCGTGTTATTTTCAATTTTCAATTTTGTTCGATTTTTTTTAATTTTCGAATTTTTTTTTTTTTTTTTTTTTTTTTTTTTTTTTTTTTTTTTAATTTTCCGGATTTGTTAATTTTTTCTTTCTTTGTATCCGAAACACTAGCTTCATTCCAAATTTTAAGTTTCTGTGGCTGCGGGATCTACCCAATCTTTTTGACGACGCGAGAGTGAGTGAGTGTGTGAGTGACAAAAAATCGAAACTTTGAGTTCATATATCGTCTGCACTAATTTATGGGTATTTTTTGAATTATCCATATTTTTGAATTTTTCCTTATTTAGTATCTTAAATATTACCTTTATTCCAAATTTCAAGTTTCTAGCGCTATAAAATCGAATTATTTTCAAATTTTCCTTATTTTTCGATTTTTCCGATATTTTCGATTTTTTGATTTTATTTTCGAATTTTATTGCGTTTTTTATTTTAACTTATTCTGAATCCTAAACACTATCTTTACTTCGAATTTTAAGTTTCTAAGGCTAAAAAATCAAATTATTTTAATTATTTCAATTTTTTTCGAATTTTTCGAATTTTTGAATTTTTTTTTCGAATTTTCCGGAATTTTTAATTTGTCCTTATTTTTCATTTTAAATACTACCTTTATTCCGAATTCCAAGTTTCTAGCGCAACAAAATCGGATTATTTGAAATTTTTCGATTTGTTTCGATTTTTCGATTTTTTCAATTTTGCTTTCGATTTGTTTGGTGTTTTTGATGTTTTCTTTTCTGGATACTAAACACTACCTTCACACCGAATCTTAAGTTTCTCAGACTGTAAGATCGTATTATTTTCAATTTTCAATTTTGATGGAATTTGTTGAATTTTCGAATGGTTTTTTTTTTCGATTTTTCCGGATTTTATAATTTTTCCTTTCTTTGTATCCTAAACACTACCTTTTTTCCAAATGTCAAGTTTCTAGGGCTACGGGATCTACCTAATCTTTTTGATGACGCGTGAACGAGTGAGTGAGTGAGTGACAAAAAATCGAATGTTTGAGTTCATATATCGTCTGAACTAGAAAAGACAGAAAGTTGTAATTTTAAATTTTGGTCCTGTGTGCCAAATACTCTAGAAAAACGAAGTTTAAAATTTTTGGGATACTCCAGCGCGGAGATATGGGGGGGTCAAAAGTGCCCTGAGTTGCTTCCAGAAAAGTATGCTTACGGCTGTCCTCTCTCGACTTGGCGGAGGCACTGCCGTGCCTCCAGATTACAAAATTCGTAAACAAAAGAAAAGAAAAGCATAATCCGGGGAAAATAACACAAAACAATAACGGAAGGTGTACTAGCTAATAGGACAATTATCTTAAAATCTATCTAAAACAAACTATCCCCATCCTGTGGGATTTGTTTTTCAATGTTTTACTTTATTTAATGCAAAACATAGATTGCATCCGACAACTCATAAAAAAGTCCTCCGGCCTGTACCGGCAGGAAAAGGTAGCTTTCCTATATCTTCGTTTTAAAATTTTAGCTAATGTTACTCGAAAACAGCAAGTTAAAATGCAAAGAAACCGTTTACAAAAGATTCGTTTACACTGAATTTGAATAAGAAATTCGCCAAATTATTGAGCTATAGCCAAGTTGGCTTCATTTATGAAGACTTATTTTTGTCGCCAAATTTGGCGAGATTTCGCCAATTGTCGCCAAGTTTGGCGAGAATTTGGCGCTAATGGATATGAATATATAGTTTTATGCGTATGATTTGGAAAATGATTACAACAATGAAAGAAAATAATTTGCGAGAAATCGCGTTCACTAAAACTTATAAATTTATATTAAAATCATTAAAATTACAGACATTACAATACACTTTCATAAAACATTAAAAACATATTAAAATTGGACGTTTCGGATTTACATGGAAAATCCCTCTTCAACAACAACATTTCACTTAGCGTAAATCATAGTTCAAAAATATCAACAAATAGAAAATGCAACGTATCAAAATTTCGAAGTCAAAGTTACAGTTCTAATAACACGGAGTATTCATTCGGGATTGCACCTGCTTGACCATTATTGACCATAAATTTATCGTTGGTTTTTTGTAATGTGCTGTTTTGTTTCAAAATGTCAGCCACCCTAGAATTTCAAACTGCTCTATCTCAGCCAATTTTTAAGATAGAGGTAAAACAAAAAATGCTCTGGAATCCTTGTATCAAGTCCTAACACCTAATTAAAAAATAAACTTGAATTTTTAACTTTTTTGTATATTTATTTTAGTTTTAAAATTTTCCGTGGCCGCCATCTTGAAACAAGATGGCGGACCAAGCTGGCCAACGAACTCGGTCGAGGCATTGGTGAGCTTAATACACACAATTAGTTTCATCCAAATTAATTTATAAATACGAGCGTTATCGTATCAAATTATTTTCATTTTTTCAATTTTTTTCGAATTTTTTTATTTTTTTTTTTCGAATTTTCTAGATTTTTTAAATTTTCCTTTTTCTGTATCCTAAATACTACCTTTATTCCTAATTTGAATTTTCTAGCGCAACAAAATCGGATTGTCTTCAAATTTTCGGTTTTTTTCAATTTCTTCGATTTTTTCAATTTTGCTTTCGATTTTTTTGGTGTTTTTGATGTTTTCTTTTTCTGGATGTTAAACACTACCTTCACACCAAATCTTAAGTTTCCAAGACTACAAGATCGTATTATTTTCAATTTTCAATTTTGATGGAATTTGTTGAATTTTCGAATGTTTTTTTTTTTTTCGAATTTTCTGGATTTTATAATTTTTCCTTTCTTTATATCCTAAACACTACCTTTTTTCCAAATGTCAAGTTTCTGGGGCTACGGGATCTACCCAATCTTTTTGATGACGCGTGAACGAGTGAGTAAGAAGTGACAAAAAATCGAATGTTTGAGTTCATATATCGCCTGAACTAGAAAAGACAGAAAGTTGTAATTTTAAAATTTGGTCCTGTGTGCCAAATACTCTCTATAATTGAAGTTTAAAAATTTTGGGATACTCCAGCGCGGAGATATGGGGGGGTCAAAAGTGCCCTGAGTTGCTTCCAGAAAAGTATGCTTACGGCTGTGCTTTTTCGACTTGGCGGAGGCACTGCCGTGCCTCCAGATTAAAATAATTTTTAATTAATTTTTCAATTTATTTTCAGTAGTGAAATTCGCCCGAAATTATTGAACAATAAACATGTGAATTTTAGCATTGCTAAACTGAGCGTAAAACTAACGGAGTGAAAAATGTCCAAACCGGGAATCGAACCCGGATCCTTGGAATAACGCTCCAATGCTCTACCATTGAGTTACGAGGACGATACCCTGCTTGGCATCTCTCACTCACATGATGACAATGCCATCTTGTGCTACGATTGTAGCTTTGCCGACACATGTGAGTGAAAAATGCCAAATTGAGTATCTTCCTCTTAGCTCAATGGTAGATCATTGGAGCGTTATTCCAAGGGTTCGGGTTCGATTCCTGGCTTTGACATTTTTCCCTCTGTCGGTATTACGCTTAGATAGCAATGTTAAAATGCACATGTTTATTATTCAATTTTAATAAAGTCCTGCAATGTTTGTTAGTCAGTTTTCTATATGTAACCATTCATAATGTCATATATCAATCACTATAAATACTTATTCTACCTATTGTCTGGATAAATGGGTAGAACAAGAAATTATAGTGTTTGTTAGTCTATCTAGCATCCTTAATTTTTTTCCTAACATTATAACTTGTTTCTTAAGTACGTACAGTTTTGAAAAAATATATATAATGTTTATAAGTCTTTTAAGAGAAAAAAGATTTTGAATGCAAAGCCACTCGTTCTTTTTTTTTCTTCTTTGCGTTATGGTGGTAAATTAATAGTCAAAATGATACAATGTGCAAAATAGATTAAAAGAAGCATCGTCATCAATGTAAGAATCTCAAAGTTTCATTTAATGTTCAATGCTTGCATAGTTTTTACAAAATTCGTGATTATTTTTTCATCTTAAAGTTAAGAAATGAGAATTAATCATAGAGGGGAAGTTTTAAATCCCTTTATAATTGCTACACTTCAAATGCGTTCCATAATGCCTTTGACAGCATCTAAATTGTAATTAAAATTCAATGATTTTAATGAATATATAATAAAGGTTACTGAACGAGAAAATGTGTATTTTTCTTACTGCTAGAGTTTTTTTTATTTCAAATGTTACTTGAAATTTTAATCATTCATTTTTTTAGACTCTTTACATTAGATTCCAAGACAGTTTTTAATAACACGCGTGTAAAAAATACTTTTTCATTTTTTTTAATAATCTGTAGCAAAGAATCAAATAATGCGATGTCAAGTAAAATTATTCAAATCGAAAGTTAATGAATTTCCAGCTCCACAATAAGAAAATTTTAATAATTTCTTTATCTTATTGAATAAAAATTGATTTTTTTTTAAGTGAATAAAAAAATTAATCAAACTTTGAAGGTTTGGAATATTGAATAATTATCATTTCTAATCGTCTTGAAATTTATATTTTAATATACACAGGCACGAAAATTAAAGGAATGAGTATAAAACTTCATGTAACTCAGGGGGTTCGAAATGTACCGGAGCAAACCGGAACGATGTTTCGGTTCGTGAAATCATGACAAACATTGTTCCGGTTCGTGAAATTATGGTAAATGTTGATCCGTTTCGTACAATTATTAAAACATATTGTTACAGTTCATGGTAAACATTAATATTTCCGTTCCGGTCTAGGTTCATCCAAAGAAATAGATAGAACGTGCGGTGATGCACTTAGCATCACTATGATAAGCCACCACCCATACCCACGCTTGTGAAACGATTGCTATAGTGCCTTTTCGCGAAAACTGAATTTTTTACATACTTGGCTAAGTAGGCTTTTTTTTATTTATTTATTTAAATGTATATATTTCTAGCTGACCCAACAGACGTTGCTCGGGTACGTGATAATAACCTTAAATATAGCTATAATCAATGTTGGAGGATTTTATATAGTTATTCGAAAATCCTTCCAAACGGACATAGTAATGGGAGGGGGGGGGGCTTGCTCCATTGCTATCGGCAACTAAAAAGTGCACTTTTTTTTTCTTTTTTTTTTTTCACATCGAGTCATTTAATATTAAAAAAAAATAGTTCTTAATGTCCAAACGCTTTGAAATTTTTGCGAATTAAAAATATAATATTATTGAAGCCTGTGGATAATTTTCGTGCTGAAACTGATATTTAGCTGCAAAAAACAAGGTTTTTTTCTTTTTTGAAGTGAAAACTTCTTTAGGCGCGTTGGGCATTTTTTGAGATGGGAAAAAATCATTGAACTCGCGACACTGTTACCGACACCTCTGTATATTTGAAGTGAAAACTTCGTTAGGCGCATTGGGCATTTTTTGAGATGGGAAAGAACCAATGAACTCGCGACACTGTTACCGACACCTCTGTACATTTGAAGTGAAAACTTCTTTAGACGCGTTGGGCATTTTTTGAGATGATAAAAAACCATTGAACTCGCGACACTGTTACTGTAACCGACACCTCTGTATATAAGTATGTACATGTATTGTGTATAGTTGGGTATGAGGTAGGACGGGGCGGGCGCGTCGCGCGCCCCATGCTTGCCTGTGCGTTATTGTTTTTTATGAAAATTATTTATATATTATATTTAATATATATTTATATATTATTTTTATGTAAATTAAACAATAGTATTATATTATATTATATTATATATATACATATTATATATAAACATATTATATATATATACATATTATATACATATTATATATATATATATATATATATATATATATATATATATATATATATATATATATATATATATTGTTATGAATTTTGTAAATATTTCATTCTTTTTAATTTATTTTATTTTATTATTGTGAAAATTGCAGCATTATTAATGTATTTCCTATTGAGCATCATGTAACTCAGTGCTAAAGGCCTCAGGTGGTTTGCAAGGAAAACAACCTTACAGCATCGGTTTCTATAATGAGTTCTAGTGGAAAATCGCCAAGGAATGGGTTTATCGCCAAGTTGGCGATGGTTTTGGCGACTTATTTTTGTCGCCAAATTTGGCGATATATCGCCAAATGTCGCCAAGTTGGCGACGGATTTGGCGACTTTTTGTGCAACCACCCCCCCCCTTATACCTGTACATTGGGATCCTTTCTCGCTTTGGTTCTCTATCGAAGGTTAAAGAACTTTCTGGTAATTTCTGGCATCTGAAGGCTCTGGAATAATCTGGAAAGATCTCTGAAACCTATATAAGGACCTCCATCAGTTCAGTGAGTGAGTTGTCTGTCAACTGCGATTGAATTCATACGAGAGGCTTTGCATTGAGAACTGTGTTACTCAGATTGATTTTGTCGTTGATACGTCGTATTGAACACATTGTTTCTGAGTGAAATTTTGCTGTGCTGTTATTAGATTTGAAGATTACTGAATATCTTGTAATTTTCAGAAGATATTTGTGATCGTATTGCACTGTTTATAGTGAATAAAGCCTTTTTATTGTTCTTATATACTGGCATCAGTCCTTTCGAACCCCGAGCTCACAACATTTGGTGTCAGGAGTGGGGTTGAATGCCGATCACCAGAGCAATGGAGGGTGAACTGAAACAATTATTGGAGAAATTAGCTGCGAATCAGGCTGAGATGTCAACCAACCTTGGCGAGATGAAAGCTGAAATGAAGAAGGATATGTCAGCGATGGATGAGAAAATGACTGCCAACCTTGGCGAGTTGAAAGAAGAAATGAAGAAGGAAATGACTGAGATAGATGAGAAAATGACCGCAAACCAGGCTGAAATGAAAGAGATGTCGGAAGAAATGAAGAAGGATATGTCAACCAACCTTGGTGAGTTGAAAGAATTAATAGATAATAAAATAACATCTTTAAATGAAAGAATTGACAGCGTGGAAAACAAATTTGAAGGAAGATTTCTGGAAATAGAGGAAAAAGTTCAAAAGACAGCCAATACCGTAGAAGAAAGGATAGAGAGTATAGAAAAGGAGTTGGAAAATGTGAAGAAACAAAAGATAACTGCCGAAAACTATCCCGAAGATGTCAAGTATCAAGCTATGCTTCCCCGGGCCTCTATTAAACTCTCGACCTATGACGGAAAATCCTCATGGCCAGTTTTTAAGACACAATTTGGGATCGTAGCGGACGCCAATGGATGGGATTCCCAGACAAAGGCTTGCCAGTTAGCTGCTTCTCTACGAGCTGATGCTGCCGACGTCCTACAGACTTTGCCTGCAAATGAACCGCTGGATTTTGAAACGCTCGTCAGTGCCTTAGAATTACGCTTTGGCGAGAAATGCATGAAGGAATATAGCAGACTCCAGCTCAAAACTCGACAGCAGAAATCCACTGAATCCCTGCAAGAGCTTGCTACGGATGTCGAGAGACTTTCACATCTTGCTTATCCTGACTGTCCGACTGAAATTAGAGAAAGCTTAGCTCTACAGCATTTTATCGATGGTGTGCGTGACTCTGAGATCCAGAAGGCACTCCGGATTGCAGATCTCAGTGACTTAAAAGGGGCTTTAGTTTACGCTCTGAAATTCGAGGCAGCCCAGCAAGCTACTAGGAAAGATCGACACTTTGTGCGAGCAGCCAACCTGCCTGAGACGTCGGATAGAGCTGTGGAGTGCTTACAGCAGCAGATGAATGACATAATGAGAAAGATGAACTCCTTAATGGCCAACAAACCTTACAGGAAGATCAAGTGCTGGAGATGCGGTGGAGAAGGCCATATCCAAATCGACTGCCCAAGACGACCCAGCACCGATGGTAATAGCTCACCCGCTAACGGAGGAGCAAGAAAACTGATTATTGACCATCTTGCGGGGTGGAGGTTTCCAGATCTTAAGAAGCCTCATTTTCAAGTATGTGAAATTTCTGCAAGAAGTTGCGGCGAGAACGGAGTTTTTCTAGTCGGAAGTGTGAATGATTTGCCCTGTAATATGATCATCGATACAGGAGCCAATGTGACCATCATTCGGAAAGATCTAGCTCAGCGGCTGAAAGAAAAACTCTCCTGGACCCCGCCACGTGTAATCCTTCAAACTGTGACAGGAGATAAGATCGACATATTTGGAAGAATGACACTGGAAATAAAGTTTGGGAACGCCGCTTACCACCATACAGTCTATGTGGCCGATATTTCAGACCCTTTCATACTCGGACTGGACTTTTTAAAAGAGCATGGATTTACACTGGATTTTAAGAATAATGAGTTACGCTCTGCTCAAGAAGATGTCACTATTTTCAAACTTGGAAATGAGCCCAAATCTATTCAACAGATCACAGCCAAGGCAGATGTTATCATTCCTCCTCGGACCGAAATGATGATACATGGATTCACTGAGAACGAAAGAAGTTTCCAGTGTGGCTTGGTTGGATATCCTGAGAAAAGCCCAAAGGGAGTGCTAATAGCATCAGCGCTGGTAGATCTGTCGAGAGATGTGATACCTGTGAGGATTGCGAACGTAAGTGAAAAGTCTAGAATTATCCAGAAGGGTGAAGTGCTTGCAACCTGTGCTCCAGTCACCTGCGTTTGCAAAGACCCGAGCTTGACGTTGTCGGAGCCGCCTACAAGTTTAACACCTGTAATTGGACGAAATGAAAATTTATCTCCTGAACAGAGACATGCCGCAGAAAGACTGTTCCAGGAATTTAAGGATGTGTTTTCTCAAAACGAGAGTGATATTGGTCGCACTTCTCTGACACGTCATAGAATTGATACTGCCGACCATCCACCGATTAAACAGCATCCCAGACGCTTGCCGTTCGCTAAACAAGAAGAGGTGTCTAAGCTCTTGCAAGAGATGCAGGATAGTGACATCATCGAACCGTCATCAAGTCCGTGGGCCTCTCCCATCGTGTTGGTCCGAAAGAAAGATGGCTCCACAAGATTTTGTGTGGATTATCGTAACCTTAACGATATCACGAAGAAGGACAGCTATCCTCTACCAAGAATAGACGACACACTAGATACTCTTTCAGGACATAAATGGTTTTCCACACTTGATTTGAAGAGTGGATATTGGCAGGTAGAGATCCATCCTGATGACAAAGAGAAGACTGCATTTACTACTGGACAAGGACTTTGGCAATTTAAAGTTATGCCGTTCGGGCTCTGCAATGCTCCAGCAACGTTCGAGCGCCTCATGGAGACAGTGTTAAAAGGCCTGACTTTTGAAGCTTGTCTCATCTACCTAGATGACGTCATCATTGGTGGCCGCACGTTTGAAGAACATCTTGGAAATATTCGAAAAGTGTTAACGAAGCTAAGAGCGGCGAATTTAAAGCTGAACCCTCTGAAATGCAAGTTCTTCCAACGCGAAGTAAATTATTTAGGACACATCATCTCAGCTGAAGGTGTTCGAACAGATCCTGAAAAAGTTTCTGCAGTAAAGAACTGGAAACGTCCGGAAAATGTCCATCAGTTGCGAAGCTTTCTGGGACTATGCACTTATTACAGAAAGTTTGTCCAGGGGTTCTCCAACATCGCAAGACCATTGCATAGGCTCACTGAAAGCAAGCAGAAGTTTCTATGGACACAAGAATGCGAGAATTCCTTCCAGCGGCTGAAAGAAGCTCTCACATCCTCTCCAGTCCTTACCTATCCGCACCCCGAGAAACAGTTCATTGTGGACACGGATGCCAGTCATGAAAGTGTCGGCGCTGTACTTTCCCAAGAAATAGATGGCCAAGAACGAGTCGTAGCATACTGGAGCAAATGTTTATCGAAACCAGAGCGGAATTATTGCGTCACTCGTAAGGAGTTATTAGCTATAGTGAAAGCCATAGAACACTTCCATCACTATCTCTATGGCAGGAAATTTCTCCTTCGTACTGATCACGCATCCCTAACATGGCTGTTGAATTTTAAGAACCCAGAGGGCCAAGTAGCCAGATGGATACAACGGCTCCAGGAATACGATTTTGACATCAGGCATCGTAAAGGCTCATCACATGGAAATGCTGATGCCTTATCAAGAAGACCGTGTCCCGAAAGTTGTCGCTATTGTTCAAGAGCGGAGAACAAGTTTAATCCCGAACATGTCATACGCCAGACGAAGACTTCACTATCAACGCCACCAGATCCTTGGAGCGATGAGAAGATTCGAGAAGATCAAATGGCAGACTCTGACATCAAACCAATTTTGGAGTTATTAGAATCTTCTAGCACGAAGCCCAGTTGGAAAGACATCTCGACTTACAGTCCTACGACGAAGCAATATTGGGCTCTTTGGAACTCCCTCCACGTCAGGAATGGTGTCCTGTACCGAAAATTCGAATCGGAAGATGGGAAGACATCTCGGTGGCAGTTGGTACTTCCTCGATCCCGAATCCCAGAGGTCCTCGAAGAATTACATGGCAGTCCCACCGGAGGCCATTTTGGAGTCATGAAAACATTACACAGAGTCCGAGAGCGCTTCTTTTGGGGAAGAGCGAGAGCTGACGTCGAACAATGGTGCAAATCTTGCGATGCATGTGCAGCTCGAAAAGGACCAAAGAAACGTAGCCGAGGAAGACTACATCTCTACAATGTAGGAGCACCTTTTGAACGCATCGCCCTTGACATCCTAGGTCCTCTGCCAAGAAGTGCTGATGGCAACAAATACCTCCTTGTTGTCATGGACTATTTCACAAAATGGCCTGAAGTTTATGCCATCCCTGATCAAGAAGCTTCTACGGTTGCGGATGCCTTGGTACACCAGTGGATATCAAGGTATGGAGTCCCCCTTCAAATGCATTCTGACCAGGGGAGAAATTTCATCTCTGCTGTGATTGAGGGTCTCTGTCAACTTCTCGGAATGGACAAAACTAGGACGACGCCTTTACATCCACAATCGGATGGCATGGTTGAGAGATTTAATCGTACCATCCTCAACAATCTCTCACTGCTAGTCTCAAGAAATCAACAAGACTGGGACCAAAAACTTCCCTTGTTTCTTCTCGCCTATCGCAGCGCCGTCCATGAAACAACCGGCTATTCCCCGTCTCAGATGCTTTTCGGTCGTGATCTTCGTCTACCTTGTGATCTGATTTTTGGTCGCCCTCCAGATGCGCCTTCATCGCCAGAGGGATACGTTCAGAATCTCCAGGCACGATTTGAAGACGTCCACAACTTGGATCGAGAGCGGATCAATATACAGACGGAGAAGATGAAGACCAGGTACGACACGAAAGCCACGGGACATCAATTCAAAGAAGGTGACAAGGTTTGGTTTTATAATCCGACTCGACGTAAAGGACTTTCTCCCAAACTGCAATCGCACTGGGACGGTCCTTATACAGTCCTAAACAGACTGAACGATGTCGTAATTCGGATCCGAAAGTCACCAAATTCGAAGCCTAGAGTCGTTCATTACGACAGGCTAGCTCCATACTATGGCCATAGTACATAGTTCCCATAGTACTTAGTTCATTGATTGTAAATAGTGTAATGTAAATAATGTAAATTAGTATGACCATGGTCTTGTATATAAATTAATGTAATTATTTATTTTGCTTAGCATTATCATTATTATTGTTATTATTATTTAAATACTTGTATGTAATAATGTCTATGCTTTAATTTTATTTTATTTTTAAATAAGTGTATATTTTGTATAATTCAGCATTATGAATGTGTTAGCATTTGTTGGTAACGGGTTTGCTTTCCGATCAAGGGTTGAACTGCCCGGGACGTGCAGTCCTTGAGAGGGGGGCAATGTTATGAATTTTGTAAATATTTCATTCTTTTTAATTTATTTTATTTTATTATTGTGAAAATTGCAGCATTATTAATGTATTTCCTATTGAGCATCATGTAACTCAGTGCTAAAGGCCTCAGGTGGTTTGCAAGGAAAACAACCTTACAGCATCGGTTTCTATAATGAGTTCTATTGGAAAATCGCCAAGGAATGGGTTTATCGCCAAGTTGGCGATGGTTTTGGCGACTTATTTTTGTCGCCAAATTTGGCGATATATCGCCAAATGTCGCCAAGTTGGCGACGGATTTGGCGACTTTTTGTGCAACCACCCCCCCCCCCTTATACCTGTACATTGGGATCCTTTCTCGCTTTGGTTCTCTATCGAAGGTTAAAGAACTTTCTGGTAATTTCTGGCATCTGAAGGCTCTGGAATAATCTGGAAAGATCTCTGAAACCTATATAAGGACCTCCATCAGTTCAGTGAGTGAGTTGTCTGTCAACTGCGATTGAATTCATACGAGAGGCTTTGCATTGAGAACTGTGTTACTCAGATTGATTTTGTCGTTGATACGTCGTATTGAACACATTGTTTCTGAGTGAAATTTTGCTGTGCTGTTATTAGATTTGAAGATTACTGAATATCTTGTAATTTTCAGAAGATATTTGTGATCGTATTGCACTGTTTATAGTGAATAAAGCCTTTTTATTGTTCTTATATACTGGCATCAGTCCTTTCGAACCCCGAGCTCACAACAATATGTTAGAGATTGTGACAGTGTCTCAAGAGGATTATACTAGGTTAACTAAATCTATTAAAGAGCTTCAGAGTAAATTTATAATTACATATATCAATAAAGCTAACACAAGTTATGCATTAATCTGTAAAAAATTTTATGGGGAAATATTAGATGAAAGTTATAATAACAGCGATAACTATGAGCTATTGAAATTGAAAGTTTCAGTGATGGAAAACAGGGTTAAGGCACTATATAAAAAAGTTAAGTTGAAGCAGAAAATTCAACGTTTCCCATATATTGTTATAGTGCCAAAGTTTCACAAAAACCCAGTGAAATTTAGAATTGTAACTTGTGGGTATGGTTCATACCTAGAGTCTGCTAATAAGAAATTGTTGGGAGTTTTGAGCAGTGTGTTTGATAGAGTGTTGAGTACGGTGTCTATTTTATTAGATCAATTGAAACTAGTCGGATGTGTCAATCCCAAAACTTTCTTCTATCTCACACAGGTTTCGCATAGACTAAAAAGAATCAGCACCAAGTTATATCAATGTCTAACTGAAGCTCAAGTTTTATTAAATTCCGTGCAGTATTTCTTGAGATATGACTATCGCCAAAATCGTGTAAATCCTTCAAAATGCTGCATAGCAGCGCCACCTGCTGGGTGATTTTTACCAAAAGCTAATCAGCACCCATTTATATCAAAGACTAACTGAATATAATGTTTTATTTAATTCCGAGCATTAGTTCTTGAGATAGAGCTATTGCGGAAATCGCGAAAAATGCTGCATAGCAGCGCCACCTTCCGGGCGATTTTTACCGAAAACTTATCAGCACCAATTCATATCAGGGACTAACTGAATCTAAAGTTTTATTAAATTCCGAGCATTAGTTCTTGAGATATAGCTATTGTGGAAATCGCGAAAAATGCTGCATAGCAGCGCCACCTTCCGGGCGATTTTTACCAAAATCTAATCAGCATCAATTTATATCAGGGACTAACTGAATCTAAAATTTTATTAAATTCCGAGCATTAGTTCTTGAGATAGAGCTATTGCGGAAATCGCGAAAAATGCTGCATAGCAGCGCCACCTGCTGGGCGATTTTTACCAAAAACTAATCAGCACCAATTTATATTATGGACTAACTGAATCTAAAGTTTTATTAAATTCCGAGAATTAGTTCTTGAGATAGAGCGCCCACAAAATTTTTGTCACAGACAGACAGACAGACAGAGTCACAGACAGACATTTTCTAAAAATAGTCAAATCGTGTTCAGGACCTTCTAAAACGTATAAATCCGTCGAAAACCGGAAGTCGAAAATTTTCATGAATCCAATACTTTCTTCTTGTAAAGATAGAAGAAAGTAAAAACATCAAAACATAAAGAGTTTGTTTGTATATGATTTTCAGACTTATACAGTACCATTAACTTACTGGATTTAAAGGACAAGGTTATAGATTTTTATAACAAAAACAGCAATATAGATAGCGATAAAGATTGGTTTATTAACTTGTTTCAGTTGATAGTGCAAGAGAATTACAGGTATGAGGGAGTAGAGTATTTAAACCGATTCGTGGAATCCCAATGGGGAAGGGAGGGGGGGGGTTGCAGTTAAATTTTAGCTGACATGTACTTGCATATATATGAGAATAACAATATTTTAAATAGAGAAATATTGAATTATAGGTATATTGATGATGTTTTAATGGATTAAATAAGGAAAAATGTAAACCTAGATTTTAAATATTATCCAAATACTTTAAAACTAGAACTCTCCTCCGAGAATATTAAAAACATCAATTATCTGGATGTGAATTTAGAGTTGGAGAATGACAATTTGATAACAAGGGTTTATGACAAGAGAAATGATTTCTATTTTAAAACTTTAAAAATCTAAAATTTTGAATCGAACGTGCATATTTCAGCATTTAGAAATGTGTTTACAAACGGTTTAGTTCGTATTGAGAGATTATGTTCAAGATTTGGTGATGCAGTTGGCGAATTCATGGATACGCTGTGAACTTTATACGGAGAAATATGATTAATTTTATAGGTAGAAGTAAATATAGAAGCGAACTGAATTCATTTTTTAATGCTAAAAGTGTGGTCTAGATCAGTTGCTCGATGAGTTCAGATAGGGTTGGTTACTGCTGTGTGTAGCTTAGTATTTTGGTTGATAGTTTGAATTAATTTGGTCTAGGCAGGAGAAGGGGGACGTTGCTTGCGTGGAAGCCGGTTTTAACCCTGCAGTGCATGTCGTTAACCATGCCCTCCTGCCTTCAGGTTTAATTTTCCTGGTATTGGTTTTTCGTTAGTATTTTGTGTTTGGTTATAATTGTATTATAGTTTAATTGGTTATATTTTAGTGTTCAGTTGATATAATGTTATTTGTTTTTGGCTATATAGTGTGGTTAGTGTAAATTTATAATTGTATTTTCGTATATATATATATATATATATATATATATTGCAAGAAGAATGTCCTACAGAATTTTAGAATTAGGAATCTGGATAAATAAAGATGATGACAAAATCTTTTTATGACATAATAAAACATGATATAAGGAAAGAGCTTATCAGTAGTGATATTAGACATAATATCAATTTGAATACTTCTAAAAATCTAAATATTTGTAAAGAAATAGAAAAATCAATATTTAATTGTGATAGTAATCGAAGGGAAAATAACATTAAGGGAATTATATTTAATATAAAAAAGAAATTGTTACCGGAGACCTTAACAACTTTACAATCTAGCACAAGAAATGTTAATAACGATTTAGGCTGGGATTTATTGCGGTATAGAATCAAGAAACAGGATCTACAGAGATATTGTAATTTAAAGAACTGTCAGAAAAGTACGGAAGAAAAGATCTATTTTATATTGGATTATGTGGGGAATTGCTATAAAGGAGTTAATTTTGGTAAAATTTTAAACAAGTACAATGATCTACTACCAGTGAGTAAAGTAAAAGTAATTAAGGCATTTAAATATGATAAGCCTTTAGGCCGTGTTATGTTTAATTATAATGGATATGCAAAAGACCTAAAGAGGGGTATTGATGAAAGTACATGCAGTTGCAATGATGGAAAATTTATTGAAGTTAAAACTTCTTTAGGCGCGTTGGGCATTTTTTGAGATGGGGAAAAAAACATTGAACTCGCGACACTGTTACTGTAACCGACAATGTTACCGACACCTCTGTATATTTGAAGTTAAAATTTCTTTAGGCGCGTTGGACATTTTTTGAGCTGGGAAAAAACCATTGAATTCCCGACACTGTTACTGTAACCAACCCCTCTGTATATGAGTATGTACATGTACTCTGTATAGTTCGGTATGAGGTAGGGCGGGGCGGGCGCGCCGCATGCTTGCCTGTGGGCTATTGTTTTTTATGAAAAATATTTATATATTATATTTAATATATATTTATATATTTTTATGAAAATATAACAGTGGTATTTTATTATATATATATATATATATATAATATTGAAATTCATGTTTTCACTTCTGTCGGCACTCCCGGAGTGCCCGTGTTTTTTTTTCTTTTTTTACAGGTTGCAATCGTGCGGCAATTTTTTTTTTAATTTTCAAACTGATTATTTTATTTCTAAATGTTATCTATACTAATATTATAAAGTAGTAAAGATTGTTTGTTTGTTTGTTTGTTTGTTTGTATTTTGTTTGTTTGTAGGGGGTAATCTCTGGAACTACTGAAGCGATTTCAAAAGTGATGGAGGCAAATTGATGCTGACAATCCCTGCTCCAACATAGGCTATATTTTATGTCGGTGCCACTAACCCCAGGGCGGCGCAGAAGCGAAAAACGTTCTAAAATTTCGATTTTTTTTTATACTGAAGGAGCTAGAAACATGGAATTTGGCATGGTAGTTACTTATAAGATGTAAATGCTCTCTAAGAACAAATTCTAAAAAAATTCGAAATTTAAAAGGGTGAGATGAGCGAAAAGCGTTCTAAAAACATTCTAAATTACAATTTCTAGAAAATCTCTGGAACTACAGAACCGTTTTCAAAAGTGATGGTGGCAAAATGATGGTGACAGACCCTGCTCCAACATAGGTTATATTTTATGTCGGTGCCATTACCACAGGAGAGAGGGGTGCAAGAGCGAAAAACGTTCTAAAATTTGGGGGTTTTTTATACTGAAGGAGCTAGAAACATGAAATTTGGCATGGTAGTTACTTATAAAATGTAAATGCTCTCTAAGAACAAATTCTAAAAAAATCGAAATTTAAAAGGGTGAGATGAGCGAAACGCGCTCTAAAAACATTCTAAATTACAATTTTTATGGATTCTCTGGAACTACAGAACCATTTTCAAAATTTATGGTGGCAAATTGATGGTTTTACTGGGGGGGGGGGTGGCTCGAAAGCCAAAGCACCCCGACCAGAGGTCTATTGTACTATCCCCCCCAGGTCTCCTAATTTTGAACCAATTCCAGATGAGAGAACTGCATCTGGATTGGCACCCCCAGAGGTAACGCTTATACAACTTGGAGGACTTTGGAGACACGAACAGATTTAACGTGCACCAGCTCCCATTAACGTACACGGTCCCACAGCAGAGGCAGACGAGAGAGGATAGACGATGCACCCTCCCAACCATTGACCGCGGTCGATGCTGCTTGGCTTCCGGTGATCTTACGAGAACAGAACTTTACCGTCCGCGCCACTGCGGGACTAAATTGATGGTAACAGTGTCTGCTGTAACATAGACTATATTTCATGCCGGTGCCACTACCCCTAGGGGAGTGCATGAGCGAAAAACGTTCTAAAATTGCGATTTTTTTTATACTGAAGGTGTTAGAAACATGAAATTTGGCATGGTAGTTACTTATAAGATGTAAATGCTCTCTAAGAACAACTTCTAAAAAAATTCCTTATTTGAAACTTTGAGATGAGGGAAAAGCGTTCTAAAAACATTCTAAATTACAATATCTAGGGAATCTCTGGAACTACCGAACCCTTTTCAAAAGTGATGGTGGCAAATTTTTGATGACAATCCCTGCTCCAACATAGGCTATATTTTACGTCGGTGCCACTAATCCCAGAGTGGTGCAGGAGCGAAAAAAGTTCTAAAATTTCATTTTTTTTATACTGAAGGAGCTAAAAATTTGAAATTTGGCATTGTAGTTAGTTATAAGATGTAATGCTCTCTAAGAACAAATTTTTAAAAAAATTGAAATTTAAAAGGGTGAAATGAGCGAAAAGCTTTCTAAAATCATTCTAAATTACAATTTCTATGGAATCTCTGGAACTACAGAATCGATTTCAAAAGTTATGGTGACAATCCCTGCTCCAACATCCTCTTCAATATAAAGCTATGCGTTGCTGACGACTGGGTTTTTCGCTAATCTTTGCCACAGATTAATCTCGGAAAATGAAACATTTGAAGTTACTGCAAAAAATAATAGCTTAAATTGTATAGAAAATAGTTAGAAAGAATGCGTTTGAAAGGTAAAAAATTGTATATTTCTTGATATAAATTTCAAATCTAATGATGATGCCATTTTTCAAATATTGAATTTCAAAAATTAACAAATTTCACAATGGAGTACCATAGCGAAACCTTCACGCGTAAAAGGATAATGATAAGGGCGACGTGTCCTGACGTGTATATTGGCTATAGCACGAGTCACAAATTATAAGTAGCGTTATTATTCTGTTAAAATATAAAAGTGAATTATGAAATGTCAATATTTTGTTTGATTAAAGGTTCGTTAAGAGAAATTGACCAGCGTAGCGGGCGTAGCTTGTTAGTTATATATAAACCATATTAAAATTTTACAGAAATATCGCAAGATAAAAGCTTACGTTATTAGTGTAAGTAAAAGTCCGCGATGTTTTCCCAGTAAGTTTTTTTTTCTTTATCCCCCCCCCCCCCCCCCAAGACTCCATAAATCTCAAACTTTCTAAGCCAAGTTTATACTCTATCATTAGCTAAAAGGTTAGTGTATCGTATTAAAATTTTAGAGCTATTGTATAAAATTATTTTTTTTATGAAAATGTGTGTAATATTAATCCTATGGGTAATTAAAACGAAATTCACCAAAAGTGACTACTGGAAAAGAATTTGTATCAAAGTGTTAATATATATTCGCATTTTTTTTTTACATGAACACTTCTTTTTAAAGTTGAATGTACGTGTGATTTGTTATTTCGTATTTCGATTAAAAATTGCGAGGGCAGACCATTAAACATTTCACAAAACAGGGATAAGCGAAAGTGACTGACGGAAACGAACGTTTTTGAAAGGATCAATATCAATATTTTTTTTAACCGAACGGATGGGTTTTAAAGAAAAATGACCGTAAATATGGTTTGGTATCTTTGGTTTGTTGGTATTTTGATTTCCAAAGCCGATGCCTATTTTTAAACATATGGCACAAAAATACTAAATTCGCTTAGGTGACTTCCGGGAACGAATTTTTTTCGAAGCGTTAATATTGATATTTTTTTAACTGATTGCAGATTTAAAATGGAAATGAACGTAGCTATAGTCTGGTATTTTTAGCTTTTTCATAGCTTGAACAGAAGCACTCATATAGATTTTTAAAGATTGCGAAAATGCGTACGGAAAAGTTAATATTTTTTCAAACCGAAGGCTTCGTCGTAACCAGAAACGAACGTAGATGTAGTTAGGCGTCAGTGGTTGGTAACTTTTTTCATTTACGAAGCCGATGCACAGTTTTAAAAATCTCAGAAACAAGGAATTCGCCAAAGTGAGTTTTTCAAACGAATTTTCTTCAAAGGGAATATTTGTATTTTTAAAACGGATTGCAGATTTTAAAACGGAAATGAACGTAAATATTGTCTCGTATTTTTATTTATTTTTCCTATCTTGATTGGAAGTGCGGATACGGATTTTTAAAAATAGCAGAAATCGCAAAATTGCGTACGGAAAATAAATTTTTTCAAAGGGTAATATTAATATTTTTAAAACCAAAAGCGACATTTTGATCAGAAAACTGCGGTGTTTAATTTGGTGTAAGACCAGCTGCATATTGCACTCATCCAGTACTGGACATGAAAAGACTATTAACCGATTCTGGACATTTTCTATAGACCGCACTCAATAGACCGAAAGAGGACAGAGCAGATCCGGTCCCCAAGCTAGACCCGACGCTTCATCGTCTGCAAGTGGCGTGTGGCAGTCCACAAGAGCAAACCACACCTGGGAGACTGGAAGATCAGTTGACGTCACTCAGGGCAAAACTTTGACGTCACTCAGGGCAAAAGATAGTTTTGATTGGTGTACGAACAGGGACGAGTTTGTCTGATTGGCTGGGAGAGGGGGAGATTGATTGACGGGAGTGTTTGTTTGTAAACATGCCCTTTCCTCCGCCAACTCGGATCGTGGAAAGTCTGTAGATACAAAGGCGACCACTTGCACCTCACCGGCGGGCAAAAAAAAAAAATCACAAATAAATAAATGAAAAGATAGGCACAAAACAATAGTAAAATACCCGCAATCTTTCGCAATCCCCCGCAATCCCTCTTCGCAATCTCCCGCATCCTTCGCAACCCAGGGTGACTAGGCATGAGGCGCCAGAACTGGAAAAAATAAAACAGATGTGGTCCAGCCGGACCTGTACTCCGTTCGCTGATCTGCCCCACGGACAACCATCTGCTTTCGCTACTACGACAAATTGCGCCCCACAGCTGTCGCCTCCCGTAGAAGAAAGTAGGGTCCACACGATTCTGTCGAGGATTCTGCCAACAATTCAAAAACAATAATAATTTGTCCACAGCAATTAATTTTCATTTGAAAGATTTCCACGTTCAAAATGAAATTGAACTAATTTTTTTTTAGTTTAAAAAAAAGGATCAACACGACATCATACTCTAAATAAACGGGCATTTTCAAATATTTGGTTATAATTCAAGCAGAAAGCAAATGACTATATCGCCATATTTGTAACAAAAAGAGCAAGTTCAGCAGTAATAATACATTTGTTAATACTCCAAGGAGCATCAATATGAATAAATACAAGAAGCAGGTGTATATGATGTCATATTTATAACAAAAAATTCAAATAATTTTTGCACATACTGATTAATAAGGATGAATATCAGTTACATACAGGAGAAAAATTTCTGTCAAACAGTTTATAAGAGATTTCGCTGGGGGGGAAAATTGATGTCTTGCTATATATTAATGGCGTAAATGATTATTATGAAATAGGTTGTACTGGTTCAACACAATTTACTTTTTCGTTTATAGCGCCGCTACTGGGAGGAAATAAGGTAACCAAATCTAAATAAAATTGATTTTTTTTATGTTTTATACTATAATAGCTATATTGAAATTAAAAGTAGTTGGCACAGATTCAACACAATTTTCTTTTGTGTTTATAGCGTCTCCTGGCGAGAAATAGGGTAGCTAAATTTTTAAAAAATTGATTTTTTACGGGTTTGTGTGAATTATTTGAATAATGTTCTGCCATGATCAAATTTATGTTTAATAAAAAATTTACTTAATGTTTTGAGCTGGTAGCGCCCATGGTGGAACATTACCTAACTAAAACTTTAAAATTGATTTTTCTTATGTTTTCTCATATGCCATCGATGCTCCAAGTTAAAATTAGGTAATACTGATTTAACAAAATTTATTCTTGCATGTATAGCGCCCCCTGGATGGAAATAGCGTAACCAAATCATATACTATAAAACGAGCAAATCTTGTGTGTGTGTGTGTGTGTGTGTGTGTGTGTGTGCAAATTTTATCTAAAAAATGGCTCTAACGATTTTGACTAATTTTGTATCCTACCGTTTTGGGGTACAAGAAAACCATTCAACTCGATCACATGTTCGGAAAAATTCAATTAGTGAGTCATGTTGCGGTCTCTACGTATCAATGCATTTCACTGGAAATGAAGGTTGAAACAGTTGCTGAGAAGTAAGTTGCCAGTAAACAAATTCGCAAAGTTGGCAACATTTCGACAAATTTGGCGACATTGCTGATGTTTGGTAGGAAAATGACTTTCAAGATTACCAATGCCAAAACACATGATTGGCGCCAAATGAAAGAATGTCGCCAAGATGGTGAGTTTTCGCCACATGTTCGCGAAATTTGGCGAAAAAATGGCATTCAGAATCTGAAGGAATTTTCTAGAAATTTCCAATAGGAGCTGAGATACATGATTCAACCAATCAGAGTCCATAAAACGTTCTCGAAAACAGAATTCAACTAATCAAGTTACATAGATCTTTCTCGCAATTAATCCCACAATTACCGGGTGTCCCAAAATTGACATATGGATTTTAAAATTCAATATCTTGCAAACGGTGACAGATATTAAAAAAATTCTTGCAGGAGGGTTATGTATGATGTCAGGAGTTTTTTTACTGTGATTCTTGGTTTTAGCTCGAATTTCAAATAATGGATGGCGCTGACAGCGATTGGCGCTCAGTCGAGGCCAAAACTGACGGCACTCAACATTGATGTGAAGGGAGGAGATTAAGGCTATAGAGTTTGTCTCATTCGCAAGTACAATCTTGCTCTTAGGCCCCGATTTTAAACTCATTCGATATGATTCAATGGAATGCGTTGTTGCCATGGAAACAACAAATTCTTCTATAGTAGAATACAGCGTTCAGAACTCGGTATGAATTTAACTAGCAGCAGTCGAGTTTTCGGACAATTTATGAAGTTTTATTTTCCCGGATTAAATTACTTTTTATGGTCTGATTTAAAGAATATGCTATCCTATGCATCCTATGCATCCTATTTTAAAACTAGGTGAAGAGATCTGGCTGCAATCTTGCTCTTAGGGCCCGATTCTGAACTCATTCGATATGATTTCAATGGAATGCGTTGTTGCCATGGAACAAACAAATTATTCATTAGTGAAATACAGCGTTCAGAACTGGGCATGAATTTAACTAGCAGCAGTCGAGTTTTCGGACAATTTATGAAGTTTTATTTTCCCGGATTAAATTACTTTTTATGGTCTGATTTAAAGAATGTTTTAAGCATCCTATTTTAAAACTAGGTGATGAGATCTTGCTTCAATCTTGCTTTTAGTATTTCTCAGTATAATTAGTAAATTATTAAAATTTACTCCTCCTAAAAATATCAGTTATTATATCATCAAAATTTGAATTTTTGGAATTTGTGTTTCAGTACTACTTTTCTAATCTCATGGTGGTATTTGATTTGTGTTTATTCTATGATTATTTCATTTGTCTTTATCGTATTTATTAATTGTTTATCGTTCAATAAGTGAGCTATTAGTATTGTTTTGTATTTATTGTCTTCTCTCAACTTTAATATATATCTTCTAAGGCTGCCACATAGTAAACAAACCTTCTGGGCGGGGCTAGTTGAGCTTGAGCCAAAAGGTATCCCCCCACCACACCCGGTTCGACTTTAACTTTGTATGACTAAAAATATGAATTTAAGAAATTTGAAAATTATCGCGTATTTTGAGAAACTTACGATTTACTACAAAATTTAATCATGGCAACCATGTTTTTTTTTTTTTTTTTGCGTTAATTATTATCTAACATTGTTTAAATTATTTAATGTATCTCTCATTGAAAATAAGTCTTCTTTGCTGAATAACTGATAGACATCGGTTCAGATATTTAATTTCCTAATAAAATCCACTAGAATAAGCAATAAGTTAAAATTTGATAATCTAGTGAAATTGACTGTAAAAACTTTCAATGCATTTAAAGTACCTTTTTTATGAACGGAGCAACAAAAGAAGACCGAATCTATGCACTCATTTTAAGCTCAAATATAAATTTCTTCCAAATCCAAGAAACCGCACGCTATGAATAAAGCATACCAATACTACGCAATAATCAACGCTCATCTTTTTCGACATGACCTACCAAAAGCACAGAGTTATCGCAATATGTCTGGACCAATCACAGCAGCCAAGCAAGAAACGCGCGATTATTGTTATTCAGTTGCGAAAGTGTTATTCATTATTTATCTGTAACGAACAGTAGAATTTGTCGTTTTTAACACTTTCCAACCTAGTTGAAAAGTGTTTATGACTTCGGTTTGTCTGGCCGTCTGGCCGTCTGCCGTCTGGCCGTCTGGCCGTCTGCCGTCTGGCCGTCTGGCCGTCTGCCGTCTGCCGTCTGTCCGTGCTCTAACTCCCGTAAATATGCTCGGATTGCCCTGCAAATTTTATATGTTATAATCGTTATCTATAGCATGTTCCCTATTTCAACGGAAGTGTGTAGCACTTATAGTTTTTTTACAGGGACACTCAAAAGAATTCCGTTACATTGCGGTCTATGGGGAAAAATCATTTGCGGTTTATTTAAATAATGTTTCAATACTTTAAACGCATTGAAATTTATATATATCACTAAGGTGCATTAGAAGAAGCTTAATATGGAATAGGGTGTGCATAGCACTTATACTTACTTTACAGGGACAGTCAAAAGAATTCCGTTACATTACGTCTATGGAGAAAAATCGTCTGCGGTTTATTTAAATAATGTTTCACTATTTTAAACGCATTGAAATTTATATAAGGTTCATTACAAGAGACTTACTACAGAATATTGTGTGTATAGCAGTTATCGTTCATTTACAGGGACACACAAAAGAATTCTCTACTGTATGTTAACAATAATTCCTGGAAGTGCGTTTTAAGTTACTGAATGCGATTTTAATTTTAAATCGCTTTTTGTATATTACGTGGTGTGTATAAATTCTGTAGATCCTATACAGGGAAGTACAAAAGTTCGGGAACACATTTCCGTATTATTTAACTCCAGACGGAGAATTTTAAACTGTGCTACGTGTTTCCTAACTGAACTAAAATTTAGCATCCTATGTAGTATATATACAAATCTATAGATCCTATACAGGGCTGAATAAAGTATTCGGATTACTTAGATGTTATCTTTTAGCTTATAAAAGAGTATGATTCGTAAAATTATTTTGGAAGCGTTGGAAAGTGTTACATAATCTATGCTTGACGCATGATTTTTCGTTCTTGTTAAAGATTGAATGTATTGGGATATATTGGAATATTCCTTACTTTGAGCTATGATAGAGAGATAATCAACGGAGGTAGTTTTCAGTTTTGGATGAAGCAGGGCAATGAATAAATAGATGGATCAGAAGAAAAAAGGATTGAAGGACATATTGGTACGGAATATTTGTCGCTGTTTTTCGAAGCTCGAAATCGCGTTGATCGTAAAACAAAACAATATTATTGTTATTGGGATATATCGGCTGAGTCAGAGTCTAGATACTGTTATTGCGATATTTAAAAAATATCAATATTTGACCGTTATGTTGATAAATAATCCAACCCTAGTGCTCGTCCACGTCGAACGCCTGCAATATTCGATTTTCTCAGCGAACAATATTCGATTTTCTCAATGATCGTGTAATTGCCTTGCATTACGACATGCATACAAGAAAGGGCATGGCGTGGCCTCCTTATTCTCCGGATTTGATGCCATGTGACTTTTTTCTTTAGGGGGGGGGGCGGTACCTGAAAGACCTGGTATGCCTTCAAACCCCACAAACAATTGCGGAACTGAAAAAATATAGCTATACTGCATCTGAGACAGGTCCAACTGACATGTTTGCACGGGTGTCTAGACATTTTTGTCTCAGACCGCGCCACATTGTTGCTGCAAATGGTGGTTATTTTGAAAACATCGTTGTTTAATTTTTTGCAACAGTCCTTGCAACATTTTTATACCGGCTTTTGTTTTTCCTATTTTGCAGTGCCACCTTTCGACAAAAATGTGAACTATATTTGTAAATTGGTGAGAAAATGTAATGTAACATTTTAATCGGTCGTCACATAAGTTTAGACTAATGTGTTCATCAAAAATATAAATTTATGAAAAGTGCGTATCTTTGCCCCATCTACCCTATGCATTGCTAAAATAAACCAGCCAACTGTCCTGGAGTTGAGTATTAGGTAATCAGAATTAGAAACCGGCTGTGGAGAAGCTTATTCTGATACAACAATCTAAGGATTGATTTAATACAACAATCAAATCGCTAAGGATAAATACCTCCCCCCTCCAAAAAAATGTCCTTCTGAAGTGCAGTGGATTTTTTTTCCATTTACTATAGATGATAATTCAATATAGATGATCACTAAACACGTATAATTATCCCCCCTCACCCCCCCGGACAACTACTACCAAATTTCTCTGAAAAATTGTAAACTCTTGAAAAAAATTGGTAAACAAACAGTAAGAACGATCCACCCTCTCCCCACATTCTAATCACATGACATGACATGCTAACTGGCTAGAGCAGCAAAGAATGTCGTTTTATGTGCATGAGATGGAAAATGCCTTTTACACTTTGTTCTTTCGTTAACACTACAAAAACCTCCAGATTAAAAATCTTGGTCGTCGAGTAAAAAATATTGGTTGCCAGTGGCGACCGCATTTGCTAAGCCCTGATTATTACAATTCATGAAACTTTTTTAAACATATATAAGCTAAAAAGTTTTAAAATTACAATTGCATTCCAACAACAAGTGCTATTAGAAATACGGTCTTAATTTATGTCAAGATAAAAATTTCAATAAAAATTTGTTTATGGCCTTCAATAATTTAAGTACTACTAAGTTTTAGAGTCTTGTCAAATTTAACTTAAACTTAGTTTATCACATTAGATATCATTGATATCTTTATTATTAAAAAATATATGCATATTAGCATTGTGTGTAGAAAGATTTGCCAAAGTGTAAAAATTCAAACTCCAAGAATTTTTTTAACACATTTTTACAATTTAAACTGGATGTAGATAAAACATATTTACTAGCTTTATTTTATCAAACATCAAGATGAAGCTGCATGTACAATATTTTAATAACAAACTGTCAACAAAATTTTAATTAAATAGCATTTGTTTTTTTTTTTTGTTTTTTTAATGCAACGATAGAATACTCTTATTCAAAAGGGTTAAACAAGGCAACTTCTAATATTTGTTTTTAGATAGTTATTTTGAACAGCAATATATTATTAACCATTTTCACAATTATTTTTCAACATTTATAAAAACCTACTGACGAACTTCCTTAAAAGATCTAAAATGTCTTAGAATGTAACAAAAGTTATGAAATTTTTAACAACAACAAAAAATACTAAATCTGTTCACCTAGTTTTAAAATACGATGCACAGAGTTGCCAAATCTCCGGCTTTTTGGATACCAGTATTTTAGTACAGAAAATTTTGTTTTGTTTGATCGGAGCATTCTTCGATTTAAAATAACAACATTTTCTTTGAGAATATACTGGTGTACAAAAAGCCGGAGACTTGTGAACTCTGGATGTATAAAATATTCTTTAAATCAGACCATAAAAAGTAATTTAATCCGGGAAAATAAAACTTCATAAATGTAAAATTGCCTGCTGCAAACTCGAAAACTTCTTGTTAAATTCATGCCCAGTTCTGAACGTTGTATTCCACAATCGAAGAATTTGTTGTTTCCCTGCTAGACCGGGAGACGGCAGCACAGACAATCACCTCATCGAGTTCACGGCTGAAATTCCAGAATTAGTTAAAACTCGATTCGCATATTAAAACGCAATCGGTCTGCCAAGTCATATCTTGTTGGAAAACACCTTAAAACCCGATTTTAGCGGTTGACTCGTAGGTTTACCATTGTGTTTCCTGCACCCAAAGGTATGAAAACATAAAGGATTGGAAGCAGGAACACACAATGGTAAACGTACGATCCAACCGCTAAAATCGGGTTTTCGGATGTTTTCCACCAAGATATGACTTGGCAGACCGATTGCGTTTTAATATGCGAATCCAGTTTTAACTAATTCTGGAATTTCAGCCATGAATTCGATGAGGTGATTGTCTGTGCTGCCGCCTCCCGGTCTATGCAACAACACATTCCATTGAAATCATATCGAATGAGTTCAGAATCGGGGCCTAAGAGCAAGATTGTACTGGCGAATAATACCCACTCCATAGCCTTAATCTCCTTCCTTCGCATCAATGCTGAGTGACGTCAGTTTCGGCCTCGACTGAGCGCCAATCGCTGTCAGCGTCATCTATTGTTTGAAATTCGAACTAAAATCAAGAATCACAGATAAAAAAAACTCCTGACATCATACATGACCCTCCTGCAATAATTGTTTAAATATCTGTCACCGTTTGCAAGTTACTGAATTTTAAAATCCATCAGTCATTTTTGGGACACCCGGTATATAAGGAAGTGCTTTGGTCGAAGACTAAAGTCTGTGAAGTTGGGCAGTAAACCTTGCGATCTGCAAAAGACTTAGCAGTCTACGAAAAGAGTGAAGTTTGGCGAGTTGAATACGAGGCTAATTTCAAACAAACACAGCTTGATCTCCCCAGCTGGTTTATTTTGAATTTTTATGCTTCACTGAATGACAGCTATACTGAAGTTAAAAATGCGTAGTACAGATACAATATAATTTTCTTTCGTGTTTAAACCGTTCCCTGGAGGGGAATAGAGTAAATGAATATTTATTTATTTTATGGTAAACTTCATAATAAACTTCTGACAGGTTGAAATTGATGTTTTGTTAGAAATTTTCACGTAGTATGTTTTTTTTTCTTCATGCGCCAGCGTTGGGAAATTACATAACTAAAACTTAAAATCACTTTTTTATGTTTTCTCATATGACAACCACACCCCATTTTAAAGTATGTTATACACATTCAACAAATCCTTCTTTTGCGTTTAAAGTGCCACCTGAGAGGAAATAAGATAACCAAATATTAATAAAATTGATTTATGTTTTCCTTTTTTAAATAAGTTTCCATAAAAGCTCCTGCCTCGATAAAGTTTATTTTTTGATAAAAATTTTCACATGATAGGTTTTTTACTCTCGTAGCGCTCCTGGTGAGAAATTGCTCAACTAAAACTTTAAAATGGATTTTTACGTTTTCCAATATGGAAACCATGCTTTAAGTTAAAATTAGGGAATAATTTTTTCTTGCGTTTATATCGCCCCCTGTGAAGAAATAGGGTATCCAAACTCAAGTAAAACTGTTTTTTAAATGTTTTACTGTATGTACTGTTGTTGTTAAATATAAGCTTAATATAAGCTGTTGTTAAATATAACACAAATTACTTTTGCATTCATAGCGTCCCCTGGTGAGAAAATGGATAACTAAATTCAAGTAAAACTGATTTTTCTGCTTTTATTATTGATCTTTTATCCTCAGATTGGAAGTTTTTGTAAAAACTAAAACAACCTGCATTACGGCACTGGTGAAATATTTTGGATTAATCATTGCTAAATTTACTTCACAAATTGTGATGCCATACCGCATAAACGATACCTTGTGGATGGACTCTATTAATTTTGAAATGAGTTCGTCTGAGTTCGTCGTTATTAAAAAAATGGCATATTAAACGAAAACATATTTGCGGAACAAATAAATAAAAAAAAAAAAAAAAATCCACAATGTTTAGGCCCGAGAAGGGGCAGATATTAAGATATTTCATTCAGTTGTTTTTACATTAGAATTAGATATTAAATTTTTGGTAATAAATAAGGTTAAACCAGCTGAGCTTTAAAAAATAAAAATTAAATTAATCAATATGATATTTAATCCATCCGTAAAACTTAGATCTGTTCGAGTAAAATTGAAATAAGTCTTTGGCTTTTTTAATTTCTAAGCTTCACAAGCCGTAAACATTTGTATTATAGATTAAACTTTAATATGTTTATGATGGGTGTATGTAAAATGACAAGGTGGCATGTAAAATACAAACCTTTAGAAAAGGTCTAAGATTTATTTAAATTTCATTCGAACATAAGTTTTACGGGTAGATTAAATATCATATTGGTTGATTTTATTTTTATTTTTCAAAGCTCAATTGGTTTAACCTCATTTATTACCAAAAATTTAAAATTTAATGTAAAACCAACTGAATGAAATATTTTAATATCTGCTTCTTATCAGTCCTAAACATTGTGGAAAATATTTTTTTTTCGGCAAATTATGTTATGTTTAATTTTATAAATCAGCAGATGAAAAAAAAAGAAAACAACATCTGATCTTTCCTTTAAATACTTCATTTACATAGCCAAAAGATTATAACAATATGTTTTTAAATTTAACAATCTGTTTTTAAATTCAACAATCTGCTATATAATAATAACTAGCAAGCTACGCCCGCTACGCTGGTCAATTTCTCTTAACGAACCTTTAATCAAACAAAATATTGACATTTCATAATTCACTTTCATATTTTAACAGAATAATAAGGCTACTATAATTTGTGACTCGTGCTATAGCCAGTATACATGTCAGGACAAGTCGCCCTTATCATTATCTTTTTACGCGTGAAGGTTTCGCTATGGTACTCCATTATGAAATTTGGTAATTTTTGAAATTCAATATTTGAAAAATGGCATAATCATTAGATTTGAAATTTATATCAAGAAATATACAATTTTTTATCTTTCAAACGCAGTTTGTCTAACAATTTTCTGACAAATACTTTTCGAGCTATTATTTTTTTCAGTAACTTCAAATGTTTCATTTTCCGAGATTAATCTGTGGCAAAGATTAGCGAAAAACCCAGTTGTCAGCAACGCATACCTTTATATTAAAGAGGATGTTGGAGCAGGGATTGTCACCATCACTTTTGAAATCGGTTCTGTAGTTCTAGAGATTCCATAGAAATTGTAATTTAGAATGATTTTAGAATGCTTTTCACTCATTGCACCCTTTTAAATTTCGATTTTTTTAAAAATTTATTCTTAGAGAGCATTTACATCTTATAAGTAACTACAATGCCAAATTTCAAATTTCTAGCTCCTTCAGTATAAAAGAAGTCGCAATTTTCAAACATTTTTCACTCCTGCACCCCATTGGGGTTAGTGGCACCGACATAAAATATAGCCTATGTTGGAGTAGGGATTGTCATCATCAATTTGCCACCATTATTTTTGAAATCGGTTCTGTGGTTCCAGAGATTCCATGGAAATTGTAATTTAGAATGATTTTAGAACGCTTTTCTCTCATTTCATCCTTGTAAATTTCAAATTTTGTTTTTTAATTTGTTCTTAGAGAGCAGTACATCTTATAAGTAACTACAATGCCAAATTTCAAATTTCTAGCTCCTTCAGTATAAAAAAGATTGCAATTTTTGAAAGTTTTTCGCTCCTGCACCTCTCTGAGATTAGTGGCACCGACATAAAATATAGCCTATGTTGGAGCAGAGAGTGTCATCAAAAATTTTCCACCATCACTTTTGAAAAGGGTTCGGTAGTTCCAGAGATTCCATAGAAATTGTAATTTAGAATGTTTTTAGAACGATTTTCTCTCATCTCACCGTTTTAAATTTCGAATTTTTTTAGAATTTGTTCTTAGAGAGCATTTACATCTTATAAGTTACTACCATGCCAAATTTAATGTTTCAAACACCTTCAGTGTAAAAAAATCGAAATTTTAGAACGTTTTTTGCTCCTGCACCACCCTGGGATTAGTGGCACTGACATGAAATATAGCCTATGTTACAGCAGGAACTGTAACCATCAATTTGCCACCATCACTTTTGAAAACAGCTCTGTAGTTCCAGAAATTCCCTAGAAATTGTAATTTAGAATGTTTTTAGAACGCGTTTCGCTCATCTCACCCTTTTAAATTTCGAATTTTTTTAGAATTTGTTCTTAGAGAGTATTTACATCTTATAAGTAACTACCATGCCAAATTTCAAGTTTCTAGCTCCTTCAGTATAAAAAAAGTCGCAATTTTCGAACATCTTTCACTCCTGCACCCCATTGGGGTTAGTGGCACCGACATAAAATATAGCCTATGTTGGAGTAAGGAGTGTCACCATCAATTTGCCACCACCACTTTTGAAATCGGTTCTGTGGTTCCAGTGATTCCATAGAAATTGTAATTTAGAATGTTTTTAGAACGCTTTTCGCTCATTTCACCCTTTTAAATTTCGATTTCTTTTTATTTTGTTCTTAGAGAGCATTTACATCTTATAAGTAACTACAATGCCAAATTTCAAATTTCTAGCTCCTTCAGTTTAAAAAAAAGGCAATTTTAGAATTTTTTTCGCTTCTGTTCCACCCTGGGATTAGTGGCACAGACGTAAAATATAGACTATGTTGGAGCAAGGATTGTCATCAAAAATTTGCCGCCATCACTTTTGAAAAGGGTTCGGTAGTTCCAGAGATTCCATAGAAATTGTAATTTAGAATGTTTTTAGAATGCATTTTGCTCCTCTCACAGTTTTAAATTTCGATTTTTTTTAGAATTTGTTCTTAGAAAGCATTTACATCCTATAAGTAACTACTATGCCAAATTTCATGTTTCTAACAACTTCAGTATAAAGAAATCAAAATTTTAGAACGTTTTTCGCTCATTCACTCCCGTGGGGGCACCGGCATGAAATATAGCCTATGTTACAGCAGGAACTGTCATCATCAATTTGCCACCATCACTTTTGAAAACAGTTCTGTAGTTCCAGAAATTCCATAGAAATTGTAATTTAGAATGTTTTTAGAACACGTTTAGCTCATCTTACCCTTTTAAATTTCGAATTTTTTTACAATTTGCTCTTAGAGAGCATTTACATCTTATAAGTAACTACCATGCCAAATTTCATGTTTCTAGCTCTTTCAGTATAAAAAAAATCGAAATTTTAGAACGTTTCTTGCTTCTGCCCCCCCCCCCTGGGGTAGTGGCACCGACATAAAATGTAGCCTATGTTGGAGCAGGGATTGTCACCATAAATTTGCCACCATCACTTTTGAAATCACTTCAGTAGTTCCAGAGATTACCACCTACAAACAAACAAACAAACAAAAAAAAACAATCTTTACTACTTTATAATATTAGTACAGATTTCATTAATTAAAATAACAATTGTGTCCTTACATTCTTATATTTATTTATTTATTTATTTTGATATTCCAATGGCAACGTTCTCCCGTTTATTTGGCGTTACAGTTTGGCGATAGTTTTTTGTTATGAAAAGTGGTCGACGGGATAACAGAGAAGTACTCGCGGAAAATTAGTCCGAAATCGTATGAATAACTAACTACCCAAAGAAAAGGGGAAACATGGCTGAAAACAATTAAAGAAGCAATATATAATACTAAACAGACCTTCGAAACTTTATTTTGGCAATCACGTTTTATTTTAAATCGTGGCGTTTGTAGAATTAATAATAATATACAATTACTTAAATATCCGTAAGAATAATATTCCATTCCCAATTGAGCAGTTAATGTTTCTATCTGTAAAAATAAACAAAAAAATTAAATAACAAAAAGATTTAATTTGAATTTCTTCCATTGCTATAGTAACGGATGTATTTTCAGAAATTCTCACTTGTATTGTTAGAATTGTTAGATTTTGACGTCAAAGACTTCCCCAAATTAGAAAAATGTGCAATATCTCACGAACTATTTGACTTAAGAGTATTTAATTGATACCATTCGATTCAGCATGCAAAAATACATTAAAATATGTTATCATTTGTCACGTAACTATAATACCCGATTTTTAAGGAATTTTTTAAAAGTTTGTTCCCCTTTTTACCCCCCTTAGGGGTGGAGTTTTTGAAAATCCCGTCTTAGTGCGCCTCTACACACTAAGAAGTATTTTTCCTGCAAGTTTCGTCTTTGTAGGTTCAGTAGTTTTGGCTGTGCGTTGATCATCTAGCCAGAAATGACTTTCTTTTATATATATAGATAGTCATACAAAATAAAGTAAAAATTGTAGATCAGTTCAATTTATTTAATCAATAATTACATACAAAATTATAAAGTTGTAAACTCATAAAGTTTTAACTATTAGTTTCGAAATTTTGCACTAGACTTAACACTTTCTTTTTAAATCAACGAATTAGGAATGTGGATTATTAAAAGACCACCAATGGACAAAATACTTGGAATTTTTATTTAATATTATGAATTACATCACCTTATTAAACTTAAATTTCAAGACAAATTTCATAATGTTAACATTCAATTTGATAGTATTAGCGTTTTCAAATAGAATTCATTACTTTGACAATACAATTTTCAAAAGAGAATTTGTTTTATTTTAAATGTTGCCAGGCATTCTTAAAAAAATCATCTGAATGTAAAGTTTTAAAATATCCTAATTAAGTTTTTTAAAAATATATTAAAAAATGAAGTCATAAGAAGATCTTCCAAATTGAAAAAAAAAATTAAACCAATTTAATCTATTTACTTCACCTCTAATGATTGATGTTCAAATAGTTGTTTAGAATTTATTATTTCAGTTAATTAAAACGCATTATGATTTCTGAAAATGAAAAAAATATGGATGGGATTTCCGGATTTCAGCAATTATTTATTAGTCGATCAATTTCCCAACGTATAATGAACAATTAGGTGTATTTTAACTATGTTTGATATCACATTTTTATATGATATATTTGTCATAGCTCCAAACTTTCTGTTTTTGTTTTTGTTGTTGTTGTTATAAGTCGAATAAACATAATTTGAACAAAACGAACTTTTTTTTAATGAAATCGAATAAGTACCGCACAGAACAAGACACAATTTTCTAGTTCGAAATATTTTTTGTACTTAAAAACAAGAAAGATTGACAGCTATGCCTTTACTATATTCAGCTTTACAGAATAACAAAAGTGCAGAAAGATCAAGATTAACAGACCAGTGTGTACAATCAATTTTTAAAATAAATGCAGTTATAAAATTCAATTAAATTTTGTAGATTTGATTGATGTTGTTTTTTTTTTTTTTTCGAAAACAATATAAAATGAACTATGATGGTTGTAATGTTTGTTAAGGCCATTTATTGGCGCGAGGGGTGTAGGCCGAAAAAAATATGAATAATAATAATTTTAGAACTTTGCATGAATATTTCTTTAACATAGTTTTGTTTTTGTACGTAAACATGTTATTCTGTGTAATGGTAATCATATATATGTCTACTCCTTTTTTTTTTTAATGCAGCTTTGTACACAATGCTTAATTTGACCCTCAGCAGTAAATGAGCTTGACATACCTGGTTACAGTGATCACCAAACTAACGAAGTTTAAACATATTATCTGGAGGTTCAAATTGGCACACTCAATTTGTCAAATTCATATGTGTACTAATTTTTAAAACATCATAAATGTCTTGTAATTTTATTTCATATTTTACATAACTCTATGTGTTGTATATTTTGGATTAGCTTCATTAAAATCAATGTGTAACCAACTCTTCGAATTATCACAACTTTCATTATTTTTCACTAATTTATGAAAAACAGTGTACATATTAAATTAAATAAAAGGTTCTAACTGTATTTTAAAGATTTTTCTTGGAATATTAAATACAATTATTCAATGCTCTATGGCAAAAGTATCATAAATAATATTAAGTAATTATGTTCTTATTTATATGGTAAATATTTATACGCGCGAGTTACTTAATTTGTTAATAAATATTGTCAGTGTTAAAATTCATTTTAAATTCTTAAGAACGAGCGTAATGTACATAGTGCCTTTGTCGCTGCGTTAATTAATGAAATCCATTTACTGAAATCCTTTTAAGTTGTGAATGAAATATAATTTGTATATATGTTTAAACTCCTAGCGAAAGAAAATTTGTTAATTACATGAAACTATCATTTTTCGCTCTGATGTTTAATATAATTTAGTACGATCTATCTAAATTGTATGAAAATCGCAGCAAGTAATTAAAATTTTGGTAATTAATTTCGAAATATTTTAAGAAATTTTCATATTAATTAATGAACACAGTATATACACTGCTGTCCAAAAATTAAGGGGCAGTGATCGGACGCTTTCGCTTTTTACACGGTTTGTCGAATATCTATTGAAATTCTTGACAAATTGTTCTTGAAATTCGAGGATGTAAAGCACATGTTTGAATTCAAGAACAGTTGAAAAAGTATACTGCAATTAAAAAATTAATATATTGGATATTTGATGAGATATGGGCATTTGTATGAAATAATTTATAACTGCGCATACGCGAACATTTCATAATTTGCTAGTAAATTCTATAGAGTAACTCACATAAAAAGATCAGTCAAATATCGTGAAAACTCAAAACGATACCAGCAATACAGTGAGCTAATTGAAAAATTCGGAGGAAAATCCCATTGGATTATAAGGGATTTCCTTCCTAATTTGGCAATTAGCTCACTGTATTGCTGGTATCTTTCGGAGTTTTCACGATATTTGACTGGTCTTTTTATATGAGTTACTCTGTAGAATCGACTACCAATCTTTGGTACAGTTCGCGCATGCGCAGTTATAAATTATTTCATACAAATGCCCATATCTCATCAAATATCCAATATATTAATTTTTTAATTGCAGTATACTTTTTCAACTGCTCTTGAAGTCAAACATGTTCTTTACATTCTCGAATTTCAAGAACAATTTGTCAAGAATTTCAATAGATGTTCGACAAACCATGTAAAAATCGAAAGCGACCGGTCACTTCCCCTTAATTTTTGGACAGCAGTGTACATACATTCTTATAAACACAATATGCAATTGTATATGTATATGTATGCGTGTGTGTGTGTGTAGCATTTCAACACCTCGCTACAATAGCTACAAGCTTTAATCATATGAATTAGTTGTGAGCTGCGATAAGCAACTACAGACGAACACATGCCATACAAACACGTCTTATTTTATGATGAAATATCAAACAAGAGCACATTCTAGCAGTTGTCGAGGCGAACTTAAGGCAGTAAAGATCTCAAACCATGAAGATTTCCCGCTGACATAATAATCACACTCAGTTAAGAAACATCATTTTTACTTTCTTCTATCTATATCATAGAAGAAAGTATTGTAATCGAAATTTTTTTCGACTTCCGGTTTTTGATGGATTTGCACGTTTTAGGGACATGTTTTTGATAGAAAACATGTTTTTACAAAATGTCCGTCTGTCCGTCTGTGAGTCCTCATTATATCATCAAAAAGTGTATAAAGTTATGCTTCAAATTGAACCAATTTTTTTTTCTATGTTTTTGGCTATAGCAAGCAAGTTCTACCTAAATTTGGGGATATTTCGACGAAAGGGGGAGCTGTGATCGCGATTTTTGTTCTATTTTCACTATTGTATCATCGAAAAGTGCATGAAGTTATGCAGATAATTGAACCAAATTTTTTTTCTATGTTTTTGACTATAGCCTGCAGATCCCAGTTGAATTTGAGATATTGCGCCTGGAGGGGTGGGGTACTGTGCTAGCCATTTAAAGATTTCATTTCCATAAAGTTCTCCATAAACGGGTTTAATTTATGAGTTTTAGTGAACATGGTTTCGCCAAATTTTCTTTCATTGTTGTATCCATCGTTTCAACACTTACATGCTTAACACTATATATTTACATTCGCCAACGTCAAATTCTCGCCAAGTTTGGCGACAATTGACGAAATATTGCCAAATTTGGCGACAAAAAACGTTAGCATATATGAAGCCAACTTGGCTACATTTGTCTAATTTGACGATACTCTCATTCAAATTCAATATTGACGAGGACTGGGAATGACTCTTCTGTAAGTGGGTTCCGCGCATTTTAGCTTCGTGTATTTTCACTATTGAATTTCAGTTTTCACTATTGTATTTCAATAGAATTAGCTAAAATCTCAAAACCAAGCGATAGGGAGGCTATCTTTTCCTGCCGGTACAGGCCAGAAGGACTTTTCGAAGTTTAGTATAATACATCGGCTGCTCGCATCCAGGTAGCCCGACGACAAGCAGCTAATGTACAACAGAATGACAAAAAATTTTGATTTTTTTGGTGGTTTGATAGCGAATTTTGAAGTATTAACATGTATGAGATAGAAGAAAGTTTTGGGATTGGCATATCCGACTAGTTATTTATCACTCTACTGCAGTGGTTCCCAAACTTTTCGGCTCGCGGAGCCCTTTTTGGGAAGAATTTCTAAGGCGGAGCCCCTTAACCTCACGGTACTCTATGGTTTACAAATTAAGTATTTTTATGTCTATGGAGCAGAGGAAGATCTGCTGCTGGATAAAAGTCCGAACCAGTAGTTTCCGACATGGGGTCAAGGTTCTCAGTTTGGCCCTTTTCTTTATACAGAAATTCTGAATTCATACTAGAAATATTGAAAATCAAATTTCCTGTTATTTAGCCCCTTAACAGTTTTATTTAATATTACTATTATTGGACTCAATAAATTAAAAATAAGGACTATAAACCACATTTTTTGTATTAAGCCTTGTATAATCGAAATACGTCTGCACAAATTATAGTTAAAAATTTGTGGTTTCGGAAAGCTTTTAGTAACGAAGAAAACAAACTCTTCTTGTTCGAGCAATACTGTTAAGAGGTTAATGACATCCATTTTTAAAATAAAAAATATTCTTTCGGGATTCGCAGTAGGAACTCGGAATTAAAGATCAAAATGGTAACACCGTGTGGGTCATGCATTGCAATGGGGCTTATGTGAAACTATTATTATTTATGGCGCACACACAGAAAAAAATTAAGTTGTACAGTTTTCGTTTACAAAGAGAGACTTCTGTATAATCCCAATAGTCTACTCGAGAAAAGAAAGAAAAAGCATAAGCACAGTCGCCCATGAGTACCCCATGAGCCCATATAACACGTCTTAGCAAGTTCCGCCCACCCGTAATATAATTATGCGATTACGAATTCTTTTTTTGCACTTCTTTACGTTTCTAGTACTTCTAAACATGCAACTAAAACCTCTCTCTTCTGAGCTTCTTCTTTTGAACAAAGTTTTGGCGTTTTTTTAAATATACATTTAGAAGCAGATCATCGTTTTAGTATTTAAGTGGGCGGGGCAAAATCTATAACCTGTATTGTTAGGTGCAGCATCGTTCGCTTTTTTTGAATGTTTTATTTGAAGTATTTAGCTATTAATTATAATTTTGAAAGGAACTTTCTGTCGCCATTGTTTTTGCCTCAAAATAGATACTATACGGTTAAAAACAACACATGTTAAAAGAACTGCAACTAGTAGAAAAACTTTACCAACAAAGCGTGGTATATCGGTGGGGTTAAATTTATATCAGGGCGGGTATTCATTGACCAAAAGTCTAAGCAAGGGATGGAGCTGAGCAAAAGTTTAGATCAGCCATACTCAACCTGCGGCCCGGAGACCTTTTATGTGCGGCCCGAGATACATAATCAATAACCTCTATTTATTATATTAATTGAGATGTGTATAAAAGTTTTTAAGACCTTTACTGTTATTTTATATATTTTCATGGGAAGACAAACATTGACCTGTTATTTAAAATTTCTAATTTAAAATTATCTTAAATACCGTTTTTTTAGTCAAAAGTTCTTTTTACATGTAGTTCTATTTGTGCTACAGTGGTGTATACATTTCTTAATCCTCAACTCTAAAGCAATATTATTCCTCATTTATTACATTTGCACTATACATTTCTACACTTAAAAAAAAAGATTTTGTATTGAGAAAACGATTAATTTCGTAAAGCAAATCACCTTATTTTTTTCTTTAGAACTTGGAAATGCTACATCGTTATATTATTACGCCTAACTAATAATACTTATTAGTGTTGAACATTTACCGTGGAAAAAATTAGCAGCAAAATGTTTTATACCACTATTCGTACATCATTTGCAATTGAAATCTATCACAAAGTTTATTGTTTGGAAATAGTGGTGTTCAAAGTTTTGGCAATATTTCTTTTTCGACAAAAGTTCAATCCTACTGATTATATTAACTTTATTATATAGATTTGTTATATACTACTTTTTTTTATCTTACTATTTAAATTACCCCATTTATACATTATAATATAATTGTGTTGCGGCCCGCCGAACGTTCCAAACATATGTTTGCGTCCCGCGAGAAAAACAGGTTGAGTATGGCTGGTTTAGATTGTTAGTGTGATGACAAATGTAAAGAACCAATATATATTTTTAAATTGCTACAGCCTTATCTCTGACAGAACAATGCGGCATCATAACATAAGAATCTTCTTAGTTAATGCCAAGACCAATTAAAACAAAATTTTAAAGAGGAGTTGGTATGTGATACAAAGTGTTATAAAAAGAAGTTTTCAGCAACATACATTGCTTTAAAAATTATGGACAATTATGTAAAATCATCAAGAATAACTAAATAATGTTAACATTATTAATAGGACATTGTAAAGTTAACATAAAAACACTAAATATTACTGTAATAAAAATGTTGGAGTAAATTATAAGTTACAAGAGTAATTTGACTACAAATTTTAACTATAAAATAAAATTTACAGACCAAGCAATTATAAAAATGAAAATAAATATTTATTTCGTAAATGCATATGCATAGCTGCCAACTTTTCCGAATTTTTCCTACCACTAAAATTTTATAGAAAATTTAAGCTTATTAAATCACCGAAATCATGTGATTCAATAAGCCAAAACTTTTATTAATTTTTAGTGGTAGCAAAAAGCGTAAAAGTTGGCAGCTATGCATATGTTCCATTTTCACGAGCAGGTTGACAAAATTAATTACAACTTTTAAAAAACTGAATAGGTTAAAAAAAATTGAAGCAGTTTTGAATTTTAAACTGAAGTAGAACATGAAATTTGAGATTAAACCACTTAAATTAAAATATTAACTAAAAGCGAAAACCAATTATAAGTCTATCACTGAAACAATAAAAGCTTAACTAACACATTTCTCAGTGAATATAGCAATTAATAGACAATAAAATACATCATTTTAAAGATGGTAAAGAGTGAAGCTAAAGAAAATAAACAATGTGAGACACACTTACATCATTAGGAAGTTAGACCCTGGTTACTAAGCAAAAAAGAACAACATATGAAGTATAAACATATGAATAGGCGGAGCTCCAAAGAATAAAACTGTTTTCCCTTTCATTCGGCAAGCAGAAATAGCAGCACTGGAGCGCCTTTGCTCTTTCGATTCACATTGTGCATTCGATTCAGAAAACTATTTGTTATAGCTTACTTTGAATTGAATTTTTAAAACACATTAAATGCAGAAACAAAAAAATAAAGTATCTCAAACCAAAAATATTATATAGAAAATAGATACAAGTAAAATTCAAATTTTTATACTATTATTTAAAATATATTATAGTATTTTCAGCCCAGTGATAGATGTATTAATTTAACACACACACACACAAATTCCTACATACTTTCGAAAAAATTTCCCTTGCAATATGCTAATTTCTTTCATGTTTTGTTTATTTTCCTGGAACGCCGCGGAGCCCCTGAAAAGTATAGGCGGAGCCCCAAGGGCTCCGCGGAGCACACTTTGGGAACCTCTGCTCTACTGCATCACGGTAAAGGACTTTCAGGCACTCTGATACTGTCTAAATGGTTTCAACTGTGATCGGCTACGTTATATTATCAAAACAATGAAGAGATAAAAATAATAACTTTAAAAGAATTTTAGCAGATTTCACACTTTTACTGATGTCTATATTATTTCACATTGTAAGAATCAATAGAAAGAACAACATACAAGCTGGTGTAGATGTATTTAAAACCTCAGGCGCAAGCATAAAAAAAGAAAGAAGAAGTAAAAAGAAACTAAAAGCGAGCGAAAAAACATTTCCAGAACATCTGAGAATAGTCAAGAACTCTCGAAATAAAATCAAACGATAGGAAAAATTTAAGGAAAAAATTAAAGGAGAAATTTTAGAAAGGGAATTTTGAAGATGTAAAAATAGTGCTTGCTCACAACCAAAGGAATGAAAGGCGCGTAAATCAATTAGATTTTTAAACGCAAAAAAAAAGAAAGAAAGAAAAAGCAGAAAAAGAAATGTTATGATAGTGTACTAGTATTTTAAAAACTAACTTTGACCTAATTTTATTTTAATCTCTTATGTAATACTCAACATCTGTATTCTAAAATATGAATTATCAGTAACCATTTCCCCTCGAGATGAAGAAAATAATCCAATGCTTAACGGCTGGCTCTCCAAGAGACGGTGATTTCATTTCATTTCATTTTGTTTACTTAGGCATCATCTTTCACCTTATTAAACGGTGAAGTTTTGTTACAGTAATCTAAATGTGTTGGAAAGTGTTTCATAATCTATGCTTGACGCATGATTTTTCTTTCTTGTTCATTTTATTTATTTATTAATATTTGGAAGAAGGCGTAAGGTACTGCCTTGTTTTCTCATTTATGGGTAGTCATTCTGACTGTTGAAAAAGTCATCTTAACGAAATGAATTCCACATAATCTTCACGTCATTATTGGCATTTTTTGGCGTTGCAACTTTAGCTCAAATAAAATACCAATGAAAACTAGCCGGATGTGCCAATCTCAAAACATTCTTCTATCTCACACAGGTTTCGCATACACTAAAAACGAATCTCAGCACCAATTTATATCAGGGTCTAACAGATTCTAAATTTATTAATTCCGTGCATTAGTTCTTGATAAATGACTATCGCTAAAATCGTGTAAATCCTGAAAAATGCCGCATAGCAGCGTCACCTGTTGGGATATTTACACCAAAACCTAATCAACAACAACTTATGTCAACGTCTAACTGAATTTGAAGTTTGATGAAAATCCGTGCATTAGTACTTGAGATATAGTTATCGTGAAAATCATGCAAAAGGTAGCATAGTAGCTCCCCCTGTTGGGCTATTTACACCAAACTATAATCAGAATCTAATTATGTCAAGGGTTAATAGAATCTGAAGTTTGATGGAATTCTGTGCATTAGTTCTTGAGATATAGCTATCGTAAAAATCATGAAAAAAGTGGCATAGCAGCGCCACCTGCTGTGATATCATCACGAAAACATAATCAGCGTCTATTTATGTCAAGGTCAAAGTGAATCTCAAGTTTGATGACAATCAGTGCATTAGTTCTTGAGATAAAACTCTTGCGGAAATCGCGAAAAATGCAGCATAGCAACGCCACCTTTTGGCCGATTTTCACCAAAATCTAATCAGCACCCATTTATATCAGGAACTAACTGAACATAAAGTTTTATTAAATTACGTGCATTAGTTCTTGAGATAGAGAGCCCACAAAATGTTTGTCACATACAGACAGACAGACACAGTCACAGACTCACAAACAGACATTTTCTAAAAGCAGTCAAATCGTGTTCAGGACCTTCTAAAACGTATAAATCCGCCGAAATCCAGATGTCGAAAATTGTCATGAATCCCATACTTTCTTCTTGTAAAGATAGAAGAAAGTAATAATCTTAAAAATAATCAATAACTGAGAACTTTTTATGTTTGAAAATATTAAACGGTGAACTAAAATTTAACTACACTGTCACTTTTTTTTTTTTTTTCTCACTCGTATCGCCTCAAGAACTTTTTATAGCTAGAGCGGCTTTTACGGCTTTTTAATGGTGGAAATATCTATGTTAAGATCTATTTTATGAGTCGTGATATTTCAAATATACTCCATTAATCTCTTATTTATAGAATATATTCGATCCTGTGTTATAGTTTAAATTACTTTTCGTTAGATAGTTTTTCTATATTCTGTGTTGCATCTTTATGCATGAAAAACACATTTTAATTACATGATAGTGGATTAATCGCTCTATAAGAAAATAACTAATGCTGCTGCCGCTGCCGCTGTCGTAATTGAACTTATTGTGACCTTTTGATTTTCTCGGCTCATAATAAACTAGTAAATCTGCAGATCAGGAGCCTCAACGTCAGCTCTACAAGTCTTTTTTTTAAAAAAAAAACTCGTTTTTGATATCATTTAACATCGTACAATCCGCAATTATTTTTTTCAATTGCATGCATATTTATAAGCATATAAAATTCTTCGAATGTTCCAGAAATTAGAATCATTAAATTAAACACGGCATTACATAATGATATTCTGAAATTCTGATGAACTGCTTTTTCTTTTAATTTTTAAAAATAAATAGGTATTCATCCCCCCGTAGTCTCATTAAATTTACATTCGTTTTAATTAAAAAAAAAAAAAAAAAAAAAAGAAGAAGATATTTTACTAAAATAGGGCGAGTTACTTGAATTTTATTATTTTATACGCTTTGAAATACGGTTTCTAAGCAACGAATAAATTAAAGTGGTAAGTAAAAATAAGTAAAGTGGTAAGTAAACGCTTTTAAAAATTGTAAAAAATATGAAAATAAGATGTTTATATATTTCCCGAACAGATGCAAAAACATTTTCAAATATTTTAAGGAATTAATTTCTAAATTCTATTAAATTTATCGGCAAAATTTTAAAACTATTGGAAATCCATATCGAAAATTTAGCATTCATAATTTTACGTCTAAATCCATTATGCAAATATTCCATTTTCATTTCAGATAAAAATGAAATTTGAAAAATCATCTGCATCCCCATAGGAAAGCATTATGACCTAAAAAGAAATGTTCTATATTTTCCGAACGAATGAACCAAATGTAACTAAAAACTATACTTCTAATTCCGGGTACCTCACAAACATACCCACCAAAAATCAACCTAATCGAACGTTTTTACGGCAGTTATCGCGGAACAGACAGACAGACAGAAACCAAAAATTTTTCGTGTCTCCACAGTGAGCCTTCACTGACGTTTCGGCAAAAATAATTGCATATAAAAACATAAAAACTGGTAGTTTTGTAGAAAAATACATATTACAAACACGCCGAAATAGATAGTTTTTAAATCGAATAATTATTTCAAGTGCTATTTAAAGTCGAACCTGAAGTTTGAGAAATTCCGTGCATTAGTTCTTGAGATATAGCTATCGTAAAAATCGAGGAAAAGGTGGTATAGCAGCGCTACCTTTTGGGATATCTACACCAAAACGTAATCAGCATCTATTTATGTCAAGGTCTAACTGAACCTGAAGTCTGGTGAAAATAAGTGCATTAGTTCTTGAGATAGAGCTATTGCGGAAATCGCAAAAAAAGCAGCATAGCAGCGCCACCTGCCGGGCGATAGTCACCAAAAACTAATCAGCACCAATTTATATCAAGTACTAACTGAATATAAAGTTTTATTAAATTTCGTGCATTAGTTCTTGAGATAGAGCGCCCACAGAATTTTTGTCACATACAGACAGACAGACAGACAGACTCACAGACAGACATTTTCTGAAAATGGTCAAATCGTGTTCAGGACCTTCTAAAACGTATAAATCCGTTGAAAACTGGAAGTCGAAAATTTTCATGAATCCAATACTTTCTTCTTGTAAAGATAGAAGAAAGTAATAAATAATTTGTATACATTAAAATAATTTCTTATCTTATATTGAGAACAAATTTGTTGGAAGTCCCGAAATGCTTATCACATGAAAGGGGGTCCACGCGATCATAAAATTTAAGAAACGCTGCTCTAGAAAATAAACTTTTCCACCAACAAAGGAGAAAGAAACAATTATTCCAAACAGTTTATGGACATTTAACAGTTAAAAGTTTTAGTCAATCCGGTTTCTTTCAGTCGTTTTTCAGAAATGTGTTGAGGGATTGTTTTTAAACTTTAAAAATTAGTGGCTCACTACTGGTGCATTTACAGTATAGCATTATAAATAAATAATTTTAAAGCGATAAATCAATAATTGCATGCATATTTCGTTGCTGTTGTTGTTTTATTCTAAACTAGCTGACCCGCCCGGCGTTGCCCGAGCGCCTGTAATAAACTTAAATCTCTTAAAAAATGAAACGCTTGCCACGGTCTGCGATAGCTACGGCACCGTATACCGGGCATGCTGATACGCTCCGGAAAATCTTTTATTTCCTCATACCACCACCAGGGGAGTATTCTGTTCTAAACAAACCTCTTTCCGAGAGAATTTCTGAGACAGGTCCCCGCTGCCTACGTTACTGCATAGTAGGCGTGTTACAAAATTGAGCTGGTTTTGAGAAGATGGGAACATTATTCGCCGAGTTATTGAAATAAGGCACAGTTAGAGAAAATAACCTTGAATGAGGTGCCGGGGGAGGGGATGTTAAAGTGTCCTTCAGAAAATGACTAATTAGGAGGCCCGCTATGCATGTTTAAAAATTCGTACGTTTGGTTATGATAAGGAACTTAATTACAAATTTCGCTTAAACTATTATTCGGCAATAGTGGTAACCGCTACTCATAAATTTAGTTTAATGTTATAAAGGGTGACTATTAAGTTAATTATAATGTTTGGAATCACTTGCGTTGAAATCGGAAAGATAGTTGCTGAGATTTGGAAACGGAGCATAGTTAGAGAAAAAACCTTGAAGGAGGGGACGGGGGGGAGGGGGGGTTGTTCAGCAAATAGCTAATTAGGAGGATCACTATACATCTTTAAAGATTGATTCATTTGGTTAAGCTAGGAACTTAATTTGAAATTTAGCTTAGACTATTATTCGGAAATTCTGGTAACTGCTTTCTAGAAATACACCTTGAAGCTATGAATGCTGATTTTTACAATAATTTAGTAAAAATGGAACTGGTTTGGAGAAGTTTGGAACACTATTAGCTGAGATTTAAAATAGCGGTATTCTCTATATAAAACAGCAATTAAACACTACGGGTGCGGCTAAATATATTAAAATTGTTAAATGTAATTCGACCCTTGCCCCTCTCCATTCCCGCAAATATAAAAAATAATCCGTTAAATAAAAGTTTCTGTATTAATAATCTCTATCATAATAATACATGTCATGTAAAAAAATAACTTAAACGCGGCTAATTGTCATGAAGAAAAACGTGCCTGGAAAATATTTCAAATAGGGGGGTGTCTGTGTAATTTGTCATGTGCAGGTGGCGCAACAATAGCATGGCTTTACGCTGATAACTTCAATCCATATTGAAACTATTTAGTCAGAAATCCTTATCTATGCATCGTTACTCTGGTTTATTTAATTACTTCTGTGAAGAATCGATGCAACCAACCAACCCAAGAGAAAAAAAAGCGTATTTTTGATGAAAGTTCCTTGTGGATATTAATTAATATTTCAATAAATAATTGAAATATTAAAATTCTGAGGTTCAGGTACATCACGAGAGGGTTTGGACTACTTATATCTAAATTATCAGGCTTCTAGGTGGGCTAGATTTTCCTAGCCATCGCCAACAGACACACACACACACAGAGCGAAACTTTCTTTTATTAGTATACTAGCTAACCCACCCGGCGTTGCCCGGGCCCGAGATAATTACAATCTCAGAAAAAGGCGTTAACCTCCTCACTCCCCATACCCGCAAATATAATGAATAATTTGTTCAAGAGATCTACCGCCACCTTTATTAACGCGATCATTAAAAAAAGAATTACATGTTTCTGATAATTAGAACATAACGAAGACGCTACGCTAAAATAGCCGGCAGATGACACCCCTTCCCGACCTCAATTTCAAATCTATATCTTAATTAGTTACCTAAATTTTTGTTCATTAGTAAAAAGTGGCAATTATTTCCTTTTATTTTCGCAAACTAAATGGAGGGATCGGCCAGAGAAACAGATCTCTTTGTAGTTCAGTTTTTAATGAAAGCAGATCCCTGTCTGAAACTTTCTCGGATTGTTTTCACTGGCGCCGGCAGATTTTTGGCAGTTTTTTGCATAAATTAAAAGAAATTACCGACCTAATTTTTCAAAATCACATAGTCAGATGCAGAATATTTTTTTTACATATGTTAAAAAAATTTCAAATTGATATCTCAATTAGTTTTCTTAAAATTCACTAATTAGTAAGATAATTTCGAATTCGTTCATTTCCGCTTGCAAATCCAATGCGCCGGCCGGTTCGTTTCTTTCGCCATTTTGATTTAAAAGATGTCATTTTAGAAGCGATTGTTAATGAGAATATAATTAATATCTAGGCTAATTATCAAAATATTAAAATTCTGAGGGTCAGGTACACCAAGAGAGGGTTTGGACTACCTAAATGTAAATTTACAGACTTCTAGGTGCGCTAAATTTTCCTAACCATCGCCAACAGACACACACACACAGAGAGAGCGAAACTTTATTTTATTAGTATAGATCAGCGGTTCCCAACGTGGGGTACGCGTACCCTTGGGGGTACGTGGCAGGCCTGCTGGGGGTACGTGAAAATAATATTGGTAATGGCGGAAATCACATAAAGAAAGTTGATAGTTTTGGATTATAAAGTTGTTTCTGTTTGAACCTGATTTTTAAAAACTCAGCTGCATAAAACAAGCTCAAGGATCCCATTGAGAGTATTAGAAGCCATGTTTGTCTACTTGTATCTTGTATATCATGATGCAAAATGCTAATAAACTTTTATCGTCAGTTAGTTAAAAATTCTTTTAATGCTATATTGATTTATTTTGATGTTAAGCTAATATTATAAAAATTAATATTAACTTTAAAATCCAAGATAAAAATAAAATTTTAGAAATGCCTGTGTAACTTGTGTCGATTTACTATTTAACTAAAGATTACTAATTAAAAAAAAAAAAGTTTGCGTTATGTGGGTAAGGAGGCGGGAGTGTTTAAGAGAAAAGGGGTACTTCTAAATGAAAAACCTAATCAAGGGGTACGTGAAAGAAAAAAGGTTGGGAAGCGCTGGTATAGATAGATAATACACTGGCGGGAAAATTTAAAGGAACAACTATAAAAAGTCACCGAACTTGAATAGTTTTGCAGATAAGAACATGAAACTTGCACAAGATCTATATTATGTCATGCCTGACACATATTCAAAATGCATATCTGCCTATTTCTGCAAAAAATAAATTTATATAAAAACATAGGACTGTGTCATGTAAGAGGGGATAAGGAAATTGTAATGTTACAATATTTTAGAGACACACAGGAAAAATCAATAAGGTATGTGTTCACTCCTGACCGAAATGCAAGTTTTACAGTGATTTCCCGCACTGTGGATTAGATTAACCAGAAGTGTTTGCGGTAACAATGTATATTCATGATGAATAGTGATCCGAAGCTCCTGGAGAGTGCTAGTTGAGGGTTGCTGAGATGCAATTCGGCGTACTGGTGCGTCCCACACATGTTCTATCAGGTTTAAATCCGGAGAATATGCAGGCCACTCCATTCGCTGGATTCCTTTGCCCTCAAGATAATCAGTCTTTAGTGCAGCACGATGAGGTCGCGCATTATCATCCCTTACGAGGAAGTTATTACCGATTGCACCCCTAAACAACTTGACATGAGGATCAAGAACCTCATTTCTGTATATTTCAGCGTTCACAATTGCAAGGGTAAAAATGTGTATGTCAGTGCGGTCATTCAAAATGATGTCCGCTCTATACCATGATTCCAGGACCTTTGTATCGATGCCTTCACGAATGTTTGCAGCCTTATTGCATGTGTTTTGCTCTCCCCATATGGTAACACGTCTGAAATCACTCTCCAAACAAAATCGGGATTCATTGGTTTCAGAGAACTCGGCTCCAGTCCGTGGTACTCCAATGACGATGATCTCTGCACCTCTTTTAACCGGGTGCATTTCGCTGCCGGAGTTAGTGGAATACAAATCATGGGTTTCCTTGCATACAGCCCTCTTTTATGCAGCCTGTCACTCACAGTAAATCTGGATAGTCGAGTTCCTGTTTCTGCAGCGAACTCCCTTGCAGTCTGAACTGACTTTAGTTGCCTGTTTCATTTAGCATTCGTTGCCAAATAATGGTTCTGATAGTCTGTTTTGGCATGTTTTCGGCCTTGACCTTGTTGTCTCTATACAAGTTGTAAATTTTCCAACTGGACGAAAAATGTCCGGGCCAGGATTCGAACCTGGGATATGCTTGGCTGAAGCCGCCACGCTCTACCACTGAGCTATCCCGGTCGAATCTGGAGGGCATAATTCATCCAGTTAACCTTATTGATCAAAGCATTTGGTCTGATATTTTTTAATCAGCTCAACAGAAAAGATCGCAGGTAATGGTTTCTGTGGCTTCTGTTGAGCTGATTAAAAAATATCAGACCAGATGCTTTGATTAATAAGGTTAACTGGATGAATTATGCCCTCCAGATTCGACCGGGATAGCTCAGTGGTAGAACGTGGCGGCTTCAGCCAAGCTTATCCCAGGTTCGAATCCTGGCCCGGACATTTTTCGTCCAGTTGGAAAATTTACAACTTGTATGATTACTTTACCAATTTGAAATAATTGTGTTAAAAATAATCCAGTGCTTGTTGTCTCTGCACATTACCAGTATCTTTAAACCGTTTTCAGATTTTTGACGCGGCGCTTTTGGCTACTTTTAAGTCTTTAAAGAATTTGTCAGTATTTGTCCTTCTTCCAGTCTCCCTATCGCACACTATTTCTCACAATCGGTCAAATGTCTTCTGGATAACATATTCTACCTACTACAAGCAAAAATTTTATGCAACTACACGTAAAATCTTTGAAATTAGACTTCAAATCACTAACGTGTACCCCTTTTCAAACGTGCCGAAAGAACGGGCTCAAAAATTTGCACATTTTTCTGTAGCATAGGTTAATCCCATTGGACTACGTGATAACGTTAACACTGAGTTACCAACCAATCACATTTTATTGAAGTTCCTGCAATAGAATTAGCATAAATCACCTTTTTATGGTTGTTCCTTTAATTTTTCTCGCCAGTGTACATATTTGAACTGTTTCATTTTTTAACTAATCAATGTATTGTTATTGTCGCTAAATAAAAGAAAAAGGAAAGGAAAAAGCATTATGTTATCAGATTAATCTTAAGGAATGCAATAAAGAAAAAATAAAAGTAATTAATTTTTTGTGTTGCCTAATTAAGACGTTTTCGTTGCTTAAGCACTAATGCCTCACAATTAACTAAGATTAACTTCGATAAATGTATTTACTTCTTTTTTCATTGATTTATTTATTTTTATTAGATTTGTACTTTGATTAAGACAAAATAATTGAATATAATATATATATATATATATATATATATATATATATAGTTGAGTTCGCTGAAATTAGAAGAAAAATAATGGTACAAAGTGGATTACTTATAAAAACAGTAAAACACCGATCGCACGAAAATCGATCATCTAGAAAGTTTGAATCAAAAATGTGGTAGTCCCAGTCCCAACCCTTTATAGCATGACTCGCTACATATTGAGTTTTCTCTAAACAAATATTGTATTTTCCTTAATCCCGAATTTGGGACAATGCACCAATACATACACAATGATAAAAACCTCATATACTCTTTATTTGGCTTTGGCTTTGTAAAGTTTTTTAAAAAAATGTCATTAATTTCTATGATATACTTAACATCTATCATTCTCCTATTGCACAACTTTTTGATTTTTAACAAATCTAGATAGAAAGCACGGCATAAGCCTCTTTAGTCAGCAAATTTCCAGTAAAATCACAAATTTTTAAAAGACAAATTTTCAGTATAATTAAAATAATGAATGACCTGCAATTAGAATATTCATACCGAATTTGAAATAAAATTATATTAATGATTCCAATTTTTTTTTTTTTTTAAGTGAATTATATAAGAACGCAAATGAATCACTGACTTTTCAATATTTCGTGTTCATTATATACCAGTAATTTAGTAGTGAACCTGCAGATCAGGAGCGTCAACGTCAGCTGCGCAAAACACATTTTTATTTTGATCTCGTTTTATATAATATCAAAAAATCTTACAATCCTCATTTTTTTTTTCCCTCGACTTTTTTAAATGTTTTTACTTTATATAGATTTATAAGCCTATAAGATTGTCTGATTATTGAGGAAATCTAAATTAAAGAACCGTTACGTTAAATATGAATTCACACAATAAAGTTCTTTGATTGTAAAACATACTTTTTTATATTTTTTTAAGATAAAAAAATACTTTTCAAGCCCCCTGTTGTCTCATTAATTTTACACCTCCAATTGAGACTATTTTTGCTATTCCAGTTCTAGTAATGTTTACAGGTACGCTTTACACTGTGATTTTCTTAGATACTATAGCAGGCTTCGCCCGCTACGCTGGTCGGTTTCTGCAAACGAAATATATCGGTGAATTTGACCTTGTGTTTTAAAGCAATATGGACCTTTACCTGAATGTCCTTCCGCTTAAGGACAAACAGTTTTAGTTGATCATTTACAGTAGAATTCGGTAAAGAACGATATGCACTATACTAAAACCAACCCTGAAAAATTAGCTATCCAACAATGCAAGTCTCATCAAAATCCGTTCATTAAAACTTTTTAAAAAGGCTAATCTTTCATAATCGGGGACACCTGATGCTTTCCTCCTGATAAGAACTTTCCTCCATAATTGTACGTTAAGATAACGATTGGATCAGAGGCCACTAATAAACATAAAAGAAGTTTTAATTAAAGGATTAACTAAATCACGCACATGGCGGTACAACCGTTACATTGCATATTTCATATCACAACAACGTTAGCGTTACCAAACCGTGTACAGTAATACAATACAGTTACAGTTACAGTTACATCAAAACATACAACAAGGAGTAAGTGTGATTATTTTTCAACACCCTCCCTTAATCACAAATTATTTTATATTTGTACCTGAAATCAGATAATCTGGGTTTATAGGCGCTGTAGTTTAGGTAAACATTTTCTAAATAAATCAGCTAACTGATGTTCTGTAGCAACATACTCAAGATTTATATAATGCAATTTTATAATATCCCCGACGTATTTCAATTTAATGTCCAAGTGCTTCAATCTAACACAGTTGTTTTCATTTAGTATGGCCTTAATGGCTGATTGATTATCTTCAAAAATGGAAACATTAATATTTTCACATTCTAAGATCTCTTTAGTTACATTATAAAGCACAATTATATTCTGAGACAAATCGCGCGGTGTTCCCCGTTTCGAAAGTGAAACTTAATTAGATCTTGTAATTTGCAACCCCCTTAAAAAAGCCCAGTACTTCTTTCCTATGAGACACCCGTCTATTCTCAAATGATTTAGAAAACACGTGCCAGATAACGTTGCTGGAAATATTGAAATTTTTAATTAATATCTCGAGTTCTTATTGATGGATTTGTATTAATTTTTGGTTTTCGGAAATCGCGATTTTTTTTTTTTTTTTTTTTTTTTTTTTTACGTCCGTTTGCAAATTTTCGTGTCGATTGAGCGATTTTTTCAATAATGTTTTTCAAAATAGGCAGAAAAGTGCCCAGTCCGTCATCTTACAGCTGCGAAAATGAAAATTTCAGGGTCCCGGTGAAAAAAAGAGATTTTATTGGTCGGTTGCGAGCCTTGCATCAGGGTTCAGGATTCAATGTAGTCAAAAATATACTTTTTTAGTGATGTGCGCCATTTTCAAATAAAGGACTGCATTTTTGCGATGTTTAATGAGTTTTTAATTAATATTTAAGCTAATTTTAAAAATGTTAAAATTCTGATTTTTAGGTGCACCAGGACAGGTTTTGGACTATGCTCACCTAAATTTTCATACTGCTAGGTGTGCTAGATTTCCCTAGCCATCGCCGACAGACAGACACACAGAGTGAAACTTTCTTTTATTTATAAAGATTGTAAAATGATTTACATGTAAAGGTGGTTGTGTCGTTTTTTAACACATACTGTAAGGGTGCACAACCTGTGGCCCGCGGGCCAAAAGTGGACCGCGATCGGATTACTGGTGGCCTGTGGATCAATTTCACCGATCGGATGCGAAAAAATCGCGAATTTTGCTGATCGGGTGCGTAAAAATTGCGAAATTTGCAAAATTTCGCTGATTGGACGCGTAAAAATTGCGAATGTCGCCCATCAGATGCGTTTAAATCGCAAATTTTACCGCTCAACCCTGTAAAAATCGCGAATTTTGCCGGTCAGGTGCGTATAAATTGCGAAATTTGTCGATCGGGTGCGTAGAAATCGTGAAATTTCGCCTGCGTAAAAATCGCGAATTTTGCCTATCGAGCCCGTAAAAATCACGAATTTTTGCCGATCGGGTACGTATAAATCGCAAATTTTGTCGATTAAGCACTTAAAAATTTCCAATTTCGCCGATCCGGCGCGTAAAAATCATGAATTTTACCGATCTGGTGCATAGAAATCGCAAATTTTGCCGATCGGGTGCGAAAAATTCGCAAATTTCGCCGATCGAGTCCGAAAAAAATCGTAAATTTTGCCGATCGGCCGCGAAAAAATCGCAAATATTGCCAGTCAGGTACGTAAAAATCCCGAATTTTTCTGATCACGTGCGTATAAATAGCAAATTTCGCCGATCGGGCGCATAAAAATCGTAAATTTCGCCGAACGGGCGAGTAAAAATCGTGAATTTCGTCAATCACTAGAAAAAAACTGCGAATATTGTCAATCGCGCGTGGGAAAAAAAATGCAAGTTTTTTCCATCCTTGCCAACTGAATTGGGTTATGCTGACTAAGGAGGTGGTCGAGTATAGGGGACTAACCCTCATTTTAAAATTAGCATTTTTATGAACTTTCAGGCCGATCCTCCACCTCTTTCCCCGAAACCAAATTTTGTCCACACTACGGATGTTGGCTCTCGACAATCCAGTCATTTTTGTGACTGGCCCTCCTCTTATGAAGGTTGTGCACCCCTACTTGATATCCACATTTTGTGACTGAATATGTTAAGAAGTGCAGTTTAGAATAATATATGTTTCTCCTCCTCCCCACCTTGATTCATGAAAGCACAATTTTTTTTCGGCACTTGCAACCTTTAAAGCCTTCAAAAATAGTCAAGGAGTATGTCAGGCTTTCACGGGCAGCTGCAGGCTTAGAACTATTGTTATGTGGTATTATCTTTTTGTGTGCTTATCTACTGTGTACTGTAAAGCTTTAAACTAATGTTCCTTTCCTAACTGAAATCTTAATCCGAGTAGGGGAGTGACCTGATATGTGTGGAAGGAATGTTTAGTATAGTGAAGGGAGTAATTGTAAGTGCATAGATAAGACAGACTTCACCCAAGCTCTAAGAACACAGATCCATCATATGGGGATTATGTTCTGTCAAGGAACCCTTGCAAATAGGGTAGCAGCCCCATTTATGAAGGGTGCTCTGGGGGTTGACCAGAGAGAGAGAGTTAGTTTTAATGGGGGAGTGAAGCATGTAGGTTGTTCAGAGAGTGAGCTCTGAGACACGTGTGTCGAAAGAGATCTCTTGCAGTGAAGAGATAAAGTGTTTGTGAGATTAATAGTAATCTCTGGTATATGAGTTAATTAGTGTAGTTTAGCAGTATACAGAACGTATTTTCTGTATTTTATTTAATGTGGAACCGGATCAACTATATCCGAGTTTGTAATTGTAAATATTGTCTTGTTATTTGTAAAGACTGTGTAAATAAATTATTCGTTTAAGTTTAATTGAAAGAGGTTATCTTTTTCTCAATATACCTCTCATAACATGACCGATATCACATAATCATATCGGTGGTGGCAGCATACTAAAAATTCCGGATTATTCTTCAAAGTTGGGTGGACTTAGAGGGAATCCAACAGAGTATTTTCACTCTTTGAAAATAATATTAGCTATACCTCTTTTATAAATACAAACGTAAACTGTTGATATATCCTTGCCAACAGAACTGAATATGTTGACTAGGAAGGAAGGAACCTAGGGAGCTAAAACTACCCTTCCGAAATTGATATTTTTTTTAAATCTGATTGTAGACTTAGATCCCCCCGGCCACACTTCCTCGAAACAAAATTCTCTCTGTGCTACTGACGGTGGCCCTCGACAACCCAGTCATTTTTGTAAGTGGCCCTTTGCTTAAAAAGGTTGTGCACCCCTAACATACTGTAATAAAAAAAAAACTTAGAATAGTATCACCACCTTTGTTAGAAGTGAATTAATTATTGCTTTTTTCAAAAGGTATGCATCGCAAAACATGAATGAAAGTAGTGCATAATTGAAAACTCTAACAGATTTTTTTACAGTTAATTCGTCAAAAGTTCGTTAAGTTCGTCAAAAATTCGTTAAGTTCGTCAAAATATCCCCCAAATTCAAGTGGGACCTGCTGACTATAACCAAAAACCGATAAATGAAATTTGGTTCAGTTTGAAGCATAACTTCATATACTTTTCTATGATACAAAGAGGACATACACACGGACAGACAGACATTTTGTAAAAACATGTTTTTCGGAATCTCTGACCTCTAAAACGTGTAAATCCGTCGAAAACCGGAAGTAAAAAAAATTTTCGATTACAATACTTTCTTCTATTATAGATAGAAGAAAGTAAAAAAAGATGCTTGTATAAGCAATTATTTTTGGAGAATTTGTTTTTCTTAATACTCTTCTTAAATGTTGTTTCTTTGCTGTCAATTTGACAAAATATTTCTAAAACATATGCCGTATTTCTTTGCATCTACCTACATTTATATAATTATTATGATTTATCTTATTATTGCAAGTTTATTGCTGTTAACGTAGTATTAATATATGCATTCATTTTCTTTTATATATTATCTGAAAATATCGCAGGTGGCAGAGACAGAGTCTAAAATTGAGTTACCATTGTGAAGTAGCATGAAGCATTCTTTTTTCTTCTCTAAATATATTGTATATAAATAATAAAGAATTAATTTTAAAAGCGAGGGGCAACTGCCTCTTGCTCTTGAACCCACAACCCTAATTTCTGATAAAAACCAGGGAACAATGATTTTGCGGCACGGGGTTGGACAACGGATTTAGAGTGATTTTTTTTGCTCTGCTAAATACGAAAATGATTGCAAATTTTTCTGGATTGACTCTCATTTCTGCAAAGTCAATAATCCGACAATGGCACAAGTACAAAAAAAAGTGACATTAAATATGTAAAGATTTTTTTTTTTACATATTTTGTAACATTGTATTTTGAGTGAGGTAGGTATTGCAAAACAGAAATATAGATTTAACTTTACGATTAAAACCGTTTTCTGTTTGATTTTCTAGAATGTTTCTCCTCTGGATAATATCTTTGTTAAGATGCAACAGTAAGTAGTCAGCCAACAAGTGGTGATCCCAATGCCCTTGGTACCTTTGCCCCATTATTTTGATATCTTGGTGAAAACATTCACCCAGCTCTTCACTATAATCACCTAAGTTTTCAGGAAATCAGTCTAAATAACAGTGCAAAAAAATGCACCTTAATGCTCACATTAGCTCTTAAACTTTCAAAATTTTGCAAAAACCAGAACCATTCCAACTAACTACTTTATATTCCAAAATTATAAACTTTTTTATGTATCACAATCACCAAAGACATCTAATGCCGCAGAATTTTTTATTTTTTATCCTGTGTAATCAACAGCAAGCTGTTATTGATTATCCCTCATGTCCCCTTTTCTTCTGTTTCTGATGCTCCACACTGTTTTCGGCATTTCGGGATAGACCAAGGACTGAAAAAAAGCTGGTCTCTCCAGACTTTGGCTCTATGTTGGCTAATATGTGGAAATACAATACGTAATTAAGTGTTAAAATCTTAGTGAAGAAGGCAAGCTGTGAATAAGATTTTAACACTTTAAAAACAAATTAATTATATATTTTAGAAATATTTTGTGAATTAAATTTAAAAGAAACATCATTAAAAAAAGAGTACGCAAAAAGTAAATTGAAATATTTTAATTTTCTGATCAGAAATTTAAAAAATATTAATGCTTTTTATGGCCATGGGTTTAACACTGGAGAGGGTAATTTGAGATGTGACTGATGAGGAGCATTAATATATTACAAACTTACCTTCTGGTCATTATGTATAAAAAGGTGTCTTTTAAACACTTATTGAAAAAAAATTTCATATAGATACAGTCGTCCCCGCTTAAACGAATATTGACGGTTCCAACAAGTTGTATTCAATTAAGCGGGGTATTCGAATATCCAGGGAAACATATACATAACATTAATCTATTGCTCTATGGTAGAATAACACATATGTAACAAAATAAGAAGGAAATAACATTAAAAATTAAAAAAGACAAAAATAGATAGCATAAAAGACAAATGTTATTACATACCTATGGATTTTTAATATTCCAAAAAAAATATTAATTTATGTACATATTACTTTGGCTGAAAGAAAGCTGTGATAGTTGACTGCTTTTTCACGGATGTCGAACATTTCTGCATTTCTTTTTCTAATTTATAAAGTATATTACAGTCACCTCCTCAAGCCTCAAAGTGTCGGCGAATTACAGCATGGGATGTATTTACTTCTTTCAGAGAAAGGGGGGGGGGGGGGGCATGATTGTCTCATCATCACTCTCATTATCTTTTTCTTGAGAGGAAGATATGGTCATTTCTTCATTGTCTTCTGTCGTCTCATTTTCATCCAATTCAATAAATTACACATTCTGAGTAAATTTTAGCTGTCCGAAATCTCTTGAAACACAAACATTAGATAAATCCAGAGCAAATTTAAAATCATTGATAAATTTAGATTAAAAAAATTTTTGTCCTTTTATCTTTTTTTCAAGACATTTTCACTCACCATGAAATTCGTTGGTTTCATTTATCTTTAACATGTATTCATCAATATTACTCCCACTAAAATCTCTAATGGGAAGGGGCTCGTCAAAAATTGAATTCATGCTTCTAAATCTAGGACAATAAGAAGAAAAAAATGAAATATATAAAATTATGTATAAGCTGAAGCAGGTAATGGTAGAAACGAAAGCGTGATGTAAACAAACAAACAACATGTATGAAAGTACAGTTATTTTTACAGTTACAACTGCTAGCTTCTCCTGCAAGTCACGTGATAGGGGAGCATGACGTCAGGCGGATAATGTCCATTATATTAGAGCTCAGAGGTTAGGCCAAAAGCTGACACAAATCGGTGATCGAACATCTGGCCTGTCATCAACTTATATGTCACTAAAACTGATATATTAATCGTACTCTGGTATTGTTATATTTTATATATTGTTTCGTTAAGAAATACGAAAATTTTAAAAATCAGTTATAAATTTACTAACATTTTTCAAAAAATCAGTTATAAAGTTGAAAATTGTTAAGATTTTCGACCAAACTGTTGAAGGTGTTCAATCAACCTTCCAAATGAAAAGCCCAATCACGTGATCAAATCGCCCACAAAATTTTTTGGGTCAAGAGAACGAAGTCTGCACAGGCGCATTGGGCTAAATCAGATCACGTGATGATTTGTTGTGTCACGTGATATGTTGTGTTCATGATTCCTATTATGATATTCCTAATACAAGAGCCACTTTTTTGGAAGGATAAGGATGAATAGTCGCTGGCTTCACCTATTATAAGGCACAGAAACAGAATATAATTCAAATATGGCTTATTTCCATGCTTCTAAGGAGAATTCTTTCTTGTCTCAAATTCCTTGAAATCCTGAATTCTACTGTCCTCAAAATCATAAATTACAGTTTCATCATTCCATATTTCACTTTCGAGATTTTCCAATTTCACAAATTTAGCTTTTCTGAAACTATTTTCAATGACTTTTACAGGCACACTGTCCCATGCTTTTTTAGAAAAGTGCATGGCTGTTAAAAGGTCTATTTTCTTATGAATGCCAGCAAAGAATTCGATATCATCCAAATGATGCAAAAGATCTTTGATTATCTGTCTTCGGTAAAAGGTTTGAATGATCTAATTATGCCTTGATCTAAGGGCTGAATTTTGCATGTTGTATTGGGAGGCAGAAATGGCAGTTTAATATTAGTGATGCGTACAGAACTCTCATCAATTTTATGACTTTTTACATTATCCAAAAACAACACCATTTTTCTGTTCCTTTTTTTTAAATCCATATCTAGCTTCATCAGCCAGTTTTTAAAAATTTGTCCTGTCATCCATGCGTTTTGAGAATGAATATAGTTCACGGGATAATTTTTGACGTTCTTTAGACAACTTGGACCTTTACTTTTCCCTATCATTAGAGGCTGAAGTTTTTCTGTTCCGGTTTGATTTACATACAATAATAAAGCGACCTGATTTTTGTTCTTTTTTAATCCAGCAACCTTTTCTTTTTTCTCAACTAAAGTGTCTGTCAGTAAAGCTCGATAAAAGAGTGCAGTCTCGTCGCAATTAAAGATGTCATCTGGACTGTATTTTTCAAGGATAAGCTCCAGAGTTCCTTTACACCAGGTGTCAATGCATGAAGCATCAACTGATCCTGCTTCACCATGACCAGTTTTTAAATTTAAATTATTCCTTTGTTGCCACCTATAAAGCCAACCTTTGGATGCGCTTTGCTATTGACTCAGCTTTTTCCATGATCATAGGCCCATTAATCATTGCACCTTTTGCTCTTTTACTGGAAAACCACTCCAGTACAGCCTCTTCAACACTGTCAAAATTTGATTTACGTTTTCTCTTTCTGTCTAAATTTCCATTTCTCCTCCACTCTTCTTCAATCATTTCAGAATTTCTTTCAATATTAGAAACTTGCATTTGGGAAATTTGAAATTCTTTTGCAATTTCAATTTGTGTTTTTTATTTTTTAGAGAATCTAACACTTTTATTTTATCGTGTATACTCAAATCTTTCCATTTTGTATTCATCATGCTTACTAGTCCATTATTAAAGAATAGCGTCCCAGAATGTGAGCATATGTTCACAGAACCATTCACAGACATGAAGTTCGAACTAAACCTGTTCAGTTAACACCTCTTTTCTAATCAGTTCTCAGAAATCGATTGCAACAGCTTAGTGTCAGAAGTGAACTGACCATTTCCAGTTCTAGGGAAAGAATAGAGGGACCACCATCAAAGCTTAAATTGCGCCGGAGCCCACCAGAGCCCGGCTCCAGTACTTCTCTGCTATTATTTAAATATTTCAATATTGGTTTGAATTCACTGAAGCCCATAAATACTGGAATCCGGGCGCTTCCAAAAAACCGAAGCCTAAATTACTCTTTCCTTTTCCTCCCATATCGAAGCTTTTACATTCTTTTCTATCAAAACACTATGTGACATAATTATTTATCAATCCATAATTACTTATCAATGCTTAACAATCCCTGAAACAACTGTAAGCTGTCGCGACAGCGGTTGGTAAGACCATGGTAACCGGAAAATAGCCCATTTAAATGAAAAAGAATTATAACCTGATTACAGAAGATAGTCGCCGTTCGTGATATCATCATAATCTTTTTAAAACAGGATACATTACCAGGTTTTAAGAGGCTGCGAAATCAGAACGGGGGTTGGTGAGCGTAGCGAGCAGGGGGCAGAGCCCCCTAGTATATATAAAATAAAGAACTCCTTTTCTTTGTTAATGCTATTTTGATCAGAATGAAGGGAAAACAGAAATCGTGTGTTTTTTATTCTAGTGATATTTGCAGATTTATGTCTGGCAGAATTCTGCGATTAATTAACATTAAAATTAGGCAAAGATTTCTATTCGGCCGGAGTGATAACTAAAGAGTGGAATAATTGACAGCTAAGTAAATGCAGATAGATATATTTAAATTTTTTATTTTGCTAAAGAAAAAAATTGCTTTAAATTTTGCAAATACATGAAATATGATGATGTATGAAATGGCAATGTATGAAATATAAATATGCAGATTGGAGTGGTGGTGGAGGGGGGGGGGACTACGGTTATTAGTATTGCAGAATATTAGACCTCCAGTACTTTATTTGTTAGAAATTAAGCCCTGACCACCATGCCTTTATCCAAAGTATGCCGAAGAGGAAAAATTAACATGTATTTTTGTAGGAAAACAATAATTTTATTCTTAGAGAAGGAAGTCTGGTATTTTTCAGTTAAGTATGCATTTTCAGTAAGAAAGACTGTTCAGACTTTATTCGAATAACTGGGGAAGGCAAGTAAAAAATATTTGATAAAGTGGGGAAATTTAACATTATTCCTATAAGTCTGATTTTGGTTCTAGCGAATTTTATTCATATAAGCGGGTTTGATTATCTGTTACCCAATTAAGTGGGGACGACTGTATATATATATATATATATATATATATATATATATATATATATATATATATATCACACACAAGGCATTTTTTGTCAATATGAATGAAATGATGTCTATTCAACCCATTCCCTAATAATGATCCAAAAATCTGACTATTTTTCTTAAGTATTTTTTTCCTTTATGAAAATAATTGTTTGGATCAGTGGAAAATATTCTTGTTAAAAAACTAATTAGATATTTTTTATTACCAACTGCATTTTTTTTTAAAAGTAAATTAGAACTTTTGACTCTGCAAATAGGAATCATACCTATACATGCTAAGTGCTTTGAATCATTTCCTAAATAATTACAATCTGATTGAATTTTTATTCATTTTAGAAAGAATTCATGTAAGTCAGTTTTATCAATATCTGATTTACATTGAATTTTTTTATAATTCCTGCTGATGGTGTTTGTTTTTTTTACCCTATTATAGTTCTTAAAAATTATAGTTTTTTTTTTTTTTAATGTGATTACTTGCTTACTTTTTTATTTGCATGTGATTACTTGCTTACTTTTTTTTGCATGTGATTACTTGTAAGATACAAATGCTTGTTATGAATGATTTCTAAAAAAATTCGAAAATTAAAAGTGTGGAATGAGCGGAAATCTTTCTAAAAGAGTTCTAAATTAGGATTTTCATGATATTGTTAGAGATAGAAACTCGAAATTTGATATGGCTGTTACTTTTAAACCATAAATGCTCGCACAGAACAGTTTTAAAGAAAATTCAAAATTTAAAAGGGTGAAATGCACAAAAAACATTCTAAATTATGATTTCTATGGAATTGTTTAGAATAGAAACTTTAAATTTGACATGGCTGCTATTTTAAAAACGCAAATACATGCACAGAACAGTTTTTAAAAAATTAAAATGTTGCAGAAATGAAGAATGTTTTAAACTTATTATTTTTGTGATACTGAAGGGAATAGAAACTTGAAATTTGGCATGACGGTTACTTTAAAGATAGAAATGCTTGCTAAGAATTATTTTTAATAAAATTCGAAATTTAAAAAGGTGAAATTAACAGAAAACCTTCTTTTAATGTTCAAAATTACAATTTATATGGAATTTTACATAATATTTGTTAATAAATTCCACATATGTTTCAAAGGCACACCAATATTATTTGGCATATTTCAAGAACTACATGAGCAAAGTCGCATGATTTGCTAGTAAAAAATAAAATGTAATTTAGGAGGATAATTTGAGTTAAATGGTAATTCTATATTTTGTAAAATCATTTTCTTTTAAAAAGGGGGGGGGGGGTAAAGTTTCTTATTAGAGAATGCTCTACAGCAGATCTCAATTTCAATGCAGTATTAAAAAAATAATAATAATAAAATAAAAATTAATTCTTTTGAGTAAGAAAGTTACTTAAAAGTAAAACTAAAGCAGATTATCACAAGTGATACTAGAAAATATTAGTTACTATTTCCTTTTTTAAATAAAATCAGATATAAATAACTATTTTTTTTTTTTCTGAAAATAAAAACCAAGCCTTGTGAATTTAAATCCAAGAAGTTTTCATAAACTTTACATTAGGATTTACAGGTTCATTTTTAAGTTAAAATACAGACATTTGAAAACAATTTTATTAATTTAAAGTAATCTTTGAAAATACTTTAAACATTAAAAAAAAGGTCTTCTTAAAATGTACACAATGAATGACATAAAAATAGAATAGCTTTATTAATTTATTTTATTATACATGTACCACTTCTGATGTAATTACATTATGACTTTTATGTATTGGAAATAATAGGCTAAACAACTCCCCATGAGTCTTTCAATTCATGAAAATGATTTACAAAATTATTATACATTGCAATTATTTTACATTTTTGATGTAATTAACAAAACTGGATAGAAATGAGTAATAAATAATGATGACAATTAAAACAATGACAACAATGTTTCAGAGTATAAAGCACAGTCATTCAAATAGTGAAAACAATCAAATGGTTATATTAAAATACATATAATATATTTAACCGTTAACAATATCAGTATTATGAATTGTCCTGCGATAATCAAATACTAAAATTTCATATTTTATAAATATTTAAAAGTTGCTCTTAAAATAATTGATTAAATAATATATAATACTGATTAAATAATATATTATTAAAAATAATGATAATTTAGAAAAGAATTTGACTGTTTTAATAATAAGCTACTTTAGAAAATATGCAGAAATGTTTTAAAAAGCAAAGCAAATTGTAAAACATACATCTCATCTGTGAAAAAAAAAAAATAATAATTTCTAGGTGGGGGTGGAGGGGAGAGAAGATCCAACTACAAGTAAAATTAAATTTAACTTATAAAATGGTCTATAATTTTACAAATATCTAACCTAGAACAGTAAAAATTTCTTGAAACAATCAAATTATAGCTTTCATACTGAAAAAGAATGTTTGGAGTACAACACATTGTTTAAATGGTGTTTTTGAATTTCTTTAATGCACAAATTTGAATCCCAATATAAAATAGCACATAAGTGGCTAGCGTTTAAGAACTTGGCAGAGATTAAAATAATATATATATATTACATCAATCACTATATCAGGATGCAATAATTGCAGAATCTAATAACAATTACCACTTGATAAGATGTTTAAAATATAAGTTCTATCAATTGAGAAATATATATCTTTAAACAAATATATATATATATATATATATATATATATATATATATATATATATATTAAATCAGAGGTAAGAATAGCCAAACTGAAGAAAATTTCTTCTCTTCCCTCAGCCATATCTATATAGTGAGAGTGGGGGGGGGGGAGAGAAGTGGACATTTAGAGGAATTTGTATGATTGATTGATTATTCATTTATTGTTATTTCAAAATAACAGATAATGCAGAAAATGTTATATATATATTTTTTTTCTTATTTAAAATTTTCTGTGTTTAGCAAGCAAAGGAAAGGTAAAAATATCATGTGTGTGGGGGGGGGGGGGGGGGTGAGAGCGAGAGATTTTAATGACAGATTATTTATTTCAGTATAAAGTAACAAATAGAGCAAGGTTCGAAAACTATAAAGAATTTTTTATATTTTAAATCATGTGCTTGGGGGGGGGGGGAATAGACAGGGCAGAAAATGTTCTAAAAAGTTACATTATTTTTAATTTTCTGTGCAGGAGAGACAAAAGATGGAACAGGAATTTCAGGGGGGAGGGGGGGGGATTGATTATTTATTGCTACTATAAAGTAAAAAAAAAAAACAGATCTTTTCAACAACTAAATAATTTTACATATTTTAACATTTGTATAGGAGGTAAAGAGGGGATGCAAAGATAGGCGGGGGAGGAGGGGGGTTAAGATTTTTAAAAAAAATCAATCAAAAATTACCTAAAATGAAGATTTTCACCCCTATATAATAATTTTTAAAAAGAAACAAATATTAGTAGATATTGAAACATTTTATGCCATATTTGTAATAAAGAGAAACTATCAACAAGAGTTAAAGTTTAAATACAACATTAAATACATTATTAAATTTAAATTCAATTTCTCAGATGTGTTAAAATATGCACATTACACAGTAATGTCAAAAAACAAAAATAACATTAGCATAACACTGAATAGTATAGTAAACAAAAACATTATTATTATTATTATTAACTCACTTTAAATCTTTTCAATATATATTTTAAAAATGGAAGTCAACTGAAGTAACAAATTTTATTTATTTAATTAGCACATAAAAATTAGCTTAACTTTGATTTTTAAAAATATAAGCATATAAAAACAAATTATTTTGCAATTTAACTTTTTAAATTACATATTATTTAACTGATTAGATATTATATGGGAGAACATGCTGATGGTTATGTATAATAAATAGGATGAAACAAAAACTACTAAATAATGAATTATTTTATGCCATATTTGTAAGTAATTAAAAACTTACTATAAGAGTTAAACTTATTATTTTAAATTTATTTTAATATAATTTCATTTCATTTAAACTTATATATTATAAATATTTATATTAAAAATTGCTTTAAATACAACAATAAATGCATTATAAAATAGAGATTCAAGTTTTCAGAGAAACACATATTTTACAGTAAAGTTGAAAAATAAACAGAAAAATAACAATAAAAACATTTATTTTTTTCAATGCAAATTATATCTTTTCTATATACATTTTAAAATTTGAATTCAACCAATCTAAAAAATGTATTTAATGATCCTTATTTAAAAATCAATTTAATTTTGAATTCTAAAAATGCAAGTATATAAAAATAAATTTACTATGAAGCAAAAATTTTAACTTTTAAACAATGTATTATTTAATTTGTTATACAGTATACATGAAAACATGTTAATGATACATTCTTCATAACTATATACATAAGTCTTTTTAACTTTGAAACTATACAAAGACTCAAACTTATACTAACAATGAGGATGAAATACATTTTAGATAACAATTCCTAAAAAATATAATAAATATTTACACATTTTAAGAGAAAAATAAATTAGAAAGCACTTATGCTTTGTAATTATTAATTATTTATTAACTAGATGATGCTGCACGATCTACACTGCTCAGTTCATCATCTGAGCTATCAAGTTCTACATCTGGAGAATGGCGACATCCCTTATTTAAATAACTCTGCAGTTTACCACCTGATGCCAAAATCAAACCAAGGTAACATGGAGAAGGTCTCATTGGTCGAGAAATGTACTCTGGATGAAACTGAACAGCCACAAAGTATGGATGTTCTGCAGCTATAAAATAAAATTATTTAAAATATATATATTTTTTTTTTAATTAATAATTTTTCATAAATTATTCATTTAACACATATTTACAATAAAACTTTACTAAACCAAAACAGCATTTCATATGCTGAAACATTTTCTAATCAAAAATCCATATTTTTCAGTGCTATCCTCTAGCAGACATGTGATTGCTAAAATTTGAAATTAGCTGAAATTTTTTTTCCCTTTTATAGTTGGTTGGTTGGTTGGTCATCCGATTTCTGTAGAACAAGCATAGTTCATAAAAGAACAGCATGTGCAATCAAATCTTAATACATTTACTTTCGAATTAAATCAAAAATAAAATATCTAAAATTAACTGCCACCAGCTAAATGCTGTTAAAAAAATATATACAAAAACGACTTAAAACAATGCACACATATATTTTTCGGCAAGAAAGAACAATCAATTTCGATTATTTTCATGCACGCTGTTGTTTCAATTACAGATAAACATAACATGACTAGCGTTTTGTTGCCATTCCAAGATAACAACATAACTCAAAATCCTTATTCACTTACGGAATTGCGATTGTGAGCGAGCGATCGTTTGTTTCGACCGATCGCTCTCGCTCGCAATCGCAAATACTGAAACTAGCGAATGACAAAACGTGTCGCCTTTCCCTTCGTTTCTTATCCCGTGGCGTGGAAGGAGGCGTGAAGCATATTCCCGAAGTTGAAAGATGTGGTGGCTTGTGATTGGCTGGCTCAAAATACTGGCTACAGATTGACGATTATTTATGATTGTTTGGATCAAAATTGATGGACAAAGATGCCCGCCCATCACGTCTGGTGATCACATGTTTGTAACTGATTTTATACATTTTCGCAGACTTCAGATATAATGTAAATACCAGATTAATAGAATTACAATTCGCGGAATTCCGCGAATTAGGAAACAAGAAAATTTGCTGAATTCCGCGAATTAGGGGAAAAAAAAAAATCGCTGAATTCCGCTAATTCGCTGAAAAATCACATGCCTGCTCTAGTATTAATTTTCAAATTAGAGGAAAGTAGAGATTAGGCTTCAAATTATTTTGGTCATGCAATAAGCTGTTAATTGCCAGATAGGTTAACCAACATCCCTATTTGGGTTTAGGTTTTAATTAGCTTTCATAAGAGAATAGCAATGTTTGCAGCCCTACTTAAGAAATCCTGAAATGACATAAAAGAAAAAAGGGAACTTAAGAACATGATTGAAATTTTTGTGATTAACAAACTATTATTGTAATGAATAAAACATAGTCAAAATACGTGTAAATATTCAAAATACTATTAAATTATTGAAGATACTTCTCAAAATTCCATTGTACATAGTCACTGAAAAAAAATATCCTGAAATCCTAAAATATATACTGCGAAAATTCCTGAAATCAGAAGGAATTTCTACAAACAAATGCACCCTAGCAAATTGATTGTAATGTGATACCCCCCCCCCCCCCATATAAATATATCTACACAATTCTTTTTTTTTTACACCATTACTTTTTTATTTTAAATCCAGGAACACCTACACGTAAAGATTCAGATAATGATGAATCAGAATGCATTTGAATTGTTTGAAAAACAGGAAAGTTTAGAATATGTAACCCAAATGCTAAATGGTTACAATTCTGATGTAACTAATGCTGTGATGACCAGCAAAGCAAAAAATGGGACATGGAGTTGAAAAAGGCAGAATGAATGCTTTTCAATCGGACATAAACATATTAAGTTAATGTGAATTAAAGAATCTCTTAAGGCTGCAGTAGGATGTTAAATAGATACTCCATGGAATATTTGACAAATATTATTATGTGAATTGTTTTTCCTAAATGATACTTGTTCAACAAACATATAAAAATATTTTTTTTTTAAACTGAATGCATGACAAAATTTAAATTCAACCATCAAAAGTCTCATTGATTAACAGCAGAGGTCGGAAAAACTACTTTTTGTTTGTAGCAAACTACAACTACAACTACTTTGTGAAAAATGTAGTTAACTACAACTACTTGTTTTAAAAAGTAGCGACTACAAAATACTTTTCAAAAGTAGTCACTACTTCGCTACTTTAGTTATCCATCGCTAATCAAATGCTCCGCAAACGATTTTTCCCATAGACCATAATGTAACAGAATTCTTTTGAATGTCCCTGTAAGCGAGATATAAATGCTACACGGTTCATTTTCAATACTGAACATCTTATGGTAAACTTCAATAACATATAAAACTTTCATGTCAATCCGAGTATATTTACGAGAGTTAGAGCACGGACAGACACACAAAGCGAATTCATAGACACTTTTTCATTATGTTGGAAATGTTAAAAAGAGGAAATTTGAAAACAAAAATTGTAATAATCTTACAAATTTATGAGAATAATATAGCACAGTAGTGCTTAAGGTGGTTCTCAAATTCCATGCTCAACAATGCGAAACTTTCTGACACATTATCTGACTCATTTTTAAACACAAAGGCATAAAATTGGCAGGCCTGACTATGGAAGAGATTTGGAATCGAAATGAGTTTTCCATTTTTTGATAAATAAATTACTTATCGGGTTATAAGTGATTTGTGTCATGTTTTTCCCCTCTCCCCTGCTGCAGCATCAGAAATTCGGTTGAAAACGCCAACTTTGACAATGTTTTCTGAAAATTCTTCTGTCTTTACCAAAAAATAAAATAAAATAAAGAATAATGGAAACAGTCTTTCGGTTACAAAGTAATTACAATTGAATAATAATTTGAATAATGATTTAGATATTCGGTGCGAGATACGATCCAGTAATTATTATTAATAAAGAAAATGCTAACTCACCTAGATGTGCAACTTCCGAATGTAAGCAGATAATTTTGACACTGATAACTTCTTATTAATTGGACAAAGTTTACATGCTACAGGATAATTACTACTTTCTTGTTCTATAACTCTAAAATATTCATTATATGCCGAACAGGGCAGTTCTATACTATTTTTGTCTGTCATTCTATTACATCAATCTCAAAAGAAGAATCCCCACATTAAAAAAACAAGATCTAATAATGAGTAAGAAGACAAAGGGTTGCCAGCAAGAAAATTAATTTATTTTGATGAGTGAATACTTTGCGGTTTTATCAGCAAATCTAGCAAATAATAGATCACGGGTATGCTGACGCTTTACGTTTCAGCTGCTAGTTTGTTTGAACTCAGAAATCATTCCTTCCTAGTGCACTTTTCTCTAATAATAAAATGATGTACTTGTTCTTTTTCTGTGCTTTTTCGAATATATATATATTTTAATTAGAGTTCTAATGATTTTAAACTGGTAGGAAGTGAGAAGAAATTTTATTTGATGGGAATATTTTAGATGATTGCTTATTTATTTAATTACGGAACTTTAAAAAAAAAAAGAAGAGTTTTAAATTTTGTATATGGAGAAGTGGGGGAAATTTTAGGAGAAGGGGGATAATCTATATTACTGATTATTTATCGTCACTACAGAGCATTATTTAGAGCAGAGATTTTTTTTATATAAAAATAAAAATAACTTAAAGATTTTAGATTTATTTGTATGCTTGAGGGGGGGAGGGGGTTGACACGAGTAAATTATGGTAGGTTAAGGGACAATTTAGATGATTTATCTTTATTTTTTTTTTTTTAATAAAGATTTTACATTTCTTTGCTTGTTTGGAGATGGGAGGAAAAAGGGAGAAGAAATTAGTCAGATAAAGACTTAACATAGCCAGATGACTATATTTTGATAAAAACAATCGTATTCGTATAAAAATACATTATATTGAGAAGATTTCTATGGATTTACATAGCAATACACGAAGTTTCTGACACCCAAAGTGTGAAAATGACAGTTAATTTGTGACTGTGGTCGTCTATAGAAAAATATATGACACCGCAACTGAGATTTTTCGCTGACATTCGCAAATTGTTGCAGAGAATATATTTTTCACAAAAAAACGAGTTATGATCATGTGATTTGAAGATTGGCAATTTTATCCTCCCTCCTAAAGTAGCGTCAAAAGTAGTGTCGATGTTCGCTACAAACTACTGATATTTTGTATCGTGCTACTCGCTACACCACACTTTTTTTTAATGTAGCGCGCTACACTACAAACTATTAGAAAAAGTAGCGGCTACTGTAGTTTCACTACTTGTAGCGCGCTACTTCCGAGCCCTGATTAATAGCAATACAATAAATGAAACAGGCCTTTCCTATTTCAATATTAAATTCTGCAATTTCAAAAATCAGCTACACGCTTTCATATACAATCAGCACTCTGCTTTATTTTATCAACCCTGTTAGCATTACTTTTGTAATCCTAACAGTAACTGCATTCCTTCACGTCACTAAGAGACTTTAGGATGCAGCAACATGTTTAAACGTGCTAAAATGAACGTAACTATTGCTAATAACTGCATTCCTTCACATTAGCAATAGTTACGTTCATTTTAGCATGTTTAAACATGTTGCTGCATCCTAAAGTCTCTTAGTGACGTCAGGAAATACAATTACTTAACTCCCTATTTTTAATATTTTATTATGAGCGCAGCTTTGCAACACTTTTATTTTTACATATATTGTACATTTTGATCTATTTTATAATATATGTAAAGAAGAAAGTGCTGCATGATTGTGCTCATATAAATAATTGAGGTAAAATTAGGAGAAATTGCATATTTTTCATCAAAAACTACGAATAATACGAACTTTGAGCTTGTGTAAGTCATATAAATCTGAACAAAATGCAAAAACTATTGTTGAAATCATGCAGGATAAACCTTGTAATATTAAAAAGTGAAATAATTAAGTCAGTATAACAAATTGAATTTTACCCTTATTTCATGGGCCAAAAACATGGCTTATGGACCCTGATCCTTTTAACTAGTATTAATCTAAAATCAAAATTAATTTATTAACGCATTTGCAATTAGCGAGAATGGAATCATTGATGGCATACAGGGAAATTTTACCCTCTACTAGTAAGCAGTATCAAGGAAAAAGATCATTAACGACCATAAATGGCTTTAGGGTATTCAAAAAAGAGAAGGGTGAATTGATTGGAAAATTTCTGGAAAATAATATGATGAGGAATAGAAAGCGGGTGTCTTGGAGCATGTGGGTGCATTTTCAGGAAATTTTCAAATGGAAAAAGTGGCTGTTGGCAGATAATTTTTTAATAGCCACTTTTTTCATTTAGTAGTCTTGAAGCAACTAATCTTTCCCCTTATTTCCAACACAAAATTTTTTACATGAATTTTATTTTTTTAAAAAAAGGTCTTAAAAATCAATAATTACCGGATAATTCAAGAATTTCCAGTCTTTCATGCGTATCATCTTCTCCAACAAACTTCAGCCCAGCTTTTTCCAAATCAGGCACAAAAGTCTTGTCCACTTCATAACGATGTCGATGTCGCTCTTCAATACTTTCTTGATTATTATAAAGTTTCCCTGAAAGTGAAAAATAGAAATAGCTGATTAGATAATCTAGAATTATGTTTATGCAACCATATGTTAATTTCAGATTTCAAGTTCGTGCAAATTTCCATGCACATGTTAGAGTACTTAACAAATAATAGGACATAAACAACTTTCTAATAAATTGAAGTAAGATGACAAAAATTTAAGTAAATTATGAAATACTTTGTTTATTTATTTTATATTATTTTGTTCTTATAATTAATCAGCAGCGGTCTGTTTAATGCTTATATTAATACAAAAATGATTTTGATAGTAGTACATGAAGTAGAATCATTATAGATTATTCAGGAGTGTTTATGACTTTACTTAAAAAATCCTAAAATTACAGGAAAGAAAGAAAAAAGGGGCAAAGAAAATGTATGATTAAAAATTTTTAGGGTAATTTTGATTGTAACCAATAAAATGCATTAAAAATAAATATTAAAATGTAATTAAGATGCTAAAGCTAAAATTTATGTTAAATAAAAGTAAAATTTATTTTAGAGTAAAATTTTTGTACTATTATAAAATAAAATTTGGGTAATACTTTTTCTTGTAATAATAGTAATTGAAAAATAATTTTACAAATTTCTGAAATAAAGAAAAACATTTAGTAAACATTCCAGAAATCAGGAGAAATTGTTATGAACAATTAACACTTGATTATTCTTTATTTTTAAAAATTACGCTTTTGAATTTAATGAAACATTTTGTAACAAAAGCAGATACCATAAAAAATATCTTCAATTATTTTTATTGTTGCATTATTGTTACAAATATAATAATTTATTTATATATATAAAATATGTTTAGAAGAATCTGAAAAAAATATATAAAATACACATGGCAATAATATACAGGATGTTCCAAAATTCGGCCAACAAAATAAGAGGGATAATAGAAGGCATCAAGAGGATGGAAACTTACCATAGAACATGGGGTCGCAAACCACGTTTAATGGGATAAAATAGCAAAAATAGTTAAGAAGGTGTGACGTCAAGTGGAACAAAAAGGGTCAATAATAAGTAGAAAAAACATTTATATGATGTCAAGCATGATTACAATGCATTGCAGTTCAATGTGAGAAAGGACATGACGACAGATTTTTAAAGAAATTGTTAGAAGTTGTGGCCACGAAGGTCATTGCACAGCCAACACTGAACCGACGGACAAAGGATTGCCAGACACATTAAAACATATTCCTATAAAAATGTCTAATGGTCTCCTTTCTGATGTTGAACTGTAATGCATTTTAATCATGCTTTACGTCAAATAAATATTTTTTTCTATTTATTATTGGCCCTTTTTGTTCCACTCAACATCACACCCTTCATAAATATTTTTGAAATTTTCTCCCATTAAACGTGGTTTGTGACCCCTTGTTCTACGGTAAGTTTTCATCCTCTTGATGCCTTCTATCACCCCTCTTAATTTGTCAGTCAAATTTTGGAACACCCTGTATATAATGTAGCAATCCCCAATGAACTTCACTCATCAAGTTTGAATAGATTTTCTACAAATTAAAACCATAATGGCCCACACAACTTTTATTAATTATCGCAAGCATAATTCAAAGTCACAAGTAAAAAAAAAAATAACATATCTGATTTTCAAAGTACACCAATGCCATAAAACACTCTATTTCAAACATCAGCTCTTGGGAGAGATGGAATGCAGATCAATTATGCCAGCTATTTAAATCTTTTTAATATTCTTGGAAAGTAGAATGAATTCAACAAATGGGGCAAAAATTGGATAAACCTAACATCCCGAATTTTAAAAACATAGGAATAATAAAAGTGTCAAAATTGTAAGTTGCAAAAAATAAAATCATTATTATTTTTATAAAGTAAAAAAAAAATTGCAGTCGCACTAATTACATTTAACATTTCTGCAGTAAATCATTTCCGAAGAAAACAAATAAAAGTTTTCTAGTTTAAATCCTATCAATTATTTAAATTAATTAATATGATGTAAATTCACACAAACTTACGTAATATGGAATCTTTAGTTTTAAATGTAGTCCTTTTCTTTCCTAGTCTCATGGTACCCCCCATAATTCCAGTATGATGTTCAGGCATTTCAATTACCTAAATAAAATAAAATATAGCAACATTTATTCAAACTAAGTAAAGTAAATTTCTAAAAACCTTTTCAAAACAAAATATTAATTGTATGAAAAAGATATCAATATCAAAAATTACAATAAGAACAAGTTTTAGATGCTAAATTTTTTGTTGTGTAATAAAATTGCTATAAGATAGATGCTAAGGAACATAAGTAAAAAAATATCAAGTAAATTTAATCCTTGAATACAAGAACACACATTATTTCAGACAATTAAATACACTAAACCAACATGAGTGAAAAATTGACTGGGTCCAGGACTCGAACCTGGGATCTTCAGCGTAACGTACTGCTGCTTTACCACTGAGCCACCCCTGGCCAATATCCTAGCCTGGAAACTTCCCACATTTATACATGTTGGTAACTGTCACTGGCCAGCAGTTCTGCAGCTTAAGATGACAATAGTAACGATGAATTAATAATTATTCACAGGTTCATAATTAAATATATATTAAAGCATATAAACACTATGTCTGATTACTTTATCAAGCAGAACGGTCGTTCTTTCAAGCCAAGCTATAAAAAAAAGACTGCCAAACAAACTAACGTTAAGAACCAGACTACAGTACAGACTGCTACTGCTTACTTACAGGAAACAACTTCACAATGTTAAATCGACCAAACATGCCAGATTAAAATATCAGATATAAACATTACCAAGCATCTGAGAAAAATAAAACGAAAACTAGAAGAATCTAATGAAGAAATTCTTTAATTTGAGACCAAACTCATCTTCATACGTGAATTATAAATAGAGATATAGAATTTTTTTTTTAAATGCTGAGTTGCTTAAAATGATCCCTTTTTTTCTTCGTCAAACTATTTTTTTTCAAACAGCCTAGAGACTTAACTACTGAACAGAAAAAAGTAAAGATTGCATTTTTGAACAGATAATTACTTAATCTATGTGTTTTTATAAAATTCAGTTTTAAAAAAATTAATTTTCTATCCTTAATTAGCAAAAAACTGTTAATTAACAATAAAATTAACAACTTATGCCAAAACAGAGATAAAACTTGCCAGTGACCGTGTACCATCTATATTATAATAGCACAAATCAGATATGGGATGACCAGTTGAGTTTCATCTGCCAGTCAGCCATTTTTTCTCATGATATTTTTTTTTTTTAATAAAACTTCATTAAAGTTACATTTTTAGAAAGATCTTCAAAAAGAAAATATTTTTTGAGAGAACAGGTACCTTCTAAAATGTATACATTAAGAGTTATCAGCTTTTAAAATTCAGCGTGAAATATTTATTTGCTTTTAGAGGGTAACCTCCTGAACAATTGAAACGGTTTGAAAAGTAATGGTAGCAAAATGATTGTGACAGACTCAGCTTCAACATACATTATATTTTATGTTGGTACCACTACACTCATGTGCGTGAGTAAAAAATGCTCTCAAATGTTAATTTACAATTAATGCGATATCTTTGGGAAAAACTTGAAATTCGGCACATTTGTTAATTTCAAAATGTAAAAGATAGCTAAAAATTGTTTCTAAAAAAAAATTTAATTTAAAAGGGTGAAGCGAATGGAAAAAGTTCCAAAAAGGTTCTGAATTATGATTATTTGGAAGTTTTAGAGCTAGGAAGTTGAAATTTGATAAGGTTGTGAAGTAATTGCACCCTAAGAACCTTTTTTTAATTGAAATATAAAATGGTGAAACGAGCAGAAACCTTTTTAAAAACATTCTAAATTACAATTTGAATAGAGTTGTTAAGTCAAGAACTTGAAATTTGACATGATTGTTTACTTGATTTGTTGATTTTCGTTAAATGAATGTACTGTATGAAAATTTATTTTTAACCAATTTGTGTGTTTTTTCAGAGAAACAGACTGAACACTCTTGTGGAACTTACTATACAAGACGTAAATGCTTGTACTAAGTTTCTAAAAATTTCGAAATTTAAATAGTTGAAAGTATATAATGTGAAGGTCGCCTCTACTCCATGATGCAAGAGCTTTTTAGAAACTGTCGAATGGCAACGGCCTGCGAGAAGAGAGACTCGGAGAGTGTTCGGAAGGGTGCGGTGTCGCGCGGTGGAAGATTCCATACGAAATATGTAGTCGTGAATTGTGTTAACTATTATTCTGTGTTTGTGTATTGTCTTCAATGTGTTAGTCAGATATATATTAAACGTGTTTAAATGTACCAGTGAGTCGCTTATGTTATTTCCTGATCAAAAGTTATCGGATCTACATGAAGCGTGATAATTTGGCTCAGCCGACAGCATGTCGTGTTGTACAACATGTCGGAATGTTACATCATAAAATGTTTTCGTTAAATATTATAGCATCGTGGACATTAAGCAGATAACTTTGTGCTCATTGAATCATATTCACTTTGACGTCGAACAGAGTCCGATAACTATTCTGGTTATCGTCAAGGTATCCTTTTTTATATGTTCCATCGAGAGCTGGTTTAAAAGTACATATAAAGTTTAAAAGTATATTGTTAGAATTGTTAACTGTTTAAGGTGTATATATTTTCTTTATTACGATTGATAAAATTGATAAAATGTACAAATAGAACAGTTATACATAAACAATTATATTTGGAGCGAAAAATAAAATTTTGTTCTTTAATAAATATTCTGCAGTCATATATTATTACTGTAAGGTTGTTTAAAGGAAAAAAAAAACATAAAACGAGTTTCAGTTGTTTATAATTTCATAATAACTTTGTGAAGCTACGTGTTGTTGGAAAGAAGGAAAAAAAAATTGTATTTGCGAAGTTAATGATTGTTTGAAGAAAAAAAAAGAGAGAAGATCTGTTTGCAAATGTTTTTATTTTGTTTAGGTTTATGATTAGATTAAAGAGTGTTATTTTCAAAGTATGTATAGGACGTAAATAGTTTTTTCTATTTTGTTACATATTATTTCTGGAATTCTGTGATTATTGAAATGTTTATTACGAATTCAGATTAAATTCTAAATCAAAAGTTGAGTAATCTCTGTCTGAGTGAAACCGGAAATGCATAAATTTGTTCTTTATTGGATTATTACGGATTTGTTTGTTTATTTTTTTAATTGGGACTGAATGTTAAGCATATTTTTTTGTTTTGTTGTTGCTTTATTTTCGATTTACAAAGTGAAAGCATGAAGATTTGATTTCCGTTTCAAATCAAAATAAAGGAAAGATTTTCATATCTTAAATACAATTTAATTTAATTAAAAGGTGTTAATTTAAGATTATGATTTATAAATATTTGGTTTCGTTATGAAATATAATTTAATAGGAAATTAAATTGTTAAAAGGAAAACAAGATAATTTATTACGTATTTTGAAGGATGTATTTAAAAGGTAATATGAAAAATTATTGATAAATTCTTGTTTTGTTAGAACATAAAGGTGTTATTTTTTTTTAATTGACATTTTGGTAAAAGTGTTTAATTATTCCAAGAATTGTTTTGTGGATATATTTTTATTGTTGTGCAAATGTGTTCGAATTTATTCAGTAATTCTAGTATAAATATTTAAATGAAATAAGTTTCATTCAATTTAATGGGTTACAAACAAAAGAATGTTCAGGTTTAAATTTAGTTTGGTTTAGGGCGTTCTTAGGGAAAGTTCTAATTAGGATAGAGTCATTGTTTGAGTACTGTTGCATTGTGTGGGTTTTTAAAGTTGAATTATCAGATATGGCTTATTTAAGCAAAGGTAGTAAGAAAGAAGATTTACAGCTAGTGGCGATTGAGCTTGGAGTGGAGGATGTCGAAAAGTTAAGAGTTGCAGATCTGAGAAAGGCTATATTAGAAGTTGAGGGATATGATGAAGAATTTGTGAAGGGATTTTTGAGTTCTGTAATTGAGGATAGGAAAAAGAATGAAGAAAGAGAGAGGGAAGAAAGAATACATCAAGAAGAGAGGGATGAAAAGAGACGTCAAGAAGAGAGGGAAGAAAAAATACGTCAAGAAGAAAGGGAGGAGAGAATAGCCAGGGAAGCGAAAGCACATGAATTGGAAATGAAAAAACTTGAACAATTACAGAAATTTCCGGAACAAAGAGATGAATCAAGAGTTGAGATAGCTCCAAAAATTCAGTTAGCACAGATTGTCCCGAAGTTTGATGAAAAACGTGATGAAATGGGATTATTTCTGATAAATTTTGAAAGAAGAGCGGAAATGGCACAAGTACCAAAGAAGGATTGGGTAGCCTACCTGTTGGCAGTTTTACCGGTAGAAATTTCAAATATGCTAGCTAGAGAATCTCCAGAAGATGCAGTTAATTACGATTTTGTAAAATCTCTTATTTTAAAGCGATACAAGTTAAACAGTGAAAAATTAAAACAGTGTTTCTGCAGACACCACAAGACACCTGAAAAATCATGGAGAAATTATACACAAGAGCTTTTAAGTTACTTCACTGAATGGATCACCGAATTAAATATTAACACTTTCCAACAATTAAAAGACTTAATAGTAACCGAACAATTAAAATTTCGTGTTCCTGTAGAAATAAGAGAACATTTCTTGGAAAACTGGCTCACATTTACAACGCCGTTAGAACTAGCAGAAAAACTTGATGATTACGAGAGCATTACAGACAGTTTTAAAAGAAAAGAACTTCCAAAGAAAAATTTATCTAACTCTCGGAATCAATGCTGGAATAATTATACTTCGGATTCAAAAAAAGATATGAGAGATTTTAAACCGAAATTTGAACTCAAGACTGAAGCATCTCTCGGAGTGCAACGAGATAGAAAAGAATTACGCACAAAATATGCCTGTTTCGCGTGTGGCAAGGAAGGACATTTGAAGAAGACCTGCCCCAAATTGAATACAGTGGGTCAAAGTGGTGGAAAAACTTCCAAAGTCGATCTTGAGAAAAAGGGTCTAAATGAAATTTGCTTGAATATGAATATTCCGGTGGAAGAAACAGATGGGAGACTTCTTAAGGTAAATCTAGGAATCGGTAACCAGAAGTTTCAGGGAATCATCGATAGTGGCGCGGAGATTACAGTGCTACGGGAGTCGGTGGTGCCGGAAGAATATTTACAGTCATGTGGAAAGGTTTTCTTGAGACCCGCAATAGGAAATCCTGTAGAGGCAAAGCTTGTTTCCGTTCCACTCACTCTTCGGACAGAAGATGAGGTCATTCCGTATATACGAGTACAGGTTGCGGTAGTGGAAGGATTACATGAGGAAGCTTTGATCACTCCCAAGGTTTTCGCTCTGTTAAAAGAACAACAGAAATTGTATTTAGGGGATGAGGTAGATATCACCCCGGTTGAAGAAAACAAGGAAAAACCTGTGTTCAATGTGGAGGGAAGGTGCCCAGCAGAAAAACTGGAAACAAATGTAGATAACGAAGACGAAGACCCAGAAGTTTCAGATTTGGAACTGATTCCCACTCCGGTCGAGGCAACTGTTTTGTCCGAAAAGGTTTGTAACGAGGACCAGAAGGAAAGTCCTTCAGTTTCACAAGCGCAACTGTTGAAAAGGGAGCAATCGGCTTGTTCTACATTAGAAAAATGTTTTGAAGATGCAAAGCGGCAGAAAAATAATTATTGGGTCGAATCCGGGTTATTGTATCATAGCGGCAAGGTTGGAGGACAAAAATATGTTCAGCTTGTTGTACCTGCTTGTAGAAGACAAGAAATTTTGAGATTAGCACATGAAACACCAACTGGTGGACACTTAGCTGCTAAGAAAACAAGAGATAGAATTGCTATGTCATTTTGGTGGGAAGGAATGCCAAAAGAAGTAAAACAACTATGCGCTGCTTGTCATGATTGTCAAATGCGCAGAAAAACAAAAGTAAAGGACAGAGCACCTATTCAAGCGGTCGGAAGACCAGAACTCCCATTTCAAGTAGTGAATGCTGATATTTTGGGACCAATTGAGCCGAAGTCCTCTCGAGGCCATCGGTACGTTCTTGCTCTGATGGATCAACATAGTCGTTGGCCTGAAGCAATCCCTATTAAATCATTGACAGCAAAAGCAGCTTGTGAAGCGTTTATTGAAATTTTTGTTAGGACTGGAATTCCTAGAATGATTGCCATGGATAATGGAGGGAACTTTGCTTCAAAATTGACCAATGAACTTTTGAAACGATTGGGGTGTGTTCCTAAGTTTTCTACTCCAGGATACCCACAATCAAATGGATTGGTTGAACGGTGGGTAGGAACAATCAACTTTGCTTCACCATGCCATAAACTCATGGTAAAGGTTGGGACAAACAACTACCATTTCTATTATGGGCATATCGAGAAGTGCCAAATGCCACAACTGGTGTTGCACCATTCTTGTTGGTGTACGGACGTCCACCTGTAGGACCATTAGCAATATTAAAATCAAGTTGGGAAGATGAAGTGGTGCTTCCCCAAGGAATTGGAGAGTCGGTCGCAGATTATATGCAGAAACTACGAGAACGTTTAAAAGATGCGGCAGAATATTCAAAGACCGTGGCTGAAACCCAACAACAGCGATACGTTCATCATCATAATTTAAGGTCGAAAGATACAAAATTCTCCGTCGGAGATGAAGTTGTAGTACTAATTCCCGATTCCACTAATAAATTGTGTTCAAAATGGAAGGGACCAGGAGAGATAGTTCAACAAAAATCGGTTCATTCCTATGCAGTCAAACTACCTGACGGAAGCATACGACATCTACATCAGAACAAATTAAGAAAGTATATTCAACCGATTAGAGCTATTGGTGTTATTTATGAAGTGGATGAAGAGTTCGGAGAAGTACAACATGCTCCGGTAGAACAACACAGGGTCGTTGATGAAGAACTGCAGAAAAATATTAATTCGAGCAATTTATCGCCAGAACAACAAAAAGAACTAATAGCACTTATCCAAGAATATAGAGTGGTTTTTGATGGGGAACTAAAGAGAGCCAAAGTTGGTTCGCATAGTATAAATTTAAAACCTGGTGTTGTAAGAAAACAACCACATCTTTATAAAGTACCAGAAACTTTGAAAGCTAATGCAGAAAAGCAAATACAGGAATTACTAAGGAAAGATCTCATAGAACTTTCTTCTGTGGAGATAGTCTACCCATTGGTGTGCGTAGCTAAAAAGGACGGTACAATCAGACTATGTGTAGATTATAGAGAGCTAAACGCCGCCACCAAGATCTCCCCTTTTCCTATGCAGAATTCCGACAACTTAAAATTTAAAGCTGGTTCAGCAAAATATTTGACTTCGCTAGATATTTTAAAGGGATATTGGGAAATCCCGCTCGAAGAGAGTAGTCGAGAATTGACCAGTTTTGTGTCCCCAAAAGGCCAGTACCAATGGAAAGTTATGCCTTTCGGACTGTCTGGAGCTCCGGCTACTTTTCAAAGAGTGATGAATCAGACCTTGAGACCGCATAGTGATTATGCAGAAAGTTTTCTTGATGATATTATAATTTTCTCTTCTAACTGGGAAGATCATCTGCAACATATAAGAGATATTCTGGAAACTTTGAAATCTCTGAATTTTTCTGCAAACTTGACGAAATGCTCCTTTGCAGCATCTGAAGTCAGATATTTAGGACATATCGTGGGTTCAGGCAAACATGGACCTATTCCAGAGAAGCTAGAAGTAATTAAACATCTCAAAGCTCGCAAGACTAAGAAAGGATTGAGATCCATATTAGGTCTATTTAACTATTATAGAGAATACGTTCCACATTATGCCAACCTTGCAAAGCCTTTAACAGATCTGACCAGAAAAACTGTTCCAAATGATATTCCATGGTCGGAAGATGCTGAAAAGTCGTTCAATAAGTTAAAGGAAAGCTTATGTGAAGTTACAAACCTTTATACCCCAGACATGTCCAAACCGTTCGAAATAAACACTGATGCTTCCATATCACGTATTGGTGCCTGTTTAATGCAAAGGGACAAAGACAACATGTTAAAGCCCATAACTTTTGCCAGTCAAAAGCTTACTCCAGCTCAATCAAAGTGGAGCACAATTGAAAGGGAAGCGTATGCTGTAATCTGGGCACTTGGGAGATTCGAAATGTGGACTTATGGAACCACCATAATATTGCATACGGATCATAATCCCCTAAAGTACTTAACAGAGGGAACTCCTAAGAACGCCCGATTGCAAAGATGGTCGTTGGCACTATCTCGCTATCAGGTATCTATTGCCCATAAACCGGGTAGTGCTAATACAGTGGCAGATGCTTTATCTCACATTTATGAGTAAAAATATATATATATATATCTTGTATTATTTCATTATTATATATTGTATAATGTGTATTGGTAATATGTAAATTTTTAGTATATAGTGTATAAGAATTTATATATGTAAGTAGTTTAAGTAAATGCTCTCGATGGGACGGGTAAAGAAATAAGACTTTTAAGTAGGACTTTTCAGTAAGACTTTTTTTTTAAGTAAGACTTTTGGTAGGACTTTTAAGAATAGTTTCACAGTGTGGGACACCGTCCAACATGTGGAAACTGGAGGGAAGGTCGCCTCTACTCCATGATGCAAGAGCTTTTTAGAAACTGTCGAATGGCAACGGCCTGCGAGAAGAGAGACTCTGAGAGTGTTCGGAAGGGTGCGGTGTCGCGCGGTGGAAGATTCTATACGAAATATGTAGTCGTGAATTGTGTTAACTATTATTCTGTGTTTGTGTATTGTCTTCAATGTGTTAGTCAGATATATATTAAACGTGTTTAAATGTACCAGTGAGTCGCTTATGTTATTTCCTGATCAAAAGTTATCGGATCTACATGAAGCGTGATATATAAAACGTTCTAAATTTACAATTTCTGAAATACCGTTTGGGATAAAGGATCTTTGGCATGGCGGTTATTTTAGATCTTTAGAAGTGTAAATGCTCGCTAAGAACTGTTTCTAGAAAAAAAAATTGAAATTTAAAAAGTTAAATGATCGAAAAACATTCTAAAAACCTTCTACATTACTATTTTAATGGGATTGTTAGTACATGAACTTAAAATATTTGACATGATTGTTATCTTTAAGACCTATATACTCTCAGCAAACATTTTCTAATAAATTCGAAATTTAAAAGAGTGCAAGAACAAAAAAAGTTATAAAATTCAAATTTCTGTGATAGCGTTAGGGATAGAAACTTGAATTTTGGCATGGGGGTTACTTTTTAGATTTAAATAGTCGCTAAGAACAGTTTCTAAAAAAGAAGAAATTTAAAACTTCGAAATGACAGAAAAGCGCTATATGAACAGTCTAAATTATGATTTATTTGGAATTGTTGATGCTAGAAATTTTAAATTTGACATGCTGGTTACTTAAAAGGTGTAAAAGTTTGTACAGAACAGTTTCTAAAAATTTAGAAATTTAAATGGATGCAGGCGTTAAAAAGTTCCAAAATTGCAATTTCTGTAATACTGTTCAGGATAAAGGTCTGAATTTTACTTTAAAGATGTAAATGCTCACTAAGAACTGTTTCTAAAAACAATCTAAATTTTAAAAAGTGAAACAAACGAAAAATCTTCTAAAAACTTCTACATTATGATTTTAATAAGATTGTTAGGGTTAGGAACTTGAAATTTGACATGGGTCTTATTTTTAAGGCATAAGTGCTTGCAAAAAACATTTTCTAAAAAAATTAGAAATTTAAAAGGTTGCAGGAGTGAAAAATGTTATAAAATTCAAATTTTTGTGATATCGTTAGGAATAGAAACTTTAATTTTAGCATGGTGGTTACTTTTAAGATTTAAATACTCGCTAAAAAATTGTTTCTAATAAAAGATAAATTTAAAAGTTCGAAACAAGAGAAAAGCATTCTATGAACATTCTAAATTATGATTTATTTGGAATTGTTAATGCTAAAAACTTGAAATTTGGCAGGCTTGTTACTTGTAGGGCATAAAAGTTCGTACAGAACAGTTTCTAAAAATTTAGAAATTTAAACAGACGCAGGAGTAAAAAAAGTTAAAAAATATCATTTCTGTAAAACCACTTGGGATAGAGGCCTGTGTTATGGCATGGTGGTAACGTTAAAGCTGTAAATAATCACCAAAATCGAAATTTTAAAAGGTAAAACCAGCAGAAAACGTTCTACATTATTATTGTAATGTGATTGTTAGGATTAGGAACTTGAAATTTAACATGGTTGTTATTTTTAAGACATAAATGCATTCAGAGAACATTTTCTAATAAATTAGAAATTTAAAAAGGTGTAGGAGTAAAAATCGTTCTAAAATTGCCATATTGTCATCATTCATACCGTTGGAGATAGAAACCTGAAATATGGTATGGTGGTTTACTTTTAAGATGTAAATGAAAGAACCATTTCAGAAAACTTTTAATTTAAAAAGATGAAATGAGCGGAAAACTCTAGAAACGTTCTAAATTATGATTTGAATGGAATCGTTAAGGCATGAACTTGAAATTTGACATGATTGTTTCTTTTAAGATGTCAATGCTCGCAGTGAACATTTTCTAATTAGTTCGAAATTTAAATGAGTACAAGTGCAAAAAAGTTTTAAAATTAAAATTTCTTTGATACCGTTCAGGATAGAAACCTGAAATTTGGTATGGTGGATTTAAATACTTGCTAAGAACGGTTTCTAAAAAAGGAGAAATTTAAAAGTTCGAAACGAGAAAATTGCATTTTTTGAGCTTTCTAAATTAGGATTTATTTGGAATTGTTAATATTAGAAACTTGAAATTTCACATGCTTGTTACCTCTGAGGTGTAAATGATCATGCAGAACAGTTTCTAAAAAAATTTTAATTTAAATGGATAAAAAATGTTTTAGTTTGAGTGAGTAGACTATTTAAATTATACATAATCTGTTTTTTAAAAAAGAAATGATATCTACAAAAAAAGAACTTTTCAAAAGTTAAAAAAAAAAAAAACAACGTGAACGAAAGTTGTAGCTAAAAATAGTGTGATATCAAATTTCCAAGCTTATATTATGGTACTTATGTAACTTTTCCATTAAATAAGTTACCATATATAAATCAAGTGGCTATGTATATGTTGGTAGAAATTGTTTTTTCCTGTATTAAATACATCATAACATGTTTCTGAAAATTCAATTTTTTATTCAAATTATCCATCTTTCCATATATATATATATATATAATATGGAAAGATGGATCTTTATATATATATATATACAGTAGAAGATCTTTAAAATGCAAATCTAAAAATGCAAGGTTTTGCATTATATAGAATTTTGTGTGATATAGATAATTTCATATATATCATTAAAATTTCCTTGTAAACAGGGCAAAATATGTCTGGATAATATCAATATATGGTAGATTTTTATAGCGCATTCCTTGTTACCAAAAGTTGTGCAGATTAAAAATTTTTACATAATTTAGATAATTTCACATATTGTTAAATTATTTTATAAACATGATCGAAATATGCAGACAAAATCATATCACTTATTTCCAAAATTTTTAATTTTTTAGGAATATTTTCATTAAACTCGGAATGAAGGAGATAGTGATCAATAATGTTTGAAACTTAGTCTTTTAGAAGGTAGCAATATTTCTACAATGTGGATTGCAGGTGCTTCTTAACAGCAAAATTCATTGTTTACATCTCAGAAGTTGTGTGTTACATAGAGACTTGCATTATATATATTGCATTATATTTAAACATAGAATTGTGTTATAAAGACCTACTATATATATAGCTTTTCTTTAGTACAACAAAAAGATGATTGATCCAGTTATAAGCTTCCAAAGAATTACCCATTTTTTAAAAAGTTTTCTTAAAAGATTTCTGAAAAAAAATAGACTTACAACAAATTTCCTAGAATCATTTCCATTGCTAGCACCATTTTCTTCTCCATCATATGCTTCGTCTTTTACAACTTCATATGTATGAGCGAATTCCCAGCCCAAAACATTTCTAGCATATTCTACAACTGCTAGTTGAAATCCTAAGCAAATACCTAGTACAAGATTAATAAAAAAAAATTAAAGGAAGAAAGAAGAAAAGGCTCCAAAGTGCATATTGAGTTACTTTTTCTGCATGAAACATCAATTCTAAAGCTATATTGAAAACAAATATTAAAATGGAAAAAGTATTACAATAAAATGATATAAAAATCGTGAAGAAAGTGTAACTTTCTTTACAAAAATATATAAATATGGCGAAGTTAAAAATATATTATTAAAGGAAAGTTATATAATAAATTTAACAAATAAGTGCCCAGAAAAATTCAAATGCAGAGAAAACTGTGAAATTTGTGCCCATGACACATAAATAACCATTAGGCTTCTTGCTATGGAACATGGAATTGGTAAAGAAATGGTCAGAACAATCCTAAAAAAAGACTTGCACAAGAGAAAAATTAGTTCCTGGTTCATGGTGTAATGCAATGTATTTTTGCTCACATGTGAAGTGTGAAGGAAGAATAGTTTCAGCAGAACACCTGGCTTATGCTGCATGACAATGTGCCCGTACATTTTGTAAAATCTTTTCTCTTCTTCAAGATTAAGTGTGCCTTGTAAAGGGAATGGCATTCAGAACGTTTAACACACTGTGACCGACCAACTGAAGAAGGCACCAGCTCAGGACTTCCACTGTGGGTTTGAACACCTGTATGATTGATGTATTGAGTTCACTGAAGATGATTTCATATCTGTGAAACAACTTCTTGTTTTTCCATAACTGTATCTCATTATTTATTTGGTGCATTGTGTACATTAACAATATTAAAAAAAATTATATTTAAAAAGAGATAGATAACAAAGTATGTCATTTAATGTGTTGAAAGGAAAAAAACTGATTTAAATTGCATAGGAAGATTTCATTAAGTATAAGCTATGTTCAGGCTTGGCATCAATTGATTACTTTTTTAGTTGATTGATTAGTTGACTAAATTTTTAACCATACAAATTTTAATCATAACTGAAATTGAAATAGCAATTCTTTTAAAGTTTTTTCCTGATTAATTTAATCAGAACTAATTGAATCATGATTAATTTCATCTTTAATCTGATTACTTAGACGTAAATTATATATATATTTAACCAAATATCTATTTTGAATTTTAGATTTTAAAATATACATATAAATTAATAAAATGCATAATTACCTAAAAATGGTATTTTATGAGTTCGTGCCCACTTTATGGCAGAAATTTTTCCTTCAAGACCATTGAGACCAAACCCTCCAGGGACAATTATTCCCCTAGATATAACAAAAAATTATGTTAATAGATAAATAAAGATAATCAAGATCAATATATAAAGATAGAATAATTAAACAAAAAGTATGAGATTTTTGGCTCCTGATCTGTCTATTTTTTTATTATTTAATTATTTTTATTTTTTGGGGGGTGTAAGACATAAGGTTAGAAACACATTACTTTAAATGCTGAAATTTTTATTATCTGCAATTTTTTAAATCTTTTTTACTTTACATTATGCACCATGAATGAAAATGTATACTATTTAGTAGACAACCATTATTTAGTTTAATGAGAAAGTATTTTTAATTTATTGATTTAAAATAGTAGCAGATTCTACGAGATCAGTGATAATTTTAAATATTCATTTACCATGACAAAGAAGATACCCATAAAAATTAAATAGATATACAAGAAATGTGGCATCATTTTGTTTCTTTTTAGATATTAATAAAATAATTCAACATAAATTGCTGACATTTATGTTATAGATGAAGAAGGACTGAATTGGAGACTCAGTACAATGTTTGATGTAGTTGACAAAATTTGTGACACACTGAATAAAATAACTTTTTGTGACCAACTGATGATTTTTGTAATGAGCAGAAATCCTGAAAAAGAGGAAAATCACAGATCCACAGAAGAATGTCACACAAAGTTCTCCCAACCAATCCCAATTCCACCAAATCATGACAAAACGTTTCATTAGGTGAAAAAAACAAAAAGATTGAAATTGCCAAATTGCAAGAGTTAATTATTTTCTTCTTCTTTTGCCGATATTCTCAATGATGTTATTGAAAGATTGAAAGTTTTCTGTGTAACTTATTATTTATGTTTTAATTTTTCTCAGAACTTATTCACAACTTTTTTTAATTTATTTATTCATTTTATTTAACTCATGCTACACCGAATCCCAAATTAACTTAGGTTTTGTTTCATAAAACTATTTACATAGAAATAAAACAGACTAGAATTTTTTTTCTCTCGATTTTGCAAAACAGCTATAATATACTTGTTTTATCAGTTTCTATAATCAATAGTTCAATTTGGATCAATAATGGCTCCAAAAACAATTACAAAAAATTTAGAATCCTTGTTTCACAATGAATCTATTTCTAACAATTTTTTAATTTAGCTATAGTTTTTTTTATTTTTATGATTAGCCAAATTACTAAGATTAGTCAAAAGTCAGGGATCTCATGCCCTGAGTATTACATGTGTAAGTATTATTTTCCTCAGACGATAAAAAAAAAAGTTTTAAATTGTATGTGAAACGTGACAAATGTGGTGTGTTCGTACTATAACTAGTTTCAGTCAAATGAATTATATCGTCTGTTATTATGATATGATTAATTTCCATAATAAAATAAGTAAGGTCATTTTAAGTTGGCAACATTTTATCTTTTGTTGACATTTACTGAAAATTCCAATGGGAAACTTAAGCCTAGCCTTGAAAATTTCAAAACTTGAAATCCATATTTACACTTTTTTCATTTAATATCTATTTCTGTGGAAACATCTATCCAAAAAATTGTCGGTAGATTATAAGATTGCTATAATTAAAAAATTTTAGTATACAAACTAGGTTTTTAAATTCACGGATACAGAAATAATATGACTCCATCTTAACCCCCTGACCGCCGAGCAAAAGGGCAAATTTGCAATGTTTTCTCTGTGATTTTTTTAAAATGCTGAAAAAAAATGAATTTTCAAACTTGATGTAAAAAACTTAATTACGTATATGAGTATAACACTTGAGAGTATTATTCATTTCTCAATGTTTTAAAACTGCATTATATTTGTAGAAAAATATTAATTTAAACAATTCTTCTATTGCAGTGAAACCTACAGCATAGTGAATGGATATAGTAGTTCACAGCGGTGAGAAGGTTAAATAGGATGTGGTCACCATGGCAACCTAGAATCATAAAATATCATGGGGTATCACTGAATTAATTATGCATGATAGGATGTAATAGAATGAAGAATGTGACTATAACTTGGTCAGAGAGGTTGTAAAATGTCATATACATCATATATGGCTATAACATCATATATGGCTACAACATCATACATGTCAGATAACTTGGCAATACATCTCAGTCGCTTGAGGATTAATCTTCGGAAGCTGCTATAACAAAGAAGTACTGATTTTTAAGAAATTCAAATTACTTAAAACTGGGTAGTTGTTGTGCTGTTATATGCAGACAAATGAACGGACAGACCAAATGATGACTATAGGTGCTATGTATTTATATAATTATGAACGCACCAACAAAAGTACATAGATGTAAATCATGGTAGTTAAAGATGTCTGTAGACATCTTTTCTTCTGATAACTGTGCATAATGCTGTGCCTATTTTTGAAATGCTAAGGCTGTTATGGTATAGACATATTACAGTCAAATCAGTAACGTAAGGATGTGGGTAGATGGGGTTAATTTTCCTTTTTCTAAGATGTTTTGCCTGTTTTAAAATCATTTAGGATCTGTATTTACTGTCTCTCTGATTAATCTTTGAAGATTGTTCAAATGTGTTATACAAGATCAGAAACATAAATTTATTTAGAAAGTTATAATGTATTTCAATTAGATTCATTTTATCTTTTCTTTTATTTACTAGGGGGCCTACCCCCTGCGAGCTACGCTCGCCAACCCCCGCTCAGACTTCGAGGCCTCTAAAAACATGACAGCGTGCTTTATTTAAAAAATATTGATAAATCTGTAATTGAGTTGCCGTGCTTTTAATGTTTTAATGGGGCATTTTTTTATTATCATGTCCTCATCCACAGCTATTGCGACAACTGACGACTGTTTTCGGGATTGATAAGTGAAATCAATTACACCTTGAAAACCAGCGTGTATAAAATGGTTAGGTTTAAATTGTGGCTACCTCTCGGACTTTTATAACAACGATCTGTATTCTATTCTTCCTTTGCGTTTAAGGATGAGAAAAATTCCATCTGCTTGTGAATAACATTAAGAACCACGGTATTGAAAAGTACTATGTTACAGACATTTTCAGTAACAGGTTTTAATTTTCTCTCTATTTTAGTGAACCATCATGCATATTTTTATGTTATTTTAAATATGTAAATTATTTATTTTAATTAATATGTATGTACGAATTTTCTAATAATTATTTATCATACAAAATTAAATAAATATTTTGTGCACGCATGCCTGCATTTATTCGGCATCAATTGATGAGATATTTAAACAAATTTGTTATCCGCGATAATGTTACACCATGTTATGTCACTTGAATACTGTCCATAAGAAAATCGGGTACTTTTCCAGTATAGGATCCTTTGCTTTTAGGTTTGGCGTAATTCGAGCTTCAAAAAGGGATAGATTCGTTAATATTCATAGATTTGTTGCCAAAAGTTATAAAAACAAACCCAATGAACTTTTGGTGCTTTTCCATTATAGGGGTCTTGACGTTTTTTTAAAAAGCTTGGCGGATATACCAAGCAGGATAGAAAACCAAGCAGGATATTTTATTCTCCTTCCGTTCAGTTGGGCAATTATTATTTTATATATTCGTTTCAAATATCCGAATTAGTGATTTTATAAATTCGTTTAATTAAATTTTACAAAAAAATAACAAAATGATATCAATAAATAATAATTACTATTAATTCCTTTTCCCCCCTTTCTTTTGCGTTTACATAAATGACGTCATTTGGACGAATTTATTCAAAATATTTTCAGTTCATAAATTAAATTAAATGCTGACAGACGATTGGATCCTAACGATAGAAATGTGATTTTTGTTTTCAAATTTTCCTGAAAAACATATTTAATCACAATCTTGTCTTCATTATCGATTGAAATAAAAGATAAATCCAATTTCAATTTGAAAATGACGAATGAAAAGAAATCAATAATCCCTATCGGGATACTTTTCAATTTTTTTCCCTTTTTTGTCACAAAAAAACTGAGTAATTAGTTGCCATCATTACAGAAATGTCATTAAAATTAGAAAAAAATTAATATCTCGAAAACTAATTCCAATTTCAAAATTCTATTACCAGTTTTGACATCCGCGGATTTTTATGGACAATTAGTATTAATTTCACAATCAAGCGTTTAATATTTTATTAAAAATAGCCCTGAAACATAATCTGTCGTTTAATCAGTCGTTTCATAAAATCGTTTCATAAATTCGTTTCATAAAATCGTTTCATTAGGATTTTATATATATAGGGTAGATTTATTTATTTTTACCACCATAGTTTTTACATATGTTTTACTTTATTATTCACATATTAATATATAAAAAAATTACAACTGTGTTATGAGTTCTTCATATCGAAAAGAAAATCAAATTGATATAATTGAGTTCTATTAAAATTTGCTAAATAAACCTGTTTCTGAGCCAGTGTATGTGGTGTTAAAATCTGTGATCTTATAGAAATTTGAGCAGCTGTAAATTTTTAATATTTTGCAATAACCCCACTTTGCATTCTTTAAGGTCAGAAACAGAAATTATGTAGAAAATTTTATTCTTATCAATGTCTTGGAATAATGTAATTGAAGTTAGTAAAGGAAGACATCCTTTTACTAAAAAAAATCTTTATTTGATCCACATGAAATAATAAACATTCTTTCTTCCCGGGCCTTTAAAAGATTGTAGAAAAAATAAATCAATCCCTAAAGGCTTCTTATAAGATTTCTGGTAATCATTTTTATCAAAATTTGTTATAATGGCATTTTCTTCAGCTAAACAACGGCATCACCTCAGGGATCGATGGTTCAAACTGTATTGACTCTGAACCGTATGTTGAAATATCAAATTTTATAAAAAAGTGGTCTCCAAAATAAAGTCATGAACACTTTTAAATGATACACAGAAAAGTGAAACTACCATTTTCCAAGCGATGATGTAACCCGGGGCTGGAGATGAAACAGATCGCTACAACTACGGTAATAAAGATAACAGCACTAACAACAAAAAATGTGAGAATTCTCACAGTATAAAACATTTAAAATATCTTGAAATAGTAATCAATTACAGAGACGGTAAATATACATCCAAAAAATAATCAAAGCATCTTAGAAAAATTAAGAAAAAATTTTACCCTTACGGGGTGGAGGTAAAAATCATGCTTGTCTACCCATCTAATTTGGCACAAAAAAATATAGATATAAATTTTACAAAAGCAAAAGTTTCTTACTCGCATTTGCATAGAGTTTGCCATGCCTCATGATATCTAAGTGCATCCTGCTCTCTAGTTGTTTCTTCTAAGTCAGTAGCTGCAATGAACTAATAACAAAATAAACAGGAAAAAAAATTATAGAAAATCCTTTAAAACAGTAAAGATATTTATTATTCTGAATTATGAAAAAATATAAGAAGCTACTACAAACAAATTATTTCAAAAGATTATGAAATGGCATTATCATAAGTAAATGCACCAGAAGAATGAATGCTTGTTTTAGAAATTAATTTTTCAGCATTCTGAATAATTTCATCTTAATTTATATTATGTAGCACAAACATGTCAATTTGCCAGAAAAGCTAAGCTTATAATTAACATTCAGTGTATAGCAACCTGCATTATCTCTTTGAACACATGTATCTTCAGTTCTAAATATAACAATTTCAACTTTACTCCATCAAATAGAATGAAAGCATGTATTTCCAAATAAAGTTTGTTTAAAAATCATGATTTAATTTACTGATTTTTGATGATTTTTAAAATAATTTTCAAGCATGAAGATATTTAATCAATCAATACTAAGCAAAACTAAACATTTATTTGAGGCTACAATAATCTATACTAATAAAGGAAAGTTTCGCTATCTGTGTGTGCGATGGCTAACGAAATCTAGCGCACCTAGAAGCCTGAAATTTTAGGTAAGGATAGTCCAAGACCTCTCCTGATGCACTTGAGTCTCAGAATTTTAATAATTCAGCAAAATATTAATTAAAAACTGATCAATAACTCATCCCTTTTTATTATGAGCCAGCTTTCATTACTTGCGCATGCCCAGAACCTGATTTAACGCAGTGCACGAGAATGAAGAATGTGTTTATTTTGCAATTCTGTTTTAACTTCTACTGACTACACCGCTCAGTTTATTTAGAAACGAAACACATGTTCTGAAAGATTGCACTCTTACATCTCAAATGCCATAATCAATTTAAAAAAAAAAAAAAAATTAACCCTTTGAAAAACATTTTTGAAAAAGGGTCGTTTTGCTGGATTAATGTTCTTCCCCCTTATGCCAATGTCCCTCCACAGCGCAATTTTAGAGGGACAGACAAACCAAACATATGCTCTTAAAGCTAAAACGTTCTTCTAATAGATGGCATAATTATTTTTTTTAAATACAGATTTTAACACTTTGAAAAACACCAGCCAACGCAGGTCATTTCATGCCTCACGAGAAGATTTTTTTTATTACGCTAAAAGTAACTAAACATTCGTATTTCGACACAATCTTTTTAAAGCGGTCTTTCTCGGTAGACCAGATTTACATCACCTACAAAAATTTTGAAAAATTCAAACAAGAAATATTTTTTTTAATAAAATCTCGGCAGAACCCCATAATAACGGGGTGTTTCTATGTGGTTAAGCTCAGCTTTGGGTAAACGTTTTCACTATTTAATATGCATATATTTTCACATAATTTTATAGAGGACTTGGAAACAGTTATATAAACGATTAAAATTTCAGAGAGTTCAGGTGAAAAATACTATTTTTTCTAAAATGTTAATGGACCCGACGTGAAAACTACAAAAAGCGAAAAGAAAAAATATTTATTTTACAACCAGATAACAATATTTGTGACATAATTTTTACACAGGCTGTAAAACCGTTATATCTATTACCATTAAAAATTTCAAACGGTTTCGACAACAAAAGCTATTTTTTTTAAACTATGAAATGATCCTACGTGAAAAAAGGAGAAAATGTTTTTTTTTTTTATAATTTCCTGATTTTGTCATTAAAAATATAAATTCATACAAAATTGGATTAAAGATAGAAAATAATACAAATTTGGGGTTAGTTAAGGTTTTATCATGGGCCCGTGCAATGTCGGGCGAGTCAGCTAGTATAAAATAAAGCATCAATTGCAAAAACATAAATAAATATGCAAAACAAAGGAGAAAGTAGTAGATTTAACACATTTAGCAATTTAACACACAAAGATAGTGGTTGCATCTTCTGATTTCATTAAAATATTACAGTTAGTAATTAAGACACAGCAGTTTTATTCTTTGCACAAGTTTAATTAATACAGTGTATTATTTCAAAGCACTATATTGCTATAATAATATTAATTTTTGCAATGATTACTAAACTGTCAATTTAAGTAGCAAATTTAATAAATCCTCAATAATCTTCTACATATAAATTTTTCAGCATTACTTTAATATGCTATGAGCTCATATTGCAAAACAAAATATGCTGATTTCAATAAATTCTCAACTTTTTCTAAACTATGGTTAAAATTCTAAATAGAACGACTTTCATAAAATTCCTGCATTATAAAAGTATTCCTACATATATTTTAACAAAAATACCATAGAATTAAATATTTATAATAGAAAATTAAGTATTTATACAATAATATTCATAAGTAAAAAGTGAAGAGTCACTTAAAAACAGTATATTGTAAGTCAAGGATTCTGTAGCATAGACTGGAAAATGTATCAATTACGTGATTAAAGAAGATGGCTTAGATTTTTGATAATTGGAACTTTTAAACCAAGATTGGAACTTTTTGAATTTTATGACCTGTTTTTACACAACATACGATTGTTTTTAAATATAAAACTTCTGTATTTTATAATGATTTATAATAATATTAATAGTCATCACTGAAAAAAATATATATATCAAAAACACGTAATGAGACAGTATGTTTGAGATTTTCACTAAGCATATAATAAAATATATTCTAAGTTGATAAGTCTGTTAATATATTAAATAAAATAAAATTAGAATATTTTTTAAAAATCTTAACTTCTAGTATATGTAATAGTAAATTATTCTTTAAAAAAATACCATTTAATATATCTATCAAATATTATTTCAAAAATAAAAGAAATTACCTAGGAGTGAAATGGTTCTAACTGTTTTGATTCTATTAAGGGTGTTCTCAAAAAAATATTTTTTGCTGCAAAATTTTTCTGACACATTTACGGACTTAGACAACATAAACTTTAATACAACACTGTCATTTCACAAAGTTGGTTACCAATACTTCATAATTTTCTTTAGAGATGTTTCATATTGTATTCATTATACATTTTACAACAAATAAAATTTATTATACAGGGTGTCCCAAAAAAATTTTTACAACTTCAAAATTTTATTTAAAAAAAAAAAGAATAGGCCTACAGCAAAACTAGTTACAACAAATAGATAGAATAACTCAGAAAGTTTTTTCTACAGTATGTTTCTGATCATAGATGGTTGTGCAACATGTAAACAATTTATTAAATAATTCAATTATTAAAAATGGTGGATTCCGTGAAGAAAGCTCAATGTGTTGATTGGTTTATCAAAACAAAATCCGATACTCAAATGCAAAGAAATTATCGAACGAAGTATGGGAAAACGCCACCATTTCGTTCAAGCATTCTTGAGTGATATCACATGCTAAAACGTTCATGGACTGAATTGGAATATCGTCTTGATATTCTTCGTGCTACGAAAGGATCTCACGTTGAAGTTTACTAAGGCAGTACAAAAAACTTTTGAGTTATTGTTATAACTAGTTTTGCTGTAGACATATTCTTTTTTTTTAAATAAAATTTTGAAGTTGTAGATCTTTTTGGGACACCCTGTGTATTTTTAAAAAACTAATCAATCATTTTGTGACCTACCAAGACATTGCCCATGAACCACTGGTGGGCCATGACCCATAGTTTGGGAACTGTTATTATAGAAGATTAAAGAAACTAAGTAGATGACATTTTATTTTATCCAGTTTTGTTAGTTAGGACCTCGTTATTCCAAGGCAACAATTTGTAGTGATTGTATTTGCAGAGTATACAGTAACAAGTAATATACTTCCTGATTAAAAAATAAAATTCATATTTAAATACAGGTGTCTCGCAGTTTCGGTTAGTGTGAGTTTCAGTTATCGCGGTAAACTTTTTTTAGATGCTCCCTCGATTAGTGTGGGAAAATTTTCCATAAGTGCGCAAAGCACGGAATGGGTGATGCTTTTTTTTTTTTTCAGCAAGATGGCATTGAATTTTTTAAAATTAAATTTGCAGAAAATGACAACAAAAGAAATAACGTCAAAGAATTCTCAGAAGCTTTTCAAAAATTAGGATTATTCAGACAGCATTTGATAAATAAAGACCAAGACATAAGTGGAATTAAGCAGCTGCACCATGTATTAGAAAATAAAATTTTGCTTTACTGCAAGATGTATTCCAAAAAGAAGAAAAAAAATTGATAAGTTTTTGATAAATTGTACTACAATGTGTTTTAAATCGTTTTTTTTTTTTTTTAATTAACCTAATGGTAAATAAGCTAACACAAATAACCTAAAAAATTACAGTAATGCAGAATTAAAATTGACTTTTCAATGCTTCTCAAATGTTATTTATTAAATTAACTCACATGTTTATGTTAATAGAAATTCGTGAAAACACGATAAACTTTTATTAAAGTTTAAAATAAAGCAGAAATAAATATTTTCGAACACTAATACATTAAAATCAATATCATAATACAATATTACATTGTATATTCATGAAAATTATGTTTTTGAGAAAGTTGGTTGTGCATTTATTGTAGTTTTTCCTATTCAATGGGTGTTTTGATTAGTGTAATAATATCATCACAAAATTAATTAACTGCATTAATTGAGGGAAACCTGTATTGCAATGCACAAATTATAAAAAAAAATTAAGATATGCAGTTAATTCCAGTAAACCTGTATTGCAATGTACAAATTTAAAAAAAATTAAGATATGCAGTAAATACCAGAAACAAAAGCTAAAATGAACAGAAAATTGGCATTAAAATTTTTTTAATTAAATTAGTAGTGATATATATATTTTTAAAGTTTAGCACAATTTTCTAAGTAATTCAACATTTTAGAAAGTAATAAGAAATAATTTACAGTAAGAAAGACAAAAACTACAATAAATGTAATTTTATTCACTTATAAATATTACCTTTAAATTTAGCTTAAAATTACTCTGTATTGCAGCATGCATTAAGGCTTTTGTCACAGAAGCATAGGCATCTTCTAATCCAGTGTACTTCCCAACAAGACCAATTTTAACTTCCTTCATTAAGGTGTCAATTTTTCGGGTAAAACCTCTCCATTCTCTAGAACAGCGACGAAAATCACAAGAAGAATCAGCAGCCAGCATCTTTAGAGGAAGCTTAAGATGATCATGAAAGAACTGAACTAGTCCTTGCTCCTCCATGAAGATTGGGACGTGATACACAGATGAAACATCATGTAAACAAACAACCTATACAAAGAGATATATGCAGATTAGAAATATTTACAACTCTTCTACAATGTCACACCATAACAATGAATAATACGCCTTAAAATTTTAATTATGCATATATTTCCACAAGATGTATTTTTGGTACTACTTGATTATCTCATCAACCATTTTGCCAAACTATTCGCCAAATTATACAAATGGAAGAATGTTGCCATTTTAAAATTAAGTTAGGAAAATTAATGAATTTTAATTTAAACTAAAAGTAAATAAAAAATATGGTTACTTTAATGATGACATTCAGTTATGACATAGCAACATACCAAATATAAAATTTGATTTATTCAAATGATTTCGGACAAAAGAATAAAAACTAAGAATTGTTTACGTATTTAAATGCAGAATTATTAAGTTAAACCATAAACAAACAGATATTTTAACGATATTTCATTTGTGAATAAACTAAAAGTATTTTAAATGTAATAAGTGAATTCATTAAGGGACATGATAAATATCAATGATAAGGAAAGATTGTAAGGAACTTAATGCTCCTTATTTAGTTAAAAAACGTAGACTGATATAATATAAAATGTATGTAAACATTTGATATATGCTTGAAGGGAAAAAAAATCAAAATGTATTATATATTTTCTTTTTTAATCGCTTATTGACATAATTTTTATTTTAATTAACAAAAGAACAAATAAATTAGTAAAACATTAATAAAAATACAAATAATAGGTCAAATTGAAAATCACTTGATGATGTAAAACACGTGTAACGTGTTTAATGTCAAGTGAATGTGACATTTGCGATCATCCATTATCGGCATTTAATCTTATAGTTTGGCGATAGTTTTATAGTCGACAGGATAATCAAGTAGTACCGTATTTTAAAATAAAAAATATATTGTGATGCATATGTTATTGCTTATAAATTGATTTTTTTTATAAAATTTTGCATAATTCTTAAAAATAATAAAGAAAAAAAAATTGAGTATTTTATCACAAAAATCTAATATCGGGTCAAGAATAAACACTTGTTGATAACTTTCAATATTTATTAGAAACTTCCTTTAATTTCTTATACAAAGGAAGCCATTAAGAGTGATTTCTTCCTTACCCTCTTATAAAAGAGTATAAGATGGGTGATATTTATGTGCATATTAAGAAGTTCTGATACCATACTATTAAAAAATAGATTGAAAGTAATAATATTATTAAAATTGGCCATTTTCAATCATATAACTCCAGTTATATATATAACTTTTTATGTTTGAACATGTTAATATGTCAAGAAATAAAATTTAGAATAATATGAGACTGTGTAACTCCTCATTTGTGTGTGAAAATTCAGTTTTTTTATTATTATTTATTTACTCCAATGCATGTTTTTTATTTTGTACTTTTAAAAAGCTAAATTCACCCACCTAAAATAAGTCAAGGAGTATTTTCAGTTCTTGAAAAAAAATATTGTAATATCACAGATTCAGATAGCAAAACAAACAACACATGCCTGACAGGAAAATTTTGTTTATGTATTTTTTTACAAAGATTTTGGAAAATATATTAAAAAGAATGTATCACATACAGTTTAGACACAAATCAGGAATTTCTCTCTCATTGATAAGCTATAAATTTAGTCATAAAAACACCAAACAACACGCTAACAGACAACTGCTAGTTGCTGCATATGAAGTAGTCATAAGCAATGCACAGTGCAAAAATTTAGAAAACGGGGAGATTTGTCAAAGACAAAATTTATTTAATAAAAGTGAACAGTGCTGAAGAACTGAAAACATGCATAATTGCTGCAATTTCATGTGTCATGCAATCGATGCTGGAACACACATAGGCCGAGATAGATTATGGACTAGATGTTCTCCATACCATGAAAGGTGCACATATTGAAATTTATTGACTATATTAAAAAAAAAAAAAAAAAAAAAAAAAAAAAACAATATCTCAGGTAACACATACGTGAATGTCTAGTTTCTATTCTGTATATATTTTGTTTTATAAATATTTAACATGTGTCAAGGTTTTTTTGATACACCCTGTATTTTAATGTGTGCCTAAACTTTTGAGACAGACTGCAGCTAAAGTTTTAAGCAGAATTTGTTGTCAAACTTTTACACTCACATTGGTATTTTTTATAATGTACTCATAAGAGAGCATTCCTCTCAAAGTTCAGAGTGGTATTTATAATTAAATAATAGTATAATGGCAGTAATTATTATAATTATTGCACATAAAGCAGTTTAAAGTAATAAATACTGAAAAACAATCCACTCTGCATTTTATTTTTACCTGCATAAATAAAATGTTAATTATGAAAATCTAGGCTGTCTGTTTAAAATACTAGAAAAAGAACGAATTTGTAGAACCATCTATTTATATTTTATTATGGTAAGTGACACAGTACTGGTGCGTATAATAAATTTGCTTACTGCATTCAATGGTACTTATGATGCAATATAAATATGTAACTGAACTGCTTCAACACTTGTAAAATGTTTCTAAGTTCATATTAGTGTCCTTTGCACTAAAAAAGTCATTTAGTCAAAAATGGTTGATTACGATAATTTGGAAGGAAGAACTTGATATATATTAAAATATCAAATTTATTTTTTATGAAGTTACTGGGTTCTGGGTTCTATAAGTTATACTTAGAAAAATGCTGAACAAAATCAGAAAGTAATAATTTTTAATCTATGGTCAAAACTCAAAAGTATAATAATCCTATAAGACAAGTTACAATTGTTTATTTCGCGATTTGCAGACAGTAGTGCTTTTTAACGTCATGTCAAATATGATAAAATTGTTGTAAATTAACTATTTTTAAAGATAAGTAAAAAAAAAATTTTTTTATGACAAGTATTTTTTATGACTACAGATGCATAAATGTCACAAATTATAAACATATTACAAATCTTTAGAGGAGGGAAAATAGAAAACATTATTCAGGATAAAAGACCAAACTGATCTTTTCAGAATTTAGGACTAATGAATGCTGTTCATTATTTTAAAAAAATAAATAAACAAATAAAAAAATAAATAAAAGTAAATTTTACTTATGCAAAACAATTAATTTTAACAGAGATCAATCATGAAAAGGAAATGGGGAAGGAGAGAGAAGGGGGATCATGATAAAAACTAAACTTTGAAAATCCATTTATCAAGATTGGAAAATTATTAAAACAGGAAGAATACACACTTGTTCTGGAGGAACATGGCAAAAATTGGAGATCTTTTCTTTAACACTTTCATTTATAGGCAACTCACTTCGACAAACTATCTAAAAAGATATATAAAAAAGATAAATTAAGATACAATAAGAAAATATACAAATTAAATAATTTAAGATAAAATATACTCACTATATCAGGAGAAAGACCTAACCCTCTCAGTTTTCTTACACTGCATTGAGTTGGCTTAGTTTTATGTTCACCAGTAGATTTAGGCTAAAATATACAAAACAGTCAAAAGACTTTCTAATAAAAATAGTAATTATTTAACTCCAAAAAATATCTTAACAAGTTTACACTAATTATAATCCAGAGAAAATATATAAATGAAACCTACCTGCGGAACTAAACTAACATGCACACAGCAGAAGTTATCCCGCTTTACTCTAAACTGAAACTGACGAAATGCCTCAACAAATGGCATGCCTTCAATGTCTCCAATGGTACCACCTAACTAGAAGAGAACAATATTTATTAAAACATGTTCCATAAATAAATAAATGTATAATAAAATATGTGTTGAAAACATTGGTACAAGTTGTGAGATATGACCAAGACAAACTATTTTGAAGACAAACCATCAAGTAACTGGATTTAATATTTCATTACAAAAAATAAAAAGTAAAAATAAGCATAAAAACACAATAAATTTCACAAAAATAACTTTTTTTCCACACAAAATTGGAACTGACACAAGAAAAAGAAAATCAGCACCAACTTCTGAAGGTGTGACAATGAATTCCTGAAACATGTGCAAGAACAATTGAGAGTAGAAAATTTCACTATCTTAACCCATTCAGAACTAGTGGTACCATATGGTCCCAGAATAGTTGCCAACCATTTTGCTGTTTGAATGTCAGTATTTTTTTAGAGAAATCTTCTCTTTATTTCCTGACAGAAACTCTATAAAAAAAGAGGGACAAAAATTTTTATTTTGAAAAATTGGTGTGAAATGCAATTTTGGCATTTTGTCCTTAATGGGCTAAGAAAAATAACATTATGTATACATAGTAATTGTATCAGAAAAAGGGGCAAAATTGCAGAATTCCTGCCAAAAATTGCAAAATCCCATATGTGAAAAATATTAATACTCCTGCCCGCAGGAAGCAGCATGGCTATCGATATTAAAAATCATGAAAGTCACAGATGAAGTTATTCATTCATAGAATAAAAAAACAAAAAATTAGATAGTGTAAAAAATAGACATAAAAAAAAGTTATGTCTTTAGTTAGTCCCAAAATATATAAAAGTTTTAGCTACTGGATCAAACATCACATGAAGGCTTACAATGTCCAATCTTTCTCTATTGACAATAATGTCAGTAATCATACTAAATTTGTTTCAATAAAATAGAACATCTAAGATGAATTACAGTTTCACTATATTTCTTGCATATATATATATATTTTTTTATAGATGTCTTTTTTTTCCCCTCTTAATCTTAGTAAATGATTACTTGAGTTCATTACTAAAGTCACTGAATCCATGCCATGAGCTGTTTTACTGCAAATAATTTAAACTGCTGCATCACTAAAGCAAAATCATATTTGTTTATTAAATAACTTTTTTTTTCATGTATGATGCATAACAACATTAACAGTGTAGACGAAAACAAGTTTTCAATGTTTAAGGCTGGGATATTGAGTATTTTTAACCTGTGAACATAGATTAAGTTTCCGAAATAATATTTTGTTTCAATCCAGAAATTTTATTCAATAATTGAAGTCAAATATTTACAGCAATCTATTAAGTTAGATTTTATAAAATAAAATTTCTTGGTTAAAACATAATTGTTTGATCTGCGGATTATAGACTGGAAATTACAGTATTCAGAATTAAAATAATCTGCTGATGATTTCAGAAAATGGTCGAAAAATACCACATAAATGAATTTCAGAAACCTAAGGTATGTGACATAAAATAACATTAATATAGTATTTAATGCAATAACATTTGCAATTAAATAAGACAAGACAAAGATTTCTATTTAAAAAATACTGGCAACAAAAAAGCATAAAAGTTGGAGTCAGGTATTAGAACACTAAAAAGCCAGTCACAATTCGCCACTGTGATTGACTATCGGGGATATACTCCATTTACAAATACTGGAAGGAAATCTCCCTTCCACTTAAAAATTTGATTTTTTCCCTTTGAGAATATAAAAAGGACAAACTAATTTTGTACAAAATTATTCACAGTAAAAAAATTAATTAAATAGCTTAACTAAAAGTAACATGATATTCAATAATTCTACATATAAAAAAGTATATATATACAAAATCAAACAATAACTTATATGTTATATACTCAGTAAACAAAAATCTGACTGATCTAGAGCCTTACTGTCTGTTATTGCAAAGGTTGATCATAATGTAAATGATCAAATTTTATACTTTTAAATTGCTGAGAAATTTTTATGGGCTAATAATTTATGTTTAGAAAGGAACCAAAGATTTAAAACTTGATACTTTTTCCAAAAGAACAAATGTAAAATTAATATACACATTGAAGATTAGGACCAATCTACAAATAAATGTTTTGAAATATACCAAAATACAAGTATACCAATGTATAACTTGAATATTATCATAAATTGCATAACAAACTTATCACAAAAAAGTTAGGATTTGTTACATATGTGGTTACATGCAGTTAAAATCATAAAACGCTAAAGATAATTAATAATCAAATTAACAAGATTCTATTTTACCTCAATTATGCAAATTTCTGGCTGGGTGCCATCACTTGAGACAGGTTTAAGGGCAACCCTCTCAACCCATTCTTGAACAGCATCTGTTATATGAGGTACAACCTATAAGAAAAATTAATTAAAAATTTAATAAAATTTTTATACATAACACATTAAATATTATAACAGCACTTCTTTTAGGTAGATTTCGTAAGAAATACTACCTATTACATTCTCACCTAAGTTGGAAATTTTGAAAAATTTTTGCAGATCTACGCCGATCATGACTCCCAGAACCCAAAACCACCCCCAGTTCAAAAGTTTATATATATATATATATATATATATATATATATATATATATATATATCTATGTCACTTTTTTCTGACCACGATAACTGGAAAAATTCTGCATAAATCTCTTCCAAACTGATACATAAAATCAAGGGTCATAAAATCTCGGTCAAGTTCGTTAATGGGCAAAATCGAACCAAAGGGGGGGGGGGAATGGGGGGGCTTTTTGTGAAAACAGAAAAATCCTAATAATTTCTTTATTATTATACGTATCGAATCCGTTTAAAGTTATTATTGCTTCTAGGAAAAGGGCCAAAAATGTATGTATGACAGATTTTTGATATAATTAAAAATGGCCCCAAGGGGGGGAAAAAGGGGGGGGTTTTAGAAGAAAAAAAATCATAGCTTCGTCAATTCACAAGATATCAAATCCGCGTAAATTTATTATTAATCCTCTTAGTATTATCTAAAACTTTTATACTGACAAGTTTTTTATAAGACCAACCGTTATAGCAAAAAAAAATTAAAAACAAAAAAAATCCCTGCCGGCTCCGCCTGCAAACAAGTTATTTTTCAAAGTAGGCGGTTCCAACTCCCGCATCTTTTCGAAACTGATACATAAAATCAAGGGTCATAAAATCTCGGTCAAGTTCGTTAATGGGCAAAATCGAACCAAAGGGGGGGGGGCTTTTTGTGAAAACAGAAAAATCCTAATAATTTCTTTATTATTACACGTATCGAATCCGTTTAAAGTTATTATTACTTCTAGGAAAAGGGCCAAAACTGTATGTATGACAGATTTTTGATATAATTAAAAATGGCCCCAAGGGGGGGGAAAAGGGGGGGTTTTAGAAGAAAAAAAAATCATAGCTTCGTCAATTCACAAGATATCAAATCCACGTAAATTTATTATTGATCCTCTTAGTATTATCTAAAACTTTTATATTGACAAGTTTTTTATAGGACCAACCGTTATAGCAAAAGAAATTAAAAACAAAAAAAATCCCTGCCGGCTCCGCCTGCAAACAAGTTATTTTTCAAAGTAGGCGGTTCCAACTCCCGCATCTTTTCGAAACTGATACATAAAATCAAGGGACATAAAATCTCGGTCAAGTTCGTTAATGGGCAAAATCAAACCAGGGGGGGGGGGGGCTTTTTGTGAAAACAGAAAAAAAACCCATAATTTCTTAATTATGATACGTATCGAATCCGTTTAAAGTTATTATTACTTCTAGGAACAGGGCCAAAAACTTATGTATGACGGATTTTTGATATAAAAATTGCCTTAAGGGGGGGGGAAGGGGGGTTTTAGAAGAAAAAAATTCATAACTTCGTCAATTCTCAAGATTTCAAATCCGCTTAAATTTATTATAAATCTTCTTAATATTATCTAAAACTTTTATATTGACAAGTTTTTGATAGGACTAACCGTTATAGCAAAAACAAATTAAAAACAAAAAAATCCCTGCCGGCTCCTCCTGCAAACAAGTTATTTTTCGAAGTAGGCGGTTCCAACTCCCGCATCTTTTCGAAACTGATGCATAAAATCAAGTGGCGTAAAATCTTGGTCAAGTTCGTTAATGGGCAAAATCGAACCAGGTGGGGGGGGGGGGGGACTTTTTGTGAAAACAGAAAAAAAAACATAATTTCTTAATTATGATACGTATCGAATCCGTTTGAAATTATTATTACTTCTAGGAGAAGGGCCGAAAATTTATGTATGACAGATTTTTGATATAATTAAAAATTGCCTTAAGAGGAGGGGGGGAGGGGGGGTTTTAGAAGAAAAAAATTCATAACTTCGTCAATTCCCAAGATTTCAAATCCGCTTAAATTTATTATAAATCCTCTTAATATTATCTAAAACTTTTATATTGACATGTTTTTTATAGGACCAACTCTTATAGCAAAAAAAAAAAAAAAAAAAAAAATCCTTGCTGGTTTCGCCTGCAAACAAGTTTCGTTTCGAAGTAGGCGGTTCCAACTGCAGCATCATCGCAAAAAGGTCGTTTCCTCCGCAATTCCCGACAAACCGGCACCCCACGTTCTGCGTCTTCGAAATCTACCTGTGCCTGTAGGCCGAGCCGTCAGGGATTTTTTTTACAGTGCACTTGCATCAATCAGATTTTAGAAAGTGGGATTTCTTGCCAAATATGATGTATGTTTATATGATTTAAAAAGAGAAAGTGTCAAATTAGTAACCATGCTAAAGAGTTGATTCAAAAACTGCTTTAAATTCTCTTAAAGATATTAGAGCTTACCAACCAGACTTGGCATGGTGAATAAAATTATGTATTGGCATAATCTTGATTGCTTTTCACTAAAATCTTGTACAGTGCAGACGTCAAAAATATTGGAGCATCACTTGAAGGATATATGCCATTATATTATGTTGATAAAAATAAAGTACTTCTTTTAACCAAGGTTTTTATGTAAAATCAACACAAGTTCAAAATACTACGACCAACTTGATTTTTTGTTGTACCCTTGATTAAGCTAACTTCCCCAGCAGGGAGTCGAACATTGGTCCCCTGCATGATAGGTGGGAATACTGACCAACATATGGAAAAGCCATTTACCAAGTTCCAGGATTGAACCAAGTATCATCAATCTAATGCTTTCCCAGCTGAGTGCTTTCAGCACCACACAGGTTTAACCCTCTAATACCCATGGTAGCATATATATATGCTACCACCACTGTTTCCAATTAAGTAGATTTTATAATTCAGATATTCCATATTCATTCCAGAAATTTAAAATAGCAGTATTTGCTTCATTTAATAACAAACATTCCGTCATTAAATAAAGCTAAATTTAGTATTGAAATTGTCTGGTATGAATTCAGGTTTTCTGAATTACAGAATTTCTAGAACATATTCTGCCATGAGGATTAGAGGGTTAAGAAACATTGATCTGATTGATGTCTTAGTATGTTGAATTTCTGACATTGTATTGATTGTGCATAAATATTTAGGCTCAAATACTTTGGGAATTCCATTTCGACATAGAAAGGCTGGAAGAGAGAGATAAAAAGTGAACACAAAACTTTATTTTCAGCAACATAACTGCATAACATAATGGCCTATGGTCTCACATCTATCCACAGAGTATGCCTGTCATAAAATATGACATATTGTAGTATTTAAATCTTTTTTCCCACCTTAACTGATCAAAAATCTTAAATAAATTTCCTTTTAAAATTACATTCTACTAATTAAGTCTAAATACAAAAAAATATATTTATTGGTACGCTCAAACCTTTTATGAGAAGAAATTGTCCATTATCTATAATAATAAGTAACTAAGAGTATAAATAAATAAAACATAGAAATGATTCAGCCTTGCATGATAAAATTTTGCAGTGGGTAATAACTCAATCAATAATATAAAATGAAATAGAATCTATTTACAGCTTGTTTCATTATCTAAGCAATAATCATCATATTAATTCCTCATGATCTTATAAATTACACAGATGTTTAGACTTTCTGAATGACTCAAGGCCAGACTGACACCTACTAATGAACATTTTCAATTTGTTCTTAACATTTTTCCATATACGTTTCTGCTCTGCTCCAGAACAATAACAAAATGTAATGAAAAGGTTTTTCCAGGACCTGGCTGCTAGAATTTGATGGTGGTTGGGCTAGGCTTCTGTTACAATAGACAATTTTTTTCAAAAAGTTTTTAACAGGTTTTTTTACAAAAGATTCTACTATGAGAGGAAATAGATATTCAGATGAGGAATGAAAGCACTGACATAAAGACTTGTTGAGCTAGTTTCCAAAAAATCTTCCTGACAAAAAACATGCCAGCAACATGGTTAAAGGTCTTCACATCAACTTAGTCTTCATAGTCCTTGGCTTTATATTCCTGCATACTGTTTATGTTCTCCGTTCTCCATCATCAAAAGAAAAAGAAAGTATTTTTTGTGTTTCATCAGTCTTTCAAGAAAATAATCTCACTTTATTGTAGAACTATCGATAAACGAATGTGACCAGGTTTGTCATCTGCTTCGGCAAAATTTTCTGGATTCCCCTGCTTTGTGCTATTTATCTACGACTATATTGTACAACTTTTTAATCGTAAAGTTGATTTCTTCTGTGCCCCCCCCCCCCCCAAAAAAAAAAGGAGTTAATCAAACATCTGTTGAGTTAACAACATGAAAGAGTCAAAAAAAAAATTTTTTTTCACATAAAGTAAATCTTGTGTTAGTATAAAAAAGATTTAGTATAGTGATCAGCTTCACAAAAAGCGCAAAATTGTGTATTTCTATTTTATATCATTTATATGAAGAAAAAAAAATGTGTGTCATGATAATGACAAACGTTTTTCTAGGATTTGAATCAACAAATATAATGCATCACTAAATAGTTTTGAACATTTTCATCAAGAAATACAAGTTCTATTTTCATGATATAATATACCTGCAATTTTATACTTATAGTTCAACTCTGCTTTCTAATTTATATATAAATGCTTTTTTTTTTAATTATTATTATGCATTTTGTTATACCTTATTTTTCATATTAATATGGTCTTTTGATTGATGATTCTCAACAAAAAAAAATTTTTTTTTAAAGACAAAGAAAAAAAATTGAAAAAGTTAAATTTTTTTGTATGCTTTTATTTATCATGTTATAGTTTTTTTAACTTTTTATTATTATAGCTTTTCTCTACGTTAATATAAAACTTCCTTCTTATGATATTTGCTTAATCAACCGATTTCTCATTGATAGTTTTTAGAAAAGAGTTAATTTAACAACTTGAAAAAAATTCCTTATTAATTATAAAGTTAATAATTTTCTCTGTCCTTGTCTCTCTCCCACAAAACTTATATCACGATCCTCACAATAATGCTCCAATACTTTTGTTTACACTGCAGAAGATTTACATGAAAAATGACCATGATTACAGCAATATATAATTTTAATTCACTACTGCATGGCTGGTAATTATATTTGATAACTCCTAATTCATTAAGGGATATCAGACACATAAGAGAATTTAAAACAAGTTCAAATTCTTTAAAATAGTTATTAACTTGGCACCTTCATCTTTTTAATTTCCACATACGTACATAATGTGAGTGTATGCATACAAATGGAAAAAATAATGTGAAACGCTATAAGCATTGTAGAGAAATAACCTACTTAATAAACAACATGTGAATCAATTAAACATACAGTGGAACATCGATTATCCGAACCTCGGTCAACTAAACGCATTCCAGAAGGCGAAATTCCAATTTGCTAATCCACTGACGAAGCTTTTTGGTGCCTAGAGACAGCCTTGAAGTGAGTGGAGCAACAAGAAGAGTGTGATTCTGTTCAACTGCTTTCATTAAAACGTATAAGAGATTTAGCAGCAAGAAAAAGAGTGTCCTCTCTGAAGCAAAAGAAAATTTTGGACTTCTTTTCTTAAAATATAGACCTACAGAACTGTACTTTTGATTTCCTGCAGATTTCTTTCATCACTTTATTCCTTGATAGTTTGTTCCCTTTTTCTTGTTGTAAGCACTGTAGTACAAAATACATACATATTTGTGTTTATTATCACTGTTTTTTGTTTCACTATGCTCATATAATACTAGTATGTTTGGCTAAGCTATTGTATTCACCTTGTTTTTTAAATCATCTTGTTTTGTAAATCAAAACACGTTAAACTTTATTATTAAATATAAATAAATTAGTCAATAAAATTAAATAATGAGTTTATAATAAGTAAATATGAATGAAAATTATTTTGGAAATGAGAAACAAAACAATTATGTTTTGATTTAAAAAACAATTTTTAATCAACTCCGTTTGTTTACATTAATGTGTTATGATCACTCTATATTAAAATAGACTGATTCATTTATGCAATTGCTTATTTTATGCACAAAATCCTTTGGCACTGACACTTCTTCAACAATTATTTAATTGTAATGTAAATTATCCCCAGTTTAAATTTTTGTTACAGTAATTCATCCAGTAGATTATAACTTTATCCTCTAAGTTAACTATTCCTTCTTTTCCTGCATTATATTAGAAAATATAAGAAAACATATAATTTTGTAATTCAATCTATCAAAACTTTATGTCTGTGCATATTAGTTAGTAGTAGGGAAACGACAGTTCGGGCTCAGCCGGTGGCACTGTGGCACCGTGCCACCGGCCGGAGGCACCGTACCACCGACCGGAGGCACCGACCCTCCGATCGCACCCGCAATGCACCCTAGCGGGAAAAAATGGAAATTGTGAAAAAAAGGGTTAATTTTCTACTGTAACACGAGGGGTGAAAATAAGAACTCTAAGAAAAGGTTAAATGGACAAGATTATCATACTATAAGATGAATATTGATTTTATATACTAATTTTGAATGACAAACACCTTAATGAGTATCACTAATTAAGCGAAACAATGGAAAAATATCAACCTTAACGAAAAAAGCAGATTTCTTAAGAATTTTTCAACCATAAGATGACGATATCAACTTATATGAAGAAATTTAAACTTACATTTTAGTTTTGCACAATGGACACCTTAACGAGAATAATAATTAAGCAAAATAAAATAACAATTTTAACGAAACTGCTGATTTCTTATGAATTTTTCAACTATAACATGAGAATATCAAACTATAAGATGGATTTTAAACTTATATTATAGTTTCTGAACAATAGACACCTTAATGAGTATAATAATTAAGCAAAAGAAAATATTACTTTTAACGAAAATGATGATTTCCTATGAATTTTTTCAACTATAAGATGTGGATATCAAATCATAAGCCGTAGAATAAACATATATAATTATTTTAAATGACGAACATTTTAATGAGTATTACTAATTAGACGAAACAATTGAAAAATATCAATTGTAAGGTATAAAGCTGATTTTTTAAGAATTTTTCAAGTATAAGATGAGAATATCAACTTATAAGAGGAAATTACACTTTTTTAGTTTTTCAACCGTAATACACAGAAAATATTCAAAATTTGAATGAATTTTATACCTAATCAATTGATTTTCCGCACAATAATAGGAGTTTTAACAACCATTATCTAATTTTACTGTGTATACTTGATTTAATTCTGTTTAGACGTATGTAATATAATCTTTTTATATCATTTAGACTTGAAATAAGAACCATATTTAAATAAAAACCAGTTGTTTATTTATTCTTAATACGCAAACTTTTTTTCTTTCCTAAAATGTAGCATTTCTGAGGAGAGATAATAATTCCACCCCACATTCTAAGGAAAAGGGGAGCCTAACAATGACCGTCTAGGTCACAACTTTTACTATAATATAAATATTATTCGCTATCAATGTTTACAAAAAATCCATGTTGGGAGATAGATATGAGTTATATTTTAATAAAGTTTACCCTCCTCCATCTTCTACACGATGCTAACAATTATACAAAACAAAAGAAATAGCGATTTTTAACGAAAAAGGGTGAATTTTAATGAATTTTTACACAAGTTTTCGGTATTATTGTACACTAACAGGTATGATATTATTTCTTAGGTGATTACAATACAGAGAAAAGTATTCACCTTTAGATTACTTTTCGTGAAATATTTAACAGTAATTATATAAACTCCTGTTTACATCACTAATTTACATTTGAAAATAAGGATTTATAGGATAAAATAAATAATCTTAACTTATACTTAGTAAATTTTACACAATTCCAATTATTTTATACCGTGTTTTTCACGAGTTTTATATTAATTAGTAATTTTATATTAATTAACTTTGAATATTTTCTATGATATGGTTAATCCCTTTTTATCACAGAAATAAAAGTACCTAAAATTTCACTTAAACTCATATTCTAAGTATTAATATTCACTTATAACTTTACTTTTAGTTATACTTTTACTTGAAACCATGTGAACTTTAGAACCCTGCTTACGCATATGGAGTTTAGTACATCACACTGTTATCTAAATGAATATGAATACCTTATTGTTTTAAATTTTCCAATTTTAACAGAATATGCACGAATATAAACTTTAATTTTATCTAAACATTTTATTTCAAATAGCCTAGTTTATGAAAACGATACATATTACCAAATATTAGACAACATTTTAACATGAACTTAGATACTGATCACATACCTATTTTAGCATAATTTATTAGCATACATAGCATTTCTTCCATTTCTTTCAGAAATATACAGTGTCTCACAAAAGTGATGGGACACTTGTGCTTTATAAAAAGAAACTGCAATAAAATAAATAAACAAACATGTGCAAAAATTTTTTGGGTGTGTTTCATATTTAAAGTTAGTAACAATTATTACATAACATACATTTTGTCAAAATATTAAAATATTAATTTAGTAAAAATACAATTGTTCAGAACGGAGCAAAAAATGGCTCACATAAGTGATGGGACACTTACTTTTCCATCAAATATTTATCCAAAAATTTTACTTTTTAAAAGGTTTTAATATTTTGTTGGATTTCCTTTTACTTTTAAAACATGATTTAATCTTTTTGGGATGGATTCGACTATTTTTTTTGTGATTTCTGGAGTGATTTTACCCCATTCTTCTTGAAGCACCGATTTTAGTTGTTGTTTTGAAGAAATGGTGTGTTTGCGAATTCTTGATTCCAATTCTTGCCAAATATTCTCTATGGGATTTAAGTCTGGAGATTGTGGTGGTGTTTTTATTATTTCAGGACAGTTATATAGCAGCCAGAGTCTAACGTTCAGAGCAGTGTGCTTGGGGTCATTGTCCTGGTAGCATTTAAAATCGTTATGAAGGTTCAATTTTCGTGCTGAAGATTTCAAATTTTGCTTTAAAATATCAATATACTTGTACTGATCCATTATACTGTCAATAAAAACAAGATTACCAACTCCAGCGGACGACATACACCCCCATACCATAACTCCTCCTCCACCATGTTTTACTGTTGGTACCAAGTTCTGTTTGCGAAGTTCTTCCCTGGGTTTTCTCCACACCAAGATTCTACCGTCAGAACCAAATATATTAAATTTACTCTCATCAGCAAATATAACTTTATTCCAGTAATCAGAATTCTTATTTATGTTGGATTTTGCGAAAGCTAGTCTGAGTTTTCTATTCTTTTCACTTACGAAGAATTTTTTCCTGGCTACTCTACCGTGATATCCAGCAGATCGAATTACCCTTCTAATAGTTTCAGGATTAACAATTATTCCATATAATGCTTGTAAATCAGCAGCAACTTTTGAAGCACTAATTCTTGGATTTTTTTTAATATTTCGAACGATAATTCGCTTTATTCCATTGGATAGCTTTGATGGTCAGCCAGGTCTTCTTTTATCCTGAATCATATGATTCTTTTTATATCGTTTAATGATATTGAAAACTGTTGAACGACTCAAGTTAACTGTTTCAGCAGTTTTTCTAATAGATTTTCCACGTTCAATATGCAAATTAATAACTAATTTTCGAATTTCAGGCGAAGTTTCTTTTCGTTTAGCATTCATGACTACACAGAGCTAAAAAACACAAAAATTCCAAAACAAACTGGAGAGAAATACTGCAGACGATTTTATAAATTATTGCCAATTGCTTTTAAGTAAAAATAAAACCCCAAAAAATATTTTTATTGCTTATTTCAGACGATTTTTGTTGCATATATAATGGTGTCCCATCACTTATGTGAGCTATTTTTTGCTCCGTTCTAAACATTTGTATTTTTATTAAATTAATATTTTAATATTTTGACAAAATGTATGTTATGTAATAATCTTTACTAAATTTAAGTATGAAACACACCCACAAAAAAAATGTGTACATGTTTTTTTAATTTATTTCATTAGTTTCCTTTTGTAAAGCACAAGTGTCCCATCACTTATGTGAGACACTGTACATATAAAATTATGGATTTACCGAGTATATATCCAATTTTAGCTTTCACTTACCAATTTTTTACACCATTTCAATGATTTCAATGATTTCAAGCTATTTTATATCACAGAAACGAAAAAATAATTGAATACAGACGCGAGTAAATAATATTTGTATTGTATTTTCCATTCAAAGATTTGAAACTCAAGTTAAAATTTATGTTATAAGTATTGATATCCACTTTTAGTTATACTTTTACTTGAAACCATATGAACTTGTAGAACCTTGCTTACGCATATGAGTTTAGTACACACTGTTATCTAAATGAATATGAATACCTTATTGTTTTAAATTTTCCAATTTTAACAGAATATGCACGAATATAACCTTTAAGTTTATCTAAACATTTTATTTCAAATACCCTAGTTTATGAAAACGATACATATTACCAAATATTAGACATTTTAACATAAACTTAGATACTGATCACATACCTATTTTAGCATAACTTATTAACATGCAATAGCATTTTATCCATTCCTTTCAGAAATATACATATAAATATATGGATTTAACGAGTAAATATCCAATTTTAGCTTGCATTTAGTGATTTTTTACACCATTCCAATGATTTCGAGCTATTTTATATCACAGAAACGAAAACATATTTGAACATAAACGCCTGTAAAATAATATTTGAACTGTGTTTCCTATTCAAAAGTTCAAATCTCAAATTAAAATTTATGTTCTATCACTTATCAACTATTTATCACACATAACTTTTACCATAAAAACATCGTGGAAATTAAATATACGTTAAATGACAATAATAAATTGTAAGTACCTAAAAATATCAAACACAAAATCTATTAATCAAAACTTAAAAAATTTTAAAAAAAATTAAAAGTTCTTATGAAGTTAAAAAAAAAAAATTTACAAATGAAAAAAAAATTTACAAATGAAAAAAAAATTACAAATGAAAAAAAAAATTTACAAATGAAAAAAAAAAAATTACAAAATTAAAAAAAAAAGTTTTTACAAAAAAAAGTTAAACAAAAAGTATTTTACAAAATAAAAAAAAAAGTTTTTTACATAAAAAAAAGAAAAAAAAATTACGAAGGTTTAATATATTACAAAAAGTACCCATTTTTTACAAAATTTTTTAAAAATTAGAAGTTTAATTGCTATTATTACCACTATCACTTCTCAGAATTTAGCAGCCTAGACTTTTGTACACTATATATTTTTAATACTATAAAGAAAATTTCAACTGCAATTGTACCAACACTATTATTAAGTTCGCATAAACCAAATTTTATACTGTATTTAGCGAATTTCCAATTAACATCTTCCGTGTAGAGTAACTTTTTCCTCTAACATTTGAAATCGTGTATATCTGCTACTTTCATATTTATAAATAATATTTCAGAATTAAGACCATACTAACCATTTTAATATAAGACCATATTTAAGCAAGATTCCATGATAAAGCTTATTATACTGATTATTTTTATTTAGTACGCATGCACAGTTTTGTCACATGATCACTTTAACTGATGATAATATAAAATTTTGAAAAGTGATGCAGAGGTTCTCATTTCCCAAGTCAAATTCTTGCAGATGACTGAATATGTATAGCTCCAGTAAATTTCCTGATTTTAACCCAGTTGGGGAAACAATTTATCTGTTAACGAATAAAGTAAGTTGTACTATATCATTGTAAAACATCAATAAATGATTATTTATCTATTAAATCTTTTCTAAGTATATCATTATATTTCTTTTATTGTATAGATGTTACACCAAGATGAATCAAAACAGCAGAAACTCTCTTTACCAGAAATGGATACCCCGGATGATTCATCGTCAACACATATAGAGTTAAAGAATAATATACATGTGAGTACTTATATGTGATATATTAGAATACATATATTAAACATAATTAGAGTGAATTTACAATAAAATATTGTACCAGATGTTCTATAAAATGTGATGTTTTTTCGTCTATAGTGTTAGAAGGAATTCTAAATATATACATTTATTTCTCTTGCAGATGTGTTCCACTTGTAACAAATACTTTTCAAGTAAATGGAATTTAAAAGAACATATACAAATCCATACTAGTGAAAAACCATATACTTGTAATCATCGTCAAAAATCATCTACAAGAAAGCGTGAATTATCTTTTACTAGAAAATACAGACCATCAGTTCATATGAAAACACATCCTGTTAAAAAATTGTTTCAGTGTGAAAAGTGTGAGAAAATATTCGTTATTCGTAATAAACTGAATAGACATATGACTGTTATGTTGAACTTGTCGAAGACAGTATCCCAAATCATATTGAAGATGGATATTCAAAAATTAACCAGTAGTTTGAAGAATTTAACAGTCAAAGATCAGATTGGATACTTCGAAAAATTGACTGTATAGAACATAAACCAACATAACATTTACCCAAACTACTCATGCAGCATTATTGATTTGACATATGATATCCAAAAAGTGAAATTTGTAAAGAAAAATCCAAAGTGTTGTAAAGAATTTTATTGATATAATTGATAAAATGTATTGAAGAGAAAATGATATAAATGTAGACAATATTCACAATGTATTGTTTAAATACCCATAATAATAAAAAATGTATCTGTACACATCTGTGTTTATTTTTATAAAACATATTTCATTGTTAAAATACATTGTATGATTTTTAACATGAAATTTCTACATGACAGTAAATAACTAATTTTGCTTTACGTAAGACTTGAGATTTATCATAACCTGTTCAACGAAACAACATTTTTCCCCAATGAATATCCAGTTTACACACATACATATGAAAATCAACTTTTGATAATACTATACATCAGATTAATGAAAAATATATAAAATTCATTAAAAAAATGTTTTTACAAATAAAAAATTAAAAAATTTTTACAAATTTTAAAAAAAAGTTTCTTTACAATTAAAAAAAGTTTTTACAAAAAAAGTTTTTACAAATTAAAAAAAAAAGTTTTTACATATATAAAAAAAAAGTTTCTACAAAGTTAAAAAAAAAAAAGTTATAAAAAAAGTTTACAAAACTAAAAAAAAAAAATAAAAATTTAGCAAAAAATAAATAAATATTTCAAGTTTTTCTAAAAATATTTACATATTAACAAAAATTTACTCAAAAGTCAGAACCAGACCTATGTCTAACATAGCATTTTTTCGACTTCAGTTGTTAAAATCATAGTGTTAGCGCTGTGAAAATACAAAATAATACCTTCAAATGGTAATCTATCTTGGATCCAATATATGGTATATTAAGAATCATTTGTGATTTCAACAAATTAAATATGCATGAGAAAACCATTAATGTATCAGCAACTGATGGGACTCATTTTGCTGATGTTATATCAATCTATAAATCTGGAAGTTACCGACAGTAACAGTAACCAAAGACTAACAGATAGAGATGCTTTAAGGGTGTTGATATTACAGACAGATACAAGAAACAATTTATATCAGTCTTAATCAAATAAAAAATCTTCAGAGTTTCCTTTAGATTTACCTATTGAAGTGTAGATAACTGAAAACATATCTATCGGTCCAGAAGTGACTAATATAACAGCAAAGCATACAGATAATGGATATCGCGGACTTTTAGTTTGTGTTATCACTTCAAGTGATAAATACTGCTGATTTCGGATAGATATGCATACAAGTAAATTATATGATGAGTCGAAAATGAACCGAGAATTCATATCGGAGTATAACTTAAACATGTGTACCTGCTTATGACTTGAAAAATTCACGACATTCTACAACGACTGATTTCAAATTACACAACCAATAAAATATTTACCTTCAAGGAAAGAAAATGAAACCCCATTCAACTGTTTCAGATATCCAAATTGATCACGTGATCGATGTTGAACAGCAGGATCAGGCCTAAATCTAACATCCCATTTTTTCTCGATTTCGATTGTTTAAAGTGTTATTTTAAAGAGTAGTATAATGGTTGCCTAACCATTGTACATTTCTTTAAAGTAAGAACTTTAAACAACCGAAATCGAGAAAAAATGGGATGTTAGATTTAGGCCTGATCCTGCTGTTCAACATCGATCACGTGATCAATTTGGATATCTGAAACAGTTGAATGGGGTTTCATTTTCTTTCCTTGAAGGTAAATATTTTATTGGTTGTGTAATTTGAAATCAGTCGTTGTAGAATGTCGTGAATTTTTCAAGTCATAAGCAGGTACACATGTTTAAGTTATACTCCGATATGAATTCTCGGTTCATTTTCGACTCATCATATAATTTACTTGTATGCATATCTATCCGAAATCAGCAGTATTTATCACTTGAAGTGATAACACAAACTAAAAGTCTGCGATACCCATTATCTGTATGCTTTGCTGTTATATTAGTCACTTCTGGACCGATAGATATGTTTTCAGTTATCTACACTTCAATAGGTAAATCTAAAGGAAACTCTGAAGATTTTTTATTTGATTAAGACTGATATAAATTGTTTCTTGTATCTGTCTGTAATTTCAACACCCTTAAAGCATCTCTATCTGTTAGTCTTTGGTTACTGTTACTGTCGGTAACTTCCAGATTTATAGATTGATATAACATCAGCAAAATGAGTCCCATCAGTTGCTGATACATTAATGGTTTTCTCATGCATATTTAATTTGTTGAAATCACAAATGATTCTTAATATACCATATATTGGATCCAAGATAGATTACCATTTGAAGGTATTATTTTGTATTTTCACAGCGCTAACACTATGATTTTAACAACTGAAGTCGAAAAAATGCTATGTTAGACATAGGTCTGGTTCTGACTTTTGAGTAAATTTTTGTTAATATGTAAATATTTTTAGAAAAACTTGAAATATTTATTTATTTTTTGTTAAATTTTTATTTTTTTTTTTTAGTTTTGTAAACTTTTTTTATAACTTTTTTTTTTTTAACTTTGTAGAAACTTTTTTTTTATATATGTAAAAACTTTTTTTTTTTAATTTGTAAAAACTTTTTTTGTAAAAACTTTTTTTAATTGTAAAGAAACTTTTTTTTAAAATTTGTAAAAATTTTTTAATTTTTTATTTGTAAAAACATTTTTTTAATGAATTTTATATATTTTTCATTAATCTGATGTATAGTATTATCAAAAGTTGATTTTCATATGTATGTGTGTAAACTGGATATTCATTGGGGAAAAATGTTGTTTCGTTGAACAGGTTATGATAAATCTCAAGTCTTACATAAAGCAAAATTAGTTATTTACTGTCATGTAGAAATTTCATGTTAAAAATCATACAATGTATTTTAACAATGAAATATGTTTTATAAAAATAAACACAGATGTGTACAGATACATTTTTTATTATTATGGGTATTTAAACAATACATTGTGAATATTGTCTACATTTATATCATTTTCTCTTCAATACATTTTATCAATTATATCAATAAAATTCTTTACAACACTTTGGATTTTTCTTTACAAATTTCACTTTTTGGATATCATATGTCAAATCAATAATGCTGCATGAGTAGTTTGGGTAAATGTTATGTTGGTTTATGTTCTATACAGTCAATTTTTCAAAGTATCCAATCTGATCTTTGACTGTTAAATTCTTCAAACTACTGGTTAATTTTTGAATATCCATCTTCAATATGATTTGGGATACTGTCTTCGACAAGTTCAACATAACAGTCATATGTCTATTCAGTTTATTACGAATAACGAATATTTTCTCACACTTTTCACACTGAAACAATTTTTTAACAGGATGTGTTTTCATATGAACTGATGGTCTGTATTTTCTAGTAAAAGATAATTCACGCTTTCTTGTAGATGATTTTTGACGATGATTACAAGTATATGGTTTTTCACTAGTATGGATTTGTATATGTTCTTTTAAATTCCATTTACTTGAAAAGTATTTGTTACAAGTGGAACACATCTGCAAGAGAAATAAATGCATATATTTAGAATTCCTTCTAACACTATAGACGAAAAAACATCACATTTTATAGAACATCTGGTACAATATTTTATTGTAAATTCACTCTAATTATGTTTAATATATGTATTCTAATATATCACATATAAGTACTCACATGTATATTATTCTTTAACTCTATATGTGTTGACGATGAATCATCCGGGGTATCCATTTCTGGTAAAGAGAGTTTCTGCTGTTTTGATTCATCTTGGTGTAACATCTATACAATAAAAGAAATATAATGATATACTTAGAAAAGATTTAATAGATAAATAATCATTTATTGATGTTTTACAATGATATAGTACAACTTACTTTATTCGTTAACAGATAAATTGTTTCCCCAACTGGGTTAAAATCAGGAAATTTACTGGAGCTATACATATTCAGTCATCTGCAAGAATTTGACTTGGGAAATGAGAACCTCTGCATCACTTTTCAAAATTTTATATTATCATCAGTTAAAGTGATCATGTGACAAAACTGTGCATGCGTACTAAATAAACATAATCAGTATAATAAGCTTTATCATGGAATCTTGCTTAAATATGGTCTTATATTAAAATGGTTAGTATGGTCTTAATTCTGAAATATTATTTATAAATATGAAAGTAGCAGATATACACGATTTCAAATGTTAGAGGAAAAAGTTACTCTACACGGAAGATGTTAATTGGAAATTCGCTAAATACAGTATAAAATTTGGTTTATGCGAACTTAATAATAGTGTTGGTACAATTGCAGTTGAAATTTTCTTTATAGTATTAAAAATATATAGTGTACAAAAGTCTAGGCTGCTAAATTCTGAGAAGTGATAGTGGTAATAATAGCAATTAAACTTCTAATTTTTAAAAAATTTTGTAAAAAATGGGTACTTTTTGTAATATATTAAACCTTCGTAATTTTTTTTTCTTTTTTTTATGTAAAAAACTTTTTTTTTTATTTTGTAAAATACTTTTTGTTTAACTTTTTTTTGTAAAAACTTTTTTTTTTTAATTTTGTAATTTTTTTTTTTCATTTGTAAATTTTTTTTTCATTTGTAATTTTTTTTTTTCATTTGTAAATTTTTTTTTCATTTGTAATTTTTTTTTTTTTAACTTCGTAAGAACTTTTAATTTTTTTTTAAATTTTTTAAGTTTTGATTAACAGATTTTGTGTTTGATATTTTTAGGTACTTACAATTTATTATTGTCATTTAACGTATATTTAATTTCCACGATGTTTTTATGGTAAAAGTTATGTGTGATAAATAGTTGATAAGTGATAGAACATAAATTTTAATTTGAGATTTGAATTTTTGAATAGGAAACACAGTTCAAATATTATTTTACAGGCGTTTATGTTCAAATATGTTTTCGTTTCTGTGATATAAAATAGCTCGAAATCATTGGAATGGTGTAAAAAATCACTAAATGCAAGCTAAAATTGGATATTTACTCGTTAAATCCATATATTTATATGTATATTTCTGAAAGGAATGGATAAAATGCTATTGCATGTTAATAAGTTATGCTAAAATAGGTATGTGATCAGTATCTAAGTTTATGTTAAAATGTCTAATATTTGGTAATATGTATCGTTTTCATAAACTAGGGTATTTGAAATAAAATGTTTAGATAAACTTAAAGGTTATATTCGTGCATATTCTGTTAAAATTGGAAAATTTAAAACAATAAGGTATTCATATTCATTTAGATAACAGTGTGTACTAAACTCATATGCGTAAGCAAGGTTCTACAAGTTCATATGGTTTCAAGTAAAAGTATAACTAAAAGTGGATATCAATACTTATAACATAAATTTTAACTTGAGTTTCAAATCTTTGAATGGAAAATACAATACAAATATTATTTACTCGCGTCTGTATTCAATTATTTTTTCGTTTCTGTGATATAAAATAGCTTGAAATCATTGAAATCATTGAAATGGTGTAAAAAATTGGTAAGTGAAAGCTAAAATTGGATATATACTCGGTAAATCCATAATTTTATATGTATATTTCTGAAAGAAATGGAAGAAATGCTATGTATGCTAATAAATTATGCTAAAATAGGTATGTGATCAGTATCTAAGTTCATGTTAAAATGTTGTCTAATATTTGGTAATATGTATCGTTTTCATAAACTAGGCTATTTGAAATAAAATGTTTAGATAAAATTAAAGTTTATATTCGTGCATATTCTGTTAAAATTGGAAAATTTAAAACAATAAGGTATTCATATTCATTTAGATAACAGTGTGATGTACTAAACTCCATATGCGTAAGCAGGGTTCTACAAGTTCACATGGTTTCAAGTAAAAGTATAACTAAAAGTAAAGTTATAAGTGAATATTAATACTTAGAATATGAGTTTAAGTGAAATTTTAGGTACTTTTATTTCTGTGATAAAAAGGGATTAACCATATCATAGAAAATATTCAAAGTTAATTAATATAAAATTACTAATTAATATAAAACTCGTGAAAAACACGGTACAAAATAATTGGAATTGTGTAAAATTTACTAAGTATAAGTTAAGATTATTTATTTTATCCTATAAATCCTTATTTTCAAATGTAAATTAGTGATGTAAACAGGAGTTTATATAATTACTGTTAAATATTTCACGAAAAGTAATCTAAAGGTGAATACTTTTCTCTGTATTGTAATCACCTAAGAAATAATATCATACCTGTTAGTGTACAATAATACCGAAAACTTGTGTAAAAATTCATTAAAATTCACCCTTTTTCGTTAAAAATCGGTATTTCTTTTGTTTTGTATAATTGTTAGCATCGTGTAGAAGATGGAGGAGGGTAAACTTTATTAAAATATAACTCATATCTATCTCCCAACATGGATTTTTTGTAAACATTGATAGCGAATAATATTTATATTATAGTAAAAGTTGTGACCTAGACGGTCATTGTTAGGCTCCCCTTTTCCTTAGAATGTGGGGTGGAATTATTATCTCTCCTCAGAAATGCTACATTTTAGGAAAGAAAAAAAGTTTGCGTATTAAGAATAAATAAACAACTGGTTTTTATTTAAATATGGTTCTTATTTCAAGTCTAAATGATATAAAAAGATTATATTACATACGTCTAAACAGAATTAAATCAAGTATACACAGTAAAATTAGATAATGGTTGTTAAAACTCCTATTATTGTGCGGAAAATCAATTGATTAGGTATAAAATTCATTCAAATTTTGAATATTTTCTGTGTATTACGGTTGAAAAACTAAAAAAGTGTAATTTCCTCTTATAAGTTGATATTCTCATCTTATACTTGAAAAATTCTTAAAAAATCAGCTTTATACCTTACAATTGATATTTTTCAATTGTTTCGTCTAATTAGTAATACTCATTAAAATGTTCGTCATTTAAAATAATTATATATGTTTATTCTACGGCTTATGATTTGATATCCACATCTTATAGTTGAAAAAATTCATAGGAAATCATCATTTTCGTTAAAAGTAATATTTTCTTTTGCTTAATTATTATACTCATTAAGGTGTCTATTGTTCAGAAACTATAATACAGTCAACTCCCTCTAATCCGCAACTCTATAATCTGCAAACGCCTATAATCCGCACACTGTTTCAGATGTAAACAATGAAAATTTGGTTAGCTTTAACTTTGCGAGAGAAATACAAAATGGCGACAATTTGATCAATGATTAGCAGTCAGTTTTTCTCCCCCCTAAATTTTTGCATTTCAATGAAGTAAAACTTATTTATTAAATGAAAAAAGAAAAAAAATCAAAAATACATGAGTCTTTTTTCTGTCTGTTACATATTGTAACAAAAAAAAATAAAAAAAATTCACAGAATGGTTTGAAATTCATTTTGAAAAAGGCTACATGCATTGTAGTACAAAAGTCAGTTTACCTATAAATTGTAAAATATTATTGCTCTTAGACAATTGTGCTGCACATCAAAAATTATGACAAAAAGACAATGTCTCTACATTAGTTTTACCTGCGAATACAAATTCTCTTATTCAGCCAATGGATCAGGGAATTATCCGTAGCATGAAATGCCAATACAAAATGAAATTTATGTGCAGAATTATAACCCTTGATTTAGTGGCTAATATGGAGGGGTATAGAAGACAATTTACAATTAAGGGCTGTATTTTTCTCTTGGGTGATGCATGGGTCTCTATATGCAAAGATACTTACTTTAGTAGGTGCAAAGCGTAATTTGTTACCAGCATGTTTATTTATAGACAGTAATGGTGAAGATGTTGACTTTGGTGGTTTCAGTTTGGATAGTGCAAAACAGAAATATGCGGAAAAATTCACTAACATAAAACTAAAACAAAAGATTTTACTGTGTCTGATTTCTTGAATGGATATCCTCTCAAGTTAAAGCTCCAATTACAGAGAGTTTCAGAAATGATAACATTATAAGTACTACTCTGTTAAACTCTACTGAAAACAGGATAATTCTGACACAGAGTATGATGATGATGGTGAAAAAGTAACTCTTGAGCAGATCTTGGATATGGGTTACAAATATTTGAATTTTCTTCAGAAAGAGAGTTTTGTCTCCGAACAAGAAATAAAAGACTATACACATAGACTCCAAGAAAAAAAATGCTAGACCAAAAGTCAAAAGTTCTCAAACAAATGACAATTCATACTATGTTTGAAAGTTGTAAAAACAAACAAAACAAATTATAAAATAAAATTTAAATAATTTTTTCCTTAAATATAATGTGATTTTTAATCAAATAATCCAATGTTTTACAATATCTTACTTTTTTGTCAATTAATTTATTCATTAATAATTAATTTACTGTAAAATCACAGGAGAAAAAAAATGTAAACAAAGTAATGACCTATAATCCGCAAAATTCTATAATCTGCACAACCTTTGGTCCCAAGCTGTGCGGATTAGAGGGAGTTGACTGTATAAGTTTAAAATCCATCTTATAGTTTGATATTCTCATGTTATAGTTGAAAAATTCATAAGAAATCAGCAGTTTCGTTAAAATTGTTATTTTATTTTGCTTAATTATTATTCTCGTTAAGGTGTCCATTGTGCAAAACTAAAATGTAAGTTTAAATTTCTTCATATAAGTTGATATCGTCATCTTATAGTTGAAAAATTCTTAAGAAATCTGCTTTTTTCGTTAAGGTTGATATTTTTCCATTGTTTCGCTTAATTAGTGATACTCATTAAGGTGTTTGTCATTCAAAATTAGTATATAAAATCAATATTCATCTTATAGTATGATAATCTTGTCCATTTAACCTTTTCTTAGAGTTCTTATTTTCACCCCTCGTGTTACAGTAGAAAATTAACCCTTTTTTTCACAATTTCCATTTTTTCCCGCTAGGGTGCGTTGCGGGTGCGGTCGGAGGGTCGGTGCCTCCGGTCGGTGGTACGGTGCCTCCGGCCGGTGGCACAGTGCCACCGGCTGAGCCCGAACTGTCGTTTCCCTACTACTTTAGTTAAATGATAATTAAAACCATGTTTAAAAAACAAGATGGTGAATATGATAGCTGTTCTGTATGTTTGTTTGTTTTTTCAAAAATAATCAGTTATTCAAAATCCTGTTTATCCAAACACTGGATAATCCATGCTCCACTGTATTACATTTATTACTGGCACCAAACATAAGACAGACAAAGCAATAACAACTAGCTCTTCACATTTAATGTTAGTGTTTAGATTAACTTAATAACAAATATTTCTGAAGACATGAAAAGAAAGCAGATGGTTTGAACTACATCTGTACTGACAAGCCAACTTTTTGTTATTGTTGTTATTTTGTAATGACAGGAAAGAGCTGATTAATTGCATTGATTGAAAATGAAAATTAATATGAGATTTTTTTTTAAGTATAATCTCTTTTTTAAAAGAAAATGTAAGATGTATTATTTTATTTAAGATGAAAAAGAAATATTTTTTTAAGTAAATTTAATTGAAAATAATACATGAATATTAACATCACAATCCAAACATTACTAAAAGGAAATGTCCTAAAAAAATAAAGAAATATCAGTAGACCTGTGTGAGACTTACATGCTGCAATCTTTGGGGGTTATTTGCTGTGGTACATAGTATAATTTTTGCACTTTTGGAAGGAAGAATTATATCAATTAGTATTCCCATTTGCTGTTTTTCAAAGGATGCTACGTCCTGCCCTAGGACTTGGAAAAGGTGCCCTTCTCCATTTTCCCAGTGTCCTTTTTGCACCTTCTATTTTTTTTTTTTTTAAGTATTTTGCCTTTTTTACTTTCTTTCTTTTCCTGGGAAAACAAAAGTTCTGTTGCTAAGCGTGACTTGCATGTCGTAAGTCCTAATCTGCCCAATTCATGCAAAAAACAAATCCCCTATGGAAGATTTGGGATTTTTATGCTTATTAATGGTTTAGAAGTAAAGTCCCCCCCTCCCCCCCCCCCTAGAAGTGCTGTACTAGGACTAAAAATAATCCAATGGGAAGTGTAACAAAAATGTCCTTTCATTCAAGAAAATGTGCCCAATTACTCAACAAAAATGCACTTTTCAATAAATCTGCCCTGCCCCTTTTTAAAAGAAATGCGAACACTATATCAATTTATCACTATCATAATAACATTAATTTTTTATTAATTTAAATTCACATTTCATATTTAAAAAATGGATGCACATTTTAAAAATAAATATGGTGCCACTTTTGAATTTAAAAACCATATATTAATAACTCAAAATTTATCAAATCTTTTTTTTCCTTGTTCATTTTCTTTCTAAGATGTGGCAACAGTATATTAAAAACACATTTTTTTTTTCAAGATATTAATTATTCTATGCTTACACATTGAATTTTTTAAATAAATACAAATCTACATGTTTAAATAGGTAAAAAAGCAGCCTGTGTCTTTTTTTTTTTTTTAAATAATCCACTTATATAAACAGTTTTAAAGTAATTAGTTCAACCCTTTTGATAACTTTTGCTGATCATGTCATTTAAGCAAATCAATGCTATTGGCTGTATCTGGACTTATTCAGCTTTTTTCCTTACTTTTATTTATAAGAATTTTTCTTTAATTGCAGTTTTTAATCAAATGTGTTTTAATGAAATTTGAGTGTACTATGTCAGAAGCCTGCTTAAAAACCTTTCGAATGATGCCTTATTTATCATTGTCCATTCTATATGTGCAAGGGAAAAGGAATGTTGACAACAGAAATAATATACAGTAATCCCTTAACATTCACGGTTTTAACATTCGTGAGTTTTGATTATTCGCGAACATGAAAATGCGGAAAACTTAACATTCGCAAGAATTTGACTTGATTATTCGCGATTTTTTTAAAAATGATATCTTTGCTTTTTCAGAATTTACATTAGTTAAAGATTGTTTCCCCTGAATATCTTTTCTCAGTATGTATTTACAAATCAATTTTCAGTTGTCTAGTGAAAAAGGAGAGAGTGTTGTAGGAAAACAAAATAATAACAGCAGAAGAATACTCATTGCAATGGGGATATTACAAGTGATAAGGTAACGGCATCTTCAATCTATTAATTTAAAATGTGCTTCTGCAGGTTCTCATAGAGATTGAGCTGAAGCTGCATACATTATCATATCTTTGTGAATAGAGAGAGAGTCAAAATTACTTTATTTAAAAAAACAAACTTTTTAGCTGTAATTATTTCTCCCGTCAGTTAATTTGAATTATCTTCATTAAATAAATTTTAAACATAAATATGTGTGTATATTCATATATATATGTTATGCATAACGTACTGTTAATACCTATATCCTTTTGTTTTCTTGAAATACTGTGTCACTCTAATTAAAATTTATAGAACGTTACTCCTTTTTTAGTGCAGAGAGATAGACTCAACATTCGCAAGGTTTTCCTGGAACGTAACCCTCGCGAATGTTAAGGGATTACTGTATATGATTTTTACTTTATCATAGATAAATAAAAATTGTCCCATGTCCTTTAAAAGCTTTATTAAACTTACTTTAATCCATTTTCAAATTAATAAAAAATTAATATGGAAATGGTACATAAAACAAAATAAGAAACATTAAAAGAATATTATTTTTTAAAAAGCAGATAACGTAGAAAAATAAACAATGTAATCATTAATTATTAAAATACCTGAACAGTTTTTCCAAGAAATTTTCCCTGACGTTCCTTGTTTATAACATCTTGATATATTTTACCAGTAGTTATATTGTTATCTCGGTGAAGCTTGATATCCATAAAGCGCTCATAGTTTCCCAAATCTAAGTCTACTTCACCTCCATCATCAAGGACGAAAACCTCACCTGCAACAGACATAATATTTCATTAAAAAATGTGTAAAAGATCTGGGTCAAATATGCTGGTGAAATTGAATAATATCCTGAGTAAAAATTTTTAGTAAAGACAAAGTAAAAAAAAAGAGAAAATTTAATTGGAAATTTCTGTAAAAGAAATGTAGAGAGAGAGCTTTATCTGCCTTAAAAAAAATAATAATAATAAATAAATAAATAAAGGAAGGAAAAAAACAGAAAGAAAAAGAAAAATTCAATAACTATTCCATTCAAATGTTAAAATAATTCAAAGGATTATTCAAAGACACAAACTTTATTTATTTCTATAGTTTAAAGAAATTTATAGTTTAAGTTTTAGAAGTATAGTTTAAAGTTTTAAGAAATGAACGACATGATACAGATACAAGAGAATATTATAATTTATTTTAAAATCAATTTTATTTTGATGATGCTTTAAAAAATTTAAACCGAAATGAGAAATATTTCTCTAATACAGTCGGCCCCACTTAATTGGGTAATGGATAATTGCATAGAATGTTGTAGAACTGAAATGGTTCCCATAAGGTTAACGTTAAATATACTCATTTATCACATAACAATCCCCGGTTAATCGCATAAAATATCTCCAATCTAGTAATCCGGATTTTGTGAATTCCAGTGATAGCGATGAATGGGAAAAAAGGAAATATTTTCTTTTGTAAAAATGGTTCGTGAGTGACTCAAGATGCTGGAGGGGGGGGGGGGGGGGGGTCCTTTTTGGAAAATACAATTGGGATGGACAAGAGAATAAAAGAATAATATTTAGCACTGGTGTTTCCCTATCATTGTACAACTACTGCATCCCCATTGTGGTATCTTGGGAGATTTGGTGCTAGTGCAGCAAGCTTTAGGATCACTTTGCAGTGTATCGTTGACTATGACTTCAGAAATTTCTTTAACTTATTTTGGTGAAATGGAAGTAAAACGGAAAAATTTATCTATCTCTGATAAAATTAAAGTGTTGGATAAAATAAAATTCAAAACAACCCAAACGAAAATAGTGAAAGAATTTGGAATTTCATAACCTCAAGTTTCTCGAATAAGTAAAAACTCTGAAAATATTCTTCGGGAATAGAGAAATAATGACAATTTAAATCGAAAACATAATTTTAGTTATGAAAATGTAGATCGAGCAATGCTGCAATGGTTTCAGGAAAAAAAGATCTAAAGATGCATTAATAAATGGGGCAGTAATTATGGAGAAAGCGAATGAGTTATTAAAACAGTGTGAAAAAAGTGAAAACTTCAATGCTTGGAAGGTTGGTTTTACAGATGGCAACAAAGGAATAACTTAAAATTTAAAAATTCCCATGAAGAATCTGCCTCAGCTGATGATTTAGCTATTGATGAGCAGTGTGACAACACATTAATTCCTACTTTAGAGAATTATAAATTGGATATCTTTAATTGCGATAAAACCGCACTGTGCCAGGAGGTAAAGAAAAAATTTGTGGATTTAAAAAAGCGAAAGACCGAACCACTTTACTTTTTTGCGTTAACCAAACAGGAACAACAAAACTGACTCCTTTGATGATTGGAAATGGCTAAAGATCACGGTGCTTAAAAAATTTCAAAGATTATCCTGTCAATTATTCATCTTCTCAAAATGCGTGGATAACAAGAAATATTTTCAAAAACTAAATTACGAAAGTTGACTTTGAGATGGTGAAACAAAGCAGGAATATTGTTTTATTCATGAATAATGTACCCAGCTATAAAATTAACATTCACCTTTCAAACCTGAATGTACAATTTCTTCCTGATAAGCTACGTATGCAAAATTCAGCCTCCAGATCAAGGTATAATAAAATTGTTTAAAAGTAATTAAATTACATCCATCTAATTCTTAAATATGTTGTACGTCTCTTAGATGAAGATCAGTTACTGAAACATTATACTTCAATTTACAAAAAGATATCTTTGCTTAATGTTTTGCATTTCTCTAAGCAAGCCTGAGACAATGTTTCTTTAACAACAGTTAAAAATTGCTTCAAAGATGCGAGATTTTTTAAATCTAAAGAAAATGATGGTTATTGTGACTCAGATAATGAAACTGTAATTTATGATTTTAACAGCGATAGGGATTTTTAATGATCTGATCATAGTGGTTTGCTGCAATTTACTGCTTCCCAATTTTTCAGAATATGTAAAATGTGATGAAAATGAGCAAACAGAAAATGAACCTAGAAATGAAGAAATCATGGCAACCCTTCAAAACTGCGGCAACACAGATGATGAAAGTGACGATGAAAATGTAGATCCTCCTCCATCTCTCTCTGATGTTAATAAATGTCTGTGTGTTGTTCGTCGATATTTTGAAACACATGGTTGAGACTACAATTTGATTTATTCATTAGAAAACGAAGAGGAGAAATGCAGTGTCTGATTTATGAAAAAACAAACTTCTATAAAGGATTTTTTGTAGGCTACAAATAAAGGATAAATTGTCAAATAATGAAAAAAAAAATGAATTTATGCAGAAATTTATTTATTTTCAAAGGTATGATTTAAAAATTACAACAATTTTTTTTTCACTTAAATCATCTAAATTATAATGAAAAATTAAACCATGTAACATAAACAGTGTTATATTATAATACATGACATTTTAGTGTATATAGAGTAATAATAAATTATTTATTAAAATAATTAATTTTTAAATTATTATGTAACTAGTTATTTCCATTAATATTTATCATATTTGTGGTATATAATCAAATAATAATGTACACTGACAACATTAATTACTGTCCTCACTTAAATGCATATAATTCAGTGGAACCAACTGTATGCAATTAAACAAGGCCGACTGTACTTTTAAACCTGGCAAATGCTCCTTGGAAGTAAAGATATATGGTGAAAAATTGTAAACTCAATTATTGCTACTATTATGTTATGAAGATTTGATCTAAACAGATCAATTTGCTCTAAAATGAAAATTCTTGATCTTGAATGCATTTATGCTTGCTGTGTATCCATTCTTTATGTATGAAAAAACTAAGTAATATGTTGTTGTTGTTGTTTTGTTTTTATGAGTTCATCTTTGTGACAGATCAGATTTTATTTTTAAATGATTACATTAAATTTGTGAAAGGTTCAGTTTGAAAGTGGAAAAGTCTATTTTTAAGAAAGATTTTTGTGAAGGGTTCTATTTTGGAATAAAAAAAATTGCAAAGGGTCCTGTTGCAAGAGGGTAAAAAAATGTGAACAGTCTTTTAAAGACTCAAATTTCTCTTAAAGAGGCCCCTGAGAACAAATATTTTGGGGGAAAAAAAAAAAGAGCAAAAATTTTAGAAGGAATCTAATTTAATGACTGATATTTGAGGGTTATAGAAAAATTAATCTTCACCCCTCATATAAATTTATAAATATGAACAATAAATAGATATAATATAAAGTATGAATAGTGAAAAAAAAAATAAAAATTTAAAGTCAAGATAAATATTTTTGATTTAAATATGATATATAAAAATTTCCTTTTATTTATTTATTTTTTCTTTAAGTAGTCGATATTTGTAATAAACAGTAACACTAGCAATAACATAACATAACTGATTAAAAAAATTAATTTTCAAGACAAAAAATATTAAAATGCAAAACAATATTAAATTTAACATAACATTTTATTTTTAAACATACGTTTAAAGTCTTACCATGCTCATATGGTGAAAATGTCCCAGCATCAATATTAATGTAAGGGTCAATTTTAATAGCTGTAACTTCATAGCCATTGCTCTTCAAGATTTTGCCAATGCTGCTAGCAATTACACCTTTGCCAATTCCACTGATAACTCCACCAGTTACTAAAATATACTTCATAGCTAAATGCTGAAAAAGAGTTGCATTACATTATTTTTCTCGAATAAGAAGCACTTAGAAGATACATGAATACCATAAAAAATAACTTTAAAAATTATGATTTTTTAGGATGTCAATGATTTGAATCAAATTTTTTTTATTGATAAAAATTAGAAAGCTTCTTAATTTTTAAAATGATAGGAAAAAGTATTAAAATCTAAGATAAACATAATGTACAATGTTTCTGAAGATATTTTGCCTATTAAATATATAAAAGCATTAAATAATCATTTACAAGCTTAAATTCCTTTAAGCTGGTAAAAAAAACAAAAGTACAATAAAGCAACAAAATACAATAAAATAAAACAAAAATACAAAAAAATAAGCTTACAAACAGTAAGTTTTTATTAAGCGTTAAAAGCATTTCATTTAAAATCGATAATTAAATTTATTATAATTTATTTTTGTCAGCAATAACTTTCTTTGAGTAATAAAATTATTCCTTCTTTTATATAAAATAAGCACAGCACAAGTTAGTACATTTCTGTGATAAAAGAATTATATAAGTATAGTGATTCTCTTATTTACTCCTCCTACTTTCACCAGGGTTGGCAGGTTTTTGACATGTGTCAGTTTTTGACGGTTTAAACTGTCACGTCAAAAACCTCAAATACTATATTGATATGTAAAATTTCACATTAAATGTCACACATATACAACATTAGATGTTTAAATTGTTACTATTACTGTATATCAACAATTAATATCTAGTAAAGTGTTATTGTTAAGTGTAATTTTTTAACTGGGTAAAATTTTTATTTAGAAAATTTTTTGGGGTAAAAAGAAATTGGGTGTTTAAAAAAAAAAAAAATATGATTTGAAACTGCTCACATGAGCTAAACATTTTTTCCCTTACTTAAAATATCTTAAATGTCCCAGTAATTTAAAACAATAATGACATCACTATCTTCCAGAAGTATGGCTTAAAGTGTGTAAAGAATAAGTAAAACCCCAGCTGCAAAGTGATACCTGCTGGAATAGTCAATTCACTTGCCTTGAAACTTTTTTATGGAATAGGTCAATATTGCAGAAAATTGTGGAAGGGCATGAGGATGCAATGAATATTATAATTTCTCAAATCCCAACTGATTAATGATTTTAATTTATGCAATCTTATACTTCAGCTAAAACTCATAGGTGTTGCATTAGATATTCTTCAACAAGATACTGCTACAGTTGCTGATGCATGTCAAGTTTGGCACACTCTTCTAAAGAAAGTTCATTTAAGCCCCATATTGAAAATGTGTGTAATAGAATGGATGAAATCATGAAACCATATACCATTTTTTGGTTTAATTTTGCATCTCAACCATAAAGGTGAAGGGTTGATTGATCCAACTTGCACATGGACTACAGAGAGAATCGATGGATGTTTACCTGTGCTGATTGCGTACAAAGCAGAAGATCTCCTTTCCCATCCTATTTCAGGATACAGGGAGGACAGTTAACCCTAAGACTTGGTGGAAAGGTTATTATTAGATGCAATAGCTGTTCAACTGAGCCTGCCTCCACTTGCTCAACTAGCAAGGCTTTTGCTATCAAGCTCAGCATCAATTGAGAGAGTATTTTCAAACTTATTTAGCTTCATACTTCTAAACTTAGAAATCGTTTGGGTGTAAATAAATGTACAAAACTGATTATATGCTACAGGATGTGGCAGTTAAATTGATCCGGATTATTAATTGTACAATAATTTTCTTCTGATTTGAAAATTTAAAAAAAAGATTTTTATTACAATTAATAATTTATTTATTTTTTATATTAAATTATTATAATTTTACTATATAAAAAAATACATAAATCATTACATTATGACTTATTTAATGTATACCTGTTGTTGCTAAAATATTTTAAAGCATGTTACGTATTTTTGACGGTTTAAACCAGTTTATGACAGTTTAAACCAGTTTTTGACGTCTAAAACCCAACCCTGACTTTCACAAATTAATATCTATAATAACGAAGTGAAGCTAAAGAAGAACTAAAGAATGATATCATCTGCCCAACAGATATTGTACTGTCCTCTAAAAAAAAAATATTTTTTTTTTATATATAAAGTATAATAAAAAATTAAACATGGCTAAATTTTTACAGCTTGTTCTGACTAAGATTTTAATGTTGAGCATTTTTCATTTTATCACTTTATTACAAAGTAGCAGCCAATTAAGCGAGAATTTGAAAAAAAAAACTACTTTTCTAAAAATTAACCCGTGTTACCCCAAAAAAACCCACAACTGACGTAATCAGCTGAAAATGATGTATTTTATTACCTATTAATGGTTTAACATAAAATCAATTAAAAAAGTATGTAGTAGCACTGGGCGATGCATCGATGTATCGCGAAAAATCGATTTAAATCATAAATCGTCAAACCAGCTTCTTGGTCTTTCGTTTAGCGATACATCGCGCCGCCGCGATGCATCACATGCATGCCAGATCGATGATGAACGAGGACAAAGCTTTCTCCCGCGATCTTCGAAATGTATAAACAACGCATGCGTATACGAGACCGATGTCAAAGATCGTCTTCTCCTCCGATCTTTGATGTGCGTAAACGACGCATGCGCGAACAAGACCGGTGGGAAAAGGCGATTTCGTTTCTCCTCCGGTCTTGCGTTTCCAAAGTGGATAAACAATGCTTCCATGAAGCATCGTTGAGAGATCGCATCGTTGATTTAGTAGACATCGGGATTATCCAAAATCGATGCCGATCGCAAATAACTGCATGCCCAATTACAAGTCTGTTTTCTAGCTGCATAAATGATCAGTGAGCATCACCACAATGTTCATTTGAGAAAATACGGCGATGCGATTTGTGAAGTTTATATATTTCCATGAATTAGTCACGTAGAACATGTACGATAAGCATTCAAAGCCTGTTGAATTTTCAACTGGGAGGGGGGGGTGGGTCACGAATTATTTCACATTTAAGTTTAAGAGATATAATAGTGCCAAGGGGGATTTGCCTCATAAATTTTCAATTTAGGTATTCATCTGAAATGAAAATGATTTTCTTTTTTTTTTTTTAAAGTCAGAGCAGTAAAATATTATGGGTTATAGTGCTTGTTCTATTATTTAGAATTTCTTTAGGAACTAGTTATTGGTCAGAATTAAAAGTGTAATGCATCTAAATATCAGATATTAATACTTGGCCAGTACGGAAAGGCGGGCTTCGCCCGCAAATCAATAACATTGTTACTATTGAAGGTAGTTGCTTAAAACTTTCAGAGTGAATAGTTAAGTGAAATCTATTAAAATATCAAATTAAATTTTAGCCTGTACAGAAAATGGGTCTACGCCCGCAAATTGATAAAATCAGTAATATTAAAGATAATTGCATAAAAATATGAGGATGAATATTTAAGTTTTACCTATTTAAATATCAGAAATTGAATTTTGGGCAGTACAGAAACGCGGGCTTCGCCCGCAAATCAATAATATCGTTAATATTAAAGATAGTTGCTTAAAATTTAAGAGTGAATAGTGAAGTGAAATCTATTAAAATATTAGAAATTAAATTTTAGCCAGTACAGGAAGTGGTCTACGCCCTCAAATTGATAAAATCGTTAATATTAAATATAATTGAATAAAAATATGAGGGTGAATAGTTAAGTGTAACCTATATGAATATCAGAACTTGAATTTTGGGCAGTGCAGAAACGCGGGCTACGCTCGCAAATAATCAATAAAATCGTTAATATGAAAGATAGTTGCTTAAAATTTGAGAGTGAATAGTTAAGTGCAATACACTAAAATATCAGAAATTAAATTTTGGCCAGTACAGGAGGCAGGCTACGTCCGCAAATTGATAAAATCATTAATATTAAAGATAATTGCATAGAAATATGAGGGTGAATAGTTAAGTGTTACCTATCTAATTATCAGAAATTGAATTTTAGGCAGTATAGAAATGCAGGCTTTGCCCGCAAATGAATAAAATCATTAATATTAAAAATAATTGCAAGAAAATTTCAGTGTAAATAGTTAAGTGTCATTTATTTCAGCATCAGAAATTAAATTTTGGCCAGTACAGGAGACGGGCTACGCCCACAAATTAATACAGTCGCTCATATTAAAGATAATTCCATAAAAATATGAAGGTGGAATAGTTAAGTGAAATATATCTAAATATCAAATTCTGGTTTTTGATATTATTTTATTAGGTAGCTTTCAATACAAAAAAGTATAAAGCTACCTATTGCAGCCGTTCGGAGGAAAGCAGTTCCGGAAAATTTCGATATATTTTCACCGGTCATGACCCCCAGACCCCAAAACCACCCTCCGTTCAAATGTTGATTTATATATATATATATATATATATCTCCATATATATATATATATATATATCTCCATATATATATATATATCTCCATATATATATATATATATATATCTGACCTATGTCATACGATAACGCTCGTATTTATAAATCAATTTTGATGAAACTAATTGTGTGTATTAAGCTCACCAATGTCTCGACCGAGTTCGTTGGCCAGCTTGGTCCGCCATTTTGTTTCAAGATGGCGGCCAATTAAAAATTTAAAACTAAAATAAATATACAAAAAAGTTAAAAATTCAAATTTATTTTTTAGTTCAGTGTTAGGCCTTGAAACGAGGATTCCAGAGCATTTTTTGTTTTACATCTATCTTAAAAAACGGCTGAGATAGAGCAGTTTGAAATTCTAGGGTGGCTGACATTTTGAAACAAGACAGCACATTACAAAAATTTTCATTGTTGTAATAATTTTCCCAATCAAACGCATAAAACTATATATTCATATCCATTAGCGCCAAATTCTCGCCAAACTTGGCGACATTTGGCGAAATATCGTCAAATTTGGCGACCAAAATAAGTCTTCATAAATGAAGCCAATTTGGCTATTGCTCAATAATTTGGTGAATTTCTTATTCAAATTCAGTATTAACGAATCTTTTGTAAACGTTTTATTTGCATTTTAAGTTGCTGTTTTCGTGTAACATTAGCTAAAATTTTAAAACGAAGATATAGGAAAGCTACCTTTTCCTCCCGGTACAGGCCGGAAGGACTTTTAAGAATTAAAGCTTATTTTAAAAAAGATTCTTTTAATTAATTATAACATATTTTTTCAAATTTTTAATTTTTTGCAACAAGTTTTATTATATTTTGCATTTTTGTCTGTAAACATAAGCTTAAAGAAAAAAGATTTTTTTAAAACATAATATAAGTTTAATCTGCATGTATAATAAATACTCTTAAATTTTATATTAAAATTACGACCATGTTTGTAATACTAAAAGTCTAATATCGTGATGCATCGCAATATCGCAATTTAGCCTTGATGATGTATCGTGATGTAGAAATCCTAATATCGTCCACTCCTAGTATGTAGATATTCTAAAATTTTATTATAACAAGAAAATCTGTAAAAATGAAGCTCATGTTTTGCCAGAATTCTGCAATTGTTAGTTTAAATTATTTTAAAACTAAACAAGCACTCCTCACGTATTTTTAACTATTTTTATTAATCTAAATGGTGCAGAAAAATAGAACAAAACAAAAAAAAAATGTCTTTAGTGAAATATGAGTACTAGAGTGGGGTTTTTTTTTTTCAGGAAACATTTCACTGTGGGTTTTTTTTTTAGAGGACAGCACAATATATTATGAAAGAATGTAGCAGATAAAAAAGATAGTATTAAAATGTTAAGCATAGCAAGAGCTTCTTCAGTAGAGGTTGAAAGAATGTTTTTTTTATTTTTGAACTCATACACAGTAAATAAAGAAATCAGTTAGAAATTGACTAGGTGGAAAATCTTTTTTTTAATTCAAACATTCAAAGCACAGAATACCAATAATGTCAACAATAATGCTGATATTTAACATTTTGTAAAGTTAATCTGAATTGAAGATATAATTGGTCATTCCTGCTTATGTTTGATCTGTATGTGTATGTATGAATTATTGGATGCAATTAATTTTGATCATCATCAACAACAACCATTTTCAATCCACTATTAGATGTAGGTCTCTGTATATATACTCACTAAAATACACAAATTGGCTATAGAGCCAATTACAAAAGAATCATTTTTTTTTTCTAACATCTTTTTTCACCCTCATTTGGGAGGTTGAATTTCAAAAATCATTAAAATATGTGTTTAACCTTTTTTTTTTTTTTTTTTTTTTTTTTTTTTTATGGATCTGTTATGCTTCTACCTAAAACTGCTGCTGAGATATGGCGAAGTAACCTAAAACTTTCAACACCCCTTTTAACCCCTTTAGGAGTTGAATTTAAAAAAAAAAAAAAAAAAAAAATCTCAGTGGATCCCTTTTATATGTTTTTATGAATATTTGCCCAAGAGCTCACATTTCTAGCTTCAATAGTTTCGTCTGTGTGTTAATGAATCAGCCAATCAATTAGGACAGAGCCTTTTGTAGATATGGATTGTTACATTTTATATATTTTATAATTTGTTAATTATTACAATATTTTTAATAATGTTAGTTAATTATTTTACTTTATGATAATGAATACTATGAACCACAAATGTGTCAGCCATTCACCCTGAGCACAAAAGTTACACCCAGAATGCAGAATTGTGCGATTTGTGAATTTTTTAAGAATCTCACTTATTGTGACTCTTAGTTTTTAAACATCTCACTTAAAATTTTGATTCGGATCTGCAAATACCACCTTATTTTTTTCCCTGAACACTAAATATTGTAACATTTAATCACGCTTTCACTTTGATTGCACATATCGCTGCTTCTTCACGCCACCATATCCTATTATTCCTAATTTTTACTCCCTTACCCTTGAGTTGGAAATAAATAATCAACATTATAATTTTCAAAACACAATTTTAATCAGGGTGTCTATTCCAGATCAGCAATGAATTTCCCTGACTTTTCCATACCAATAAACGAAAAATTCCAGGTATCGAGATTTTGTGATGTTACACACAAAAAATCTTAAAAGTTGTCAATTTGAGAGGGAAACTTTCACAATTGATTCTGAGGCACAAATTACTGATTTGTTGCATAATTTTTTGCAAAATTTGCAAATTATTGAACTTTTTACATGCTAAACATTTTGCAGATACACACTTTTAGCATCAGGTTCTATCCATTTTTGTCAAATCAGGATGAAATTCTTTATCACATCAGTCACAGTTAAATAGATTGCTTTGACATATTTTAATACAAATAATAAATATTCAATAAATTAAGCTAACAAATGTTTAGTTCCCAAACAAAGATTGTAATTAGAGAGAAACACCTAATCAATCCTACAACATTGAGTAAGAAGTTTGGTTTATGTATCAGAACGCAAATTTTTCCCCATTCTTCCTCCATTTGAAAAGTCAATGCTGAAAACCGTATCTTAAGTATTTTTCCCTATTTTCCCCATTTATATCTCCCTCTTAGTTGCGTTATATACCAGTTATGAAAAGTTTCAGTTAAAATGAAACTGAAAATCTCCGAGTTACAAAGAAAGACTGAAAGGGGGGTAGACAAAATGATTTGCACGAGAGGTTGAAATACTCTTTACAGTACTTACGAAAATCAATGTTTGATTTTAATGGTGCTGCAATTTCAAATCCTTAGTTTTATAAGAAACATTTTCCTTTTTTTTTTTTTTTGGAAAGTTCAAATTTTTCTAATTTTTTCTCAGAATTTTCAAACTTTCCTTACTTTTCCTCAGAAATGGTAAATTTCCCTGACTTTTCCAGGATTTCCAGGTGGCTAGACACCCTGTTTAATTTCCTTGTTTATTTTAGGTTTTATTTTAAATCAATTATGTACTTTACTAATTCTTTTCTTTAAAATTTTCATTTTAGACAGTTTTATATATATACATATAAGTTTTCTTTTTTATATATCTTGCTTCATTTTTATATTTTATACATGGGTATCATTTTAATGCTTTTAAAAGTTCTATCTCAGATTCATATTTATTTTTCCCTTAGTTAAATATTCTAAACTTTATTCCAAATTATTCTTCTGGATCAGCGCTTCGGTAATTTACATCCGAATATATATAGAAGTGTTGGCAAGTTTTTGCCAAAAGTGGAAAAAAACATCCTGGCAAAAATAGGTATATATCTTTTATTTGCGGGAATGGGAATGAAATAAAGCTTTTTTTAATTTTTAATGATTTTAGGGGTCTATCCAGATATATCTCACAGGGTCCTGTTTTTGTGAAATTGTGAACAGTTTTATATATTTGTGAAAAATATACTGATAATTTTGTGAATTTGAAAATATAGTTATATTCAGGTTCCTGTGCATCTCTCCTTAATGTATAAAAAAAGCTAAATAATATGTAATTTGATGACTTTAATTGTTTTGCGACAGGTCAGATTTTACTTTTAAATGATTGAATTTGTGAAAAGTTCAGTTTGTAGGTGGAAAAGTTTCATGAAAGGTCAATTTTAAGGTAAAGAATTTTGTCAAGGGTCCTGTTTTGAAATGAAAAGTTTTGTGAAGGGTCCAGTCTTAAGATGAGAATTTTTGTGAAGGGTCCTTTTAAGGACCCAAAATTTTCCTAAACAGATCCCTGGATTTAAACTCTAACTTTGAATTTTTTAACATAGAACATTCCATTCATTATTAAACATTACAAATTACTAAAAAATATTTTACTTCCATGTACCTGAATTTATTATTATAAAAGCAAAGTGATATGTACTGTAATGTAGTTCTAGACACACATATGTAATTATTCTTATGGAGATTTTTTGAAAGAAAAAAATGAACTATAACAATGATTTCAAAGCTTTTTCTAAGTTTCGCATAGTTAAATATTACATGATCAATACATATCTGGACACGTAATGCAGACTTGCTAAGTTCTGAAAGCCAAAAATCATAAGATTTTATTTCAGACAGTGAAAACTTATTAACTTTTAGATTTAAACATGTTTAGTATAAGTTTGATTTAAAACAAAGCTTGGTTATTATTGAAGTTTAAAAAGAAGTATAGCACTCTTACTCAAGTGCAAAAAATTATGGTATACTACTTACATATTAGAACATGGTTAGAATTTGTTAAGATACTTTTAAATTAACTACATATTATAGGGGGAAGTGTTGTTTCCACAAAAACACATATAAAATTATAGTATAGATGTTAAATAAGTCTTAATCTACACAAATTATTGATAAAAACATGTTTATAGTAACAGTCAAAAAGTCGTAAAGATAAAGATATTATAATCAAACAGGTGAAAATCAGGAATCTCCTAACGAAATCAGGAGACTTGGCAGGTCTGGTAATGGCTAACATTTAAAAGTAAAGAAATTAACTGTAATCATTTATAATGAATCAGAGTGTAGCTTGTCACATAAAATACTATCGATAAAGCATACTAAAAAACAAGTATACCTGTATTGCAGTTTTCATCCCTGAATCGCAGTACATTTGAGTGTAAGATGATAGAATTTTCAAAAATATGTGAGAAATCAAGAAAAATAAATCAAAAATGAGGAGTGTGGGAAAACATGTGAAAATCAGGAGTCTTCTGACGAAATCAGGAAACTTGGCAGGTCTGGTAATGGCTAACATTTAAAAGCAAAGAAATTAACTGTAACAAGGTTTACAAATCCTTTATAAAGATACGTACCAGTTGAGTATCAAATTATTACTAAAACAACAATTCAATGTGATGATTGACGAATCAAGTTTTAGGGTGGTAAACAGTATATTGAATTCAGTCAAAAGCATACATGAACATGTTCATGCAATGCAGATGCAAGCTTGGTTGAAACAAAACATGCGGGACGATCTTCTATCTTGTTGCCAATTTATAAACGTAATAACATAATAAACAAAGCAAACGTAATGCCAATTTTAAATCGTAAATAGTTATTAATAACAAAATTATTCCACTAAATACGGATCAAAATGATAAATTCTTTGATAAAAATTATTTTTATGGAATCTTTCTACAAGATTTTATTTTTACTTACAGGTGAGTGTTTTTTTTTTTTCTTTTGCGACCTGTGTCCAGTTCGAGGTGTTCATGGACGAAGATCAGGCGGCGCGCGAGCGATGGAAATTAAAATATGGAGTGGACACAGTGAAATTGTAAGGCCTGCGTTCATTATCATTGATTTGACATTTGACTAATTTGCGTATTTTAATGATATTTTGTTGAGATCTAAAAGTGAACTTGGTGGCCGAATGGTTAGAGCACAGCTGCTCTTGATTCTGGAGGTTGCGTATTCGATTCATCTAAATTTCTATTTGATTTTTCTACTTTTTCATTTAAAATTGTCGGTTACTTTGTATTTTTCATGATTAATAGAATATATTTTATAAAAGTAAAATTTGATATCTATCTATCTATCTATCTATTTTATAAAGGACAAACGTGTCCGTGCGTAACGCTGACGTCATTTTGCGAATGGCAACAGTTGACGATGGAATTTCGGTTTTGCGATTTTTACTGTTGCAATTTTTTTATTTTCTGAACATCTCACATTATTAATTTTTACACCGTTACATAGGGGCAAAAATCTACTTTGAAATGCAATTTATTTGAAAACTGTATCTTAATTGGTTGACTTATTATAACTTTTAAAATTTAAAAAAAAATGACATTTTCACTTTTTTTTCGTGTTTAATGGTTGCCATTGGTAATTTTTTTCCCTCCTGGCGACCGCATATTATCGTTGATTAAAGAATTTATTATTAGTTAGAAATTAATACATACACCTTGGAAAGTAAAAGGAAAAACTTTTACTGATTTTATATAAAATACAAAATAATAATAATAAACGTTTTGATGAGTGATAATTTTATAAATCAAAATAATTTAATTTAAAAATCAAAGGAATGTTTGTGATGCATAAAAATATTTTTCAATGTAAAAATTGTGACTTAAAACAATATTTGGCTATTTATCGTTTGCGCCTGGATTATCACGTTAAAAAAATAATTTAAGATGAAGTTTCGCTTGCTGTTTTAAATGAAAATGCTAAGGTTTATTTTAATGACGCACCAGGATTGGCAAAACATTTTTACTTAATGCCATCTGCATTAAGTAAAAATTTTAAAAATGATGAGATCATATAATATGGTTGCGTTAGCTGTTGCATCGTCTGGGATCGCAGCTTTGTTATTAGATCAAGGTAGAATAACACATTCAAAATTCAAAATACCGCTGAATTTGAACGAAACATGTGTCGTAAGGTCAGATTGCGTAGATGTCTACGTGTGCCATTAATAAGCAATCTGACCTTACTGGAGAAACGAAGTTAATAGTCTGGGATGAAGCACCCTTGATGAGTAAATTAGTATTTGAATGTGTAAACCGTACACTTAAAGACATAAAAAACAACGATTCGCTTTTTGGGGGAATAATAATTGCAATTGCTGGCGACTTTAGACAAATTTTGCCTTGATTCAAGCATATAGAATAAAATTCTTTTATTAAATTTTGATGCTAATCTTACGTAATCGGGTCCATGTCAAGAGAGAATTACACATAATTGATGTTGTCAGGGGCGTAAACCACCCTAGTCGCATAGGGGGTGTAAACTCATAAATTTCCGACTCCAAGAAGGAAAATTTCCGAGTACTATGAAAAACAAAATGCCGACTAATATATAATATATATACAGTATAACTTCGATTATCCGACGTAATTTAGATCAAACCTACATCGGATAATCGAAATTTCCGGATATTTGAGAATTTATCAATAATCATCTAGTTTAATATGTAACATCGTCATCGAACTGCTATTATGACTATTTAAACTGCTAAATAAATATCTAAATTCAAATTATACATGAAAATTCTCCTCCCCCTTTTTAAATTCTACAGCTGTGAAAATTTCTGCTTGTGAAAAGATGACAAAAGGGGTTTTGTTCCCTGCGCTTGCTTACAATCATAGAGAGTGCAATAACATTCGAATGTTGTGGCATTCCGCAGTACGGCCTCCCAAATTTCAAAATTTGGAGTGTTTTTGTTTAGAACAGGGACTTGTACACAGGGAGTGTGTGTGTGTGAGGGGAGAGGGGGGAAGAAGAGTACACTTATACCAGGATTGGAGCTTGCGGTAGCTCAAGCTAATTTAAAAGGAATTCTAAAAAAGAGGAATCGAAATATTTATCTGTACAGGTAGTTCGGAAATGACCGTTTGCATACACAAGGAATGTGGGAAAAAAATGGTAAAAAAAAGGGTCAGGAAACCGACGTCGGTTTACGGAGAGTTCCGGTTAAACGAGAGTCGGATAACGGAGGTTCTACTGTATCTATATATTTGTTTGTATATATATATATATATATATATATATATACACACTCATGCCCAAAAGTTTAGCATATATGATAAAAACGAAGAAAGGATATCGTAAATATCTTACGAAATTATTTAAACTTTATAGGAGAAATTCGCTAGATAATTATGACTTAGCAGTATCGAGATAGTCAAATAAGTTTTAAAGCACTGATAGTGATTCCTTTTGAATTATTAATATATGTCTCTAAAAATCAGTGGCGAAATACTATGATTATATGTGTAGAAAATTGCTGTTTGGAGCTCCAGACTGCTTTGTTTGATAGCGATATATCTTGTTTCTAAATGTACCAAATTTTATGAAACTGGATTGAAGAGCTGCGGATTCGTTGCCCTTTTTTCTATACTTACTAATATTATAAAGGAGTAAAGATTGTTTGTTTGTTTGTTTGTAGGGGGTAATCTATGGAACTACCGAACCGATTTCAAAAGTGATGGTGGAAAATTGATGGTGACAACCCCTGCTCCAACATAAGCTATATTTTATGTCAGTTCCACTAACCCCAGGGGGTGCAGGAGCGAAAAACGTTCTAAAATTGAGATTTTTTGTATACTGAAGCAGCTAGAAATTTGAAATTTGGCATTGTAGCTACTTATAAGATGTAAATGCTCTCTAAGAACAAATTTTAAAAAAAAATGAAATTTAAAAAGGTGAAATGAGCGAAAAGCGTTCTAAAAACATTCTAAATTATAATTTCTGTGGAATCTCAGGAATTATAGAACCGATTTCAAAAGTTATGATGGCAAATTGGTGGTGACAACCCCTGCTCCTACATAGGCTATATTTTATGTCGGTGCTACTAACCCCAGGGAGGGGAGGAAAGGAGCGAAAAATGTTCTAAAATTGCGATTTTTTGTATATTGAAGGAGCTAGAAATTTGAAACTTGGCATTGCACTTACTTATAAATAAGATGTAAATGCTCTGTAAGAACAAAAAAAAAAAAATTCGAAATTTAAAAGGGTGAAATAAGTTAAAAGCGTTCTAAAAACATTCTAAACTACAATTTCTATTGAATCTGTGGTACTACAGAACCGATTTCAAAAGTGATGGAGGCAAATTGATGGTGACAATCCCTGCTCCAACATAGGCTGTATTTTATGTGGGTGCCACTTATCCCAGGGGGTTTGCAAGAGCGAAAAACGTTCTAAAATTGCAATTTTTTTTATACTGAAAGAGCTAGAAATTTTAAATTTGGCATTGTAGTTGCTTATAAGATGTAAATGCTCTCTAAGTACAAATTCTAAAAAAATTCGAAATTTAAAAGGGTGAGATGAGCGAAAAGCGTTCTAAAAACATTCTAAATTACAATTTCTATGGAATCTCTGGAACTACAGAACCGATTTCAAAAGTAATGGTGGCAAATTGATGGTGACAATCCCTACTCCAACATAGGCTATATTTTATGTCGATTCCACTAACCCCAATGGGGTGCAGGAGCGAAAAATGTTCGAAAATTGCGCCTTTTTTGTACTGAAGGAGCTAGAAATTTGAAATTTGGCATTTTAGTTACTTATAAGATGTAAATGCTCTCTAAGAATAATTTTAAAAAAAATCGAAATTTAAAAGAGTGAAACGAGCGAAAAGCTTTCTAAAATCATTCTAAATTACAATTTCTATGGAATCTCTGGAACTACAGAACCGATTTCAAAAGTGATGGTGGGAAATTGATGGTGACAATCCCTGCTCCAACTGTCTCTTTAATAAAAAGCTATGCGTTGCTGACGACTGGGTTTTTCACTAATGGTTGCCACAGATTAATCTTGGAAAATGAAACATTTGAAGTTACTGAAAAAAATAATAGCTCGAAAAGTATTTGTCTGAAAATTGTTAAACAAACTGCGTTTGAAAGGTAAAAAATTGTATTTTTCTTGATATAAATTTCAAATCTAATGATTATGCCTTTCTTCAAATATTGAATTTTAAAAATTACCAAATTTCACAATGGAGTACCATAGCGAAACCTTCATGCACAATAAGATAATGATTAGGGCGACGTGTCTTGACGTGCATATTGGCACGAGTCACAAATTATAGTAGCCTTATTATTCTGTTAAAATATAAGAGTGAATTATGAAATGTCACTATTTTGTTTGATTAAAAGTTCGTTAAGAGAAATTGACCAGCGTAGTTTGCTAGTTACCGATAAGGGCTTAATGCATTTTACTTTTCTCTGTATGGCATACTTATTCACATAGACTCCACATAGTCTCCAGATAGAAATTCATAAAGTTCTGAGTTAAGCATAAGGACTCCTGCTACCCGTGTACGTCTACGACGTTAAAAAAATCCAAAATTTAAAAGATTGAAATTTTTCGAATGAACAAAACTCATGTCCATTTCTTAGTACTTCAATAAAATTTTGTTCGTTTAGTAACAAGATATATCGCTATGTAACAAAGCAGTTTGGAGTTCTAATCCGCTTTTTTCTACACATATTAATCATGGACCTTGCCCCCTAATTTTTAGATAAATTTATTAATAATTCAAAAGGAATCAACATCAGATCTTTAAAACTTATTTGACTATATCTCGATACGCGAAATCATAATTATTTTGTGAATTTCATCTATAAAATTTAATAATTTAGTAAGATATTTAAGATTTTCTTTCTTCGTTTTTATCATATATGGTAAAATGCTGGACATGAATGTATTGATGCCAAGACACACATACATGTGTGTCTTGATTCTAATTGGAGAAACTTACTTAACAAATATACCAATACATGTTTAATATTAATCACAAATGAAAACTTGTTTATAAAAGTAATTTCAATATGTCCTTTTAAACATTGTGATCATCAGGAAAAGCTTGGAAGAGACGTGGAAGTTCTATATCTCTCTATTTTTTAGCAATCAGTTAAAAATTTTTAGCGTTTCTTTCTGAGGAAAATTGAAATCTGTTTGCTTGGGGAATATTTTAAAGACATGAATGTGTCAAAAATTCGGGATTTCGTAGTTGAAGTTTATAATTCTTTCTAACGACATACTTTAAAGCAGTGTAAAAATTTGGTGACATACCTGTTTTTCCGACTAAACAAAATGTAGTAATAATAATAATAATATATATATATATAAAAATCTAATACAATTGGTTAAAGAAAAAGAAAACGAACGTATTATTTATGATAGAAGTAAACTCATATAGATTGTAAAATATCCAGATTATTTCAAGATAAAAATTTAAAGTATTTTGGGTGTTTTCAATTTTCATCCTGTATCATATAAATTTCTTGAAACACATTTTTAAATCAATCTAAAATTATGTAAAAAAGGTGAAAAAAATTCACATCTTTTTAAAATAAAATAAGAAGAAAATACAAAATTAGTTAGTACAAAAAATAAAGTCATAATTATTTTCGATTAAAGGTAAAATTCGTGTAGAGTGGAAAATATCCAGATTTTGATACGGAAAAGTACTAAATATTTGCAATTCAGTTTTGAATTTTAATGGGATATCACCTGAATTCCGTGACACACATCTCTAACTAAATTTAAAATTAGATAGAAAATGGAAGTTTCTTCACTTCAGTCAGTATATCTTAAAATTTCCAGTCTAAACAAAAAACTTTCCGATTATAAATAAATGCAGCTGGATCTCGATATCTCGAAGTCAAAGGGCACAGAAAAAAATTCGGAATATCAAGGTTTTCGATCAAAATATCAAGGTTTCAAATAATATTAACATTGCTGGAATATGTATATAAATATTTTACTCGTTATATCAAGGTTTTCGAGTTTTCCCAATATTCGACAAATCAAAGTTTTTCTGTATACTTTTATCAGAAAAAGAAAATCTATAATATTTCCAACTAAGAATAAATTTATTATAGATTTTCTTCGTTCTAAATAGTTTTTCTTATTTTTCTAATTAAAAACTACAAAAAATAAAAATAAAAAATCCGACTAAGAATAAAATTCTATAGGTTTTCTTCGACCTAACTTTTTTCTAATTTAATTAAAAACTACAAAAACATTACTCCAATTCATAAGTTTTTATAGGTTAATACCATTTTTTTTTCAAATAAACATATTTTTTTCCTATCGAACGGGAATTTTTCGTTTTTCCAATGAATAAGTTTTTATGTGTTAATACCATTTTTTTTCCTACTAAACGAACTTTTTTCCGATCAAACGGGAATTTTTCCGACTGATTTTTTCGTTTTTCCAATTGATAAATTTTTATAGATTAATACCATTTTTCCCGACTAAACGTACTTTTTTCGACTGATTTTTTCGTTTTTTCAATTAATAAGTTTTTATAGGTTAATACCATTTTTTCAGAGTAAACGTACTTTTTCCGGATCGAATGGGAAATTTTCCGACTGACTTTTTCGTGGGGGGGTGTTGCACCCCCCCCGTACCCCCTCCAGGATTTACGTCCCTGGATGTTGTCAAGAATAGGGTTTAATGATAATAATAATCTATATTATAACACACGTCTGATTATTGGTGAAGTCATTTTTATGGTAGCAACGAACTGACTAATAAATTTCGCTTTCACTGCATCTTTTTAAACTTCTTAAACATCGCACAATTTCAATTTGTATACCGTCAAATAGAAAAAAAAATGCATTTTTTTAACTGTAATAGAATTTAATGATCTTTTATGGTTTTTAAAATAATTTCCAAGCGTGAATTATTTTTAAATCTATCCCTATCATGTGCAGCCCGATTGGGATAGATTAATTCGTTTGCATTTAAAACAGTATAAACAGCTCCGCATTCATTCTCGGCTAATATTACAAAAATAAATTAAAACCTATCGAAATATAAATAGTAATATAATATAAATAAAATGCAAATTTAGCAGACATATTCCCGAACTACGCGCTTGAAACTTTCAGAATAAAAAAACCTGCAGCAAGCAGCGAAATCTTAGACGATCTCTTTGGTCATTAATTCCTGGCATGCGGCTAATACATAAGTATCGCTTTACTAAATTTCAAAATATTATTTCAATATATTACTGATATTTTACTTATGAAAATTATTTTTGACTTTGTTAATGAATCGGATTAAAAAAATATACATTAAATATGAAAAATCTATTAGAATTAGGGGAAAAAATGGTTTTCGCCTGTGTTCTGTAACCCGGGAAGCCCGGGTTCGATTCCCTAGTTATTAATAATTACTTATTTAATTAAATACGACAAATTCAGCTATTTCACGATTAAAATTTTACATTACAGTGCCTTTTAATATTTAAATATTTTTTTTTCTTTTAGCAAATATAAAATAAGTAATAAAATATAATCAATTTGCACTAATTTCTCCAGGTTTTTATAATGAGTACTTCAACTGTGAATTTTTATACGAATAGAATGCAAAGCATATTTTACAATGTAAAACATATTATAAAAATAAAATGTAAAAGATATACATTATTTAAACTAGAAACAGGGCTGGCGATACACATTTTATTGCCCGAGGCGAGCATTATTTTACCACCCCTATGTCGTGATCATAGAAACTCGACAGAGTTTCTCGTTTCTCGCCAAGCATAAGAAACAGCAATGCATTGAACCGTAAATGAAAGGAATTTCCGCCAATGGATGCCAAACGATTTTACAAAAAATTTTTAGCGCTCTGTCTAGTTTATATTTTGCGGACGGGACAAAACGGGTTTTTGACACATCTATATCTCGCGTTCTATTTATGATAGAAACAAAATTCTTGATTCTATGGAATGGGGCGTGCCAAGGGACTAAGAATTCAAAAGTAAAGCAAAATCCGACAAATAGGTTTTCAGTAAATGCGATTTTAAAAGTGCTGTTTTTTGCACTTTTTAAATCTTGTTCAGACCAAAAACTGTTGACAGGGCTACAGCAATGTGTAAATATCGGATTTTTACGCGGTTTACGTTGTTTGAATCGTTTTTATGAGTAGTTCGGACCTTTGTAAGTTTTATGTAAAAATATTAATTAGTTTTTGATTTATATCTGTTTAAAGTTATTGATTCCTATATTTAACATAGAGCAAAAATCTGTTGACAGAGCTACAGTAATGTGTAATTATCGGATTTTTACGCGGTTTACGTTGTTTGAATCGTTTTTATGAGTAGTTCGGACCTTTGTAAGTTTTATGTAAAAATATTAATTAGTTTTTGATTTATATCAGTTTAAAGTTATTGATTCATATACTTAACATAGAGTAAAAAAATAATAAATGACCCAACTCTTTTAGGAATGGTCGTATCCTCTTTAATAAAAAGGTACGTGTTGCTGACGACTGGGATTTTCGATAATCGTTGCCACAAATTAATCTCGGAAAATGAAACATTTGAAGTTACTGGAAAAATTAATTGCTCGAAAAGTATTTGCCAGAAAATTGTTAGACAAACTGCGTTAGAAAGGTAAAAAATTGTTTTTTTCTTGATGTAAATTTCAAATCCACTGATTATGCACTTTTTCAAATATTGAATTTAAAAAATTACCAAATTTCACAATGGAGTACTATAGCGAAAACTTCACACGTAAAAAAATAATAATAACAGCAATGTGTCAGCAAGAGTCACAAATTATAGTAGCCGTATTATTCTGTTAAAATATAAAAGTGAATTATGATGTCATGAGTGCATGATTTTTATTTAATTGTTCGACAAATACTAGATGCGCCATTTCTTTTTAGTTGTGAATAATATAGGTTAATTCACGTTATTACAAAATGTAGCTATAAAACATATAAATCAATGGAAAACAGTAAGTAATAAATTGTAAACGTAACAGTAAACCGTATTTAAAAAAACAAAACTTACTGAAATAAGTATCCGTTTTTATGTTATTTTAGGATATTCCAGGTAAAGGTACAGATTACTTTAAAATACAAGGTTAAATTCACCGATATATTTCGTTTGATTCAAAGCTCTTTTGGAGAAACCGACCAGCGCAGCGGGCATAGTCTGCTAGTACACATGATATTAAGATATGTTATTACACTCGACCCAAGTAAGCTTCCTATTATAAAAAATCGTAACATTTAAGGTTCGTTTACAGGGTCTCACAAAAGATCTTTTGATATAGGGCTACAGCAATGTGTAACTATCGGATTTTTACGCGGTTTACGTTATTTGAATCGTTTTTATGAGTTGTTCAAACCTTTGTAAGTTTCATGTAAAAATATTAATTAGTTTTTGATTTATATGAGTTTAAAGTTATTGATTCCTATATTTAACATATAGAGCAAAAAAATAATAAATGACCCAACTCTTTTAGGAATGGTCGTATACGACCATGATATTAAGATATGTTATTACACTCGACCCAAGTAAGCTTCTTATTATAAAAAATCGTAACATTTAAGGTTCGTTTACAGGGTCTCACAAAAGATATTTTGATATGGGGCTAAAGAGTTGTGTAATTATCCGATTTTTACGCGGTTTGCAGTATTTGAATTGTTTTTATGAGTAGTTCAAATGTTTAATATTTTGTGTAAAAATATTAATTAGTTTTTTATGTATACCACTTTAAAGTGATTTATTCCTATACTTAAGATGAAGCAAAAAAAAAAAAAAATTAAATGGTCTAACTGTTTTAAAAAAGAACGTATGCGCATGATGTTAAAATATGTTACTACGAACGACCTAAGTTAGCTTCCTATTGTAAAACAGAACTGTATAATTTACTGTTCGTTTACAGGGTAACTCAAAAGATTTTTTAATAAGACTAAAAAGTTGTGTAATTAGCGAATTTTTATGTTGAAGTACATGATTCCTGTACACAGAGGAAAAACAATAGTAAATTGCATAACTTTTGTCAAATTGGCTATATACACAAGATATTCAAATATGTTACTACATCCTCTCTATTGTAAAGCGGCATTGAAGCATATACGTTTCGTTTACAGAGTCTCTTAGAAGACCCTGATTACATTACAACCGATATATATTTACTAAGTGAGATGTATTTTAATGATTTTACACTGTTTCAATCTCTGTAAGGTTTCATTATCTAGCTTTAAAATTTAATATGAGTTCATTTTGTCCGTCTGAAATCTCGCCGATGTTAAGCTCTGAATCTATTAAAATATAGTATTTTCATCGATTAAAAAAACTGTGTTTATTTATAAATATATAATTCTAGCGTATCAGGAATTGATTGAAATAGCGATTACAAAATTCCAACTTTACGTTCATGCGCTGAGTAATAGAATGTAAAAATGTTGCTACCCCAAAATTACAAGTTTTGCGTTTAAATATTTGCCGTTCATCGAATCTCCGGCTTACACTGTTTCAATCTCTGTAAGGTTTCATTATCTTGCTTTAAAATTTAATATGACTTCATTTTGTCCGTCTGAAATCTCGTCGATGTTAAGCTCTAAATCTATTAAAATATAGTATTTTCATCGATTAAAAAAATGTGTTTATTTATAAATATATAATTCTAGCGTATCAGGAATTGATTGAAATAGCGATTACAAAATTCCAACTTTACGTTCATGCGCTGAGTAATAGAATGTAAAAATGTTGCTACTCCAAGATTACAAGTTTTGCGTTTAAATATTTGCCGTTCATCGAATCTCCGGCTATGACGAACTTAAAATGCTAAATTTCGTATACAATAGGTGATCGGTAACGAACTGTTCGGTTTACGAACAAATCGGTTAACGAACACTTTCGCGAGAGATTTTTATGTTCGGAGAACGAACACCTCACGAAACAAAGCCAAGATGAAGCAATGCCGTGTTTCATATTTGCCGAGCTATACTTATTGCCTCTATTGTCAACTTTGAGAACATTTCAACAGTTGCATACATATGTCCTAATTAATTCCTGGACTGCCGGAGATTGGGGACCTATATTTTAGGATCACCGAATTGGAATGAACAGACTATGAACAGAAATCACTTTAATAGTTTTTATACTTTTGCTAACGTTGCGAATTTTATATTTTTCAAATTCTCGAAACATTGAGTTAAAAAACTTAAACAAATAAAAAACTTCTAGTGCTCAGTAATTTTCAAAAATAATATATTTAATATGTTAGTATAAAAATCCCTGTAAATTTTTATACTAATAGAAATAGGTTCGTAGAAATTTTTTTTTATTATTATTCTCGGTAAAGTATGCTCCATAAACTTATCGTTGTAGTTGGCCGAAAAAAAGTGCTTCTTATTTTTCCACATTTTTCTGAAACTGTAGTATTTTAATTAGTTTGTAAACTACTGTAAAAGTGTGTAATTTTTTGTTTTTGAATGTATATAAACGGAAGAGTGATATAAACAAAAGAAAAGGGAATTTAAATATGTCATAAATAATCTGATGAATACAATGTAAGGAAATTAATATAAAAGTTTCCCCGTTGTTATGGTAGCGACATGTACATTGGAATAAGTCACTCAATAAATTGTATAATTCTGATGTATTATTCTGTTTATAGCATCACTATTATTATTTTTTGCCCCTTTCATCTTTTCTTTTCTAAATAAAAATGGAATCCGTATAATTGAAATTAAATACCTTACAAAAAGGAGTGATATCTCATAAAAAACAACTCATTGTAAATGATCCAGCCAAGCTACAAACCTAAAACGTCAGTCACAAAAAGAAGTGATATCACATAAAAAGAAGCGATATATAAGTGCATACTCCGAGTCCCGTGTAAAAATCTATCATCACTCATAATGTTTCCAAAGGACTCGGAGTGAGGTACAGTATGTGAAAACTGCTTGGCGATCTGCAGGCTTTTATAATGTGTGCGTTTCCTGCAATTACATATGGCTATAATATTTTTATTTTATTTTATTTTATTTATTTTTATTTATTTATTTTACTCCCGTAAAATTGTAAAAGTTGAAGCTTCTGTGTTTGCATGTCCTTTCTTATTTATGAGTTTCTAAAATCAATTTGTTGATTTTATTTACCATTATTTAAACTAAAAACACCACTGTTACGAAGAGGATTTTTTAAGTAAACGTATAAAGATTTTGAGTTTGTAATATATATATATATATATATATATATATATAAACCTTATAATAAACGTTAACTAAATTGAGATATATTGCAGTAATTCTAGCGTAAGGGAATGACATAGATCTGAGGGAAAATCCGTTCTGTCAGTTCTTTCGCATACAAAAATATTTATAAAAGTGGTATAACAAAAATATAAAATTTATTATTCGATTTTCAAAATTGATATACTACATATATTATAAAAGCTGCAGGTCGCCAAGCAGTTTTCACATACTGTACCTCACTCCGAGTCCTTTGGAAACATTATGAGTGGTGATAGATTTTTACACAGGGCTCGGAGTATGCACTTCTATATCGCTTCTTTTTATGTGATATCACTTCTTTTTGTGACTGACGTTTTAGGTTTGTAGCTTGGCGGGATCATTTACAACGAGTTGTTTTTTATGAGATTGTTTTTTCATCACTTCTCAAACTTTTTTTAAGAATTAAGTAAACCAATTTTGCTAAGTATAATTTATTTAAAAGAAAACAAATATATATAAAATGAATTTGCATTTAAGAAATTTAAAATAATCAAATTACTTAAGAAATTTGCATCTATTTTGAAAAAATATCAAGTAACTTGAAATTGAACGAATAGAAATGTTATCTATTCTAGTAATATTTACAAGAAAGCATCCTATCAAGAATTAAACTGAAGCTTCAAAATCTTATTAGCTTGCTTTTCCTTTGAAAAATGAAAGTATTGTATCGACCAGGCCCTGACTATCGCACGGGCACACGGGGCCCATGCCCTGGGCATGAAATTTCTGAGGGGCACAAAATTTCATAATATCATCTAAATTTCCATTTTAAAAAAATCATAATTTTGCGAACGTTTTTATTACTTTTTGGACTTTTGTTTGCACTCAGTATCAGTTTGGTTTTATCATTTAATATCAATAACATCGGTAATAAGTAGACTTTTTATCATTATTTTCTAGTAATTCAGTACTGATTTTGTCATTCAATTTTATCATATTGCACATTTATTCGAAAAGTGATACAACTGAAAAAAATGTGATAAGTAGAGGAAAAAGGGGGGTTCACCGGCCACAGGCGCAAATGCGCAATTTCACATTTCACAAGTAAGTAGTAACAATCCACTTCGAGTTCAAACCTCTCGTTATTGTGAGTTGTTTTCTGTTGCTGCATCTGATTGTATATATGTAGATATATGTTATGGCCGGTTGTCTAAATGGGTATTAATAAGTCCAAGGCAGATTTTTGTTGAAATCTTACACTGTTTAATTTTCTGGATTATATCAAATATTTACAAATATGTACAAGTTAAAATATAATTAGAACAATCATGACAACTCGTAAGCTCGTAAAGGCCGTTTGCAGATACCATTTCTCAGCTCAGCTCGTAAAGGCTGGCCGTCGCCGGAGATTTAAGAGCATCTCCCGAGTCCGTCTTACTCAGTCTGCATCTCGACTCATTCTGTCTACTTCGTTCTCACGCTGTAAAAAAAATACAGCACTCATCAAAATTTATATTGTTCGCGAGGCATCATTCAACTTCACAAGCCCCAATAAAGTATTTGCTTGTGTTTGCAGTCTAAAGTTCAGATGAGAACTCCCGCGACCACAACTCGGCCGTCCTGACTGTGCTGTGTCCTCACAGTCATTATCTACTAATTTCACTAGGTATAGAACCAGTCGACTAAAATATAAAGTTATCAAATACACACAAAATATATATATATACAAACAAAACAATAAACAATAGTAAATATTGAAACATACAGTGTTTCCTAAAATATAAAAAATGAAAATAACACAACAAAACTTGTTATAACGTTGAAAATTGCTTAAAGTTCAGAGTTCACTCATAATGTTCAATAAAAGTAAAAAGAATATTGTTTCAAAATATCAATCTGTCCAATTTGTCCATCGTTTCATAAAGTCGGCAGCACTCGATGTAATGTTTGGACCATCATGGTAGCCAATTTTCTTTACGTTGTATCGATCCTTTCCTTTCACTTTGGTGATTTCATAGGGACCGAGAAATTTAGGTCTCAACTTCATGCCTGTACCAAATTGTGTTTTTTGTATAGCTACTAAATCACCGAGTTTATAAGTGTATGCCGTTTTTCTTTTTTTATTAAAGGTTTTGCGATTATCTTGCTGTATTTTTAAAATGTTCTCTTTTGCAATTTCCCTATTGAAATTTCTCTCTGACATAATCGAATTTACATGTTCTTCGTCTAACAACTCTTTTATTTGCAAATCGTTTTTATGTCGCAATCTCACTCCGGTTAGAAGCTCAAATGGTGAAAATTTTGTGCTTCTAGATATAGTGCTGTTTATAATTCGCTGTACCGATGCTACATATTTGTACCATTTAGTGGGGTCATCTATGCTAAGTTTCGCTAATATTGGTATCAGGATTCTATGCATCCGTTCTATCTGGCCATTTCCTCTTGGAACACCTGTCGTTATTGGGACATGTTGTATTTTTTGTTCGTTACAATATGCTTCAAAATCGTCGGATGTAAACGCGGGTCCTTTGTCGGTTATTATTCGGGACGGGTTTCCGAAAATGTTGTGTTGTAATTTTAACTTATCTATAACTTCTACGGCAGCAGTAGTTTTAACTGGGTATAACCAGACAAATTTTGTGAAAGCATCTACGACGGTAAAAATATGATTATAATTTTTGTGAGTGGATGGCATTGGTCCAATATGATCAATGTGATAGGTTTCAAGGGGGATATTTTGTTTTGGAATCGTGTTCAATAAACCTTCTCCTTTTCCTTGCTTTTTATTACATAAAATGCACTCTACGCAATTCGCAATGACGTTTTCTATTTGTTTCCTTAACTGGGGTATAAAATAGTTTTCTTTTAGAATTGTTTCGGTTTTTGCTACCGCATAATGACCTCTATTATGAACATTTCGTATTATTTCTTTTTGCATATTTAAGGGAATCATTAACAGTTCCCTGTCGTTTTCATATTTATACAGTATGTCGTTTCGATTAAAATATTCCGAGCTTTCATTTTTTTCTATTAATTTTTTGATGGTTTGAATATGTTCATCTTCTTGTTGCGCTAATTTAATTTTTGCTGTTAATTCGTCATAAGAACGTGTTGCTACCAATACTGTATTTCTGCTTAATGCGTCGACATGCTTCATTTGATTTCCCGCTCGATGTACTATTTCATAATCAAATTCTTGTAAGAATAGCGCCCATCTTGCTACTTTTGGCGTAATGTCTTTTTTGTCCATAGTCTTTTGAAACGCGGAACAATCTGTCACAATTTTAAATGTCGTGCCTAATAAGTAGTTTCGAAATTTTTTGACCGATTCTATTACCGCAAGGGTCTCTAATTCGTAACTCGAAAATTTTGCTTGAGTAGGTGTAGTTTTACGGCTCATGTAATGAATAGGATGTAAGTTTTTGTTCTCATCTTCTTGTAGTAGGACACTACCAAAACCTATGGCGCTTGCATCGGTGTGCAATTCTAGTCTAGCGCCTCGTCGGAATACATGCAATACTGGGGGGTTAACTAATTTTTCTTTAAGAGTCTCAAAAGCTTGCTTTTCGGGTATTCCAAATTTAAATTTATTTCTCGCTTTTAATAAATCACTTAAAGGTCTCGCTATAGTTGCATAATGTGGGATGTACTTTCTGAAATAAGAAGTTAGACCCAGAAAACTGTGTAGTTGTTTAAGGGTTCGGGGTTCAGGAAATTTCTTTACTGCCAAAGTTTTGGCTTCCGAGGGTCTAGTAGTTCCGTTTTCGAAAATATAGCCTAAAAATTCAATTTTCCGTTTAAGAAATTGACATTTTGCAAAATTAAATTCAAGTCCGTAATCCGATGCAACTTCTAGGACACGTTTCAGTTTTACCAAGGCTTCTTCCTCAGTTTCCGCAAGTATTATGACATCGTCTAAGTAAATTAATATTACCTTTTCTTTAATTAACTGTTTAAAAACAGCTTGAATATATCTTTGAAACTGTTGTGGTCCAACCGATAATCCGAATGGGAGCTTTAAGTACTCGTACTGCGAGTTATGCGTGACAAATGCTGTATATTTCCGACTCTCCTCTGCTACGTCTATATGAAAAAAACCATTTTTTAAATCCAATGTTGTGAAAACCTTTGCACTTTCAATGTTATCTAAAACATCTTCTATTCTTGGCAAGGGAAAATTATCTCTAATTATTTTTTTATTTAGCAATCTATAGTCTACGCAAAGTCTCCAAGAATTATTTTTCTTTTTCGCTAACACTATAGGAGATGCATAATTAGAGTTACTCTCCGTTATAATTCCCGTTTCCAACCATTCCTGTATTTGTTTGTCCACAAACTCCTGCTCCGGATACGCTAATCTACGCGGTCGTTGCGCAATCGGAATATCATCAGTTAATATTATATTTACTTTTAACTCTGTGTCCTTAACCTTGTTTGGCTTATAATTAGTAATCAATTCCGTTAACTCTTTCTTAATAGCGTTGTTTGTAATATGATTCAGCTCAACTTCCTGAAAATTAATTGAATTGGCTGTTTCAGCTAAATAAATATCTGTGGTTTTCGCTAAGTCTGACTGTGGGATAGAACACGGTTCACTTTCTAATAAACAACTTTTTGCAGTACTTAATTGCATGTTTACTTTTTCACTAAAGTTAAAAGCTGTTTCATTTTGATTAGTTTGCTCCTTTCTCACTAATTCAGCTGTCGAAATCATTTTTCCTATCGTGGGATTGTTTTGTTTTTCTGACCGCAACATCGCATGAAATCTGGGTGTGACATAGCTGACGCGTTTGATTTTCGTCATGGCTGTTTCTTGTGGGAAAGCAGTGACGTAATTTATCCTAACTTCTTTTAACTTCCGTTTTCCCATAATTTGCAATCCTTTTTCCGAAATATTGAAATTTAATTGTCTCAAAAAGGTATTCCCTAAAATTATAGAATGATTCAAATTTTTTACGATGTATAAATCTGAATTTACTGTATAACCATCTATTTCAATGTTTACGGTCGTAAATCCTATGGGTGTTATTTGGTTTCCACCAATACCTGACAAAACCAAGTCATTTTCATGTAATTTAGGGCATCCCAGGCCAATATAAATATCGTTATTCCCCATATTTACGTCGCTACCTGTGTCTATCAAGGCATCTATATTTTTTCCTAAAATCCTCACGCTCTTTATTATTTTATCTGCTGGATTAGAGCTGTTGCTTACGGCGGCATTTGCATTTTTAGGAGAATTGTTTGTACACTGGTCAGACCTGTGGCCAGGAATTTTACACTTCCAGCACACTGGGCCTTCTTTTTTTCGGGGACAATCCCTCCAGCGGTGCGAAAATTCATTGCAATTAAAACAACGGATTTTTGTATTTAAATTCTTTTGGGGGGCATTCGCGTAATTTTTTTCATATGGTACGCGGCTAACATCATTTCGATGGAACGCTCTATTATTTTCAAAACCTTGACGTTTTCGGAATTCCGTATTTGGGGACTTAATTTCAGCCTTCCGTAAGTTAATTCGGGCAGTTTCAAAATCATCCAATTTATTTGTCAAATCATCTATATTCGTAATTTTGGGTAATTCATCACAAAAGTGTTCCTTCATTTCTAAAGACAATTTTCTCCTGATTTGATCAATAATTAAAATATTTTTTAATTGTTCGTACGTCGATATTTGCAGGCCAGATAACCAATTATCCAAGAAATTTGAGAGTTCAAACGAGAAATCTTTCCACGAATCCGAATTTTGCTTTCTATGCAAGAAGAATTTTTGCCGAAATTGCTCCGGTGTAAGTCTAAAGCGTCTTAAAAGTATTTTTTTTACATAGTCGTAGTCGCTGGACTGTTCCTCACTTTCGCGATTTATTAAATTAACTATATCGAGAGGTAATAATGCGAGAAGATAGGTTACCCATTCATGTTTGTCTATCTCTAACCGCTTTGCCTGGCGTTCGAAAAGGGTTAAGTATATACTGATTTCCTCCTCGTTATTGTACCTATTTAACAATTTTAAAACATCGGAACCTTTTCCGGCGATTGTAGGTACAGAGTTATGTAATTGGGCTTTTTGTGTATTTTCCAATTGTAATCGTTTTAATTCAAACTCGCGATTCTCAGCTTCTTTTTGCTGTAATAATCTTTCGGCTTCTCCACGCTCACTCACAATTCCCTCTAACAAATTTTTCACTAACTCTTCATCATACCCTTTGGATTTTACAATTAAATCAGTTAATTGAGTTTTATTGGTCGATTCTGGTGGATTTAAACCTAATTCGACTGCCACAGTAATCAGATCGATCTTTTTTGACCTTATTAAATGTGCCATTTTTATCATAAACTAATTAACACATAAAAATAAAATATATCATTAAATAAATCAATCATATACGTATTTTCACCCGATAAATCAAATATAGCAATACATATAATAATACGTAACAGTTATAAAAACACACTTACTTTCATATCTTCACCCGATAAATAAAATATATTTATACATATAATAATATTCAACAATTTTATAAACACTTTCTCTAAATATTCTAAATCGAATATATATTTTGTTTCCTTTCCCATAAAAATAACAAGATACAAAAAAAAATATATATATATATCTTTGTACTACTTAACTCTATTCTAGAAAAAAAACATTACTCAATCAAACATTATTCATGTGAGGAAGCAAAAAAAATCACACCTTCCTCTATCTATACGAAGAAAAAGAGAGAGAAAAAAAAAACTTTTAATCGTTTCACTTTTCACTTTTCCCAGTCTGCAAAAAAAAATATGCACGGCAGAAGTTTATATTTTATTTCATTCGAGCGCTCTGACTCTGGGTCGCTTATTTGCTGATAAACGAACAACACATTTTCCTCTTGCGTACACTAAAAGCAGAAGAAAAAAATATCACCAGAAAAAAAGAAAATCGCTTTCCGCCACCGCGAAAACACGACACTTATCTTGCACAGACGGTCAGTGGGTCAAACTTTCTACACCGATACTCGAAACATTTCCCTCTTTCTTTACCGAAAGGACTTTATCTGTTAATCAGTGATTCATCACTGAACTTAACCGACAAACGATCGCACATTTCACAGATACGATGCACATATCACATAATAACCACTCACACACTTGGATGTGTAGTAATACACAGATGAAGAAAAAAAAAATCGGAAGCACAAAACACTTTTACGTGAAGACACACGTGAACATCTCAAAGGAACTTGATGCACAAATCTTTTTGCTTCTTTATTCGAAATTCACGTAGATCCCGATCATTCAGATCACTCACAAATCATGTAGATCCAGTTCGCATAGATTCCGTTGATCCAGGCCGTGCCTCCCATTTTGTAGATATATGTTATGGCCGGTTGTCTAAATGGGTATTAATAAGTCCAAGGCAGATTTTTGTTGAAATCTTACACTGTTTAATTTTCTGGATTATATCAAATATTTACAAATATGTACAAGTTAAAATATAATTAGAACAATCATGACAACTCGTAAGCTCGTAAAGGCCGTTTGCAGATACCATTTCTCAGCTCAGCTCGTAAAGGCTGGCCGTCGCCGGAGATTTAAGAGCATCTCCCGAGTCCGTCTTACTCAGTCTGCATCTCGACTCATTCTGTCTACTTCGTTCTCACGCTGTAAAAAAAATACAGCACTCATCAAAATTTATATTGTTCGCGAGGCATCATTCAACTTCACAAGCCCCAATAAAGTATTTGCTTGTGTTTGCAGTCTAAAGTTCAGATGAGAACTCCCGCGACCACATATATATCTGTTCATATCTGTATGTTGATCTTACTCTATATAACATATGTTACATATGTTATATATGTTACATATGTTTTATACAAATGTTACATATGTTACATATGATTTTTACATATGTTACATATGTTTTATACATATGTTTTATACATATGTTACATATGTTATATATGTTACATATGTTTTATACATATGTTACATATGTTACATATGATTTTTACATATGTTAGATATGTTTCATACATATGTTACATATGTTTTATACATATGTTACATATGATTTTTACTTATGTTACATATGTATAAAACATATGTTACATATAATTTTTACATATGTTACATATGTTACATATGATTTTTACATATATATATATATATATATATATATGTGTGTGTGTGTGTGTTATATATTTAATAATTAAAATTTAACTTTTAAAACAATAACAAAAAGTTGAAAAAAAAATACTATTTAACAAAAAAAATTATTTAGAAAAAGTTTTTAAAAAAATTTATAACTTACAAAAAAGTTTTAAAGAAATTTACAACTTAACTTTAAAAAAATAAAAAGTTAAAAAATACTATTTGAAAAAAAAATCTTTAGAAAAATATATAACTTAACAAAAAATTTAAAAAAAGTTTTTAAAAAAATTACATCTTAGAAAAAAATTACAACTTAACTTTAAAAAATAAAAAAGTTGAAAAAAAATACTATTTAAAAATAATTACAAGATTTAAAAAAAAACATACATAAAGGTTTGCATGTGTAATGAATAGACGAATGTATATGGATAAGAATAAGTTTGAATAAAGTTTTTATAAATGAAATTTCATGAGAAAGGTTTGTGTATAAGTTTTAAATAAGTACACATGTTTAAAATTAATAATTTTTATCATAACAAAACACTTTACAAAAAAGGCTTATTTACAATAGAGGTAATTTACAAAATTGATTATTTACAGAACAATATTATCACTACATTATTAACACAAATCAGTATTTCCTTGTTCATTAAAATCTTCATTAATTTCCCAATGTCCATACGCTAAGCTGGATATCCCATCATCTAACAAGTTGCGCTTATCATCAAAAGGACTTAGACTAATCTTATTCTGAGTTAGTGTGTATAGACGGTGATTATCTTGGGCGATCCTCGTCTGCTTCTCCATGCCTGTTTTTTGCTGTCGCAGACACTCCAAATAGTCTTCCTGCCTTATTTTCTGACGAACAATCTGTGTTGACACACCTTTTGCACGCTTCTTTACTTCTTTCATGGATTTTAATGAATACATTTTAGCCCTGAGGCCAACAAATTCAAGGGCTAATTCACCATTTAGCTCGTCCTTAAACTTACCAATCACCTTTTTGTTATCATCAGAGAATAAATTATGGGATTTTGGATAATCGGAGAAGTCAAACAAATCACAATGTTGCTTCATGTCATCAAAAATATTGTTTGTTTTTATGTGATAAGTTAAGGAGTCTGTATCAGAAAAAAGAAGTGTCGCTTGATTTTTGTATATGTTTTTTATATACCCATAATGAAATTGAAACGTTAATAATTTAGATAGCTCTAAAATTGTGAATCCAACATAGATAAGTCGATTCATTAAAATACTAGTATTAAGCCGTTCTACAGCAGTCAAATCTTCATCATAGGTTTTAAAGGATTTAAATGAGGGTGATGCCACTAGTTTTTTGGCTCTTTTTTCCTCATTACACAATACAATATATTTCGCCTTTTTCGAAGATTTTCCATAGTTTTACCAAAAACAGAATTGTTCATCAACTTGAAAAAATCCTTTTCAAAGGAAGATGTTGCGTCCTTTCTTCTTTGAGTGTTAAAATTAATATATTTCTCAAGCCAAGGTGCTTGTTTAAATTTTATGGCTTTATGTACAGCTGTAATTTTTAATCCAAGCTCCAAATAATATTTTAAGTTTCGATAATGTACTATATAATTCTTCTTATTATTCAAATTGGATATAAGTTTAGGTGAACCTACGAATTTTCTTTGATTCAGCAAGTTTCGTGCATAGGGAGACAGCATTGATTCTTCTACGGTGACTTTCTCTGGAGCAACAGGGTATTCGTTATGCAGATGATGAAACGGTTTCGGATAATCAAGATCCACCTCGAAGAGGTACCAATTTTCAGAATCATCAGGTAAAGACAAAATCCACTCTTCTGTAACATGACTTATTCCATACCATTCAAATCCACCGTAGGGCAAAAATTGGCTCATAGCCCACCCATATAAGTTATTAGCATCCCAGTACATGATGTAACTGGGTGCCTAATTTTCCTTATAATCGGGTGAACCAGGAATGTTGGCTTTGGCATATCGTTGACTAATCATGCTTACACCCCTCGAATACCGTTTTCGATCATCAACAGCATGTCAATGTCAGTCAACAATTCAAGGGGGGTATCTGATTTTTTAAGGCATGCTTGCCAGGCAAGAGAAGGTGCAGTAAATAGATGAGAGGGGTCAATTTCGTAATACTGCTGACCAGGCTCGGACTGGCCCGCCAGCCCATCGGCCCGAGGGCCGGTGCGCCCTCAGCCAGGAAAAATTTCGCGCCCCTAAGCCGCTCCAATATTTTTCCACACACATATATTCTGATTAGTGTACTAAATTCCGAGAATTTGCTTAGGGATAATTATCAACTAATAGACAGATAGCAAAAGAGAGGGGGTTTTATTATCATAAAGAAATTAAAAATACATACATCGAAGGAATTTTCAGAATCGGAAACCAAAGCGGACGTGTTTGCATACGATCGAGGATAGAAAACGGGCACCTAGGAAGAGTTTTAATAGCCCTGGCACGCCATGAATACTAAAGCTCACGCCCATGTGATACTCCCGCACCCTGAGAGAGATTTTTTTCATCGGTTCTTAGGTTGGTATTTTTTAGATCTTAATCTCAGGTGAAATATTTTGCGTATCCTCCGTTGTAGTACTCAGGGGACCTTGCGCCCTTTTAAAGCCGTCTTTGAATGGACCTATAATTGAAACCACTTTCTTTTCGAAAAACAACTTTATAAAAGGGAGCGATAAATATTATAAGGTAAAATATTTTGTGTGGCTTTTGTTGTTGACTGGAAAGCATAACTTTTCGAGGATTAAATACATCCTCGATGACACTTCCGGATTGCAATTCTGCAAGCTATGATCGCGCGGTCAGCCTTTTTTCATTCAAAATACCTACAAAAATTTTCGGTTCGCTTTATTTAATGACAACCTTTCCATAATTAAATAACTATTCGGAAATTCTGGTATGTATTTTAAATAAAAAAATTTGTTTTATTTAATCACGGAAAAATTTATCATTAAATAAAGCGATGATTACTATTATTCAGAAACTTTTGTAGGTTTTTTTAATTATAAAATGCTGGTAGCAAAATCCTGTGGCTTGCAGGATTATAATCCCCGGATTATAATCCCCGGATTATAATCCCCGGATTATTTCTTTCAACTATGGAAGCTTAATTTGCCTTGATATCTAACTATGATGAGTAATTTGCAAATCATGGGAAGAATGTGCTGAGAAAAGTAAATTTACTCAATTATTTTAGCAATTTAAGGCTACTAATTGCTATTTTTTATGTCATTTTTCAGTAGAAACCTTTTTATAGTGCGATATCAATTCAGCATTTTAAGGATGCATAAAGTATTTTTTAAGCACACAAAATGCCTCTTCCTCCTCTTGCTTCTATCCCAAATGCTGCAGGTGTAATATTTTCACAAGCAAGTGTTATTTTCCCATTCAAATACCCCTATATTTGGACATTCAAATACTGCTATAATATGTGGTACTTTTTCTAAAGAAAAAATTAAGCACGAGTTTTAGTTTCAAGATTTCCATTTCTATACTGAAAGTACATTTTTGTTCTCGACATAAATATTTTTTGAACGAATTTTGCATACTGAACCTTTATTTTGTATGTGTGATGGACACCGTCAGAGACCACATTTTAAGATGCTACTTTACTAAAGAAAAAAAAAGCTGCAGTAAATAAACAGCATTTGATGTCAGATTATATCAGAAATTGCATCTATACCATGTTTATAACTGACTTGATAACTAATTCATATTATGTCAAATAAATATGTATTTTTTAAATAGAGGTTGGAGCTTTTGGCACTGATATTCTTGCATTTTAGTAGTTATAAAAGTAAAATATATTTACATAATAATTTTAGTTCTAGAAGCATAGTTAAATTTTGCCAAAAAATCAACAAATAAGTTGAAGTTTCTAATGAAAATATGATTAGTTATTTGCATATTTTAATATTGTTATTAGCACAGTTTTGCCAATAAACATAACTGTTGGTCAAATGTTAACTCATATCTTTAACCCCTTAATCGTCGCGCCCTTTAAGTGTAGGCTACTTTTTTAAAATTCAGATTGCTTGATTACCACCAGTTTTTCTAAGTAGAAATGTTCGTCTTGTTTAATAGACAGATAAAAATAATGCGAGAATAAAGCCAGTAACACTATTTTATAAAACTGGTGGGAATCAAACAATCTGAATAAAACAGGCGTAACCTATGCTGCCCGTGAATGTCTCGGGCGCGACGATTAAGGGGTTAAACTGACGATCAGCTAACCGTTCGCTCAGTTATTGGAAGCAGCCAAACTCAATCGTTCACCAATGAAAATTATTAATAAATTCATATTAAAAAATTATGAATTATCGTCTACATTAATTTCTGTATAAAAAAAACTGTGTGTAAGTGTACAGCTCATTTGAATAATTAATTTTCGAGATGCAAACAGCCTTCCTACAGTCTAAGGTGCATGGGTGCAAGAAGTCCATCCAAGCCAAGACTGAAAACTTTTCTGAGTATTAGCAATAACCAAATGAAAATGGACTAGAAGATTTCTATGTCTTGCATTATTGCTAAAAACTGATATCTTGCAGTAAAAAATAGTGATTAAAAGTTCTTGATAGTATAATTGCTATTATTAAGTATATAAAAGTATATAATTTACTATTAATCAAAAAGCTCTCCAGGACTGAAGACTTGCACCCATGCTAAGGTGATAGCTTTCTGTTTTCAAAGAATATACAGAAAATAACACGTAGACACTTACCAGAAACATCTTGTAGTATTTACGTTTATATAAAGAAAGTTTATTAAAAATTTTAAGTTCTTGTATAATTTTACTCCTGACTAAATGAGTATTTAGTACTTTTTCTTCTAAGATTTAAATTTTATTTTCCGAAATTTTTAGAAAAAGCCCTAACACATTTTCTTTTATAACTCTGTGAAAAATTAAGATAAGTATATTCCCAGTCTGTCTTGATCCAGGAAACTCAAACATAGGTGTTACAATTTGAAAAATCAACGTTCGTGCATTTTTTAATAAGTAGACAATCCCCGAAACAAAATTTTCGAATAGAATTTAATAGTAGAAATTATTTCCAATAAATTGGTACCTATGTATTTTTTTTATACCTTATTAGCAGGATAATTAGTAAGGAGTGATCACTTTTATACCATGACTGCTCTAAGCTATCTATTGACAAAAGAATAAAGTAGGATACAAGGTAATCTGTAATAAACTTTCTAGAGTTTTTGAATATTACATGACATAGTTTAAAAAACTGTGTAGCATTGCGTAGATTTAATGGAACTTCAAACATGCACGGGGAATATAGCGAAGTCGTCTATCTAAACTCAGGAATATTTCAAGCCCTTTTCTTACTTGGTGCTATTGCTATGCGGATGTGTCAAACTTTGCAATTCAGACACAACACAAGTAGGGGAGATAGGGATGGAATGGGACATTTTCACAAAAATATTTATTTTAAATATTTTATTTAAGTTATTATTAATATTATATATCGCATTTCATACATTAGGTATTTGTCTACATCTAATGCACAATATTTATTCAAGATTATTATTATACAGAAATATATTATGAAATTTAAAAAAAAAGTTCCTCTCTGTCCCAATCATCCCCACAGCAGGTGATGGATGGGACACAAATATTTTCCTATCTGTATTCAATGATACCAAATTAAAATGTATAATTATAAACTTATATGTAATTATATTTGTAACATATGATCTTATATGGCTGTTATATATCAGTGTTAGTAATCTAAGAAGTGAAAACACAGTTAATTATGCATTAAAAAACTGTAATTTATATTATATATTTTAACTGAAATTTTAATGAATTACAAAGTTAAAGTTGCACGGATGTGCAAATCTCAGTACCACAATAAATGTGGTCTGTCTAAAATGTTCTAAATGTGGTCTGTCAGTCGCATAAGCTGGTATAAAATTAGTTTCAGTGAATGTATTGCTGTTAAAAAGGAAAATGTCAGTTTTCCGAAAACCACTCGTTATGTTTATGTTGCTAGTACTAAGAGCTGACAAAAATGCCTCATTGGCAAAAGCTGAGAGGTTATAAATTGTAATATGCTCTCCAAGATTATTTGTCAGCCAATCATCTTGGACTGATCTCAGCTTTGCAATTAACAGCCCATAAACAGAAACATCCAATGTCTGAAGACAACGGTGGCTACAATGAAGAGGAAATGTTGAAAGAATAATTAACATATATTATTAATTTATCAACTTATATAATATTATTTAGTTAATTAAAAAAAAATTCAGCATCCTCTAGGGGTGAATGAAGCAGTATGAAGCAGTCCCATTCATCCCCATTTGAAATGTCCCAATCATCTCTATGATGCATATATTCAATTGTCAGCCATTTTGTCTCAGAAAATATTTTGTCACAATGGTTAATATTCATTCATTTTAATTACCAATATTGAGCATTGAAATAAATAACTACAACATATCTTAATTGTTTATAATGCATAAAATATGTAAACAACTTCAAATATAAAAAAAATTACTTTTTAACAAAGTTTAAAAAAAAAATGCAACTTTGAAGGAAATTGAAAACAGACGTGTGGTCTTGCTTTTGGTTCTGAAACACACTATGATAGTGTCATCTATGAGGATAGGAAGCAACTAAAAAAAATGTTTATTGTCTGAAATATTCAGACTGTCCCATCCTTCCCTTTTCCCATTCATGCCCCAGTCCCCCTAAGTAAAACTGATTTAAGTTTGTTAAAATTGTTGCGCCCTCTGAAAACCCAAGGTCTGCGCCCTTTCCCCTGGCCCAGTCCGACCCTGCTGCTGACATAATTTCCTAAAGTTTTGAAATACGTCAGCAAGTAGAACAACATCTGTCTTAACATAAAGGTCATGGTACTCCCCAAGTGCTCGGATCTTGAAAGTTTTCCATACGTTCAAGGCATGCTGATAGTCCTCATCTTGAATATCTTCATTGGTCAGGCTATTAAAAAATGCTGAAGGTAGGGGGAGCTGCTTCTCTTCAAATTTTTCAAAACAGGTGAAATAATCATAGGGGTAAACCCCTTTGCGTGTCAGTAAAGACAAATTACTATTTTGTGGGAAATTTTCTCTAAGTAAGGTGAATTGATCAGCTCGAAGATTTTTAACAAGTTTATCCAATGATGTGGATAGAAATTGGAAAGAATCAATAAATGCCATCTGAATAGAACATGAGGGTTTTCTTAATTTAAAGGTTATATAATTTTCCATAGAAGAAGCAATAACATCGATTTGATGATCATTAAATTTTCCTAATTTATTCATAATATGATGACCATCATAGTTTTTCAGGTTGTGGAATATAACAGGTATCGTTTTACACTGCTTATAGTTCAGATTACAGTCCACATGAGCAGCTCCTCTAAACGCACCTGAAATATGGCAGTGGTCTCTTGTACGGTTCTCACCTAAGGCTTTTCTACAAATATGACAATGGGTTGCCTTCTGAAACTCGAGTTCTTCTTCAGCTGATAATCCAATGGGTTTCACATCTAATAACTTCTGTCCTAATATTTCCTTCTCTTGCATCATTCGGTTTAAAAAGTGCTCTACGCAGTCTTTACCACGATATACTTCAGCTTTCTTCACACATGTTCCATCGGGTCCGATAACCACATAAGCGTACCCGCAAGGAAAGTGGTAAGTTGTTTTCTCAGTAAAGGATGACACCGAAGAAGGTGTGGCAGTTGCAATTGGTATAAGTAAGCTCTCAAAGTCAGCATAGATGGTATAGGCAACAGGGTGTTGCAGATGAATATCACAAAACCGAAGTATATTGTTTTCTTTACTAGGCATCTTTATAACTTGTGCTGCATGACGAGAACAATATTCGTTATGTTTATCCAAAAGATCTTGTCTTGAAAATCGATGTAAACATCGATAACAGTAAAAGGTGGCGGCTCTATGCTTGGTCAAAATCTCCTAAAAGCCTTGAAAAGCTACGTATAAGACAATAGTGTTGTTTTTCACCATCACCAACCAATAACAAATTAATCACGTTAGAATCTTCTCTAGGGGAAACATAAAAGGGATACACTTCTTCATCTTCATCTTCATATCCAAACACATTAATACGTAAATCATTAAGCTTCTCAATAACAGGTATCTTCTGAATAGAAATAGGGCATTCCACTTGACCTAATTTAATATCATGTTCATAAGGCCGATAATGGTTCACTCGCTCAGGCTTTTTTTGTAAAATCTAAGTTTAGTTTAAACGCCAAAAGACACCATACCAAACATTTATTGTCTTCGTTTTTTATGTTAAGCACTGCTTTTTTATCATCCAGTTTTTTAGATAATGGGATGTATGAACTTGCAGCAAGAGGATGATATTTAGCAATCTTGACTTCTAAATGATGAATATTTCTCATTTTCCATCCAGATCCCCTTTGTAAAAAATCTTCAAAAGATTTTGTTATTTTGGGGAATCCTTCTTCTATATGCTGTTCTATAGACTGTCCAATAAGCTCAATCATACATGAGCATCGAAAAAAAGATTCAATTTCTTGTATCTCCTCATTATTTGTCATACGTTCAAGTGATATTTTTTCTACAGTGATCAGTCATTTTGATGATAAGCGCTACTTGTTAGATGATGGGATATCCAGCTTAGCGTATGGACATTGTGAAATTAATGAAGATTTTAATGAACAAGGAAATACTGATTTGTGTTAATAATGTAGTAATAATATTGCTCTGTAAATAATCAATTTTGTAAATTACCTCTATTGTAAATAAGCCTTTTTTGTAAAGTGTTTTGTTATGATAAAAATTATTAATTTTAAACATGTGTACTTATTTAAAACTTATACACAAACCTTTCTCATGAAATTTCATTTATACAAACTTTTTCTTATCCATATACATTCGTCTATTCATTACACATGCAAACCTTTATGTATGTTTTTTTTTTTTTTAAATCTTGTAATTATTTTTTAAATAGTAATTTTTTTTTAACTTTTTTATTTTTTAAAGTGAAGTTGTAATTTTTTAAAAAACTTTTTTTAAATTGTTGTTATTTTTTTTTTTCAAATAGTATTTTTTTAACTTTTTATTTTTTTAAAGTTAAGTTGTAAATTTTTTTTAAACTTTTTTGTAAGTTATAATTTTTTTTTAAACTTTTTCTAAATAATTATTTTTTTGTTAAATAGTATTTTTTTTCAACTTTTGTTATTGTTTCAAAAGTTAAACTTTAATTATTAATATATATATATATATATATATATATATATATATATATATATAAAACATATGTAAAAATCATATGTAACATATGTAACATATGTAAAAATCAAATGTAACATATGTATAAAACATATATAACATATGTAAAAATCATATGTAACATATGTATAAAACATATGTAACATATGTAAAAATCATATGTAACATATGTAACATATGTATAAAACATATGTAACATATGTTATATAGAGTAAGATCAACATACAGATATGAACAGATATATATATACTATCAGATGCAGCAACAGAAAACAACTCACAATAAAGAGAGGTTTGAACTCGAAGTTGCTTGTTTCTACTTACTTGTGAAATGTGAAATTGCGCATTGCGCCTGTGGCCGGTGAACCCCCCTTTTCCCTCTACTGTGATATTTGAGATATTAATATGATAAAATGTCAAAAATATATCTCAATCTAGGGTTAAAAGCACATTTCAATAAATAATAGGAAAAATATTTTATTTTTATTCCTGGAACTGTTTTTCAATTTTCCGGAAAACGTAATTTTTTGAGTTTACACTTTCGAATAAGCGTGCAATATGTAAAAAAATAAAAACTAGTATCAGTAAATCAATCAATATAAGGAGGCACAAAAAATTGAAAGTGCCCTGGGCACAAAAACTTGCAAGTCAGGCTCTGGTATCGACGTTATGAATATTAAGGAAAAAAAGTTACATCAGGTGAAGCTAAGTTTAAAATATACTACATTATTAAGCCAAAATATGTCAAACATTTAAAAGCAATCAAATTACGTATAAAAATTGTATATAATAGCAAAATAATTCTATCAATAACAAGTTATATATATATTTTGAAATATTCACAAAAATAAATTCCCCTATTAGTAGTATTTAAAAGAAAATAATTATTAAAAATAAAACAAAACTTCAAGATCTAATTTTCTTTGATTTTTCTTTGGCGAAATCATTTATTATAATGCGGAAATCAATATTATAAAGCAATCACATTATCAAGACAAAAACTAGTCGTTGGCGGCCACCGTAATACTTACCCATCATGGATATGCATAATGTAAAATATTAAAATAAAAATGTGTAAACAACTTATAAAATGCATTGCAATTCAAATAAAATCGTGGCTTGATGACGTCATCAACTTTAAAGGCTCGATTACTGAATTGCTTGAAAGAAACATCCTTATAACTCCAAAAATAATAATCCTATTAACTAGCGGTTTATTGCATCGGATTTCCAATTAAAATATATCTTTGAAGTGAAATTTGGATGAAATACAGGGTCATGAAAAATCGAAGAGTGTGGTAAATAGGATTCCAAATATCTCGGCAACTCATTATCCGATCGACTTCATGCTTTATGCAAAATTTATTTTTTTTATTGTCTTTTATATTCATTTCTTAAAATAAACAATTTCGAAAAATTTTATATACCTTTTATCAGAACGAATATTTCGAGAGTCCGAAAAAAATAGATCCGGTTAATCGAGGTTATTGAAATGAAATAGGCTTCTTCCCATTATTACATACTAAGTACATACCAAATTGCAAGTCTCTATGTCAATTTTTTCGGGAGATAGAGCGTTTACAGATACACAGACGGACGGCAATTTTTTTTTTCTAAAAATATGTTTTTCGGAATCTCCAGTGTCTGAAACGTGTAAATCCGTCAATTTTTTTTTTTTTCGATTTTCAAAACGATTACAAGACTTACTCTATACTACGTATGATGCATGATGGGTAAGTAATAGATAAACATACTAACGTAAACTACGCATTATATTCTCGAAATTAAATAGAAAAATTATAATCTGAATAGAAAATTACATGCTCATTTGAAATTGTATACATGAAGATTTAATTTTACATCAATAATACTTACAAAAACACAACTATCAACAGTAAAACAAACAAATTCGATAATAATTCGCCTTGAATTTTCTTCGTCAAAATCGTTTATTATATCACTCTAATATTAAAAAATAATTGTATTTTCATTCGCTAGACTAATTTAACTAACGGACCCGACCGGCGTTGCCCGGGCACATAAAAAAATAGCACAAAACGCGAAAAAACTAAAAATCGTAATATAAAATCGCGAAAAATATAAAAATCTCTCCACGAATTCCAAATAAACTTTAGTGATAAGAGAAAAAAATTACTATATTGGGCTAGAAGATTGATGCCGGATTCCTTTTACTAATGTGGGAAAATCGCAGCGAATTGCGGTAAAACGCCAAAAGTTGCACCCAAAAATCGCAGAGGACAAAAATTACTATATTGGGATAAGAGATAAAAATATATATATTTACGAATGTCCAAAAACCGCCACAAAACGCTAAACACTATAAAATCCAAACAAAAAAATTCGCAAAAAAATCAAAAATCGCTGAACGAATTACTAATAAACTTTATTAAAAAGAGGATAAAATTTACTATATTGGGTCAAATCTAATGATTATGCCGTTTTTCAAATATTGAATTTAAAAAATTACCAACTTTTACAATGGAATCATTGACCTTCAGTGAACCTTATTCTTGAAAACTCATCTAACCGTGAAGGTTCCGTCAAAATTCATTCGGCAGAATATTTTTAAAAGGCTAAGCTTTCATAATCCGGTTCATCTGATTACTATAGTCAATATACAGACGTCAGGACACATTGCTGTTTTCATCATCTTTTTATGCATGAAGGTTTCACTGTGGTAAAGGTTCACTGAAGGTCAATGATTCCATTGTAAAATTTGGTAATTTTTGAAATTCAATATTTGAAAAACGGCATAATCATTAGATTTGAAATTTATATCAAGAAATATACAATTTTTTTACCTTTCTAACGCAGTTTGCCTAACAATCTTGTGACAAATACTTTTCGAGCTATTAATTTTTTCAGTAACTTCAAATGTTTCATTTTACCAGATTAATCTGTGGCAACAATTAGCGAAAATCTCAGTCGTCAGCAACACGTACCTTTTTATTAAAGAAGATTGTAAAAAACACTAAATATAGCTAAAAATTAAAAAATTGCAGCGGTCAAAAATAACTATATTAGGCTAAAAATTTGAAACCGAATTCCTTTTACGAATGTCAAAAATCGCCACGGAACGCGAAAAAAGCAAGTTGATAATCTCATTTAAAATTTCTGAGGACAAAATTTGCTGTATTACGCTAAAAGTTTGAAGTCAAATGCCTCTTACGAATGCCAAAAAATCGCCGCAGAACGCGAGAATTCAAAAATAGAGGAGGACAAAATTTACTATATTATAATAATTCTTTGCACTACCCATTTTCACAGACATTAATTTATTTTCAAACACATAAACAAGCAGCGTACATGTCTTAAAAAACACCTTTAAAACTACACAAAACTAGTCCATCTGTTAAAAATTGTAAAACAGTAAAAATATTTTCACTTGTCGCTCTCAGGCATCCTCAATCACTACTGATGTTACGTTTTCTGCTTCATCCGTCAATCCGTTGAAAGCCCCCCATTTTGATTTTTTTTTTCACATTACTTGTTTATGTGTTTGAAAATAAAATAATGTCTATGAAAATGGGTGGTGCAAAGAATCATTATATTAAAAATGACATTATAAACAATCATAGATTAAAAAAAAAAAAAAAAAAAAAAAAAAACTATTTACTATATTTGTCTAAATGTTTGAAACCGAATCCCTTTTAACAACGTCAAAAAATCGCCGCAAAATAGGGGAAAAATTCTAAAAATCGCATAGAAAAATTCAAAAATTCTTGTACGAATTCCGGATAAACTTTATGGGAAACAGGACAAGATTTACTATATTGGGCTAAGATTTTACAACCGGAATCCTTTTATTATAGTAGAAAAATCGCCAAAAAAAAGAAAGAAAATAGCCTAAATATTGCTTTAAATTTAAAATTCTGAGAGGAACAAATTTACTAGTGTAAAGCTAAAACATTTTAAAAGGAATTATTTTCTGAATGTCAAAAAATCGGCGCGAAAGGACGCTAAAAATCACATTGAAAATCGCGGAAGACAAAATGTAATATATTAGGCTAAATATCTGAAACCGAATTTATTTTATGAATGTGAAGAAACCACCATGGAACACCAGGAAATGCTAAAAATTGTATTGAAAGTCACAAAAACTTCAAAAATCGCGGGAATTAAAATTTACTAAATTAGGTTAAAAGTTTGAAACCGAATTTTTTTACTAATGTCAAAAAATCGCAGCAGGACACGAAAAAACGCTGAGAATCACGTTGAAAATCCCATTAAATGCAGCTAAAAATTCCAAAATCGCGGAGAACAAAATTTACTATATTAGGCTAAAAGTTTGAATCAGAATTAGTTACTTTAACGAATATAAAAAAAATTGCTGCGAAACGCAAGAAAACGCTAAAAATCTCTCAAAATTTACTAAAGTGAACTAAAACATTGTAATCGGAATTCTCTTACTATAACTATAATTATATGAAACTTCTTTGACTGTGATTATATGCAATGTACTCCGTATTTTTATTTTAAAATAAGAAAAAAAAAATTCTCTCTCTCTTTTTTTTCCCCTTAAGTTTTGACATATACAATGGATTATATGTTCAATATATGCGAGCCAAATGCCGCCCTTTTATGGGTGCGCCCTGAGGCGGCTGCCTCAACCCTGGCGCCGGCCCTGACTAGAAATATCAGTACCTATTTTTGTAAAGAGGTAAAATACATGTGGTTTACCGTCTAGTTTCGTAATGCATATGAATAAAATATAGTTACAAGGTTTATAAATTTTCTACTGAATGTATGAGTATTTTAGCATTTGTTTCTCGTGTTTTATGATGTTTATTGCACCACAATAAATAATACAATTTACATAAAAAAGTGAATTTCAAGAAAAATATATTTTTAGAAATTAATAATTATGTTGTTATTGAAAATTATATTTTAATAAAATGTTTAAAAGCTTTTTTATCAACTTTTAACAAAGATTTTATTTTATTACTAGCAAAACCCGCGGCTTTGCTCGCGTAATTCTTGAAAAATGCCAAGTGGTTATTCGTTGACCTATTTTCATTAGATGAAATTTTACTGCCACAGATAATTCATAAATTAATAATTAAGCCATACTAATTTCGAAAAAAATCGAAAATTTAGAACGTTTTTCACTCTTTTAACCCCCCCCCCCCCCTGTGGTAGTGTCACCGATATAAAATATAGGCTATGTTACAGCAGGGACTGTTGCCATCACTTTTGAAAATGGTTCTGTAGTTCCAGAGATTCCATAGAAATTGTAATTTAGAATGTTTTTAGAACGCTTTTCGCTCATCTCACCCTTTTAAATTTCGAATTTTTTTAGAATTTGTTCTTCGAGAGCATTTACATCCAGTGGCGCAGCCAAGGGGGGGGGGGGGGGGTTGGGGGTTAAAACCCCTCCCAGAGCTAAAAAAAATTACCATAATTGCCGTTTATATGAATTAAAACTAAAGTCAAAATTAAATTTTTTGGCCTTTCCGCCTTGGCGGAATCCGCCGCTTTGTTAAGTCAAATTCTATTCAACAATTTGATTAAATTAAACGGCGAAAATTCTACTTAAAACTCTGAAAGAGCATATTACAAGCATCGGTTAAGTCAAAGTCAAAACTGGTTATTTGGACTGCGTCACTTTGTGAAGACCAGAGCTGGGCAGTATCGAAAATACATGTATTTGAAATACATTTTCAAAATACATTTGTATTTTAAACAGATAAAGCTAAAGTATTTTGGTAATGTATTTTGAAATGATTTTTCCATGTATTTTGTAAATACTCAAAATACATTTCTCGATTATTCAAACTTCGTACCAGACTTGAAGCTGGTACAAAGTTTAAACCACAACTTGTGTTTTAACCGCAAATTACTGATTCACAACAGGAAATACATGCTTGTCTGTTTTGTATAGTCTTTGAATTCGTTTCTAGACGTTAATATGAACATTTTTTTTTTTTAAATTTGGCATAATAAGGATTTTTATCTTTGGCTGAAACATTTTTGCTGAATGGTTTTGTCTTTTTAATTCTTAATGTTGCTATGCAAAAAAAAAAAAAAAAAAAATTGTCGTGTGATAAACAAGTAGGATCATTCAGACTTTTCCTGAGTATTGCATTTTCAAGGTATGTTAGCAGTGTAATGCAGTTAATCGTTGCATAGACGCGTGAAAAGATTGGAAAAGATTGATAATACATACCCAAGAACTCCTAATGAACGGAAATTAATTATTTGTGATACATCACGCTACGCGATAGACATAAGTATACTCGAAATATTTCAAAATATTTTTTGATGACAGTTAGTGCAAGACACTATTTTCAGGTCGAAATCAACTGAGTCATCACTCTTTTATGACCGGACCGGGCGTGGACTTTATTTTTCAGCAGACTCAGGCCGGGCAGGGGCAGATTAATTTTTTCCGGACCCAGCCGGACCTAGACATTCTTTCTAGAGGTCTAGACGGAAAGAAATTTTCAGGCCCGGTCTCGACCCAGATCGTAAAAAGTCATTGACCTGGCCTGGCCCGTGCAGATATCAGTAAAATTTGATCTGGTTTAACATTCTTTGCAAAAAATGCATACATTTTTAAATCGTTATTATTCTACAATTAAAATTTTAAATTTATACTTTTTGAAGAATAGCACATACTCGTATATTTCTGGGCAATAAAATTAAAGTGCACGAAAACATGTGAAAAGAAACCTCTTTATGATGAAATCCTGTCTTAAACGGAAAAGTGTGTTAATTCATACAAAATGAATACGTGTGAAAAGAATATAATGCATTTAGAACAGGTGGTGTACCAGCTAAGATGGGAACTTGTCTATAATTGATTTTTTTTTTTGCTCCTACGTGATTTCGTCTTAGAAGACTTTTCTGTATCGAATTTTTCAGATTTATAAGTCTCTAAGCCATGGAATATGGTTTAATGACATTAATAATAACTCAGACATTTGCGCACAAATAGAGAATCATAAAAAAAATAAACATAGTTTACATGGGCGCAGGCAGAAATAAATCTAGGGAGGGCAGTATTTTGGAACGGGTGTGCCTCTACTTCGCAGCTCTGCGCGCTTTTTAAAAGATGAAGAATATAAACATGAAAAATAGCTAAAATAAATTAAAAAAATTGTCAGAATACCTCGTACAAGAGAATTTTTAACCACATTGGCTTAAAAATTTATCTTTTGTAGAAATTCACTCGGGCCAATTAAGTTTTTGTAGGGCTAGGCTCGAACCGAAACTTTAGCATTTAAACCGGGCCGATAAATTTTTTGTATGAGCTGGTCCAGACTCGGACCGAACTTTTAGCTCTTATACCGGGTCGGGCCAAAGAATTTTTTGTACGGACACGGCCGGGCCTCGGGCCGAACTTTTAATTTTTATACCGGATCGGGTCCCAAATTTTTTTCTACGGGTTCGGGTCTGGAAATTTCGGCCCGTGCAGACCTCTTTTTTTGGTTACGGACATGTCCATATACAGTAGCAATAAATCGCAATTTTAAAACATTTTTTTTTCTGCTACTGCAAACTGTTCTTGGCTAGCAAATAGTAAGTCTCTAAAGTAACAACCATGCCAAATTTCATGTTTCTAGCCCTAATTGTACAAATAAATTGTAATTTAGAACGATTCCTGCTCCTTTTCCCTTTTTAAATTTCGAACTTTATAGAAACCATTTTTAGTGAGCATTTACATCTTTTTAAAGTAACCGCTAGTCCAAATTTCAAATTTCTAGAATCAACAATATCATAGAAAGTGCAATTTTAGAATTTTTTTTTGTTCTTGCACCCATTTGGAACGTGATGTACAGAAAAAAAGTGTTTGAAAATTGTTGTATAAAATATAGCCTATGTTAGAGAGGAGATGGTTAACAGAATTTTGACACCATTATTAAGGTTCCATACTTAAAAAGTAAAAACGGAACTATTAAAAGATCACTTATGTGTCTTATTCTTCTGGCGCTCAGCGAGGAGTTAAGGGTTATCGACTCAGAATCATCTAAGGATTGTTGGTAATGTTTTTCGAAAAAATATGTCTGTAAATAGCTGAGATATTAATTAAAACCCACCTAAAAAACAACGGCGCGGATCAAAACTGTGTTGCTACTTTGCGACCTACTTTTGAAGCGCGCTTGACACAATGCTAAGATTAAACCTTGTAACAAGATCTTTGCTTTAGGTAAGACGAATCATGATAGTCAAAAATTTTCATACCAACTGAATTCAATTATTGAGGGAAAATATTGAAAAATAATTCATAGAATAATTCTAAGACATTAAGAGTAAGTAATTTTGAGACAACAATCGCTTATAATTCAATATATAATTCATTTATAATGAAAATTCTTTTCGTTAAAAAATCACTTGAATTATCATACCTCGACAGATTTTCATTTTTTTAAATGAATCAGAAAGTTTCGCGTTGTTCAGCATACTTTTTTTTAAATGCTTTAAAATTGTCTACTATTACGACAAATATGATTGACAAGTAACTTTTCGTGTGAAACTCTTCTTCCGAAGCGTGATTTGTTCTCTGCCAAATTTAAACTTTGTATAAGGTCTTTATTTTAGAGGGAGATATATTCATTGTTTTTCATTCCAATACCAATTAAATTCTGGCATGTAATATTGTTTTAGGTATGTGACTATGTCATGTGAGAATATTGTCTTTGAACAGTTTTGATATTTTGTGTGGAACCCTTTGTACGCGAATAAAACTCGCGTATGACCAATTTCTTTTTAAATCTGTTCTGTAGTTCCAGAATTAACCTCAGCAAAAAGAACAAATGTTGCTGTTTTATAATATTAGTATAGATACGACTACAATTCAAACTCGGATATTTTTAGAGAACTTTAACAATAATAAATATATTTTAACAAAATTTTCCTCAGATTTACATTAGACAATGCGAAATTCGATGCCATGTAAAGTACTGTAAGGGCACAGTAATTTAGTTTACAATACCGTGTTTAATATCAACTACATTCCAAAACATCGATTACCTTAATTGAGTTGTCACATTTGGCCAAAACCAAGGTAAGTAAGTCTATTGAAAATTTTGTTAAAATTGCTTCTTTATTATTAAATTTAGGAATAAGAATTCGTGATTCTCATGAAACCTTGTGGATTTTTGATTGAACAAATGGATTGCAAATCTGTTATTTTCTATGTAAAAATTATTTGCTGTACTGTGCTCTTCCATCTTAAAGTTTGCTCCTTATCATTTTTAAACACTTTATAAATCTAATCAATTTTTGTGTTATTTCATTAGTGCATTTTATAGTTTGTCACTCTAATATTGTAAACGTGGTTAAATGAACCTTAACCAACGTAATTGCAGAGATAAGCATTGTGATTTCATTCATTTAAAATTCTGATTCCATTAACCGGTGATTCATATAACCAGCGACCAATTTTATCAGAAACTCAAAACCCCCCCTAGAACCGAATTCTGGCTGCGCCACTGTTTACATCTTATGAATAACTACCATGCCAAATTTCATGTTTCTAGCTCTTTCAGTATAAAAAAATCAAAATTTTAGAACGTTTTTCCTCTTGCACCTCCCTGGGGGTAGTGGCACCGACATAAAATATAGCCTATGCTGGAGCAGGGACTGCCACCATCAATTTGCCACCATTACGTTTGAAAACGGTTCTGTAGTTCTAGAGATTCCCTAGAAATTGTAATTTAGAATGTTTTTAGAACGCTTTTCGCTCATCTCACCCTTTTAAATTTCGAATTTTTTTAGAATTTGTTCTTAGAGAGCATTTACATCTTATGAATAACTACCATGCCAAATTTCATGTTTCTAGCTCTTTCAGTATAAAAAAATCAAAATTTTAGAACGTTTTTCGCTCCTGCACCTCCCTGGGGGTAGTGGCTTCGACATAAAATATAGCCTATGTTGGAGCAGTGACTGTCACCATCAATTTGCCACCATCACTTTTGAAAATGGTTCTGTAGTTCTAGAGATTCCATAAAAATTGTAATTTAGAATGTTTTTAGAACGCTTTTCGCTCATCTCACCCTTTTAAATTTCGAATTTTTTTAGAATTTTTTCTTAGCGAGCATTTACATCTTATAAGTAACTACCATGCCAAATTTCATGTTTCTAGTTCCTTCAGTATACAAAAAATCGAAATTTTGGAACGTTTTTCGCTCTTGCACCTCCCTGGGAGTAGTGGCACCGACATAAAATATAGCCTATGCTGGAGCAGGGACCGTCACCATCAATTTGCCACCATTACGTTTGAAAACGGTTCTGTAGTTCTAGAGATTCCCTAGAAATTGTAATTTAGAATGTTTTTAAAACGCTTTTCGCTCATCTCACCCTTTTAAATTTCAAAATTTTTTAGAATTTGTTCTTAGAGAACATTTACATCTTATAAGTAACTATACCATGCCAAATTTCATGTTTCTAGCTCCTTCAGTATAAAAAAATCGAAATTTTAGAATTTTTTTCGCTCTTGCACCCCCCAGGGGTTAGTGGCATCGACATAAAATATAGCCTATGTTGGAACAGGGATTGTCACCAGAATTTGCCCCAATCACTTTTGAAATCGCTTCACTAGTTCCAGAGATTACCCCCTACAAACAAACAAACAAACAAAAAAACAATCTTTACTACTTTATAATATTAGTATAGATTACAAATAAAGAAATAAATCTTTTAACATGTTGGTATCACGATCTTGATTTATTAACATTTTTTTTTATCCCAAAAAATATAAAGCAACTGATAAGAAAAAAAATAAAAAAATCTGAAATAAACGGCGAGCATGGACTTTGTATCCATACCTTCCAGGTTCATCTGTGTAGGACCACAAATTAAATCTGTGTGTAGGACAACCCAAACGTCAGTAAAGTACGTAAAAATGTTTAGTATTTTTTGGATAGCCGGGCGCCAGTGAATAAAAATATAAATATATATCTACATATATGTTTGTGTATATATGTATGTATATATATATATATATATATATATATATGTATATATATATATATACATATATATATATATATATATATATATATATATATATATATATATATATATATATATATATATATATGTGTGTGTGTGTGTGTGTGTGTGTGTGTGTGTGTGTGTTTATAATTGTTTCACTGGCGCCCGGCTAACCAAAAAGTACCCCCTTTTTTTTTTTTTTTTTTGAGAGAGTTTAGATTAATTTTATTGAAATCAATACTGTGTTTCAGGAATTCGGTGATCCGAACGTCCTGTCCCTTGTTAGTTAAAGATGCACTGGTTATAGAAAATTAAACTTTATTTTATTATATGAATTGTTTTGTTCAATATATATATTTATGTAACTGCTGTCAACTAATCTAATATATCAGTTTTAGTAGGTGCTGTAGTTTTAGAGACATATAAGTTGACAGCAGTTATGTAACTATATGATGTGTATATATATATATATATATATATATATATAGATCATACTTTGGTATTCTATTATTTTTATGTTGGATCATAAGGTTTAAAAAAATCATTTTAGAATGTTAAGAAGTTGAAAATTTTCAGATATCCGAAGATGCTGCTACAGATGTATCAATCAACCAAGCACAATCATGTGATCAAACCATACACAGATTTTTTCTGGGTCGATTGCGTGCAGCGCGGGCGAAAATTTTGCGGGTTATAAACGCTGATCGAGCTAAATCAGATCACGTGATACTTTCATTAATATTTTGGATTTTTTTCTTACTAAATATAGGCATGTATTCGTATTACGAGTGAGAGAGCCATTGTTTTGGAAAGATAAGGATATGTAGTCGTTGTTTTTACCTGTCCTTTATTATTGAAGCATGAAATAATTAAATTATTCTTGAGATATTGAAATAATTTATCAGAGTCCGATGAATAACATCACAAGCTTTTATTACAAAAGCAACATATAGAACGCACAAACACTCACATAAAAAAAGGAAAGATCTAGAAATCCAAACTAAAACTACAAAGCTGTTGCCACTTACATTAACATAATTTAGCTACAGTAGAACTCCAACTATCCGAATCAATTGGGACTAGACCCTATTCGGATAATTGGATTTTTTTCCAAAAAAAGGGGTATATTTTAATTAATTACTGTATGTATGTTGAAAATGGGAGAAAAAAAATTATTTTTAAAGAAAAAGAGCTTTTAATTAATTAAATGAAAAGACAACACTATTACATGTTAAGCGTATTTACCAGTGCTGTACATTAGTACAGTAAGTACGTACCGTACTGTAAATGAAAGTCATTACTTGCTGAACATCTCGGTCAAAGTAAGCTGTTTGACAGTCTTCATCCGTTTTTGGGGAGCCAAGTCGCGCATCCGCTTGATCCGGTTGACAGACAGAAGTTGCATGTGGTCACACTCGGGCTGACGCTCCATCCACTTCAACTCAGTTTCAAGGCCGGCAAATTTTTCACTAGCTGATGGTCCCGTGTATGCTTCAACTTCGACATTAAGGTCATCTTCTTCCTCAACACTTTCTTCTCTCACATTTTCAATGAGTTCATCATCATTTAGAACTTGAAACCCAGGGTCTTCGCGGCAGGAAAGACAGTAGCACGCGTAGACAGAATCATTATTTTGGGAATCGCAGTACGTTTCCGTCTTCATTTGTTTTTTCTGAAATTCTGAAAGCGATTCGGATAGTTGGAGTTCGGATAATTGGAGTTCTGCTGTATAAGGTTACAGATACAATGTGCGATTACATTCATTCTCAACACCCCCCCCCTTAATCGCACATAATGCCACATTTATATCTTAAGTTAGATAGCCTAGGCTTAGGCAAGCTTTTTGTAAATATATCTCCCAACTGATTTTCACTAGATATATATTCAAGATTAATGTTATACAAATTCAAAATTTCTCGAGTATACTTTAACTTGATGTCTAAATGCCTACCACAATGATTTTCATTAAATACTGCTTTAATAACTGACTGGTTATCCTCAAAAATATTTACATTTACATTTGTACACTTCAAAATTTCTTTAGTTACATCATGCAATGAAATCAAATCATGTACCCCCTTTTCCAAAGCCAAAGTCTCTGCTTCAGTTGAAGATAATGCAATAGAGGTTTGTTTCTTGACACTCCAAGCTATAGAACAGTTATTAAACATAATTATATACCCTGGAACAGATTTTCGATCTCTTGCATCAGACCCCCAGTCTACATCTACAAAACCAGAAATAATAGGATCATGAATATTAGATTTTTGAAACACTAATTTGTATCCAGACGTTCCTTACAAATAACGCAGTATTCTTTTTAGGCCAGTCCATGCAGCATATGTTGGCAGTTCTTGTAGTTGACTCAGACAGTTCACAGAATAAAGTATATCGGGACGAGTTGTCATTGACAAATACAGCAAAACACCAACCAGTTCTCGATAAGGTCCATGAAATTTCTCACCTTTATCAAAATCTGAAGATGTTGATTTTGGAGCAAGTGGTGTATCACAAGGCTTGCAGTCATTCATTCTGAACTTTTCTAAGAGTCTTTTCACATATGCTTCTTGACTCAAACAAAGACGATCAGGTGAATAATCTAAGCATATTCCAAGAAATTCAGTAGCAACTTCTGCTTTTGACATTTCAAACTCACTTCTGAGTAGATTAATTACGATATTGACTTCTGATTGATCACTGCCTGCAATTAGTAGATCATCAACATATAACACCAATATTATCTCACTTCGGTTAGTATGTTTCACAAAAATACAGTTTTCATTACTAAGCTGATGAAAATTTAGTTGAAGTATAAAGTTGCTGAATCTTCGAAACCATTGTCTAGGAGCTTGTTTCAGCCCATATAAACTTTTAAGGAGTTTACAAACTTTACCACTATTGTCGTTATATCCTATTGGTTGCTCCATAAAAATAGTTTCATCCAATTCACCATTTAAGAAGGCAGTTTTCACATCTAATGCAAACATTTTCAACTCTTTCTGGAGAATAATAGCAAGTATCAGTCGAAGTGAAGGCATATTTATGACAGGTGCATAGGTTTCACTGTAGTCAACACCTTCTGTTTGAAGAAAACCTCTAGCCACCAATCGTGCTCTATAAACACCATCTCTTTTTTTTTCTTAGTATCCACTTGCAGGATATTGCTTTATCATCTTTTGGCAAGTCTACCATTTCCCAAACACTATTTTTGTTCATCGAATCTATTTCATCATCCATTGCTTTTCTCCAAGATTTTTGCTCTTCTGCAGTTAATTTTTCTAAATCCTCATAGGAGACTGAACTTAAGCTTGCTGTAAAGGCTTCGTAAACATAGTAATCATTCAGCTTAGCAGGTAATTTAATATTCCTCTTAGGTCTTATACTTTCTACTTCTGTTTCTCTTGAAGCATCAATTTCATCCATTGCTGATACATCTTTCTCCTCATCTACAGCAATTTCATCACGCACTGAGTCTGTAACGTACACTTTCTTTGCTTCATTGAATTTCACATTACGAGAAATTACAATACGTTTAGTAGCTGGATCAAGAAGACGATATCCCATACTGGAATGTCCTACAAAAATCATTCTTTTAGATTTGGGATCAAGCTTCTTCCTTTGACTATCTGGAATCCTCATGTAAGTATCGCATCCAAACACTTTGATGATATCAAGATTAGGTAACTTTCCATATTTCAATTCAAATGGGATGCAGTTCTGTATACTTTGACAAGGTACTTTGACAAGGTCAAATAGGCAGCTGTTTGAACAGCATAACCCCAGAATGTTTTGGGAAGTTTTGCATCATATATCAATGCATGAGCTTTCTCCAGCAAGTATCTATTTGCTCTTTCGGCAATTCCATTCAAAGAGGGAGTATAAGGTGGTGCTGGATCTATTAGAATTCCATATTTTCTACAACATTGTGCAAGTTCACCAGAAACATATTCTTTAGCGTTATCGCACCTTACTTTTCGTATTTCAGGATTTTGTTTAGAGAAAAACTTCAAAATTTCTACTAAATCACTCTTGTTTCTCAATAAGTGTACTTCACAAAATCTAGAGTGGTCATCTATGATTGTCACAAAGTACTTTTCGCCGGTACTGGTTGGGGGATCTATAGGACCACAAATATCTGTGTGAATCATTCTCATTGGATTATCCTCACGTTGTCTGGGACCTTTACCTATAGGCTCATTTGATTGCTTAGCTGCAACACATTCCTCACAAAAGTCTTCGGATATAGGGAGGCCCATTTCTTGAAGAACCTTATTTGATGAATGTCCTAACCGACGATGCCACAAATCTGTATCTTCATTAACACAAAGAGCTGCAGCTTTAACAGGTAAAAATTCACTAACATACTGTCCTTTATCATTTAATTTAGCAATTACAAAACAATCTTGACCCTTTTTAGGTGCGTTCGTAATTATATAAATACGTAGCACCTATAGTCGTCGTTTGGTCCGTCCGTCTGTCCGTCCGTCTGTCTGTCTGTCCGTCCGTCTGTCTGTCCGTCCGCATATAACAACGCAAAAACTACCCAACCAAATGGTTTGCAATTTGAAATATATTATCTTTGCATAAATTTGTCGAGACATTTCAAATTTTATCAAAATCGAATCAAAACTTTAGGAGATATTAATAAAAATATTTATTAAGAAATTTGATTTTTTTTTTAAATCGGTGCTTTTTTGTTATATGAGCTTCCGATGGATGTTAAATCGTTAAGCGACCGAGATACTTATTTTATTACAGAAATTAATCTGCAGACGATATAATTCATTTCACAGAATTAAAAATCATCAAGATCTGAATATTTATATAACTAGCTGATACATATATATCTGAATATTTATATAACTAGTTAAGATATTTGTATGAACAGTGTCATAAAATATATACTTAACTAGCTGTTTAACCCGTTCTACGCACGGGATATCATGAATTTAATTCTAAAACGTGCGTACGAACGCACCTCGTTTGTAACGTTTGACGTACAATTTCCAACTTGTTAACAATAGCTTTGTTGTCTTTGAAAGCAACACTGTAGCCAGCATTTTGTATATTTTTGACAGATATCAGTTCTCCATTCAGATTTGGCACAAACAATACATTTTTTAGTGAAATTTCTCTCCCTTTCAATGTTCCAGAAACAGTCCCTATTCCACCTATGGTTAATTTATCATTCTTAGATGCACATGCTACCGTTCCAGAAAAGGGTTTTAAGTCATCGAACCATTCACGTCTGCTAAACATATGGGACGTGGCTCCTGAATCCAACAGAAAAATATTTCCTTCAATTTTTCCGACAGCAAAAGTGATTGCAGCTGATTCTATTTTTGATTCATTTTTCTTTTAACTCTACAATTTCTTTTTAAATGACCAACGCGACCACATGCATAACAAACAACTTTGTTTTTACAGTCCCTGGCATAATGACCACTTTTATTTCACTTACGGCAAATAATATCAGACCTAGATGCCTTAAAAACAGTATCAGAGATAACAGAAACATTCTTACTTGAAGTATTTCCTCTGAGACTATTCTTATCTTGCATTAGAGCTTCTGCATTTATAAGTCTTTGAGTGACGAAATCCAAACTCAGATTCTCGTTTGGTTGATTTTCAATAGCAGCCTTAATTACATCAAATTCAGATGGAAGGGACATTAACAGGTACACGACAGCAAATTTAAGTTCTACTCCAGCAAGTCGCAAATCGTTCACTACACCCATGAGTTCGTCAATATGTTGTTGCATAGAACATTCTCTTCGTTTCTTCATCGTAGCAAGTCTTTTTCGTGCGAAAATTTGATTAACTGCACTTGTTTTAGCATAAGTTACTTTCAATTTATCCCAAATCTGATGCGCAGTTACCTCGCTACCCATAGCCACCAGTACTTTATCATCTAACAAGGTAAGTAGAAAAGCGTATGCTTTCTTTGCCTCCAGTACTTCTTCTGATTTTGTATCATCAGCTTCCCTTGCTAAATATGCTTGCAAGTTATTTGCTTCAAATATTGCTTCAACACGTCTACGCTGTTCCGTATCTATTGGCGATGGAACATTCCCCCCCCTCTTTTTTGTTTCTGGCGACCCGTTAATGTAACCTTGTGTGTGTGAGCAGGTGTGCTCGGAACTCGGTGGCGACAAGCCGCCGTTGCTGTCTTCTCTTCATCGTATTTATTAACTAAATAAATACTATAGCATTTGATACAGTCCACTTTGTTCTAAGTATTCGCACAACTAGTACGAAACCTCCGCACACTTTTGGTCCTAAGCGACCCGGAGGTAATCAGCGCATTTTCAGTGTTTTAATAAAAACTTGTGATTTTTTTTATCTTCAACAAGAAGATCAACAGTATGGCGGACGCAGCAGTTACGACTCTCAATCGAAAGCGCGGTAACATAAAGTCTCAGCTCACCAAAATATCCAAAGCGATTAACGAAAATACTTTTGAAATAGCTGAATGGCAGTCTCATTTGGAGTATTTAACTAGAATACAAGAAAAGTTCGAAGTTATCAAGGAGGATTATTATAAAATCGTGAAAGAGGACGATTTTGAACAAAGAGAGGAGCAACTGTCTCTGCTGAATGAGGACATCAGAACAATAGAGGTAAGTCTTAAAACCTCTATTAAGAAATTTTATTGTGAATCTAATGTTAGCGCTTCTTCAAGTAATGATATAAATGTTAGTAATCATAAAGCATTTATAAAACTGCCTAAAATTCCATTACTGGTTTTTACTGGAAAAATTGAGGAGTGGAGCAGTTTTAAAACTGCCTTTAATACGCTCATTACGGAAAATTCCGATTTGAACGACAATGAAAAGCTTTTCTATCTTCGTGGCGCTTTATTGGGAGAACCCTAAAGCATACAAACCCCAGACGATAGTTATACGTCTCTCTTTAGTGCATTAGAACAACGGTATGAGAACAAAAGAAGAATAGTAGATTGTCATATAAAAAATATTCTCAACTTGTACCCAATCAAACATGAATCCGCAAAAGATCTTCGAAATTTATTAGATAGTGTTAGCAAGAAGTTAAGAGCCCTTAAAGTTTTAGACTTTGAAAGAGATACATTCTCTAACGCCATATTATTAAATATACTTTTAGACAAACTTGATCGAGACACTCGTAAACAATATGAGCTCACGTTAAAAGATAAAGAGGTTCCTAACTTTGACGAATTTCTCGAATTCTTAGAACGAAGATGTCAAATCTTAAATAGCATCAGTGCTAGTTCTTCTTCAAAATTCAATTCTAACTCTGACCGTTCTAAGTCTTTATTCATGAAATCTGATAAAACACAGAATAAAAAGTGCAGTCTATGCTCTGAAATCCACCCATTGTACCATTGCGAAAAATATAAGATTATGAAATTAGCAGATAGAATAAATATTGTCAAGAAAAACAAACTTTGTTTTAACTGTCTAAATTCTTCACATTTATTATCATCCTGTGATTCAAAAAATACTTGCTTTGTTTGCAAATCAAAATTTCATCATACTTCCTTACATAAATATTCAGCGCCGCAAACTGATCATTACGAGGCCAGATCAAACGCGCAGACACAGCGGCGACGGCTTTTACGCAAAGAGAGAATTTTGAAAACGATGATACTTCCAAACATTCGTTTTTTCTCATGGAAACAATAAATCCGTTTTGATAAACACGGCGATAATTTATATTACAGATTCTAATGGCGTTATAAGACCGTTACGTGGCATTTTGGACTCTGCGTCAGAAAGTAATTTTATCTCATTTCACGCAGCAACTTTGTTGGGATTAAAGAAAGAAAAAATTCATATACCGATTGCGGGTTTGAATGATTCAACAATAAATATAAAGGCAAAAACTGCAGTTTGCTTATCTAATAAAAGCGGGGATTCTCAATGGAATATTGATTGTCTGATCACTCCGAAAATAACAAATTTCAGTCCGTCTAGAAAGATAAGCATTTCTAATTTGAGCATTCCACAAAACATAAAATTGGCGGACCCTGAATTCTTCATTCCGCAAAAAATAGATTTACTTCTGAGTGCGGAATTGTTTTTCGAATTTTTAAATGCTGATCAAATAAAACTGAAAGATAATTTAATTCTGCAATCAACTTGTTTTGGATATCTGGTATCTGGTAGTGTTTATGATAATAATATAAAGCATAATGAAACCCATTGTTTTCTAACAAAAAATCTAGAAGCACTCAATAAGACCTTGACCTCATTTTGGGAAATAGAGAATGTTGATGATTTAAAGCCGTGCAGCAGTGATGAATTAACATATTGTAATCCACATTTTGATAAAACGCATTTCAGAAAGGATGATGGGAGATACGTAGTTGAAATGCCGTTCAAACCAGAAATTTCTGAAACTAATTTAGGAAATTAAAAAAAAATCGCATTTAAAAGATTAGATTATTTGTGGCAACGTTTAGAGCGTGATCCAACAATGAAAAATTTGTACAAAGATTTTCTAAATGAATATAAGTATTTGAATCATATGCATGAAATAGAGGAAAATAGTGATTTTGAAGACGGTTTTTATTTACCTCATCACGGAATCCTGCGACCATCAAACAAAACTACCAAACTGCGCGTCGTTTTTGACGCAAGTGCAAAATCAACAACTGGAAAATCTTTAAATGATATGTTATATAAGGGAGGGGTGCTTCAGGAAGATCTCTTTTCAATATTAGTAAGATTTAGAAAGCACATTTACGCATTCACGGCAGATATTAAAAAAATGTTTAGAATGATAGAAATTAACCCGTCACAGCATAAATTCCTAAAAATTCTCTGGAAGGACGGGTAAGTCATCGCCTGTCAAAGTTTTCCAACTCTCAACCGTTACCTACGGGACCGCCTGCGCCCCATATCTAGCAACCAAAACTTTGCAACAACTTGCTTTGGATGAAAAAAGGGACTTCCCATTGGCTTCGAATATTTTATTAAATGATTTCTATATGGACGATTGCTTGTCTGGTGCTTCAGATTTAACCCAGATGCAATTAATTCAGCGAGAATTAACGCAACTTCTCCTAAGAGGAGGCATGAGCTTGCACAAATGGTGCTCCAATGGAGTACGGTCTAAGGATCAGGAAATATTTCCCCTTGACAGAAATTCCGAGGAAATTGTGACAAAAACTCTAGGAATGCTATGGAATAACTTCAGTGATACATTTACCTACAAGGTAAACATAAGTGAAAAACAAAACTTTACTAAAAGAGATGTCCTTTCACAAATAGCTCGTATCTATGACCCCCTTGGTCTACTTGGACCGGTGATAGCAAAGGCAAAAATCTTCATGCAACAACTGTGGCTACTCAATGTGGATTGGAACGAAAAACTACCTCCACACGTTTCTCAGCAATGGGAAAACTTCATCGCAACATTACCAAAATTAGAGACAATTAAAGTGCCAAGGTGTTTCTTAAAAGTGAACTTTAAATCTGTGGTGCTGAACGGTTACGCAGATGCTTCCTCTAAGGTGTACGGTGCAGTCATATATATTCAAACTATCTCTAACACTAATGAACTATCTAGTCAACTTCTTTGCAGCAAGTCCCGTGTTGCTCCGACGAAAGTAATGACAATTCCTAGACTGGAATTATCTGCATGTCTTCTTCTGACAAAATTGACTAACAAAGTCTTAGAGGCCTTAAAACAACCTCTCGACTCCGTCCAGTTGTTCTCTGATTCAACTATAGCACTAGCTTGGATTGAAACTCCTCCAAATTTGTTAAAGACATTTGTGTGCAACAGAGTGTCGCAAATTCGGCAGTTATCAAAAAACTATAAGTGGTCTTACATTCCATCCGAGAGCAATCCAGCTGACATGGTTTCTAGAGGACTTGACGTAAAAGCTCTTGCTGCTAGTGAACTGTGGTGGCTAGGTCCACAACTTTCAACTGTTAGTGAACAATCTTTAGAGACTATTCGTAATCCAAATATTCTGTGTAACAATTTATATGTGAATGAACTGAAATCTCCTGCTATAATGACTCTTTTGAACATTAATGACTCTAATTTTGTGAATGATTTATTTAATTTAACTAATAATTTTTTGAAATTAATTAGAATTCTAGCCTTTATTTATAGATTTATTAGAAATTGTAAGGAGCGCGATAAATTAAAAGGTCCTCTTTCTGCCAACGAGATTTAGAAATTGGAAATTTACTTATTGAAATACATTCAGGTAAAGTATTTTACACATGAAATTGATGCCTTGAAAAAGGGTTCTTCAGTCCCTCCTGCAAGTAAGTTAAAATTTCTGAATCCTTTTTAACACTTTCCAACCTAGTTGAAAAGTGTTTATGACTTCGGTTTGTCTGGCCGTATGGCCGTCTGCCGTCTGCCGTCTGTCCGTGCTCTAACTCCCGTAAATATGCTCGGATTGCTCTGCAATTTTTATATGTTATAGTCGTTATCTATAGCATGTTCCCTATTTCAACGGAAGTGTGTAGCACTGATAGTTTTTTTACAGGGACACTCAAAAGAATTCCGTTACATTGCGGTCTATGGGGAAAAATCATTGACGGTTTATTTAAATAATGTTTCACTATTTTAAACGCATAGAAATTTATATATATCACTAAGGTGCATTAGAAGAAGCTTAATATGGAATAGGGTGTGCATAGCACTTATAGTTACTTTACAGGGACAGTCAAAAGAATTCTGTTACATTACGTCTATGGAGAAAAATCGTCTGCGGTTTATTTAAATAATGTTTCCCTATTTTAAACGCATTGAAATTTATATATATATCACTAAGGTGTATTTCAAGAGGCTTACTACAGAATAGTGTGTGTACAGCAGTCATCGTTCATTTACAGGGACGCACAAAAGTTCGCGAACACATTTCTGTATTATTTAACTCCAGACGGAGAATTTTAAACTGTGCTACGCGTTTCCTAACTGAACTAAAATTTAACATCCTATGTAGTATATATACAAATCTATAGATCCTATACAGGGCTGAATAAAAGTATTCGGATTACTTAGATGTTATCTTTTAGCTTATTAAACGGTATGATTTGTAAAATTATTTTGGAAGCGTTGGAAAGTGTTACATAATCTATGCTTGACGCATGATTTTTCGTTCTTGTTTAGATTGTAATGAATTAATCAGAGTAGGTGGGAGACTCTCACATGCGAGCATAAATTATAAAAGCAAATATCCCATAGTTTTGCCAGCAAAGGATAGGTTAACTAAACTTATTTTTCAATACTATCATCTTCGTGATTTTCATGTAGGACCCCAGGCTCTTTTGAATACTGTACGTCTAAAATATTGGCCACTTAGCGGCAGAAACATTGCACGTAAGTTTGTGCATGAATGTGTACAATGCTTCAAAGTTAAGCCCATAATGGCTAACCAGCTGATGGGGGATCTCCCTCCTGAGAGAGTAATACCTAGCTCTCCCTTTTCTAATGTCGGATTAGATCTATGTGGACCCTTTGAAATAAAATACAAGGGCCAGAGAAAGGGTACCCTCCAAAAAATCTATGTAACTATATTTGTGTGTATGGTCACTAAGGCTGTACACTTGGATTTCGTTTCAGACTTAACATCTGAAGCAATAATTGCTACTTTAAAGCGATTTTTCTCTCGTCGTGGGAAAGTTCAACAATTTTTAGCGACAACGCTACAAATTTTGTTGGGGCTTCAGCAGAACTTAAGCGTCTACGAAAACTTATGAATAGCGAAGAAATCTCTAACCATTTGGCATCAGAGGGCATCTGCTGGAAATTTTCTCCTCCTAGAGCACCCAACTTCGGTGGCCTTTGGGAGGCGAGAGTTAAAGCATTTAAATATCATTCTAAGAGAGTAGTGGGTTCAGCTCATTTAACGTTAGAAGAATTTCTAACGGTAATTGCACAAATCGAGGGCATATTAAATTCGCGGCCACTTTCTCCTTTGTCGATAGATGCCGACAGTTTTGAAGTATTGACTCCTGGTCACTTCCTCATAGGAAGACCGCTTAATGCGCTTCCAGAGCCAAATTTAATTGAGGTAAAGGATAACTTATTAAACAAATGGCAAAAAACACAAAAAATGGTGCAAATTATATGGAAGCGTTGGCAGAATAATTATCTTAGTTACTTACAACAACGAAACAAATGGCTATTCAAAAAGCCAAATATTTTGCAGGGTATGTTGGTATTAGTAAAGGAATCACAACTTCCTATTTGCACTTGGTCTCTAGGCCGTATTACTAAAGTAATCCCAGGTGCTGACGGACATGTCAGAGTAGTAGAGGTACGAACTGCGAAGGGCATTTTTAAAAGATCTGTATCTAAAATTAGTATTTTGAAATTAGTAATGAAATTAATGCTCAGTAACTATTTAATATATTTTTTTTATTATTATTATTCTTAATTGTATAATTATGGTGATGGTTTTAATTGCTTATAATTGTATCATGTTGTTTTCTTTATTATCTGTGTTACATTTGTTATATATTGAAATACTTGTATTATTTCAACGCCGGGCGGGATGTTCCGTATCTATTGGCGATGGAACATTCCCCCCCTCTTTTTTGTTTCTGGCAACCCGTTAATGTAACCTTGTGTGTGTGAGCAGGTGTGCTCGGAACTCGGTGGCGACAAGCCGCCGTTGCTGTCTTCTCTTCATCGTATTTATTAACTAAATAAATACTATAGCATTTGATACAGTCCACTTTGTTCTAAGTATTCGCACAACTAGTACGAAACCTCCGCACATACGCCATAAAGAAAAATTCTTTCCAACGGCTCAACTCCGTATTTAATACCACTTTCAATGGCCGCCATGCTCACAAACTCAAAACAATTTTTTTTTTCTAAACTATCGTGAGCAAATAAATTACCGTGTGTTCTATACTTCCAATATCTGAACCACGCTCTGCTCTTGAGATATTGAAATAATTTATCAAAGTCCGATGAATAACATCACAAGCTTTTATTACAAAAGCAACATATAGAACGCACAAACACTCACATAAAAAAAGGAAAGATCTAGAAAACCAAACTAAAACTACAAAGCTGTTGCCACTTACATTAACATAATTTAGCTATAAGGTTACAGATACAGTGTGGGATTACATTCATTCTCAACAATTATTACAAATACTTGCTCTGCATCTCAATGCTCTCATTGCTCTCTTCAATATTTCATAAGACCTACTCCATACGCAAATCTTCTTCACCCGCGCACTGCCTGATCTTCGGTTCTGAACAAGGCCTTTGCGAGTTGCGACACGGCCACAGTGTTTATAAAAATGTAATCAGCTGTTTGTTTACATGGGAGTTGGATATTTTATATTTAATTTAAACACATAGCCGTAATGACTTCTATATCAAATGAGTCCAGATATAATTTGTTCTTTAAACTATTACTCAAATGTTCTTCTAATAGGCTACAAAAGGTTTTTTTTCTTTCCAATGTTATGATTTTTTCTTTCATGATATTTAAAATTCTGTAGATTTATTTATATTTTCCTTATTCTAGCTATTTCATCACCTGATCGATATATTTTGTGGGCAGAAAATTTCTCAGTATGAGAGCTTCTCAGATGTTTATTCAATGCTTGAATGGTGGGATTTGACAGATCAAAGTAAAATATTTCTTAAAGAAATTTACAGCAATGATCAGTCAGTGAGTCAATTTTTCTTTTCTGTTGATTTCCACCTCTTTCATGCTTCATTATTGTAATTTTAGAATATTAATGTCGAATATTTCAAATAATAAAGGAATTTCAATCATTTATTAATGAAAGTAAAAAGTAGTCGTGTACCGAGAAGTGCTTTGGCCGAGTACTCGGCGATTTACTACTCAGCCGAGTACCGAGTAATTGTGTGTAAGAAAGAATCGCTTATGCGAACATGAAATGCACTTAGTGGTGACACTTCTATGTGTGTGTGTGTTTATATATATTCATAAACATAGGGGAGACCGGTACACACTGGACCTATGGGCACAATGGACCACCCCCTATTATTTTATTTATTTAAATATTTTTTAAGCTTCTCTTTTATCCTAATAGACAACAGCACTGCACTGATTATGTATAGCCTTCAGAAAATATGTTTAGCTCAGATTGAACTATTTTATCCTGATTGGTTGTTTTGAGCTTTTAAAAGTAAAATTTTTCATCATCATATTTTTATTTTTTTAGTAATTAAAGGTTGTGGATAAATAAGATAAAACAGCTTCTTTGAAAAGCTAAGATACTTGTTTTTATTCAAATTTAAAGTTAATATGTTTAAAAGAAAGCTATAAACGATATTAATATGATTATTTATTGAACTTCAACATGGGGCACAGTGGACCACCCACTCCTGGGGCACAGTGGTCCACAATCCACTCTACTCCTGTAATGCAGAATGTTCAAAATATTTAATAATTGCTTATTTTCTATAAAGAAATATTGTTTTAAAGTAGTTATTTAACTGTAAAATAGAGTAAACAAAGAAAAATAACAATTTATTTAACATAGTAAGAAATATTTTGTTTTGTATTTACTGTCTTTGATAAATATAACTGTAGTCTAATTGGTGATGATTCTATTCAAGTAAGATTCATGAGACTCAAATTGAATGGAAATCAGTTTATTTTTCTTGAAACTGTAGATGAATCTGTTGTTGATGTCAATGATTTCATAATGTTGCTCCCACACCCCAAAAGTATTTCAGGAAAATTCCAGGCTCAATCTTACTCATAAGTATTTTTGGATTTCATTTGCAAATTTTAATGTGTGCTCATTTTCTTGTACTTAAGTATAACTTCAACTAAATTGCAATTGTTCCTGTATTAATCTGTTATTATTTTCAAAATATAATGAATCTTTTTTGTTTTTGTTTCAAAATGTTACTTGTAAATTCAGTGGCGTAGCTAAGGGGGGGCGGTCCGCCCCGGGTGTCACCCCCGATTTTTATTTGCAAATAAATATATATAATCCTATAAAATTTTGGAAAATAATTCTGACGTAAAAGGAAATTTCTAGCGCAGCACGCAACAGGATAATTTTCTTTTTTGGAGAATCTGAAATTTTACACAGAATGGGGTGTCTAAATTAGATATGTACCAGTGAAAAAAAACCTACCTATTCAAGGAGTGAGTAGCAAAAACAACTTTTAAAAGAAAGAATTCTCTTCTACATATAGGCACCGCATTGACTTATGCGGACTATGGGATGTGTGAAGAGTCACCCTGTGGTTTTTTAGTTCTTTTGCCCTTTTTTCGAAAGAGATTGCAGCCACAGATAATGTAATCTATATTACTAGATTAATTTTGGAACAATTATTCAAATTGGTAAAGAAATCGTGTGAGATGTAATCTTCCCAACCGAGCAAAAAAGTCCGGGCCAGGATTCGAACCCGCGATCCCTTGGCTGAAGCTGCCAATGCTTTAGGAACTGGGCAATCCCGGACGAATTTGTCTGAACTAATTCACCCAGTTACCCTTAATGATCATAAATCAGTGATCATAAATGATAATAAATCACAGGCAATGGGACCTGCAGTAAACGCTGGAAATGTGATTACACTAGATTAATTTTTGACACAATTATTCAAATTGGTAAAGAATCACAGCCATCTTGGCTATGACGTATGAATCACATGTGGTCAGAAAGTTTATTTCAGCAATTTAGCAAACGGAGGAATGGGAAGAGAACATTTTGACAAAGTGTGTCTTTGATTTTATTTGGCTTTGCAATTCGATGTAGAATCGAAATAAAATTATGTGCATATATGTTATGCTTACAAGCTTCCAATTGAGAGAAAATATAAATACTTATTTTAAACGATGTTAGCGATAACATTGCTGGTATTAGAAAGGAAAAACTCAGTAAAAACGAATGTGGTCTGAGTCAGTATAAACGAATTCTGGACGCCTAATGGTTTTACAATAGACACATTAATTAAAAGTGAAATATAAAGTAAAGCACCTTTCATACGTTAAATTTTCATGCGTTTTTTAAATTAAATGTTTTGAATCTTAAATTGCATTTAATTCCATTATATTCAAATGTTAAAATATTTGCTTGTACGATATAAATAAATTCTTAATTTCATTTATGCGGTTTTTCGAAGGATACGACCGAATAGATTATCTCAACTTGATGCCAAATGTAAGGGAGGCAAGCTCGTAAAATTTGTTTTAACCCCACCCTAAATTCTTTGCTCATTCCACTGTTCAAACCTGCGAAAAAATGAATCCTTCCATCGAGTGCCGATCTGAGCCGCCGCCGTCTCGTCTATTGTTATCTTGCTTGTGTAAGTTTTAAATTTCTAAGAGAGAAATTTTGAAATTAATACAAATTAGAACTTTTTTATAAAGCCTTCTTTCTCTATTTATTAAATCCTGGATCTAGGTATGTTATATATAAAGTATATAATTGTATCAAAGTATATTATATTGTAATGTGTATTATATAAAGTATATACCGTATATTCCGGCGTATAACGCGCACTTTTGATGCAAAAAATTGATCGAAATTTACATGTGCCCGTTTACGCCAATTATAAAAATAAAAGATTAAAATAAAAAAATAAAGCAAAATTTCTCCAATATTTGTATTTAATTGCAAAAATATCGAATGTTAAATGCTTAATTTAACAGTAATAGCATTCAGTTTTAAAAATTTTGAATGTAAATAAAAAATATACAAAAAAGAAGGGAATTGTTCCTAAAAAAATGTTATACACATTTTGTGGTTCCCACCTGCAGTAGGCCGAAGGCCGTGGCCTAGATGGCCTGTACATGTACAGTAATCAGGCCCTGAATTTAATACTGACCATAATTTCTTGCTCATAAATAACTAGAGTTACCAAGTAAAAAAATAATCTTTTTTTTTCTTTTTTTTTTCTTTTTATGATACCAATATGATTTTATTTAGAATATTTACGTTGATTTTTACCTATGTATTTAAAAATCCTTACTGTGGATTCCAATGTTTTTATCAGTTCTCATTTTTTTTTTTTTTTATCTATTTCGATTTCGACTATCCTCATCTTTCTCGGTATTAATTAAAATGTATATTAATTTTTAAATTATGTGATTTGTTTCTGTTGATTTTCGAAACCTTGCTTATTATTTGTGTATACCCAGCGGTTCATCACTGTACAAGATATCACCTCTACAGCTTAGATAGATTCCGAAATACGGTTTTACTCTCACCTCCCCAACTTGTCAATGGGAGATTTAAAAAAATTCTTTTTATTATAAATTTATAGAATAATAAAAATATAACAAATTATAACAGCTTGCAATAATATACATCTTTTAATTGCTAAAAGGTGTACAATAAAAACATAATTATAGTAAAATAACTTTTATGAGTTTATTGACATGTTTCGGTTTCAAATGTTTCATGTTTCATAAATATGGAAATAAACAATCAAATAAAAAATAACATGCGTAATTTAAAAAAAAAAAACCTTACGGCTCGGCCGACAGGTACAAGTAGATTTCTAAGACGCAGATCGTGGGGCGCCTGCTTGTTGGGAATTGCGGAAGAAATTACCTTTTTGTACCTTTTTGCCATGATGCCATAGTTAGAACCGCCCTCTTCGAAACCAAATTTGTTTGCAGGCGGAGCCAGCAGAGATTTTCTTTGTTTTTAATATATATATATTTTTTTTGCCATAAGGGTTGGTCCTATAAAAAACTTGTCAATATAAAAGTATTAGATAATATTAAGAGGATTTATAATAAATTTAAGCAGATTTAAAATCTTGGGAATTGACGAAGTTATGAATTTTTTCTTCTAAACCCCCCCCCCCCCCCCCCCCGGGTCATTTTTAATGATATCAAAAATCTGTCCTACATAAATTTTTGGCCCTTTTCCTAAAAGTAATAATAACTTTAAACGGATTCAATACGTATCATAATTAAGAAATTATGGGTTTTTTCTGTTTTCACAAAAAGCCCCCCCCCCCCTGGTTCGATTTTGCTCATTAACGAACTTGACGCGATTTTATGCCCCTTGATTTTATGTATCAGTTTGGAAGAGATTTGTACAGAATTTTTCAAGTTATCGTGTCCATAAAAAAAGTGACATAAGATACATAGATAGATATATAAAGTTTTGAACTGGGGGGTGGTTTTGGGTTCTGGGAGTCATGATCGGCGTAGTTCTGCAAAAATGTTCAAAAAATTCCAACTTATTAGAGGAGAATGTAATAGGTAGTATTTCTTACGAAACCTACCTAAAAGTACGTGAAAAATTAAATGGTAGCATTTCAAATAATTTCAAAGATCGTGCAATTTTAGAATATTCTCATTCGTTTTTGATAATGGCTTGGAGTGGGCCGAAACGTCAACAGTCTAATAAAAGTTATTTTACTATATATAGTATGTTTTTATTTTACACCTTTTAGTAATTAAGTGAAGTATATATAGAATAATATTTAAATATTATGTTCCGTTAAAATATTTCTAGCAGATCTCATATTTTAAAACTTATTTTTCCCCTTTTGTGATTCCATAATGATTTTTTATATTTGTTCTCTGTTCTATATTATGATACATTCTTTTCCTATGCTTTCCTTTGTGTTATTTTGTTTTCAATTTATATTTTGTCGTGTTTAACGCATTTGTATTTTTGCATGGTGATTAATCTTGGGATATATGGAATGAACAATAAGTGTTTTTTCCTCTATCCCAACTGTTGGGGGGGGGGGGGGATTTAAAACTAAATCTTAATCTATCCTGGCCGTAGAAGTAAAAATTTGTAGTTATATCGGTAGACAAGACATAATAAGCAAGCAGATTTTCTCCTAGGTTTTTTTTTTTAAAGGCAGGGTGTGCTGATAGAAAAGGAGCATTTTTTTAGCTGTTTGAGGGCGCTGTTTTGATTTTTAAAGGCATTGTTTTGCTTTTAAAGGCACCTTTAATATTTAAAAGTAAGGACGCTCTTTTCAAGGCAAGACAATCAGCCTGCTGTGCAAACAGTTTTTTAATACAAAAGTCAGTAAGGGCACTTATTTTAAATTGAGGGCAATAAGGGCGCTATTTTTTAGGTGAAGGGCTAAATGGATACTATTTTTTAACCACAGTGTAGACAAGGTGCAGCACACTCCTGAAACTCTCTTATCAAAACTCTGAAGCAAGTATTAGAAAATTCCCTCCTCGCCATTCCACACACACATGCTCTTTGAGCCTAATCTAGGCTAATGAATATCCCGGGCATGGGGCATGCTTATGAAATGTTGTACAATGGTATACTAGAAATTCAAAGTTATCTCTGCTATGCCGAGCGGGTCTGGTAATGGTACACATTTAAATTATTTTTCAAAAATTCTGAATATTTGTAAGGTTAAAGAAATTTCTATACTGGAAGGAGGTGAGTAGACAAGGTACACTTTTTGCACCCGGATATGACCAGTTTTTCCCCCTTAAATATAATTTAGGATCTGTGAATACTGCATCTTTGATTGATTTTTGTTTGATTTTTTTTTTTAATGTTTTGGACAAAATTAGAAAATTGTGTTTATTTAACAATTTTCAATGTATTTTAATTATGCCATTTTCAATTTTTTTTTTTTTTTTTTTTTTTTTGAGCTCATAACACTATAGTAGTTGTTTTATATTTTAATATACATAATACAAATAAAAGAAAACTAGAAGATTGTTAAGAGCGTTTCATACCGAAAAATAATGATATGATTGAAATACATTAAAATTTGTTAAATAAAGCATTAACATATTTAGGCAAACTTCAGACAAAAAATAATTTAAAAAGCAGTAAATGTAGATCTTAAATTATATTAAAACAGTCAAAATATATTTGAAAAAAAAAAAACCTAACTCTATCGGGAGGGGAGGGGGGGAGGCAAAAATGAGCCTTTACAACCCACCTCCTTTGCAGCTTATTAATATTTAGTTCGATGAAGATACTTTCTTTCAGTTTTAGGTACTGTGAGAGATCTATCATTCCTCGTGGTGTTCATACATCAAAGAGAAAGAGTGGTTGCAAACAAAGACAGGGAAAAAAAGCTAGACTTGAATCACTTCAAAAAATGTCTGGGGCTTTCGATCAATATGTTCTAAAACCTGCAACAGTCGGCAACAACGATACGTCATCAAAAGTAACTGATAATCAGCATTCAGCGAACCGAAAGGATGTTTTTGATAATTGCAGCACCAACACATCTTTTGAAAGTAAGCAAAAAGAACCAAAAGAGGTTGAAAGGATATTACCTGAAAATGGTGAAACTGTAGTTGCTGAAATTGATAAAACCAATGCAAGCAATGACAACAATCTAAATAAAACAATTGACCTCCAAAAGCGAGAAAAAGCAAAAGAGGGTGAAATGATACTACCTGAAAAAGATGAATCTGTTGGTGCTGAAAGTGAGAAAGACAATGTCACCAAAGACAATAATCTAAATGAATCAATTTATTTGCAAAAGCGAGAAGAGGTTGAAACGACGTTACCTGACAACAATGAATATGAAGATGTTGAAATGGACAAAGACTATAATCTAAATAAATCAATTAATCTACAGAAGCGAGAAAAAGCAGAAGAGATCGAAATAATATTGCCTGAAAAAGAGGAATCTGTAGATGCTGAAATTAATGAAGACAATGCAAAAAACGATAATCTAAATAATTCAATTAATTCTCAGATAAGAGAAACAGAGGTTGAAACGATATTGCCTGAAAAAATTGAACCTGTCGATGCTGAAATTGATAAAGACAACAATCTTAATAAGTCAATTAATCTGCAGATTTTTAGTGACATTTCATATTGGAATATACCGGTTTCAGATAATATTCGTGTGGATATCGTGAAAAAAGGAAGTCACCATTTCCAAAACAAAGAAGGGCCTTTTAGCAGTACAATAAGACGTGGGGAAAATTCGAAGGGTGAAACCCGACATCTATCAAAAGAATGGTTTTATAAACAGATGGCAAATGGTGAAAAAATTTTGCGATCTTGGATGATTTACTCACCAATCGGAAATAATTTATATTGCTTTTGCTGTCGTTTGTTTGCTTTATCTTGCACTCATGCAACATCTGCATTTGTGAATGGTTTTTGGAAGTGGTGGAAGCTAAACCCAAAAGTGTTTGAACATGAAGTCTCAAATGAACATCTCCAAAATCTCGAGAAGTGGAAAACCTTAGAAACAAGACTCAGATTTCATTCAACGATAGATCATACAACCTTGCAACAAATGAATGCCGAAAGAAAGAAATGGAAGGATTTGTTGGCTAGATTATTGGATATCACACTATTTTTAGCTAAACAAAATCTGCCATTTCGAGGCCACGATGAAAGCAATACTTCTGCAAATAGAAGTAACTTTCTTGAATTAGTTCAGTTGCTTTCAAAATATGATGCTGTATTGAAAGAACATCTATTGCATTTAGAGCATGGTTCGTCTCAAAAAGTTTCTTATCTGTCGCCAGTTATACAAAATGAATTCATAAGTCTTTTATCAAATTGCATCAAAAGCAAACTTGTTGAAGAGATAAAATCCGCTGTATATTTTGGCATGATGTTTGACAGTACACCAGATATTGGCCATACTGATCAAATGTCTCAGGTGATTCGTTATGTGAAAATTGGTGACAGAAAAGTTGAAATGAAAGAAGCATTTTTAGGATTTTTTCCTTTGAAAGGAAAAAAAGCTGTTGATCTTAGTAAAGAAATTCTAAAACAGCTTGATAATGATGGGTTAGATATTATGAGGTGCCGCTCTCAAGGCTATGACAATGCAGCTAATATGAGTGGAATACATGGTGGGGTACAAGCCATTATCAAGTCCAAAAATAAAAAAGCTGTTTTCTTCGGATGTATTAATCATTCCCTTAACTTATGTGGCCAAAATTCTTTTGCACAAAATGCCTCTTGTGTTCGATTTTTTGGAGCTTTGGAAGCAGTTTATGCATTTTTTTCTGTATCTACTAATCAGTGGGACGTGTTGATTAAACACAGTGGAATATCAGTTAAGAGAATTTCAACAACACGATGGAGTGCTCACTATGCTGCAGTTAAAGTAGTGGCCGAAAATTTTGATGACGTTATAGCAGCAATTGAAGTATTGTGCGATTCACGAGAAAATTTGGACACCACAGGAGCTGCACAAAATCTTTTGCCTGCTCTCCTAAATTTCACTTTCCTGTGCTATCTCTTTTTCTGGAGTGATGTATTAAAGGAAGTGAATTATACCCAGGTGTCATTGCAAGCCAAAGCCTTTAGCCTGGATGAATCATTAATAAAATTGGAGATACTTCGTCTTTATATATACGAAAAGAGGACTGAAATTGTAGAAAGAGCGATCGAAAATGCACTCAAGACATCTGAAAATAATGACATTCCAATTGAACGCAGAATTCGTCGCAAAAAAAAAAATGGCTGGGGAGCAAGTTAGAGATGAAGGATTATCTTTGCAAGATGAAAACAGAAAAGACATGTTGGAATGCCTCGATCGATTTCATTCTGAAATTCAGACTCGTTCAAATGCCATTCAAGATGTAGCTGGAAGATTTGAAGTGCTAAAAACCAACAATTTATTATTGACAAGTGAGGATCAGTTAGAAATTATTGTACCAAGACTAACTTCCTTCTATGACGAAGTGTCTGAAAGAGAAATTTGCCTTGAAATACCAAGGTTAAGAAGACATTTGAAAGCTGCCAATCTTGATGTTTCAAAAACCAATGATTGGGTTGCCTTAGATTTTTTGAAGTTTATTGTTGAATGGGATTTTGTAGAATCTCTTCCAAATTTGGTTTTATCGTTAAAGTTATTTTTAACAATTTGCGTGTCAGTCGCATCTTGTGAGAAGAGTTTTAGTAAAATGAAGCTGATTAAAAATTATTTGCGGTCAACAATGAGTGATAGCCGTTTGAGCAACCTTGCTATGTTGACCATAGAGCATGAGGCCACACAAAATATAGACTTCGACGAAGTAATTTCTAACTTTGCTTCTATGAAAACAAGGAAAGGGAAATTTTAAAATATATTAAGTGGTGTACAGTTAATTAGTTTGAATTTAAGTTTAGTTAAACTATGTTTACTGCTGTTAAATCGATTATTGTGTAAAGGAAAAGTAAACATAAATAAAATTGATAATTGTGTTAAGGGAAAGTGAACATAAATAAAAATTGTTAAAGTTTAGGTTTTACTTTTATTTTTGTTATAAATAGTTACATTACTATGTAATGTTAATTATTGTAAGGCTAACGTATAACAGATAAATTTTTACTGTATTTGAAATTTGAGAATAATTTTTTTCTTTCTGCTCGTATTGGTGGTGTGTAGGGGGGGGGGGGGGGTGACACCATTTACACCCGCCCCGGGTGTCACCCATCCTAGCTACGCCACTGTGTAAATTTATATTACTATGTTATTTTGTGGGTAAAGGGGAAATAAAAAAGAATTAGTTTGATGAAAAATTGATTTATATGGTATTTCAGATAATACCTAATAGCGGTCCAGTGTGCCCCACTTCTGGGGCACACTGGTCTACTTTACGGGTGCATATAATTTTTTTTTTTTTTTTAATGTATTGAAAACTATGTTCTTAGAAAATTATGATGAATGTATTAAAGGTTTAAGGAATATTAAAAAATATTTTCATGCAGATCGATTTGTCCGTTAAAGAGAAAAAAAAAATTAACTGAAAAAGTGGTCCACTGTGCACCAGTCTCCACTATATCTTGAACATATAATCTAATTATATTTTTTAAATTAGCCTCAATTTTTGAAATTTCATTTATTTTGCACCTTTTAAAGACAATTTGTGAATACAAAAATGAAAGTGAAGGAAAGCTAGGCATCAAATTTGACGACTAGGCATAATTCTGTTGTGGTCGTGAAATGCAATAATTTAGTTGCATTTGACGACTTACGTCTGCTAATTTCTAACCCTGAACTGTATAGACCCAATTTAGTAGATTTTTATCCAGATAAAGCTATAAATCCCTGTGAAATGATGTAGCTGAAGGATGGTTAGATGTCCTAAATTTAGTATCTAACTTTATTAAAATTAGTGGGTATTGTTTGAATTTCATCTTTGCAATCTATATGCAGTCAAGCATTGTTAGCATTAAATCGCTTAATGTGAATTTTCTCTTAACATGAATTAATAATGCAGTCTCAACAGATAAGATGATACTATTATTTTAACGGTTAACACACACACACACAAAATGTGTTCTTTTAGTTTTCATGTTAACAATATTTGTATGTAATTGTATCATATGTATAGATTTTTTTTACTAAATTTAAGTGTAATTATCAACAATGGATAAAATTTTGTTAGGTTTAATTTTGTTTAACATGGTTAAGTTCATTTTCTATTAATTTCTAAATGTAGTATTAATTAAAAATACTTTATCAGTTTTACAGTTGCTTCAATTATTATAATATTGTAGAATAAGAACTTCAATAATTTAAGTAAAAACAAAATATTCATGCTTTTATATAAAGTAGCATATAATGATACAGTTATGTGAATTTTTGAAATTGCAACTAAAAATTTTCATTTGACGCCTAAGATATTTACAGTAGGCATCATTTGACGCCTACCTTTCATTATCCAATTTCTATCACTGCAAATAAGCCTTTTTCACCCCTTCTCCATTCAAGTAGAAAATACCTTTGGTTTTCCAATGTTTGTATGTATGGAAAATTCTAAGTTCATTAATTACTACTATTTATATTTGATAAGACATTTTAATCATATATAATTTGTTGACAATCTCCTTAAAAATTGTGTGTATGGTAAATGTATGCAGATTTGCATTATCTTTATTATATGTGTATGATTTCTGGGTAGAACTCTGGTTATTCTGCTCAAGTAAAATATCTTCATTTTTGAAAAAAAAAGGTGATTTGTATTTTTTGTTTCATGCAAACCTGAAAACCTCATGTTGTTATACAGATTTGACTCATGTACTGTACTAATGATTAGAAACGGATGAATCCAGCCCTCGATTTAGAAAAAAGTGGATGTCTAATTTATATTAGAAATTTTCTTTTTCAATGGGAGATATGACTCATGATGATAAACATGATCTTATTCATGTATGATCAAGGTCGTAGCCAATGGGAGGGCATCACCAGGGTTTGATATGACACTGTTTCCCTATCTATGCGACCGTTAAAGTGGTTAATATCGCTCTGAATTTTGCAGATATCAAGATGGATTTTTTGTTATTGTTTAATTCAGGAATGGATAAGGAAATTTTTCCTAATTGGAAATTTTATTCTACGGGGGCCGTATAAAAATTTAATTTTTGTATTTTCTCAAATGGACCTCCGATGGAGTTGCAACTTTTCTCATCAAATTTTGCACCTGTTTTTTTTTATGAAACTTTGCAATTGGAAGTATGTGACTAGGGGCAATATTTAAAGAGATAGCCTATTGCTTCGATATTTATGAATCACACTGTATATATGAAAGGTGCAGTTGAAAGAGAAAAAAAAATTGCTATAAATGAATTTTTTTTTATATATATATTTTTTCATCTGGGCCATGCAGATGGCAGTTTAAAACTATAGAAAAACAATCTTCAGAAAGTATGCTTTTTGAAATAGTAAATATATATTTTTAAACAAAAAATACTGTTACAACCAGGAAAGTATCTTTTTTTTTTTTGTAATTTTACAAGAGATTAGGTAATTACAATTTCAAAATGCAGAAAACAGAAAATTTACTATGCCTGTGCTTGAAAAACTTTGGATTTCCCAGACATGCACAGAAGCAATCCAGCATTATTGAAACTCGCCGTTCTTTAGCGTTCGATGAGTGTTTTTGATTAATATCTCAGCTAATTATCAAAAAATGAAAAATCTGAGTCTCAGGTGCATTTGGATTATTTTTGTCTATCCTTAACCAAATTTGCAGACCTCTATGTGCAATAGATTTCTCTAATCATCACCGATGCACAGACAAAAACTTACTTAATATAGATGTCTCAGACTTAGCCACATGCCTAACTTGTTCTTTTCAGACCTTGGCTGATTGTTTTTACTAGAGCCATTTGTAATAATTGACAAAAATAAATAAATAAAATTTTTAATATTACTAACTAAAAAAGTATGATTTTCTATTCTTTTTTTCAGCCATAAACTTATTTAGAAAAAAAAAATAATTAATTAAAAAAAACAAAAAAAAAACAATACTTTCTGAGCAAAATAATTTAAAAAACTTACATACAAATAGTTAATACAATGATGTAAATTTTACATTTTTTTAATACGTAAAAATATTGACATCAAGATGTACTTCTAAAATTAACTTAATGAAAACTCCTTAATTTTTTTAAACATTGTTCTTATTATCATATCATTATTATTATTATTATTATTATTTTTAAGCAGTTGGCTGGTATATATTGATTTCAGTTTCAATAAAGTCATATTCCAATTTATTAAAAAACTAGTAATTTGATGACAGACAAATTTTTTCTTTAAATATATCCATATGAAACTGTAAAAACTAAGACAAATGAAAGAAATTATTGCATTACACACTTTTTTACCGGTGATAAAGTATAAAAACTTATAAATACAGTTATCTAAAATTTCTTATAGAATCTTTAAAAACCAAATTATTCTGATTCTGTACATCTAAAGGTTGAAGCTAATTTTTTGCGAAACAAGAAAGTAATAAATTACTTTGTTATTCTTTTCAACAAAATCAATTTTATCTGTCTTCAAAGGCACTGATTGACAAAGCTAATTAAAGCCTTACATACAAATAGTTAATACAATGATGTAAATTTTACAACTTGTTTTTATATGTAAAAATATTGACATCAAGATGTACTTCTAAAATGATTAACTGAATGAAAACTCCTTAATTTTTTTTAACATTGCTATTATTATTATTATTTTAGGCAGTTGGCTGGTATATATTGATTTCAGTTTCAATAAAGTCATATTCCATTTTATTAAAAACTAGTAATCTGATGACAGACAAATTTTTTCTTTAAATATATCCATCTGAAACTGTAAAAACTAAGACAAATGAAAGAAATTATTGCATTACACACTTTTTTACTGGTGATAAAGTATAAAAACTTATAAATACAGTTATCTAAAATTTCTTATAGAATCTTTAAAAACCAAATTATTCTGGTTCTGTACATCTAAAGGTTGAAGCTAATTTTTTGCAAAATAAGAAAGTAATAAATTACTTTGTTATTCTTTTCAACAAAATCAATTTTATCTGTCTTCAAAGGCACTGATTGACAAAGCTAATTAAAGGTTGTGAGGGATAAAATTCTATAGAGAGTTACCATAACACACAAAAATATAACAGAAAATTGGTCACAAAGGGATAAAGACTGCAAATTGTTTTGGAGAATATATTTCATCAAGTAAATATAAATCATAATAGAATGAATAATTATGTTTCTAATTGCTTGCAGATATATGCATATTCAATTCATATTTATAAATAAGATATTTTTGTTTTCATATTATATTTATGAACTTTCTTATAATATTTTATTTTAAAAAAATAGTTATCTGTTAGTCTTCAATCAGTTCCTGATGAATACAGTAAAATAATAAAAGCAGCCTTAAATGTACGGACTTCTGATTTAAAAAAAGAACTAATTGAAAGGAGTCACTCAGTTAGCCCTGCATATTTGACATCTTTTGACTGGAAAGTTAAAGTAAGCCTTTGCATTTTTTATTGAAATATGTAAAGTGTTTTATGATATCTTAACTTCTATCTATTATAAAATACTGTTAAACATAAATATTTGATAAATTTTCAATGTAAAAAATATATTTCATTATGAACATGCTTATAGTTCTAGCAATTTTAATTACTTCAAGGTGCATTTTTCTGAATTTATATTGAACATTTTTCTGTAAAATGTTATAATTTGCCAACATTGTGTTATTCTTTTTCTTCCTTATCTTAATTCTGCTTTTATGTATATCAGGCATGTCAAACTTGCTTACCGCCACAGGCCAAATTAAGCATTGTATACAAAGCCACAGGCCACATAAAAAAAGTAGATAATATTATTACCATTGCACAGAATAAAATTTGTACATACATAACACAGCCATGTTAAAGACATATTCATGCAAAGTTTTTATTATACATAGTTTATTTTATTTTTCAAAAAATATTCTAAATTACTTTCCATCAACCAAATTTATAAAATTTAATTGAATTTTCTAAATTGTATTTATTTTTAAATTGGTTCTACACGCTGGTCTGTTAATCTTGATCTAGCAAAGGAATAGCTGTCAATATCCAATATTTTTATTCAATAAAATGTGTCTTGTATCAATGTAGTACTTATTTGATTTCATTTATTAAATACATTTTCTTGTTCAAATTATGTTTATTTGAGTTGAAAAATAACAAAAGGTTGGCAACTATGCAAAGATTTCTTATAAAAGTACTCTACCGAACATTGCTAAAATATGTCTATTTCCACACTATACTTTAAAAAATCGGTTGTTTGATGAATAATTACAGAAATCTGGAAACTCCACATACATGTATGTATTTTCGCACTAATATGGAATCATACAAAATTTTGATTAACCGCAGTAATCAATTCTGAAGAATAATTTTAACATAAATAATTAGAGGTGAAGTAAATAGATTAAATTGATTTTTATATTTGTTGTAATTTAAAAATCTTCTTTTAAATTCATTTTTTTTTAAATATATTTTTAGTATATTCTAAAACTTTCCACTTTGATGGCTGCATTTAAAATGAAAAACATTTTCTTTTTTGAAAATTGTCTTATCAAAGTAATAAATTCTATTTGAAAACGCTAATACTATGAAGTAACAGGATAAGATTATAAAATTTGCCTACAAGTTAATGTTTACTCAGATGCTTTGGGGGTTAACATTTTAAATAGTTAATTAATCATTGTCCAGGGATAGCTGTGAATTCGGTGAATAATTTCTGTATAGAAATTTACTGAACATTGCATTTTGAATGAATAAGACCAGACCTGCTGGACTTATAAATCATGAATTTTGATAGAACTAATCTATGAAGATTGATAGCTCTGGTTGTTTCATTTTGACAAACTATTGAAACACACTTTCTGTATAATATGTTGCCCTCTAACTAAAGCTTTATGATTGATATTAGGTTGTGTAAAAAATGACAATTTTTGTTTATTAAACTTTTCAACCAGTGTTTTATTTTATTATTATTTTTTTTTTTGTTTAATCTTTAATGGAATATGTTTTTGTATATTATTTTGAAGGGCAGATTTCTGCTTACTTTTAGTATAATTTTGTTCATTGTCATTGTACATGGATATTTAAATTAGTTTTAAAAAAACTTGCGAAAAAAAATGTGCACAATTCTTTTTTTGTACAAATTCAAAATGGGGCAAACAGCAGCTGAAACAACTTGCAATAGAAAGCATACATTCCTTATCCAGGGGTGACTAGTGAATGCACAAGTTGAATGTTTATCTCAGAAGTGTGTTTTGTGGTGGAAATAAGTCTTGAAGATTAAGAAAGTTGTGACTGAGATTATTTCTTTGAAATGGGAAATCGGAAGCATTAGTTGAATATAATCCGTGTATCATAGTCAGAGAGCTTGCTGGTGAACTTGGAATATTTTTTTAAATTGTCTCCAATCACCTAATAGAAATTGGTTGAAAAGTTGCATAAAAGAAACCACCACTATTTTTTACACAACCTACTAATAAATCCCCATATGCCATAAGATAAAATTAAATATGTTTAATAGCACTGTAGACTCTAAAAGGATTATTAATGTGGTTGACTAGTGTTTTAGACACAGTTAACTTAAATTTTAGTATTTTTGTTATAGCTGACATTAGCAAGTGATAAAATGTCTCAGCTAAATGAGCCTAGATTATTATTGGATTTGGATCTTGGAGATAAGTGTCTTCAGCTGGATTTGAAGAAAGATGAGTTAAAATCCTTGATTGACACAATGGATAAAATAAAGATTGTAAGTATAAAACATGTGTAATATCTAAATTATTCATAAAATTATCTTTTAATAAAATTAATAAAAAGCATTGCAAAAAATTTAACCTAGCGTATATTCTTCAAAAAATAGTTGTAATGCTGTATGTAATAATATTGTCAGTGATGGCACATAGGCACTATACTGTCTTTCTCTTTAAAAGGGTCCTGATTTAAAAAAAAAAAAAAGGGGGGGGGAAGATACTAAAATCTTTCAGGTGTAAAAAAGGTATTTTAGTCTCATAGAAGGCCCCTATAAGGATGGGAGTATTGTGAAGACCAAATACAAAAATCTTATAGTCCTAATTTTTATTTTTTTAATGTTGTTTGTTTTGGAAATTTTAAAAAAGTCTGTCTTATTAGGAATTAGGACCTCTGTATAAGCATTAGACTTGGTGCTGTGCATCTGCTGCACCCGCATTATGATCAGCCGCTGTAGCATATAAACAAACAATTAGATCATGGATACTAGGGCTGGCCAATATCTGAAATTTAATATCGCAATATATCAACGAATTAATATTGGTGATATATTGTGATAACTAGCTTAAAGTATGTGGAAATAGAAAAATTGTTAATTTCCAAAGATAAATGGTATGGTAGCAGCAATTTAAGTACAAACAGGTATAGAAAGCAACGAATCAATGCTTTATGCCTATTTTCTCACACAGCATCCTTTAAATATTATAGTTTTATATTTATACAAAATAGAAATACTTTAAGAAAAAGAACCATTGTTCAATATCTATTTGTGCTTATACCATTGCTTGGGTAGTGTTTTTCTTTAAAAATAGTATGTTCCCTATTCTTCCTATTTTATGTGCTATTTTAACTATTTAATTTCTTTCTTTTTAATTGCTGAAAGGTGAAAAAGATTACAAACAGTACAATAGGTTTTATTAGACTGTTTGCATATGTTTCAGAGCCATTACCAAAACAAACAAAAATACTCTATAAATGCACAGTCTATGAAGTTATTTGAAACACAATCATATTAAATGTTTCAAGTACTTTTTACTTGGAAGTTTGTTTGTTTTTTCCATATTTGTAACCATGGTGTAACTCAAGCCACAATATTGGTAAATTAAATGATGCTGCATTATTACATATTGTATTTTTATTTTAAAGTTTTTTGTTTGTTTTGATAATGGCTCAGATTGAGCTGAAACACTTGTCAACAGTCTAATCAAACCTATTTTACTGTTTATAATCTTTTTATTTTACACCTTTTAGCAATTAAAAAGAAGTATATAATTACAAGGTGTTGTGATTTTTTATATTTATTTAATTTCCTGTGTATAACTGAGAATATTATAAAAAATAAAATAAAATGTTCTTAAAATTTAGGACGTTGCTGTTTTTAATGAGATTAAAATAAGTGAAAAGCAAAAACTGAAGTTGATTTAATGCCACATGTCATGCTAATACTTCTAATTAAATAGCTTTCAGTGGATGACAGATGCAGCAGAAATGTTGTTTTTCAATCTTTCTCTATGGTATCAATGCATTCTTAATAGAAAATTTTTCTAAAAAAATTCACTGTATTGATACCTTCCTATCTATTTACTACATGAATACAATAGGGAATTCTTTTTTGAAATATAAATATACAAATCACATATGGAAATATTTTTATGTTAAATAAAATTTAGATTTTTGACAAATATTCATTTTAAGCTGAAATATTAAATTCACTGGGATTCACTCTCTCTCTACCGATAATATGACAGAGAAGATAATGTGTTTGACTGACATATTGATAAATAATCCAGCCCTAATGGATACAAAAAAGAAACTGGTGCATCTTTTATGATGCATAATTTCTTTCCTGAATAATGCTGGTCAATAATTTTAAAGAAGATTTTTTTTTATATATATTAAATATATTGAATTTGTTTTATTATTAAAATAAAAATCCAATTATTTAAGAAAGAGAGAGATTTTGGAAGTGTCTGGATATCAGGAAGTCGGGATTCTAGGGTAGCATTATATTGTAGATATCATCTCAGAAAAGCTTCAGATAACCTTTTTTCTAAAATAAAATTGTTTGTATTATGTGAATATCATAACAAGTTTTGAAATATTAAGGAATACTTTTAGCAACTACACAATAAAATATTTAATTTATTAAAAACAAAAGAAAATATCCTTTTTGTTTCGCTCCATTCTAAAAGAAAAGTATCTAATGCTACTCGTATTGAAGCTGCCGTAATTAAATTTGTGACATTTTTATTTTTTCGGCTCATAATAAGAAATATATTCTATATAAAAACATGAAAACTGATAGTTTTATGGAGAAATATGTGATAAATGCTGAAGCAGACAGTTTTTAAATCAAAGAATTATTTTAAGTGCTATTTAATGTTGAAATCTATTAAAATAGTTCAGCTAAAAAAGTTTTACTGGCATAGAAATTGAACCATCTTTTGCAGGCTAGATTGTGCTGACTAGATTGTGGTGTGCAGATTTTTTTTATGGGTCTAATTTTATAACTTTTTTTCTAATTTATTATTCAAAATTTCATTATCTGAGAGATTTAATTCATAGTTTAAAGTGGCCAGTTTTTACCTACTGCTGCCGGATATTAAAAGGCCCCAATAATATTTAAAAACACTCCAATTGAAAAATATATTTACACATAAATTTTAAAATAATTAAGCTGTTTAAGTACAAAAAGCATTAAATGGTGAAAAGTACGTCATGTTTAAAACGATATATTTAAAATTATTTTTTAATAGTGTTCCTAAACATTGTTAAGTCATATTTAAAACCAGAGGCGGTTCCTTGTATAGGGCACTTGGGGCATGGCCCCACCTATACTTCCATTTTTAATTTGCTAAAATTAAACATAAATTTTTATTAAAATATTAACAATTTATGATAGTTTCGATTCCAGTGCATGGAACTTGAATAAAAATTTTAAATGCTCGCTCGCTTCTATCCTCGAAGAATATCTCCTTCCACGGGGCTATATTCCAGAAATCATAAATCACCCTTATTGACAATTGACTGCTCTCGTAGTATTGAGAGCCTCAGAACACTGTACCCAACTTGCACATAAAGTTATTATCATGTTGATATATTTTGTTTTAAATTTCCCTAATCCACATCTGTATTTCAATATTTTAAATCCCTATTCTTAATTTAACATATCATATTTAATCCATCTTATGTTTTCCCTCTTTTTGTATTCATTATTTTAAGTTTGATCAAGCGATCACCTCCTATATCGTTTTATTTCAGGAATTCATTCATAACGTAAGTTCTCTCTTTTCTACTCATTTCTCCATCCCAGCTTCGCTTTTCGCCTCGAGCCAGTGTGCTTTCGTAGCTTTTCTCCTTTTTGGATCACAAGCTCACCAGCTATTCAGCTGGTGCTCTCTGCGCATGCGTGTACCGCCACCGATCGTGGCTTTCCTCCTTTTCTCCTTGCCGCTTTCACTCTTCATTGAGTCTGCCAGTTTGGCACATTCATCCTCGCGCAGTGAGTTTTTGAGAGGTACTTTTATGCATGCTTGCCTTTTTTGTGCGCCATTCAATTTCAGTTCTAGTTATTGTCAAGTTCGATGTAGGTCGTTTGTTTACCATAGTTCTTAGCGCTGTCCACGATGGCCGGACATAGTGTCCGATCCAATACCAATTAAACTCATAATAGATATTCTTTTAATCAATAAGTAAAGCATCGTGCCTTCGTTTTGTCAATTATAACTTCCATCTTTCATCATGATGTCCATTTCTGTTGCTATTAAAAGTCTTAGCCGATTACAAGGGTCGTCTGACAATCTGAAACGGACAGCACCTGTTCCCCTACCAAGTTTCCTGAGTTCCCAAGAATAAAAGCCATGAATTATTTAAAGTACCTTATCTCTCTCTTTTATGTCTTCAATACCTCACTCTCGGATTCAAGGTAAACTTTTATGTTTTATCTTAAGGTGGTATTCAAAAAAAAATATTTTTCCACGCTCAACAACTCAAAATTTTGAGACACATCTTTAGACTTATTTTAGGTAGATTTCGTAAGAAATACTACCTATTACATTCTCACCTAAGTTGGAATTTTTGAAAAATTTTTGCAGATCTACACCGATCATGACTCCCAGAACCCAAAACCACCCCCAGTTCAAAACTTTATATATCTATCTATGTCACTTTTTTATGAACACGATAACTGCAATAATTCTGCACAGATCTCTTCGAAACTAATACATAAAATCAAGGGGCATAAAATCTCGCTCAAGTTCGTTAATGGGCAAAATCGAACCAAGGGTGTGGGGGGGGGGGCTTTTTGTGAAAACAGAAAACCCCCATAATTTCTTAATTATGATATGTATCGAATCCGTTTAAAGTTATTATTACTTCTAGAAGAAGGCCGAAAATGTATGTGACAGATTTTTGATATAGTTAAAACTGGCCCCAAGGGGGGGGGGGGGGAAAGGGGGTGTTTTAGAAGAAAAAAATTCATAACGTCGTCAATTCACAAGATATCAAATCCGCTTAAATTTATTATAAATCCTCTTAATATTATGTAAAACTTTTGTATTGACAAGTTTTTTATAGGATCAACCCTTATAGCAAAAATAAAATTAAAAACAAAAAAAATCCATGCCGTCTCCGCCTGCAAACAAGTTATTTTTCGAAGTAGACAGCTCCAACTCCTGCATCTTTTCGAAACTGATACATAAAATCAAGGGGCATAAAATCTCGGTCAAGTTCGCTAATGGACAAAATCGAACCAGGGGGATGGGGGGGGGGGGCTTTTTGTGAAAACAGAAAAAAAAAACCATAATTTCTTAATTATGATACGTATCGAATCCTTTGAAGTTATTATTACTTCTAGGAGAAGGGCCGAAAATTTATGTATGACAGATTTGTGATATAATTAAAAATGGCCCCAAGGGGGGGGGGGTTTAGAAGAAAAAAATTCATAACTTCGTCAATTCCCAAGATTTCAAATCCGCTTAAATTTATTATAAATCCTCTTAATATTATCTAAAACTTTTATATTGATAAGTTTTTTATAGGACCAACTCTTATAGAAAAAAAAAAATTAATTAAAAAAAAAATCCCTGCTGGCTTCGCTTGCAAACAAGTTAAGTTTCGAAGTAGGTGGTTCCAACTGCTGCATCATGGCAAAAAGGTCATTTCTTCCGCAATTTCCAACAAACAGGCGCCCCACGGTCTGCGTCTTCGAAATCTACCTGTGCCTGTAGGCCGAGCCGTCAGGGATTTTTTTAAAAGTAACAACATGAAACTTGGCGGCGTAATTTATGAAGAGATTTATAAGGGCCCCATGTTTTTATTTTTCGTTCAATTAATTAGAAATGGATTTACAGACAATTATTTTCACAGTACGATCGGTTTTTTTTTTGTTTCCAGCGCTATCGCTTCGGGAAATTCGGTTCAAAATGTCCACTTTGACAGCATTTTTTGAAATATATTCTACCTTTATCAAAAAATCGAGACAATAAGGACATTATAAAGTTTCTGAATAAGAGAACCTGCCAATTGGATGCATTTTAGAGCAAAAATGAATTTAAAAATGTGTCTCAAAATAAGCAGTTTGGATTTAAATACACCCTTAAAATGACGTATAGAACCAGCGATATATGATCACGTACCTTTTCTACTTTCACCTTTAAAAGATATACAACTCATTTAATTATAGAACAATAGTCATTATTAAATATTCCTTCAATATCCTTTAAAATATAGGTGAAGCAAAAAGCTTTCTCAATAGTTATATACAGGATGGCTACAGAAATTGCAAAAAAAAGTTCCCCGATTACCTTTATCCGATTTCCATTATTAACAATACACATGTGGTATTTAATGTATATGCCACTTCCTTGTATAACATACTTATCCAGCTTGCTAATACCTCATTTGGGAGAAAAAGCAAGAGAAAAACATAAAAATTGTACAATATTCATAAAGTACTGGTTCACAATTTCATAAATCCGAACTCAAAATTTAGTCTGTCAACTTCATATAGTGGCCAATGAATATATGACGACCAGAAAATTTCCTCATTTTCTGAAAAATGTTCAAGTTTAATTATAAGATACATCTATATCTGATGGGATAGCTAATTGGATTAAGCTGACCAGGTGGTCAGCTTATGCTAATGTATCATAAAATTTTCAAAAATGGGTAAATTGCCTTCAATATAAGCGCTTTGTACAGAAAATTTGGACATCTGACCACCTTAATCTGTGTTAAATACCAAAAACTCATATCATGTGCATCTTTTAAAAAATATAAAAAAAATTTACTTTTCTTTATCACATACGATTGTTGGCTTTAATACACATTAACAGGCGCAAAAAAATCAATAAGATATGTTAACACTTTAGAAAGCTGTGGTGCGTTAATTAACCTATAATATGGAAAGTATTATATCAATAAATAGCAAAGGATTACAAGCAATCGATCAACATAACAAGATACTGACAATTTCCTCCCGCATTTAAATGAAGGATTTAGAGTATAATAAAATGTTTTTGTGGGGGACACTTCTCAGCAGAAGTGGTGTGCCGTAGACAAGATAACGTGGAAACCACTTATCTGAAGCAACCAAAACCAATTGATTTTAATAATATATTAAATAAACTTACTCTTGAGAGATGGGAATTAATTTATGGTGACTTTTTGAAGAAGGTTATTTTTTGGCCTAAAATTTGGCTATTCTAACGCGTATTTAAAATATTACTTTTGATCAGAAATTAAAAGTCTGTTTGTAATCATGTCCATCAACTTAAAAAGTGTCGTTCCGAGGAAAATGAATTTAACACTTTAAAGTAAAATAAAATGCATATAACATTCATAAAAAAAACTATGGTATGTAATAACTCTTTTAGATTTTAAACAGGCCAGCTTCCTTGCATCAGTAAATAAAGACAGCCATTACAAGCAGCAACTGACGCAACAACTATTGTCGTTGCACAATGGACTACAGCATTCGCTTGGATGTCCAGAAAAAATAAGTTCTTATTATCAGATTGACTTAAAATTTTGGAATTGAATACTCTACGGACTATACTTTCACATAGTTGCATTCGCCGAAAATCAATTTTCCAAAATTTATGGCTGGTGCTAACCTTTTTATTTTTTTTTGCACCAAATTAACGCAAATATCTTCGCCGCGAAGTCAACAGGCCTCCGTGACACAGTGGTAGAGACTCCAACTTCTATGTTGAAGATTCTTTGTTCAAATACAGCCGATGCCACTGTAAAAGAATTAATGAAGTCCTACGATTGTAAGTGTTGAAAGTTTTAGATTGTAGAAATTGATCTTTTGTACTATCATTTTGTTTTCGTTCATTTGATTGCGTAATTAATGAAAATTTGGGTGTTATTTTTGGCAATGTTTTTTATTTATTATTATTATTAAAAATTGTTAATGTAAGCGCACCAGTACTGGAAAATTTAAGAATATTTTTTGCCTAATTTTAGTATGCTGCTCTTAGTTTTATTAAATGCAAGAACAACAAGTTTGTGGTGTCATACTTGTCTCTTTTTGCCCAAAACTGGGATTCAAAAATAGTTGCTATATATTTTTTTCTGCACCAAGTTAATTTAAAGGGATTAAAATGTGTCAGAGTGGACAGGTAGTATCCAGTAGTAGACACATTTGAATTCTTGTAGAAAATGTTAAATCAAAGAAAACACGGTTGGCAATAAATAATATATTATATATTTTGTTAATAAATTGTATAAATTTTATTAACAAAAGATAATCGTTGTTACATTAATGTCTTATTAAAATGAAAAATAACAAACATGCATGAAAAATTGAAAGAAAATTTACTAAGTATTTAAACCCCTTGTAGATTATAGATACATATGTATGAGTAATCATTGTAGCCTAACGTCATTTATTGCTTAAATATTCACGCTAGGCTACTGTTTTAGACGAAATCGAAGAAATTATTATCTAAAGAAATATAATTCAGCTTAGGTTCAGTTGAAAGAAAAATTGGACTTGATTTACTTCGGTTAGATTATTTACGATTATTGGCTTAAATATCCCCAGTTTGTCGACGAATCAGTCTCGTGCAAAAGCACAAATATTTTCACATATACAGTCCCTGGCCAAATTATTAGACACAGTCATTTTTTTGTGTATAAAATCATAATTAGCTTCATACAGATGCTTTTACTGTGTTAATAGTTAAAATTGTTTATAAATATTAATTGTAGGGTTATAATAAACAAAAATCATGCCAATAACTTTAAAATTATTTAATTTTGTAAATCAAATTAAAAATTACTGAACTTGAAAAACTTAATATTTGAAACTCGAAAAATGTCAATATTTTGTGGAGCCTTTTTTAGTGAAAATCAATGCCTCTATTCGTCGTGACACGCTGTTAATACAAAATTGAATAGTTTCTTGCATATGCGGGTAATGATTCCAGAAATGGATAAGTTTTTCTATCAGCTGGATTTTGTTCGTTATGACCTCTTTGGCCCACTCACTCTTCATCAGCTCCCAAACATTTTCAGTGTCTGGTGATTTAATCAGCCAACCCAACGCAGGGATATTTCTTTGTTGTAAGTAGCCCTTGACTGATCAGGCTGTGTGACAAGGAGCTCCATCTTGCATAAATACAAAAGGTTTTCCATTTGGAAACCATTCTTTTAGTTGCAGAATTAACAAGTTTCGCAACACCTCTTTGTATTGATCTTGTTTCATAGTTCATTTGACTATGTAAATGTATTACTTTTAAATGCTAAAGGTGTAAGATTAACAACATAATATAAATTAAAATAACTTTTATTAGTTGTTTTACATGTTTCGAGTCTTTCCAAGTCATTTTCAAAAACAAAGTGAGAATATTCTAAAGCTGCATGGGCTTTGAAGTTATTATTTTCATGTACTTTTTTTTAAATTACGCACGTTATCTATTATTTTTTACTTGATTGTTTATTTTCATATCTTTGACCATGGAGTAACTCTAGCCACAGCTTCGGTAAATTAAAAGATGCTGCATCGTTACATATTGTATTTGTGCGCGTGAGTATCTCTATGGTTTCTCTTATTATGGATGGATAGTATAGACTGGAGGGAAATATTATTTTACATTCATTGAAATTTATTTGGATGGTTTCTTCTTGATATAATCTTGCCAGGGCTGTAGTTTTTCTATTGTATTTAATATCAGCTATATGCTCTTTTTTTCTGCAGTTAAATTTCCTGTTGGTCATGCCTATGTAGTAATTCTTGGATCAGTCTTCTTTAATAAAAGGTATTTCATATACTCCTGAATAATTCTCAAAATTAATTGGGTCAATTTTATTGTAAATGATATTCTTTAATTTCTTAGGTGGTTTGGCTATTAAGCAGATATTGAAACGTTTAAGGCTGTGTTTTAATTTTTCAAAAAAGCTTGGATAATATTGCAGCAATCAGATAATAATTTATTATATTGTTATATGTAAATGTGTTCAGTGCCTTTGCCATTTATGACAGACCAAACCATGACCTTTGTTGGGTGCTTGACAGTTGGCACGACACAGTCTGGATGAAACTTCTCACCAGGATGATGACATACAAACTAGGATTTGTTAGCCAAAATTTCAAAAGTGCTTTCACCACTAAAATAAACCTGAAACAAGTAATTTTAACATGTAGTATTCATCTAATTCTTAAGGAAAGACTTAGTTAAGTGTTCTAAGTAATAATAAAATAAGGATAATTTCATAATTACTGATTTCCAACACTCCAATGTCTTCTTTTTATTCTCTATAGCCACTTCAGCCGCTTAGCTTACATTGCTTAGATTAATTTTTGTTTTTTAGCTTGTCTAAAAAGACCTTGAAATTCATTGCTGATAGATTTTTGCATACAGATCATTCTGACATAACAACATCATACTCTTTGTGTTTCAATTTGATCTGTTTAGTAGTTGCAAATCGGTTTTCCATGCAGAGATTCTTTAAGCATCGTTCTAACCTTGGCCTAAATGCAGTTTCTCTTCTACATTTTTTCTTCCTTTTCGAGCTTAATGTTTTTCCCAACTCAAATTTCTTCTTTATCTGTCTTACACGTACTTCAGAAACATTCAGTTTTCTTGATATTTTTCTTATTCGAATAATTTTTTGTATTTAAATGTTCTTTTATTTCACCGTTTTTTAGGTGGGGTGGGGAAGGATCACGATTAAAAATAACATATTTATAATAGAAATACAAATAAACACTGAAGAACTGATTTTACAAAAACACAAATACGTCCGTGATCGTCTTACATAGGCACACAACTGAAGCCTGTCATGAAGTGGTTTCGTTCGGTTGACCTTGAAACAGTGATATAATATGACATGCCAACAAAAGCAGTTTCGCAAATTAGGAAAGTATGTGGTGAACATTATTTTAATGAATTAAAATTATATTACCACGCTGAATTAGTTTTTAGGGTCATTACATACCATATATGCTAATAAAAACAACTGTGTCTAATAATTTGGCCAGGGACTGTAGACAAATTCCCTGACTTTTCCCTAATTGATAAACCTCCCTGATTTTTCTCCCGATTTCCAGAATCAAACAGTGTTAGGAACAGCTTGAATAGCACACTGTTTGGGGAAAAATCTTCCTGGCCCCAGAATGTTTGCTTTGAAAAATATCATCCCCCAAGAATCCTCAACATAATTGGCGACTTTTTGCTGATGGAGATCAGACTTTTTTTTAATAATTAGCCGAATCTTATTTTTCTACATCGATAAAAATCGCTGTATTTATCTGTAGTGGATAATAAGAAAAATAAACATTTTTAATTAAATGAATAATTAATTATATAGCTGGTACTTTTCTTCTTCAATGATTCTTTTTTAACTAGATTTCGATAAAAAATTTCAGCAAGAAAATCTCTTGATTTATTCATTAGCTTGATGTTAAACAGTATAGCAGTGCAATTTAATCTATGAGTATGAAATTACATATTTTTAATTTAAATAGAGGTATCAGACTCTTTTGTTTACAAAATAATTATGATCATAATCAACATAATACATAGATGTAAATAACTGAATTGCTATATGAATTTACATTTAATTGATTTTTTTTTTAAATAAAAGTGTTATAATGAATAAATTTTAATCAAACAATGATGAACTCTAAATGTATGGCATTTTTTGTGTGTGTTGCGTTTTTTCTCACTCTCTGAAATTTACTTTTAAAAAATCGAAATTTGTTTGACACATGAAGATTTGGGATATGACTTTCTCATTGGCATCTGTATAAATTATCATTGGACATCAATTATCATCTTGCACGGTTCAGGTTGTATTCAACCCCAAACATGAAATTTCTGGTAAAAGTCAACCCGAAAGCAGTTTTAAACCCAACAAAAAAAAAATATTCAACCTGATTTGAAACTTATACACTTCATCCCGAACCCAAAGTGAAGGAAAATTAATCCATATTTTAATACCAATTATGGAAAAATAGCCTACAATTATATCTTTATTTAAAAAAAAAAAAAAAAAAAAAAATGAACACATATATATACATTTACTAATATTCAAATATAAAGTTTTTTCATTTGTAAATTATTCAGGACTTTTTTTTTTTTTTTTTTAAATTGATTCAACACGAACCCGCCCCTAAAAAGTCAAAACCTAACCCTTAACCGAAATATTTAAAGTCAATCTGACAGGGAACAACAAAATTGCGTAAACCTGACCCTATCCGATGCAGGACTTTATTGGACATTGCATGAAATCATTAAGCAGCAATATTCTATTTAAATTACTGCAACCACGAAACAATTATTTGTGACTAATGTGTAACTTTAAAAATAACTGTTACAGTTTAATAGAATCTCTCTTAAATATTTTCTCTCAGATTTTCACCAAAAGTATTAAAAGTTAGGATGTGCGTTTTACATGAAAGCACAACATACATGAATGTTCATTTGGATTTTAAGCATTTAAAATACAGTAATACTTTAATTAAACATCTATTAAGAACAGTAAATTTACTCAAATAACAGCTTTACATTTAACATGAGTAATATAGTGATAAAATGTGCTTTTCTTGTAATATACACATTCAGCATTATTACTGCACTAAGATAGTCAGCATTCTTTAAAATAAAATAAAAAAAGTATTTTAATAAGTATGGCAGTGGCAACTTCACTACAAGTCAGAAAATCTCAAACTTCAATTTCTCTTTTTTTACTTTCAAAATCATCAATAATAACTTTAACAATAAAAGTTTTCATAGTATGAGAAATATTGGTATCTAAATGCTTTCAATTATTTAATATGTAAAATAAATACTCCCAATAATTTTGATAAAATGTAAAGTATATAACTATTTCTTTTTTCAAAATTTAGTTATTTCATTGCTGCACAAATCTTGTTTTTTTTTAGACATGGTACTATGTATGTTATAATTGAAAATGTAGCCTATGTGTCTAGGTTACTGATTTCTACTATACTGACATGTTGTAAAAGTCTGGAAGGCAGCACTTTTTTTAGTTATCCATTTTATACAAGCTGATTTTCAAATATGTAATTGATCTTTCTTAATCACAAAAATAGCGTCTGGTGGATGCGGCCTTGGGTACTGAAAAATGCTCCAGTCATACGGAAATGAATGGCAACCAATTGCAGAATATCGCCACTGCTCATCATAATATCATTTAATCTTTCGTATTAGTTTTAAAACGGAGCAAATTAGTGTGTTTTTAGGGCCTGCAGGTTTTGGACATGAGTTGGTGAGCATAGCTTGTAGTGGCTCTCTAATAGAAATAATTTTAATGTTATGATTTATTTTATAATGAGCATAATACTGGTACTTTTTAATGTTTTCACTCTACCTGTGTGTCCATTTTTATCAAATACAATAGTGTTAATGATATTTTCCAATCAAAGTAATGTTTCTTTGCAATAATAATGCAACATTCAACAATCATGGTAACAAACTGAAAAATAAAAATTGTAAAGTATTTTAGAAAGTAGTATCCTCTTCCTTAGAATTACTCAGTTTCTACTATTTCAGAGGTGGTCAAACTTGCTTAATATAAGAGACAGAAATGGTGGATTTTAGAATTTCAAAAGCCCTGAAACTAAATTCAATCAAATCTTAAACTATGTTTTTTAAATATAGTGCAAAAAATATAATATAAAAAATATTTATTACAAATCTTGTATATAAATTTCAGTTTTGGATAATAAAAAAAAAAAATGATTTATTGTCAAAGCAGTAACATCAGGTGTTAGTTTATAAGAATATGATATGATGCTGTAAATTTTCAAACTTCATGACCAAGTACGGTGACTCGCAACAATATGTAGTACTGAAAAATTATATTAATCCAATATTGACTTTTTTTTTTGTTTAACCAGTTTTAATGAATATTCTTTAAGTCATATATTAGAATTTTCTGAAGTTGACTGTGAGCCATAAAGCAGGAGGTAAAGAACTGCATGTAGCTTGGCCACCTCTGTACTATAAAATGTCTTACTTTCAGCTCACAGATTTATTCATTTTAATTTTCTAGAATGTTCTTGATCTGAAGACTGCAGAAATATGAATGTTATGATGATATAAAAATGAATTTGCTATTCAATATTGTATGTACATTGTTCTGATGCTTTTATACGAGTGTAAAAGAAAATATTAAAGCACATTTGTGTAACAAAATATTTATTTTGTCTGTTTCAAACATAATGTTCTAAAAATACACAAACAGAAATAAAATACTATATAGGAATGGATAGATCTGGGTAAAACTGGAACTGTGATACAGTTTGTATTATATTTTGCTCCAGTTAACTCTCATCCATTTAATAAATGAACTCCACAGTAAAATTATTACATTTTAAACAAATTTCACTGTTTACAAATAAGTTCTGCATTTTCATTAAATAAAATTATAAAGTAGTTTATGGCGTGTTATAAGATTCTCATAACTTAAAAAATACATACAACTATAGACTCAAATAAGGAAGGAAGGAAGGAAATGTATAAAATGCTTCTGGAAATAAGTAAGAAAAGAATTTGAATAAAAATTGTGCATATACACTGGTCCATCATTGTCACAGATTGTATTTCTTTGAGCAAAATGAGCAAAGCTATCAAAATTATTATTTTTACATTAACTATAAGCAAACATGGAAAAGAATGCAACTGTTTTCATCAACATTTTATACATAACTCAGTATTTTCATTGGGGAGAGGGATATCAATGTGTTTGATTTTATTTGTACACTTTAGATATCATACATTACCCACCTACAAGTTTAACATCAAAATTAAGAAAAGTTTTATTGTTTAAGAAAAGGGGGGGGGGGAGTGTAAAATGAAATTAACATCTGATTTCACTTAAAAGTTACTCAATGTCTAAATGAATGATTATTTTTTATTAAAAAGGTAGAACTAACAACTTTGTGGAACCTAAATCATTCTTCAATGTTTAGATAGAAAAAATAGTTTAAAAAAAAAAAAATTTTTTTTTTTTTTTAACTTACATGAATTTACAGGAATGAGTAATTTTTCATGAAGAATTTCTAACAATGTAGGTTCCTGGATTAAATTCCTACAGGTGCATGGGCACGGGAGGAGGGGGCAGGGAAAGACTATTTTCTATAACCAAAAAAAAAAAAAAAAAATTAAAACGAAAAATAGGTTAAAATATTGATACAGATTAAGTTATTAGTCATTTACCCGATTTACCTAATATTAGAAACAGACAGATTGGTGACTGGCAAAACTGACCATTTCTAACTTAAAAATGAGCGATTTCTTATTATTAGCTGTTTTTTCTAGTCAAAAATATATTTTAACAAAAACTGACATTTTATGAGCGCAAAAAATTTAAATTTGACTTAAAAAAAAACAATTACCTGTTAATACTTAAAACTATTTTAAGAACAAAATTTTAAACACCAAAGAAAATGTTTAATGCACATTTTATATTTCTATTTATTACAATAAATAAATTGGTTAAGCACTTCTTTTTATAAATTAATAATGCTTATGCATATATATAAACAGTGATGCTACAACAATCCATCTCACTCAAAAAATTTATTAAATTTTGTAATTGTTTTATTGGCAGCTCCCCCCCCCCCCCCCCCCAAAAAAAAAAGAGGTTTCATACGTACACGTAAATAAACAAGTGAGAATATTTTTGCATTTCTGTTTAGGAATGTATAAGAACGGCAATGGAAAATTTTGTATATTTAAAAATCTAAAGCACCTTATGTCTTTTTTTTTTTTCTTTATTGATAGTCATTTAATAAATTAGCAGTTAGTAGATAGAAAAAAAGACTAATCAAATGCTTAGAAGGGTTAGCAAGGTTGCTATGCCACCTGGTAAACTTAAAGAAGGGGGGGGGGGGGACAGGAAATTCAAAAAATTACTAAAAACATTGAAAACATAGGGAATTTTGAAATTTTCTTTCAAAGCCTGGTAAAGACAGGGAATTTTTTTTTAACTGAAGAAATACTAGTCTCTTTTACCTAAATGACGTTAGCTGTAGTATTTATTTTTAATTTGTTCATTTTCTCGGTGTGTATACATACAGAAAAAAACACAAGGAATTTTTTTTTCAGATTTGAGTAGCAACCCTGGGTTAAAGCAATATTCAATAAATCTTACAGAAAATGGATTATCACTAATTTTTAAAGAAAACAGGTTGGAATATTAAAAACATTAACATCAATCTAGTATTTTATTTGCATATGTACAATATTTACATGACAATTGGATTAATAAATGCAATTTCATAACAGAAAGATAGAACTTTTTTTTCATCGATTAACGTGCAATAAATTGTAACAGTTCATATAGCCTTATTTTACTCAGGATCACAATGTATTATGATTGCATTAACACACAAAAATTTAGGTAATAAAACACTTAAAAATTCACAATATAAAAATTAATTAACATTTGGAAACCAAAACACATATTAATTAAAACACATATCTAATGCAGACACTCCATCACTGATATGAAAAAAATCGATGAAAAATAAACCTGAAAGACATTTCTTGATCTCTTAAATGCTACTACTAAATTTAAGTTTTTATAGAGGTGTATATAAGGAATAGGTTGGACGGTCAAGTGCTAAGGCTATGAACAACTTGCTCAACCAGTGATATTCAAACATATAAAATATATATATGCTGAAATGTTGGAATATTATCAAAATACAATAGATTAAAACATTACGAAAAATTCAAAAAGGGAAATATAAGTTCAGCTAGAATAAACAAACTCATCTTAAAGAGAAATACTACTATACCTGCCAACTTCATCATAATAAATAATGTAAGAAATTGCATCTACAAGAAGCATATTTGAACATTTTATTTTATAATTATTATTATTATCTTTGATACTTTATATGCATACACAGAAAAAGTTTCTATTCTTGCTTCCAGTAATTTCTATATCAATAATTATTTTACAAAAAACTAAGTTCCCCCCCCCCCCCTTAACCTTCCTAAGCCTATAAATGAGATAGTTACAGATATCTTTAAAAAATAAATATACAGAAAATGTGGGAAGCAAAAATAGTCATTTTGATATATTTTTTTAGACATTGAATGTTCTTTTCTTTTTTTAATTGTTTCTGTTGTTTTAGGTGTATAGAATAAAGTCTTACCCTGCTTCATAATAATTATAAAAGATAATCATGATTTTAAGCATCAAAATAATATGCATAATTGCATACTGTTTTCAACAGTTATAATAAGCTATCATCATCACTCACTGCTACACTTTTACGATGCTATCAAGACCAGTATGCACACTATTTTGGTTTCTTAAAAATGTGATTGTTATCAATAATTATTTACTTCACACTAAGTTTGAACTTTCTTTACAGCTTCACAATCAATGTTTAGAAATAAACAAATAAGTCAAATTCAGTATTACCATGATGGATAGTTAAATGAAGGGGTTAGAATGACGGTGGAGCAAGTCATAAATTTTGAAAATCTAGATAACTATATTTTCACTGAACGTATATTAATTTCTGTTCAGTGTGCCATTCAAATAAGCCATAGTTCACTTAGGGAGTCGCTAGAGGACAAAACAAGTTGAACCATTTAATGCAACGGCAATATGACAAGTTTCACAAAACCCTTCATTTCTCAAATTACTAAATATTAACTTACTCCACTGTCACTCTAACCCCTCAAATATGGATTCAAATGTGTAACCAAAGATTCTGCTGAAATTGATTAAATAACTTTGTTAAAGTTACTGTCACAGAATACCTCCAGAATAATCACTTCCATTGACCATGATGGAATTTGTTTAACATGGAAAAACACATACACAGTAGTACAGCAGCAGGTGCTGTCAGAGGGAAATATGCTCAAACCAAGTCATAGCACCCTTATTAGGCATGCATACTATATTTTTCTTTGCGACTGAATTTGAAACAAAAATCCTTTTTATTAGTACTGTAAATTAAATCCTTGTTTTATTTACCCTAGTTTTTACTTAAAAAATTACAAAAAGTGTTCATAGTTTAGCTGTTGATAATTGTAGTGTGACACATCCACAGACGAAATGAATATTCTGCGATTACTATTAACACATGACATAACAAGCATAAAACAAATTACAGAAGATGTGTGTTGGCAGGTATCTAGCATATAAAATATAAAAATGTTACCCAAAAAAATGTTCCACAGGAAATTAATGAAAATATACAATGAATTATATGATGGAATTAAAATTTAACATTGATATAAAAATACACTTGTATAAAACTTTTCGATACATTATATAACTAAAAACAAAATTTTACTGGTGTAATAGTCTGAAAACCACTGGGAGAATAAATGCATTGATTTACTGGCAGCAAAGAGGAGATTCCATGAAGGACAAGGTAGGCATAATCAAACTTTGTTTTAAGATGTGAAAACTTTTAACTATTGCAATTTCAGTATAAAAACAATCTTTATGTTTTGTAATAAGAAATTAACTATTTCAGTGAAAAAAATGTGGACTATTAAAAAATGCTTTATGAAAATGCAATCGGTATAAAAAGAGCAGGTACAGTTCTTTCTTTCCTCAAACATGAAATCTAAAATATGTATTTACAATATCAAACGCTTTAACTATGTTATAAAATTAACAGAATTGTATATTCATGATAGTTTAGTGTCACCTTGAATGAGAGGGTTTTTTTGTTTTTTAGTTTGTTAATTTACTCCTTCACCAAATATTATTTTTATTCATTATTTAAATGCATTCAAAGCTTAACGCATTTAACAATACATCAACAAATGTTTAAAATGAAAATGGCTTTAACTGTTGCACTGTGAACACTGTAAATCTTCATTATTAAATTATTAAACTACCAAAAAATATATATCCAAATTAACTTATTAAAGAGAGAACTCAGTGATTTTAAATTGTTTAGTAGAAAGATAAATTTATTGAATTACTTTAAAATATATTACATAAATTTTCTTGTTATATTTTCCTAAAGTTTTATGAACTTTTTACATAAAAAATGGGATGGGAAGAAAACTATTTTCAAAAGAATTCATAGCTAAAGGTTAATAAAATAGATTCATTCGCAAATATATGCATGCATAAATTCGTTTAGTAAAGTTTTATGAATAATATTGAAAAGTACATCTAGACTGTTACTCAAGTATTATTTTTCAGTTGTTGCATAGTTTTTCAAAAATGAACTTTTTTCTGATCAATGTAAATATATTATTTTTAATGAGGGCTTTTTTTTTTTATGTTTATTGAAAAGTGAAAAACTGTTTTTGTATATTTTGCAGATTACATAGTTTATTTGTAGACTTTACAATATAGGAGGTTGGGGGGAATTTTTTGGAAAAATTACACTAAAATAGGCAAAAAGAACTGACATTTCAATTTTTAAATACTATCATGCATAAAGCTATTTGTTACCATGCCATAGAATATGAAACTCAATATATACACAAAACAAAATAGAAAGAACTTACTACTACTCTGTAAAAAATGTTTTCAAGATAAATTCATTGAACTTGGTTATCATTAAAAAATAAATATTTTAATAGAATATTCACTAGCTAAAATTATACTATCAGAGCCATAATCTTTAAAAAATATTAAAATCTTAAAAAAGCAAATCTACACATTTTATATATTAAGAAGGTTTTCATACTTTGATAAGTCATATTCTAATTTACTGATATATTTCCTAATATTTAAAAGAACATAGACTGTTTTAAAAAACTTAAGTGAAACAATTGTGTTTCACCCTCTGTAGATAAAAAAATTTATCACACAAATATCACTAAAGTTAACCCCATGTTAGTTCCACCAGTGGTAACATATGTCACTTATGACACTTTAAAACTATCGGTTTTGCAATATATTTTTTTCTCTTTGTAACATTATTTAGTTTTGTAACATTTGAGAAAATTACAGCATCTCGCACATTTCAGCACTGCATGAATATCAAGGCGCAGTTCTGACATCAGCAGTGATACAGTTTACAACAGAACAATTATTTAGTTTATGTGAACATTTTTCCAGAGTGGTTTTCTTGCAAAACAGACTTTTAAAAAATTTAGCCAATGAGCAATGTCTTCTGCGTTATGCTCTCTGTTGCAGTAATGAATTTAACATGCTCTGGTAATGAGTTTAGCTTGTTCAATTAAGTTACCTTATTCTTTGAATATCATATTAGTATTATGTTTAGCCATAACTCTTATGCTATAGTAATGTTCAAGTTCACTTTGTGCTCAATACTGAACAAACCAGTGAATTATTAAAATGACTGCCTATGATTGTGTCCTATTCACTGCACATCCTACAAAGCTTTGTACTTTTCGTTTCATCTCTCAGATACAGATGGTGCTTGCAGTACCTGTCTTTAAAATCCTCGAAATAGTTTTAAAATAAAAATATCTTTATTTTAAAAGGGTGTTTTCTTATTGTCTGTTAAGTATGTTAAAAAGAGGGGTAATTGAAAATAAGTGACATATGTCCCCCAGGTGACTAAATGTTTAACAAAATGTAGCACAACAAACCAAGGGTTAATATATAACACAATTTTCAAAAAAATATGACTGGAATACCAGTTAAATTTTCACAGATTCTAAAAATATTAAAATCACAAAAAAAATAAATTTACACAACTGCTTTTCTTTGTTAAAAAAAAAAACATTTTTACTAGTATTTATATTCTAACAAAATGATATATTTCTTAAATTTTTAAAACAGCATACAAACCGTCATCATCAAATATTTAATCAATGGAACTTGTTACTAATTAAATTGTTATCTACTAATTCATCCTACACAATTAATAAAACTTATCACACAAGTATTACTGAAATTAATACAATACAATACAAAAAATATATTTTTATTAAAACAGCCTATTAAAATCAACTAACCAAACTTTGTGCAAATTGATTAGGTTTTTGAGCAGTTTATATTCTAAATATTACATAACTGTATTTCATAATGATTTCAGTTTAGTGCATGAGAAAGAGAGAAATAAAAACATCTAGTCATGATTTTTGCCTTTTAAAACCTTTTTGTTTTAAAAATCAAAGATAAAATTATATTATCTTGAAAAAAATACTATATGAAAATAAGTAAGATTTTAATAAAAGTTACTGAGATAGAAAAGAAATATGTATGAAATAAAAGGAATAATTCAACTAATTGGAATTACTCTTAATTAAACACTAGATTTCTAATTTTAAATCAATGTTATTTTGTCACTAATTGTATAACTCAGGGGGTTTGGAACTTTTAGAGTAATGTATCACTAAATTGAAATTCATACTTTATTTGCATCACCAGATAACAATAGTAATATTACGAGTAGTAATTTTCCAACTGGACGAAAAATGTCCTGGCCAGGATTCGAACCTGGGATCGCTTGGCTGAAGCCGCCACGCTCTACCACTGAGCTACCCCGGTCGAATCTGGAGGGTATAATTCATCCAGTTAACCTTATTGATCAGAGAATCTGGTCTGATATTTCAATCAGCTCAACAGAAAAGATCGCAGGTAAAGGAACTCCAGTAAACGCTGGATACGTGATTACACCAGATTAATTTTAACACAATTATTTCAAATTGATAAATAAATCATACGAGTAGTAATTTTCCAACTGGACGAAAAATGTCCTGGCCAGGATTCGAACCTGGGATCGCTTGGCTGAAGCCGCCACGCGATACTACTCGTATGATTTATTTACCAATTTGAAATAATTGTGTTAAAATTAATCTGTGTAATCACGTATCCAGCGTTTACTGGAGTTCCTTTACCTGCGATCTTTTCTGTTGAGCTGATTGAAATATCAGACCAGATTCTCTGATCAATAAGGTTAACTGGATGAATTATACCCTCCAGATTCGACCGGGATAGCTCAGTGGTAGAGCATGGCGGCTTCAGCCAAGCGATCCCAGGTTCGAATCCTGGCCAGGACATTTTTCGTCCAGTTGGAAAATTACTACTCGTATGATTTATTTACCAGTGTGAACAATAGTAATATTCACTAAAATTGTATGATTATATTTTTCATATAAAATTGTATGTTTATATTACAATACTTATGTTATTTAGTTGACATTCAAAAAAGAAGAAAAATCTCGATTATATATTAATAATAATATATATCACATAAAACACATTTTGGATAAGTGGATGGGGATTTCAATATTTATGACTTAGCATGCACTAACTTATAAAAACTAACTGTATAGTTAATGTAAAAGCCCTGCTTTATGAAGCACAGTTTCTTCATGTCCCCATTCAATGCTTGTTAAATTTAGCTGAAAGCCTGATCAAATATTATGTTTATTTCTAAATATTGTTTTCGTGTAAAAAAGTGAAGAAAATTCATTCTCATACCGTAAGTTGTGTTAAATACTAGAAAAATTTTGGTTTGGTAAAATTCAAAATGGTCTCATTTTTGATTTTACCATAATTTTCTGTATTTTCTTTGCATACCAGTATCAGAAGATTTGTATACCAGAACTGGTACATGTACCATAGTTTGGGATACCCTGGTATAATGAACAGCAAAATTTATTATTTTACTAGTTCACATTAAAAAATACGAGAGCAAGCAAAATAAATTCTTGTATTCTTCATAGATTACTAGTTCTTAGTTTTAAAAAATAATAAAAAACATACAAAACTTTTCCACTTATTGTTTGCAGATATTAACACAGTGCTCGCTGCAAACAACCTTGCTGTAGTATTTGCGTATGGTACGTATGTTATTCTGCATTTCTGCAGATGGGGATAAAGCACATATTGTATGTTTGATTGCAGCTCTTTGAGATGTTTATTTTTTAAATCTTTTCACCTCTGATGATTTATCTTAAAGTTTTTATGCAAAATGATTATGAAACTACAGTTCTATGAGAGAATCAGCTACTATTTAACAAAAAATGACAAATAAACTTTCACAATTATAAATTGTCATGGATGTCAATAACCCATTAAGATAAAATTTAACCCTCTGTTTAATATAAATAGGAACCCCGCCCCATTTAAGATAAATTTTAATGTTTAACTTTCTTAGTGTTTAATTATTTAAAGTCAATTGTGAAGAATAAGTTTTATTATTTTTTTTTTCAAAGTCATCAGAGAAAAAAACATTTTATTAATTAAATCCAGGGAGGGTTAATGACCCTCACCTGCTGGCGCCTATGACTCAAGTGAGCCATCTGACCAATTAAGGAAGGTACTACTATGATTTTCATCGTTGGGATACAGGTTGGATTTGCAAAAGGGAAAAAGAAGTTCCTGAATCATTAGATAAATAATTCACACTCAAATGGAAAACTATTCAGTCCTTAGTCTTCTAATTTCTATTTTAACATGAAATATGAAAGTTATTCATTTTTTATGGTAGATCAATCAAATTCTGTTACTTACCACTTTCAAATAACAGCACATATCTTGCTTCAATTTTGTACGATTAAAACGTGCATTTTATAACTATGCATCTGTGTCATATATACATGCTCGCACATGTGCATATACCATGCAAACTATTTCCTATACACATAAAAACATTTTCTCACAACATTAAATTAATCAAGGGACTATATACTCAATTTTTTTTTTATAGTTGATGATTGCCTTATTTTCACAGTTTAAATATTAATTGGAAATTATCAACCTATGCTTAAAAAGTTAAATTAACCTTTACAAAATATAATTTGCTAATATTATGCATAATTAATAGATAACATGCTTTTATAAGAGGTGTCTCATAAGATTAAAAATATGTTTAATGGAATTAAAAAATCTTTTAAACTGCCATGACATTATAAAAGCTCCAACGAGTAATCAAATTATTTAGACATGTAGATTTATAGTCATCAGACATGATATTGTAATTTCTATGAATAACAAAGTCGCAAATGATCAATTTTTACAGTTTCTTAATTAAAAAATTACAATATATTTTAACGTATGCAATTTTTCACCGAGGATCATATGAAAATCAAAGATGCATAAAAAGTAACCAGGGATGATTGTGACTCCTAGTAAAAAACACAAACTAACCGATTTAAAATATAGATGCCAATTCATATCACAACTAATACTGCAACCAAATAAAATTTAAACAACACAAAAATAGCAACATTTTTGCCAGTGTAATAATTGTAAAGTATAATTGAGGAAAAAAATAAACAAATTTACCTTAATTTTCTTAATGATTGAACTGTTTCATTAAGGGCATGGAAGATTTTTAGCTTGGGGGAAAAAAGGCCTTTTATGAAGGTCTAGGAACAAGATAGAAATATTTAGGTTTTTGTATAAAAAACATATGTGTTTCGGGCACTCTTTTCATGACATAACACAGTAGATATTTGATGTTGCATGGCATATAAAATTCTGCGATACCAGAGATTTCTCTTAGTTAGTGGTTCTATCTGAAACCAATAAAACAAAAAGCACATTAAAATATGCAAATTTGTCCCGTTCTTAAATGACAATTTTTTAAAAAGAACACCTGGCAAAAATTACTTTTGTAGATTAACAGTTCTATGCCCCCTTAAGTGAAGAATAAAAATAATTTTCCTAAACATGGGCAATTCAATCTCTAATTAGCAAAGAAATTTGAGTATCAACAAAACAAACAAACATTCAAATTATCTGTGGTAATAAAGACTCACAAAAACTATTTTAGCTGAACCTTTAAATATTGGTAAATCTGGATTTTAAATCCTTCTGGTAAGAAACTTTATGCAATTAAAATATATTTCCAAAAAGTAAAAAAAAAAAAAAAGCAAACAGATTTCAAAATTCATTTTACTATACAATGGCTAAATATAAGAAAGATAAGAAACTCTATAATTTGTATGGCTTTTTAACCAATTTAATCCCTTTGGCAGGATTTCCTTCCAACTAATATTTTTCAAGGTTCATATCATTATTTCTGAATAATATCTGTCCTATTTAATGAGAAATTTTTTTGATTAAATAAGGTGAAGATTGTTATTTGGAAATAGTGATACTCAAAAGTTAAAATCATAAAAATCCTGTTTGTTGCGGCTATGTATCTAACGTAGAATGCAAGAAGTAAATAAATAAGTGCCAAAATTCATTTTTTCACTTATTTGTAACTATCCTTTATTACTGTTATTGGTTTTTGTTTTCTACATAAAGGCTAATTAATAGATTTGATGTTGTCTTGTGGATTTTCACTTAACTTCACTGTGCTCTTTCTCACTGGAGTTTTCCTGCCAGACAAAAACAACCCATAATTCAACAATAAATGCCAAATATACCCTCGGGTATTAATTTTAATAATAGAGGTTAAAGAGAAAAGTTGTATGTTTAAAGTGCAAACAATCTGAAGAAATAATTCTGGAAACAAATGGATTAAAGAATAATTCAAATTTCATTTGTTTGGCTTTCCATTTTATTTTTCCCATTACTTTCTTCCAATATGTTTTACAGGGTGATTATAATTAAAGTCCCACTTTCAAAATGCTGTAAAAAAGGAATCACTGGTCAGAATGACTTCAAATTTGAACTGAATATACTGGAAGAAAGGAGAAATGGTATGGCATAAGAAAAAAAAAGTTCCAAAGTGTATCAGTAGATGGCGCTGTAAGCGGCATACTATGCAAATTAAAAGACCCTCATGTGCAATTAAAAACCGAATCATTATGTGCTTTTATGCGGTTTTTGGCCCAAGGACAATTAAAAACCGATCTTTCCCATCCAATGTGGTACGACCTTGCCGTGGTGGATGGGCTTTTCACTAACAGTACCACAACTGTTGACTGATTTGGAAGTCATTTTTTCCACCAAACAACCGAAACACTTATGCACATTGAACAGTATGGTTGGTTTACTGTGCAACTCATGCCAAAGCCATCGTATTTCGATTAAAATTGTCACTTGTAGCTGAATCCATTTTCATTATGCCACTTACAGCGCCATATCATTTCCCCCTACTTCCAGTATATTCAGTTCAAATTTAAAGTCATTCTGACCAGTGTTTTTTTTTTTCAGCATTTTGAAAGTGGGACTTTAATTATAATCACCCTGTACATATCAAAAACATAACTAGCATACCTTTGTACACAGTTCTGAATATGTGTCAAGTATGCAAAACAAGAAGAATCAAGTGAAAAATCAAGAAATCTGAGGTATATTGGGAACACAATCACCCCTGAATAACATCAGTTTGGAAATTAATTTTAATTTAATTTACTTTAAATGCACATACAGATTGAAGCTAAAAGAAAAAGGTGCAAATAATGCTAATTAATGGAGGGGGGGGGTAAAAGCTCACTCATAACAAGCTAATACTTAAAAAGAGCTCATTATAATTTTTTTCCCCACCAATTTCAAGAGCACCAGTCTTATAATCATAAATTTAATTTAAATATAGTGAATAAAAAAATAAGGACTGTTAGTACAAAGGAAATAAATAAAATAGTACATAATATTAAGCAAAATCAGTGAGAAATTTTTAACTTATCACAAATTAAAAATGAAAATCAATATATATTAATAAGCAGCATACTTAATATTTCTTTTTAATTTCAGATTTAAAAAAAAGAAAGAGCTGATACACATAGCAAAAGAAAATTTACAAAGCTGAAAGGCTAAAAGGATTGCACATAAATAAGCTCATAGAATCAGTAATTAAAAATCACAGAGAAAAAGTACAGCATATGTCACAAAAAATCAATAGCAAAGCTAAAATTGTAAAAATAATTTAATGTTTTGTCTCAAAAGCAAACTATAGAATTTATTAAAGCATTTATATAAAATATAAAGCATTTATCAAAAACCGAAAAATGATAGCACATAAATAATGAAGAACAAATTGTTTTAATTTGCATATATTTTTACTTGTATACAATTCATTGATATTCCTTGAATTACAATATAATATTTTTAAAAGAATTTAGCAAATATAACCAAAAATTACTGTCATTTTAGCTTTCAGAAGCAGTATGAACAGTATCTTTATAATAAGGATTTTAAGCACAATACTTTGATATGTTTAAAAAACAGGCAGAATTTTAAAATCACAGCTACGTTAGCCCATTACTAACACAGCTTTTTATTTTATTTATTACTTTTTAGTAATTGCAATATTTAGTTTTACATTTAAGAAAACAATATATTATTTTAAAATATTATGTAAGTTTTCATGCTTATATATGAATTTCAAACTATAATTTCTTTACAGGAATTCTGAAAATTAAATTATTTGCAAATCTGTTTACTTTGTAAAATAAGTCAATTTAACTATTAAAAAAAATTATATATATATATATATATGTTATACAAGCTCATAAATATATTTATTTATTTATGAGCTTGTATATAAAACTTACCATCATATAAAAATAGTAAATTAAAATCTTTAATAATAAAATAGAATACATTACATATAAAACAACATATTGAGCTTGGCTAATACAAGAAACAAGAGGTATATATAAAATTTCTCTTATTAGCTATTATTCATAAAACTCATGAAGAAAATAACAATCCTTGAAAAATAATCATATAATTAGAAATTTAAACCAAATCCTAAAATTAACTGTTCTAATTATCTCCGTGCTAAAATTCTCTTTATGCCATTTAATTAACATAGAATATTCAGTTTTATCGTAGTGACTTCCTTTTAATTAAGCTATAAATAAAAGTACATACTTGCAAATCCTGGTGTTTTCACATTAATATTTATTGAATTAGTTGCTAAGTTTTGATGGCTTGGTAGACACATAGATAGATGGAAGTTTTACATATGTGCAGGGCTGGCAAGTTTCTGCCGGGGTGGTTAAAACCAGTTAAAACCGGCAAGGCAGAAACTAGTTTCTGCCAGTAAGTGGCAAAAACTGGCAGAAACTAAGAAATCATATGAAGAAGAATTTTAACTGCAATGATTCATAATTCACACATGCATTTGATATGTAAACAATTAAATTAAAAATTAACACTAAAGATAACAAATGTTAATCAAAGTAGCAAAATGCTTCAAAATGATCATATAAATATACTTTGTTTATATAATACTAATTTTCTTTTACTTGAAAAACAGAAAATTTCATAATGGTAATCTCATGTTATATAAGTTTAACTATTAATATTATTATTTACAGTTGCATTTCTATTTAAAAGTAAAAAAAGAAAAAAAAGAAAGAAATTTACAAAAAATTCTATGATATTTTAACAAATCACTGTTCAGATAATTTTTAAATAAATAATATAATGCAATAACTTAAAGATTATCTACTATATGGAATATGGTTATATATATATGGTTGGAACATTTTCAACTAACAGTCTTAAATTTAAAACAAGTGGGTAAGTGTGATCGAAGATCCCTCGAAGGGTTTCGTTTAATATTCCTTTCAAAACACTTTATCCTTTCTTTAATAAATTCCAACAAATTTCATTTAGCAAAAAAAAAAAAAAAAAAAAAAAAAAAAAAGTCATGTTTTTTATAAAGTAAAAATTTACCGCTCTATTTTTTCGTTTTTTCGAATATCTAAACCAGCCGGATATTCTGTCATACTAATATCCATCATACGGACTAAATGCAATATTTAAAAAAATAATTTCAAAATTAAACAAATTGTACACTTTCAAAATGCTAAAATATGCGAATATTTCCATAATCTGATTTTTGTCACGATTCAATATGTTTCTCAAACTCATATATTTACTATTTTCTATTATTTATATTGATACTCGTTTTGTATTATTCTCAAACATTTGAAAAATTAGTTAAACTTCCCATATGACATCAAATTTTCTTTTTAATTCTCTAATGACGTGATTTTAATCTGTTTTGTGTACTTACACATACTCATACTCCTTGTATTATTGAGAAATCTTAGACATTTTTCGTTTTATTACGACTATGACGTCAATCAATTTTATTTCATATTAATCTTTTTTTTTCATTTGGTGAAACTTTTTATTTCATTTTTCACGTGGAAATCGTCTGATAGAAAATTAATTATTGTAGAAAGAATTTTATCGTGGATTTTTAATTTTTGGCATCGACTCTAATGAAAAATGTTTAAATTTAATAAGAAAAGGCTGTTAGAATTTTGGTTTTTTATCTCTATTTATTAAAATAATACGAATTTTTCAAATTTTAATATTTTCAGCTCTTCACAGCTGATATTCAGATTGATACACTAAGTTTAAACTCTGTAAGTTACATAATTTCTGAGAATGGCTCTGTAACAGACAGACAACTGAGCGGGAGCAATAGGGTTTCGTGAGATGAACGAAACCCTAAAAAGAAATCAGATTTGTTCCTTTGAATACTGTATTTAAATGAAATGTTTTTAAATCCACAGAATTACAAGATCCACATATAACTACAGCTCCAAGTTAAAAATTAGAATAATAGAAAAAAAGGAATTGTGAAAAAAAGGTTTTTTTATGTATCGCTTATACAAAAAGTAATACAGAATAAAACTTAATATTGTAAGAATCTAGATAGTTTGTAGAATCTTTTAACATTAAAATTAAAGGAAATAATACAAAAATCAAAATAATTATTCACACTTGGAAAAAATCAAAATATTAGAATAACCATTTACCTGGTTCAAAATATTAGAATAATGCATTGTAAATAATATATGTTTAAAAAGAAGGAAAAAGAGTTATCCTTTAATATTTTGTAGCATCACCTTTACATTTTTTAACAGCACGAACTTGCTTTACCAAGCTAGCTAGAAGTGGTTTACAATGTTTTCTGCCCAGACATGATCATGCCGACTTTATGCTAGAAAGAAGCTCAACTTTGTTTTTTGGTGCAATATCTATTGTACCAAAAATGCTTATTTTATGCAACCTTCTGAACCAATCAGGAAAATTCATAAGTATTCTAATTTTTTGAACCACCTATTTTAGTATTCTAATATTTTGAATAATGAAAATAATTTTACAAAAATATATTCACTCAAAATTTAATATTTTACAGTTTTAATTTTCCTTAATAACATGCAAATGCATTAAAACATCCACTCATGGGTGCAAGAAGTCTATCCAAGACAAGACTGAAAATTTTTCTGAGTATTAGGAATATCTAAATGGAAATGGACTAGAAGATTTCTATGTCTTGCATTATGGCTAAAAATGGATCTCTTACAATAAAAGATAGTAATTAAAAGTTCTTGATAGTAAAATTGCCATTATTTAAGTATATAAAGTAGAATTTACTACCAGTCAAAAATCTCTCCAAGACTGAAATCAGTCCCTGAGACTGAAGTCTTGTACCCATGCATCGTGAAATAAAGCTAAATGCTATTCCAAATACAAATGGAATTAATTATTCTAATTTTTTGACTTGGAGCTGTATAACATTTCTATGAGAAAGGTTTTTTACAGTTATTATTAAATTATGTTAAATTACAGAAAAGTATTTTGAGTAAGTATTGATTATTTTTCTTTTCTTTTCAGTTTTAATTTAAATTAAGTATTGGATATAGTTTTCTATTTTGAATTTTAAACTGACATTTCAAATGCTCTAATAATTGTTTATATATAAAATTACACAACCATATTATAACAAAAATTTTATCTGTTACACTGCTCATTTTTTCTAATACAAATATATTTATTTTAAATTAAAACTATCCACAGTATTTTATTTGTTATTTATCCTGAATAAAATATATTTAAGGAATTTAATACTTCTAAAAAAGTCTCAGATTATGACATGAAATGTGTTTATGCCAGTTGTTGCCGGTTAAAACCACTTTCTGCCACTGGCATGGCAAAAACCACTTTCTGCCGGCAAAAACCCAGCCCTGCATATGTGTCTTCACTTAGGAAGAACTTTTGTTTTTAAATACTTTTGGCAGTCCATTTACATTAGGAGAAAATTAATGTATATGTGTACGGAGGAGGAGAAAAGTATTTTGGTGGGTTGAAGTTCCGTCACCTGAAAAACTATAAAATACGCAATTGCTCTTGATGTGATAGAATGGTATTTAACAAACAAAGAGGTCCTTGTTTTAAGAATTTCACCACACAGAAGATCCAATACAGATATTTTGTTGTATTATTCATAATCCTAATTTTTATCTTGTAGAAAGCATGAAAATATTAATATAATTTAAACAATAAGTATTACTCATTTTAATCATATTCTTATTTTAGGCAAATGCATATTATTAAGCGAATTCCATTGTATATCTAATGAAAGACAAATAAATGTATTAAATCATTAGTTCTCAAAACGTGGGTGGCAGAACGACCAGCCAGGTCTTCAAAAAATATATATTATTAAATTTTATCTGCTATAAAAATAAAACTACATAAAATTTTAACAAATTAAAAATAAATCAGATATGTTGTTAGTAAAGCATGGGGACTGCTTATTTAAGCACTCACAAAATATTAAGTATCTTTTCAGCCTTAAGTACTGATAAGCTATTAAAAAGTATTTATTACATGTATTTTTTTAAAGCATAACATTTAAAACTGAAATAATTTTATGAGACCATATTAAGTTTGCTAAATGATATAATTCAAAGAATATCAACAAATGAAATCTGCATTCACCCTAGTAAACATATTAACAAGGCATCATATTTAATGTTCAAAATTGGAATATTGTATATTAATCAATAAAAAACAAAAACTGTTCATCTAAAGAATTTTTAAATAGCAGCTGATCCAATAAACTAATATTTCATTAATAAGCTATTTGAAAAAGCATGCAATGATAAAAAACATTTAAAACTTTCAAGGATGTTCCAAAACAATAGGAATTATGGACACTTATTTACTTTTTTTAAAGTTTCATTCATTTTTAAACTATATGAATTTTTCACAGATTATACATAAGAGCATTATATATTTCATACTAATAGCGTAAAATAAACTTTGATCAAATCTAACACAATTAAAAATATATGTTTACAGAAAATTAACATTAATAAAAAAATAAAAAAAAGTCTTTGTAGAAAAATAAATATCATCTCATTCAGCTTATCTGTTATTTATCCATATTTATTTAACAAATCATTCAACAAAAGAAACTCATTTATATTGGATACAAACTAAACTTTTGGATGTAAACTAATAGTCTTGGTGTAATTTAATAGTCTACAATTTAATAGATTGGATACTAATTTTATAAATCATTTACTGTTTTTTTTCCATCTGCAAAATAGAAATTTGTATGTTTTCTTTAGATTTACTTGTGCTTTGAGAAAACCTTATTTTGGCAGTCATCACTCAAACTTTCATTAAGTAGCATGGTATTTAATAATAATGAGCTCATTATTTTTTTAAAGTTTGCTAATATACAATATTCCAGGTCAATTGATTTACAATGTTTTAAATACTAATTTTAATTATACAGACAGCTATTTCAATTTTCCCTAACTATTTTTGTGAGTTTTTCCAAAATTCATTTTCACAGTAAAAAACATTCTAATTCTTTACAGCACCACTTACATTTTTCATCACATGAAGTACCGTTTAAGTAATTACAAAAAACTTAACATCAAAATGAGCAAAATATTAATAGATAAGCATAAAGAAAAAAAAAAAGGGGGGAGGATGCTATGAAACTATACATCACAAGACAAAAATAAGCTGTAAACAGCATTCACCATATCTTAATAAACATAATAAGATACTTTATATATTATCAATCCTATATCTATTAACAGTAACAATTCATTATGCAAAAATAACAATATATTATTATATCAAAATGGAATGTATATACTATTTTAAGAAACAAATTGGCATCTGATAAAATACTTTTTGATTGGTAATTAAAAATCATTACTGCTAGGTAGATTGGGATTCTCTCATATTTTGAAGCTCAAGTTCCAAAGCCTGGCGCTTTTTCTTTTCTGATTCCAATTCGGTTTTTAACTCATTTATAGTTTTCTTATTCGCAGTAATGCATTGCTCAAGGCTTTCTTTTAATTCTTTCACCTACATAAGAAATGTAACTTTTTTAATACAGGTGTTATATTCAAATATAAAAATAGTTAACATACATTTTTACATGCCAATTAAACATGAAGTGAAAAATATTTATATTGCTTCTGATAATAATATTACTAATAAAAGCTTAATAAAATTAATAAGGCTTGGTAATGCTAATAACTATTTAGAAATAATAGTAATTCCATGCCAATTTTTAGCAAATTTTATAGGCAATTTTTAATTACCGAAAACAATGTAAACAAAAATGTACAGAATTATTAAAACATTTCCAACTGTTTGTATGTCATTAAAATAATAATTAAAAGTATAGGTGAAAATTAACAATCGCCATGTGGCGATTAAAGTTGTAAAAGTGGCGATTAAAAAAAATTTCATTGATCGCCACCCCTGCGCGGTCACCTTCCAGTTACACATTCCAGTTACATTTGTAGTATTATGTCTGTCTTACTAAGATTTATGCTTGAGGTAAGTTGTACTTGATCAAGCCATTGCTTAGAAATAGTGTTCATTATATTGGCAGATTGGGATGGATATATAGGAAGCTTTGCTTGTCTTCGGCTCACTGCTCTTCAACTAAAAGTGTGAAGATTTTTAAAAATATATAACATCACTAAAAAGACATGTAAAAACTTTGGACTAGAGATATGGAATATAAAGATACAAAAAAATTTAAGCATTTTAGAAAAAAAAATGGCAGTATGGATCACATAAGATTACAAAAAATCAATTGTAATGGGAAAATTCAGAAAAAGAGGCAAATTGTTAGAAATGAAATAAGCACTGTAAAATAAATCAGTTCATTCCGAAGATACGAAAACAAAATTTTACTAATGAACAATGGCATCCATTTCAAAATTAAAAATAATTAATAGGTAGTCATCATCAATGAAAAGACAAGCATTTTAGAAGGGCATCATACAAAATCAAACTAAAGTAACTTTATTTTTGTCATGTTCTCTCAAATAAATATATATTTTTAGAGAACATGGTGAAAACTCAGTTACATTGTAACACAAATCCTACTGAAATTCAAACGAATTATAGCAGAATCAAATTTAACAATATTACAAGTACAATAATTTTTAAATTCTAATTAAAAACTAATCTAGATTAAAACTGATAAAACAGATTAACAGTTATAAATCGTGCAACCACACAAGCGATAATTTTCCTTTGAAATGATTTCGATTTCATATTTTACTCCTCTCCTTATCTTCAAAGCTGTTTATTGATCAAATTTGATGGCATTTTTTAACTTATAAAAAAAAAAAAAAAAAAAAAAAAAATCTGTGCCCAGTGTTAACGCATCTCACCTAAAAATTCTATCCCTACAAAAATATTTAAAAAAATTATCTATTGAAACCCATAAATATTTTAAAAGAAATCTATTTCTAGAAGCTTTAAATAAATGAATTCAAGATTTCATTTCCTTTCGTCAAGTAATTTTGGATTTTAAAAAGTACCTGCATTGCAATCGGTTTTGCAATGATTAAAAATGCGTTTAACATTAAGAATTCATAACTTAGCATCTGAATAATTCCTAGTATATTGTTACATTATCAAACTTTTAATTTATTATCACCTATCCATGTATGGTTTTGACATGCATTATTGCGCTAGAGTACACTTATTGAAATCACCCATAGAGACCTTACCTTAGAACTTTGGCTTTTAATTACTCTGGCAGCAAATCAAACTTAAAAAATTGGACTATGTTATTACCTCGATCTTACTAAGATCTATATTTGTGATAAATTACATTGTAATTGATCATGCCATTTCCGGGAAATTTTGTCCATTTCATTGTCTGATTGCAGTGGATACATGGGAAGCTTTGCTTGGTGTGCTTCAATAATTAAAAATATATTATTACCTGTTTAGCAAGTTCATTAAATTCACTTCTAGTTGCAACTGTTGTCTTTAAAGATTCAATGCTTTCTTTCAGTTCTAGAATTTCCTTATCAGAAGAAACAGGCTTCAAATCAGATAAAGGTAAATCAGTCTTTTTAGGTTGTAGTACAACTTCCTTGTCAGAAGAAACAGGTTTGAAATCCGATGAGGAAACATCAGTCTTTTTAGGCTGTAGTACAACTTCTTTGTCAGGAAAGACAGGTTTGAAATCGGATGAGGAAACATCAGTCTTTTTAGGTTGTAGTACAGCTTCTTTGTCAACAGAAACAGGCTTAAAATCAGATAAAGGTACACCAGTCCTTTTAGTAGGAAGGATTTCAGGACCAGATATACTAGAAACATCTGGTAATATAGCTTTTTTAATAGGTTCTGGAGCTTTAACAATACATTCTTCACTGGATATAGTTTTAGTTAAAATTAACGAACCTAGATTTAAAAAAAAAAAAGATAATGTTACATACACTATATTATAAAGAAATAACATTAAACTACACATTTCTGAGAGGGCTACTGCAAAAAAGAAAGTCATGAGATTTAGGGAATGTCATAAGGAGATGAGAATTTTTTCTAGAGCAAAAGAAATTAAGTTCAATATTTGAAATTAAAATTGTTCGGGAAAATCAGAAAAGTTTTAGGCATAGAATTCAAATGGCTTAATGAAAAATTAATAATTCATCAACAAACTTACAGTTCAGTCTTTCAGTCTAAATGTATTATCTGTGGTGTATGAGTTATGTGACTTATGCCATGGTCTTTAATAACTGCGACTGAAATGAACTGGAAATGAGTATCTCTGTGGATGAGGTTATAGAATGAGGTTTTTTGTGAAAAAATAACTATGTGAGGTGTAGCAGAAAGCAGAATTTTGTTGCAATTTATATTATGCGAACAATTGTTAATTTTATTTTAAACAGATTTTTTTTCTGAGCATTTTTCATATTTTATTCAAAACAGGCTAGTTTAAAAGGTTTTAAGCCAGTCAGCTATGCTGTCTTCTGTAGCATTGCATGCTATCAATTGCAGTAATAACCTATATATTAAAACGAAAAGGGATTTCTGTAAGATTCCCAAAAAATTGACATATTTGCACATGTGTGAGATTAAATCTGAAACTGTTCAGTTTTATAGTACACTTGAATGTGGTCCACATAGCCCAGTGGTTTAAAGCTTTAGTTGAAACTCTGGCTCTCTGCATAGAAAGTGGGTTCAAATCCTGCTTCCAACAGAAAGATTTCTACAATACTTTTGGCTACAAATTCATTTTAATTACTGTCATAGTTTCAGGAAAAGAAGTTATATGATTTGTATTTTTTTTATTTGAATGTTTTTTAATTAAATACAGTTTAACTTCCAATGTCCCAATAATATTTTTACAAATTAAAAATTGTATTAAAAATACAATACTATAAAATGATTTGTATAAAAGTATTTAAATAAAAAATATTTGCATGCAATTATCAATTAAATAAATTGAACTGATCTACAACTTTTGCTATATTTTGTATGACCATTATCTAGAATATACCTACTAAGAAAAATATGTGATTATTTTTCGTAAAAAAGAAAAAGAAAAGCAGAGAAAATAGAGAGAAGGAAAGATATGTCTCTATGAACTATAAAATAAATTTTCTTGATGTCCATAGTTTAAAATTAAATAATGTATGAAAATGTTAAATTCCAAGTAATTAAAATATATACATTATAAATAATTAGCTGCAAGCAGCAAATTTTAATTTCGGAATTTTAGAGTGAGACTGATTAAAATAAAATTAATGAACATTTTTAAAGGTCGCAAGTCGCATAGTTTTAAAAAATTAGAGAATACTACATATTGTGATTTTTTCAAAAAATTGAGATGCAATAAGTAAAAACAAATGCCCTATGCATTCAATTAATATATTTAGTTAAACTTCTGCTAAAAACCAAGCATAATATGTTATAAATTACAAGTTTAAGATTCTTTCACTTCATTGAGTATGTTGGACTGAGAGCAACATCTAATGCCTTATATCTGTAGGAATTGCTTATACAATATAGCAATTCAAGTTTTCAATACTTAATTTAAAAGCAAATAATTAAAAATTCAAACACTTTTTCAATGAAACTTTCAAGTTGTTTACCATCAAATCTTGAAGGGTACTTATCTAGTTTGATTCTAATAATGAGTTTAATTTGTTGAGTTGAGATTCTTTGAATACTAGTATATAACCCCCGTCAAAAATGGTGGAATGATGATATGCGTTTCAGTTTCATAAGACTTCATACAAAGAAACAACATGAAGATTTTACTATTGAAAGGTTTGTATCGTAGAAAAGTACAATAACTCAACGATTGGACAAAACATTCAAATTAAATAGTATTAAAAAAATAATCCATATGCAAAAGTGTTTGTAAAAAAGGTGTTATCAATGAGTTTCTAAAGAGATTAGCTCACCACATAGCTCATAATAGTTTAACGATTGCACAAAACATTATAATTTTGTTAGTTTTATATTGACTAAGTTAATAGTATAATAAAGTTTTAAATCATTGCTGCATTAAATCAGTTATTACAAAATCATTGCCTTGTTTATTTACATTTTAATTTTTATTGTACTTTTTAAATTATTATAAATATTAAATGCTAATAAAAATCAGTATTTCTAATTAAAATCTATAAAAAGATATCTATTTAATTGATAATTTTGATAAATTATAATTATAATTTATTATAAGTATTTGCAATATATCCAAGGTGTCCCTCTCTTTTTTTTGCCACTGTGTTTATAGATGGCAGCCCTAAACAGCCAAAGAAATCACACTATCGTAAGAGTGTGTATTTTCCCGAAGTCCGGTGATTTTGGGTTGCTCATAATATCTTTCAAGAACTAAAGATTTCACTGTAAAAAGATTTTACTGTAAAGATTAAGAACGATAAACCCTCAAAACAATGTTTAGATCAACAAAGATGATTAAACACCCGTTGCCAATCAGCACAAATAATTTTGATGAATGAGTCTCAAAACTGAATGTACAGTGAGTGGTATTTATTGCAATAATAATAATTGGAGAAGTGAAACACAATTTCTGAAGATTTCACAGAAGATTCAAATAAAATAGTTGTAATAATAAAATTCCAGTTGTTTACACTATTTCAGACAAAAGTGTTTACAGAAATGTTGATATACATGTTTTATATTAAAATATGCAGAACAAGCATGATTTGCGGCAGAAGAAATTATCATTTAGTTGTTATATGTTAGCATATGTTTTTCATTAAGCCTAACATGACGTTTAGCTATGGTCGATTCGCAGACCAGAGTGGTCACACCTGGCATGGTTACCAACACTTTCCTACCATTACATTTTATTATAAGTAGATTATAACAGAACTATGTTTTTCTGTTAAGTTCATTCTATTGTAATGTTCAAGATTTGTTTTGTGTCTCTTCTGTTTAATTCTCAATAAACTACTGCAAAAATGACTATTTATAGCTCCTGTCCTCTGAATTGCCTACAATTCTAATTGAAATTATTCAAAATACAAATTACCACAATAACAATTGTAATTATTTTATAGAATAAAATTAAAATACAATATAATAAATAATTAGAACATATACAATTAAATAATGTATAGTTTAGTTTTAAATATATACAGGGTGATTAGAAAATGAGTATACATTTGAAAAATTAATAATTCACGGAATAATATAGGTACAGAGGTAAAAATTGACACACATGCTTGGAATGACATGGGGTTTTATTGTAACCACACAAAAAAAGGTTAAAAAGGAAAAAGGCCGACAGATGGCACTGAACAGCAAAACGTCAGTGACTCTGCCTGAGAATCGTGTATAAAAGGAGCTGTAATGAGAGAGAGAATCAGATGCACCAGAAATCGCAGCATGTTGAAGTTACCAGAAAAGGCAATGTTAGTGAAGCTCTACTATCAAAATGGGGAATCTGCCGCGATCGACTGACATCAATAGTCATGCTAAAAGACAACATCCAACGCCAATTTCTCACCATAATTACAGATATGCTGCACAGTGCTGTGCACAACATTGTCCCTCGGCTACAGCTATTGTTGCGGGATGACAGAGGCATGTTGAGCATTCGTTCTGAAGAACATCGTCTTTGCTTTGTCATAATTTGTTATGCTAATTATTGCTTTTCTTATCACCTGAAGCGCCATCTGTCGGCCATTTTATGAACTTTTTTGTGTTTACAATAAAACTCCATGTTATTCCAAGCATGTGTGTCAATTTTTACCTCTCTACCTACATTATTCTGTGAATTATTAATTTTTCAAATGTATACTCATTTTCTGATCACCCTGTATATATATATATATATTAATAATAAAGAAAAAAATTCAATTAAATATTGCTTGTCCAAATACCTTGAATAGCTGGTTTATTGCCTCTGACACTAGGAGGCAGTGGTCTTGATGGAGGTACTTTGGCTTTGGTTTCATTAGTTCCGGATGCATTTGTCTAAAATCAAAATGTTTATTTTAATACTAAGATAACTGAAAATACATTTTAGCTTAAACTCCATCAATTTACCAAACATATTATAATGTAAAATAAGCCCGAACTATAGAATCATCGAAGAAATTATGCATGTAAAAGAATAAAAATAATAAAAAGTACATGAACAAATTACCCTCTTCCCTTCTCCCAAATATTGAGAACTTTTTATATTTAAAGATAGAAACTAAACAAATAATCAATACTAATTAGCCTTATTTCAAATAAACCAAATATAGTTCTAAAATTTCTTAAAAACTATTTAGAATGCAAAAAATACAATCTATACTAATAAAATAAAGTTTCGTTCTTGTGTGTGTGTGTTGGCGATGGCTAGGAAAATCTAGCCCACCTAGAAGCCTGAAAATTTAGATTTAGATAGTCTAAACCCTCTCCTGATGCACCTGAGCCTCAGAATTTTAATATTTGAATTATTTACTGAAAAATTAATTTAAATCCACAAAAGAACTCTCATCAAAAATACGCCTTTTTCCCCCCTTTTTTTTTGTGGGGGGAGTGTATAAAGTGTTAATAGAAGTAATTAAATAAACCAGAGTAGCAATGCATAGTGTTACGCGACGGCGGTGTATTAATTCTATTTTCAAAATTTAAATACCTTTAATTTAAATCTTTTGCAATTTAATTATTTTAAAATCTATATTTTAATTAAGTCCTAATTTTAATCATTTTAAATTATTTATTTCTAATATTATTCTTCATTTTTTTTTAAAGATAGTCCTTTATAAAATACTATTACATTCATAATATTTCTGCATCTTCCTATTTCAATATCTTATCTAACGTTTCTGTTTAGTCTAGAAAGGAAGAATCCCCCTTTTTCGCCTCTCAGTAACATTCCTTTCATAGCGTGTCTGCGCGGGTGCTGAGGTCATTGACTTTACGGTTCACTGCTTCAGCGACATGCACCCATTCGGGGATTTTGAACACAGCATCGGTTAATTGCGATTAACCCGATCGCAAATACTTTTTTTTGATTGGAGGAACTCTTCAATTACAGCGGTTGAGATATTTTAACTGGCCTTTTAACGGCTCGAGTTTCCCGCCGATGCTTTGAATTCTGGATGATCTGAGCGTCATCTCTCTCTCTCTTCCCTTCTAACTTCCGAGATGCTTAGACGTACCTGAGTGCGCTCTTGGGCGCAAGTCCGACCGTTGGGATGGCGAAGGCCGTCCTAACGGTAGTGTTTGTAAGAAGTACAACAAATTAATAATTTATTACCAAGCCATCTGAATGTGTGTGGAGATTGTGATGAATAATCTGTGAAGGAAATATGAGTTCAACAAGGCAATCAACTAGATGCAACAGTTTTCTGAATGCTTTGAAGTGCCTCTGGAATAAGATAACAGTTGAGGATCGCGGCATGGCTGTACAGTTATCAATCATGGGTGAAGGTTTTCCGATGATAGTCTGTCAATCACAGGTAACATTTACAATTATGGGATAAATTTGGGAAATTCTTGAATACAAGTTTCGCTGAAAAGTCCGATAGTAACTAAAAGAAATTATGCAGACTCTGCTTGAATATCTGTACTTCTCTCCAAGTTGATAGGACAATTCAGATATGTTTTTCGCTGCTATCTCAGAATTTTGCTAATCGCTGAATTTTCAGTCTCCGAATATCAAGATAGTATTATTTTAGCTTTGCTGAGCTGTGCTTTTACCCACTTAATTCTTCTGTATTATTATGAAGGTATATATATGTATATACTGAAAATCAAGTTAACAACGGTGATCTAGAACTATATTTTTACATCAAGAATGATGACTTCACTTATATTGCTAGAACTGTGCTAACATCTTTGGGTTCGCCTTTATTGTAGCGATAATATATATGTATATTTATGTTTTCACAAATTGGTTATTACTTTCTTTTATCACTTAAAACCTATAATACTCAATACTTGAAAAACAGCATAATGATGATCAATATTGAATAAACATGTAAAGGGTTACTGCGCAGTTTACTCCTATTTTGCGTTTATGAAAATAAATGGTAAATTTGATATTTTATGAGTTTTGTTTATTTGTTTACATTTATTTCTGTTTTCTTCTCTATCAATTATATTTGAAGTATGTAATTCAGCATAGGAAATAATTGCATTAGATGTATATACTGAATTGAATCAGGTAAGATATTTCATGTGATTCACCATGTCTATTCTCTTCATAATTATTTTCTATGTACTCTACCACTATACTTATTATTTTTGATCACTGGCTCTTCTTCAAAAAATTCAAATTCTCCTTCCTTTTCTTTAATATCCAAAATTTTAAACTGTCCCCCCTTCCTTTACTTTCCCCCACTTTTAAGTAATTCTCTAAATTTTAATTTAACCCCATTATTCCATTTTTTTGTCGTTACACATAGATACGGCCTTTTAATGAAATAGTGTCAATATGGATTGCAGTTACCGGCATACAGCCATGCTAATGTAGCGCCACCTGCACACGACAAATTACACAGATTTACAGACGACGACAGATTACACAGAAACTATTTGAAACATTTTCCAGGCACACTTTTCTTCATGATAATTAGCCGGGTTTAAGAGGGGGTTTTCTACATGACATATATTATTATGATAGAGATTATTAATACAGAAAACTTTATTTAACAGACTGTTTGTTTTATTTGTTATATTTGTGGGAATGGAGAGGGGTAAGGGTCCATTTTTACTAAATTATCGTAAAAATCAGCATTCATAGTTTCAAGGTGTATTTCTAGAAAGAAGTTACCAGTATTTCTGAATAATAGTCTAAGCCAAATTTCAAATTAAGTTCCTCCTAGCTTAACCAAATAAATCAATCTTTAAAGATGCATAGTGGCTCTCCTAATTTGTCATTTGCTGAAGGGCACTTGAACATCTGTTCACCACCAGCCCCTCCTCAAGGCTTTTTCTCTAACTGTACCCCGTTTCCATATCTCAGCGACTAATTTTCCGATTTCAACGCAACTGATTCCAAACATTATAATTAACTTAATAGTCACCCTCTATAACATTAAACTAAATGTATGGGTAGCAGTTACCACTATTTCCGAGTAACAGTTTAAGCCAACGGTCGGCAACTGGCAGACCGTGGTCCACATCTGGACCACGGAAGGTCAAATCGTAGAAGGCCAAAAATTTTCAAATTGAATAAATAGTTTATTAAAATTTACATACAATAGATATGTTTGAATGATAGCCTTATCAATGTTTCTTATATTTTACAAGAAATAGCATGATTAATTTGATTTTTTTTTAAATAATGATACATAGATGCTCTTATGTGAAACGCAAAATACTGCGTTGGGGTGCAGGCGGCAGAGGGAGGGAGTGAATAACAGACATCTAATAAACTTGAGTCAGAAAATGAGAAATAGACTTCTTGACGCTAACATAACCAGCCCACCATCACGTGAACCCAGTACAACAGCGACAAATTATAAAAAACTAGCCCAAGACCGCAAGTGTAATTTTTCGCACTAATTTTTCAACAATTATCTGATTTTTTCCATTTTATAATGTGTATATAAACTTTTTCAGAATGTATGCTTGTGTATATAGTAATTTTTCATAACAAATACCTGATTTTTCTATTCTATAGTGTACGTATGTATGCGTAAAAATAACAATTTAAAATTAATAAATACTAATATTACTTAAGTAAAGTGTTTTTTCTCTGGACCTCGCTAAAAATTTTCAAAAGTATTCGGACCCTACTTAAAATTACTTGACGACCCCTGATTTAAGCCAAATTTTTAATTAAGTTCCTAGCTTAACCAAACGAACAAGTTTTTAAAATGCATAGTGGTCCTCCTAATTAGTTATTTGTTGAAGGGTACTTGAACATCTCCTCCAACTCTGGCCCCTTCTTCAAGATTTTTTTCTCTAACTATGCCCTGTTTTCAAAACTCAGCAACTATCTTTCCAATTTCAACGCAACTGATTCCAAACATTATAATTAACTTAATACATAGTCGCCCACTATAACATTAAACTAAATTTATGAGTAGCAGTTACCACTATTTCCGAATAATAGTTTAAGCCAAATTTGTAATTTAGTTCCTAGCTAAACCAAATGAACGAATTTTGAAAGATGCATAGTGGTCCTCCTAATTAGTCATTTGCTGAAGGACACTTGAACATCCCCCCCCCCCCCGACCTTCCTCAAGGTTATTTTCTCTAACTGTGCCTTATTTCAATAACTCGGCTAATTATGTTCCCATCTTCTCGAAACTAGCTCAATTTTGTAGCACACGTACTATACAGTATCATAGGCAGCGGGGACCTGTCTCAGAAGTTTGTTCGGAAAGAGGTTTGTTTAGAACACAATGCTCCCCTGGCAGTGGAAATAACAGATTTTCTGGAGCGTATGAGCATGCCCAGTATACGGTGCCGAGTTTCGTTTTTAAAGAGATTTTTAAGAGAAGGTTTATTACGCAACGTCGGATGGGTCAGCTAGTATTAAATAAATATTCTGGTATAAATATAGCTTGCTTTAAAAGAAAGATTATCTAAACAAAATACAAAACAAATCAACTTGTAAATATCTATTATATGCCATACACCATATTTTACATATACTTTAAACATAAAATATCAAACTCCAGCAAACTGAAAGATTGAAAATAATTCAAAAATATAAATATATATATATATATAATTTCACTCTTATAAAAACTACTCAAGAACAAGTGCACAAATTTAGATTGTGTTCAAAATTACCTGCTTCAAATGAGAATCAATTATATAAAATGTAATTCAAAACTAAAATTATTTTTTTTTTAAAACATTACATCAGACAAATTTTAATGTTCCATAATATACAGTGGTGGCCAAAAGTGTGGACATTTTTTGAAAGTTTCATGTTTTTCAACTTTGTGTGCTTGTAGAATATATTAATTTTCACTTAAATACAAACGTTTATAAATCAAATTGAAGGTAATTTAATGTAGACTTTAATAATAAAAACAGTATTACAATATCTGTATTACAAAAAAAGTTATGCAACTAATAGTAAGATCTATCTTAGATTTGCATTTTTTTAAAGTGATACTTACACAATCAATACTTAGTAGGATAACCCTTATTTTTTAAGACAGCTTCACAGCATCTTTTCATGGAGTGAACGAATGTTTGGAGTTCATCTTTCGTAATCACATGGTGCCAAGAATCAATTATAGCTTCAATAAGTTGTCTTTTATTGGATGGACGTTTTTTTCGTACAAGAATTTTCAAACCTTGCCACAAATTTTCAATTGGATTGAGATCAGGGCTGTTTCCTGGACATGGTAATATATCTATGCCTTTATTTTGAAACCATGCTTTGCATACTTTTGCTGTGTGGCATGGAGCTGAATCCTGCTGAAAAATAAATGGTGCGTTGTTGGGGAAGAGATCCCTGATGGAAGGTATCAATTTCGGTTCCAGGACAGTTTCGATGTATTTTTTGGCATTCAGGATGCCATCAATCACTTGAATTCGGCCCACACCATCTGCAGACATATATGCCCGAATCATGACATTTGTTGGGTTTTTTGTAGTTGCTTCAATGCAATCAGGATGAAGTGCTTTTCCTACTCTACGTCTCACGTATTTTCTACCATCACTACCAAAGAGCGATATTTTACTCTCATCACTCCAGATTACTTGCTTCCATTGATTTTCTGACCATTTAATGTGTTCTTTTGCCCACTTAACTAGTTTTTCGCGTTGCTTTTGATTTAAATATGTTTTTTTCCTTGGAATTCGAGCTTGTAGTCCAAATCCTGATAACCTTCTTATTGTTCTTGAACTTACTGCAATACCCGCTGCATTCATTTCACATCTAATGGCATCTGATGAAATTTTTCTAACTTGAAGGCATAGCCGTTTAATTTTTCTATCGGCAGTAGCATTTGTGCATTTTTTTCGGCCTGATTTGGCCTTATTTTCCACTGATTTCGTTTTTTCATAACGTAAACAGAACTTTCGTACACCAGAACAAGTCACTGAACCACCAACTTGTCTTGCAATTTCAGCATAAGAGAGGTCATTTTCTCTCAATATGACAATTCGGCTTCTTTTTGTAGATGTCCAATTAGTTCTTCTTGTTGATGACATTGTTTAAAATTAGTTTAATTAAAAAAAAGGACTTTAAATATTCAAAAACAGCAATACTCTATTTAATTGTACTAGTATGCATCATTCCGCAAAATATTTCCACAACAATAACTCTTTTACCATCCAAATAACCTAAACTATAGTTACAGACATCTGATTGGTCCTCAGAACAGTGTTTGTGATTGGATCATAGACCTTACAATAAACTAGACCCCACATTGGCAACTTTTTCGTTGACCGACATCAGATGTGGAACTGGTTTTTCTCCCGCCAAAATCTACTTGGAATTATTTCCCCCATTTTCCCGCCGAAACTTTATATTGCATCTGTGCCTGTCCGTGCTCTTGTTGTTTCGCTAGAGATTGACTAATATTTTAAATTCCAAACAGTTCTTCAAAACAGACAGGATTTTTTTTTTTTTTTTCGGGCTATAAGAGTTGGTCTTATAAAAAAACTTGTTTAAGTAAAAGTTGTAGATACTATTAAGAGGATTTATAATAAATTTAAGCAGATTTGATATCTTGTGAATTGACGAAGTTTTGAATTCTTTTCTTCTTAAACCCTATTCCCTCCCCCCCCCCTTGAGGTCATTTTTAATGATATCAAAAATCTGTCATACATAAATTTTCGGCCCTTTTTCTAGAAGTATTAATAACTTTAAACGGATTCGATACGTATCATAATTAAGAAGTTATGGGGATTTTTTCTGTCCCCCCCCCCTTTGGTTCGATTTTGCCCATTATCGAACTTGACCAAGATTTTATGCCCCTTAATTTTGTGTATCAGTTTGGCAGATTTGTGCAGAATTATTGAAGTTATCGTGTCCATAAAAAAGTGATCTAGATAGATAAAAGTTTTGAATTGGGGGTGGTTTTGTGTTCTGGAAGTGATGATCAGCATAGATCTGCAAAAACTTTTCAGAAATTCCAACATAGGGAAGAATGTAATAGGTAGTATTTCTTACGACATCTACCTAAAATCATAAAGTAGCCATTTTGAATTTGAGAAGGTTTTATAGCATCTAATTATGACAGCAAGTATTGTTTAGAAGTCACCATCTTCAGTAGTTGCCTGTGGTTATTATTTTCAATAATTGTGAAGAAAAAAAAAAGCACTTGAGAGTTAAATTTAATTTTTTATAGCATCCAAAAGTTGCAAATTATTTCTTCTCAGAAACTTATGCAAAATAATAGTTATTTTAACAGAGAAACAATTACACAAGTTCTAACTTAGTAGATATGAAATATCCTGGAATTTTTATTTTTCATACAAAAAAAAAAAAAAAAGTACTGTGCATTTGTATTTTTTTTTTCTATACATGCGTATATGTTATCTATCGATGTTTTCCTTTTGATTAAAAATATTGTAATACATTTATACTTTCAATTAATATATATATATATATATATATATATATATGTATATATATATATATGAAATGAATGTGAAAAAGTATGGAAGAATTTTGAATGTGAACGAATGTGGATTGATATGAAAGGATAGTTAGTTAAACCCATTCCAAATCAGAAACTAAAATATAAAAATTCAAAGTTTAAAATCCCTAAATCGTGTGTCAAAATTTTAAAGTCTTGCCTTCATTTCTAGTTGCCCCTGTGACTTAACTTTCCTTACGATACATTTATTACGAACAGATATCAATTTTGAATCCTAGTTAAGATTTAAAAGTGCTGACGTTAGTGCATCTCTCTTCTTCCGATGGTTAGATCTTGCATGTTAATTATCTGGGCTGCTTACCCAGATATGAGTCAAGGGCTAAGTAGCCAATTAAAATACATAATTTCATAAGTTGCAAAGCGGTCTCTGGCGGTAGTTTCGATGTATATAATGTGAGGAGCACGTTTTATGTATGGCTTTTGAAACTAATCACTCTCCCCAATAACTACGGCCGTTATAAGTCCGATAATTTGCGATCTCTGGCCGATAAGACGATGTTTTCCCGGTGAAAGACTCCTCAAACTCTGGCCTGGGCCTAGCTTAATCAAAGAGACTTGTAATTAATTGGAATAAAAGCTAGTTCCCAGGAAAATGTCTGCTGATTTGTCCTACACTCGTCCGACTACATACTTTTATCTTCTAGCCTATGAATTACACGGTGATTCGACGAAAGAGTGCCGTGAAACTATCTTAACGGCGCTAAATATGGTCCTTCGAACATCGTGATATCTAGTAATGGGATGTGTGATAGCGGTGATCGACCGCTCGTTACAGAGAGATCGATGTGTGTTCGTTATATCGAGGTGCGCCCGTTATACAGAGGCGTATCGGTATATTACAGAGAGTCTGCTAGGATTAAATACCTGTCATGGGAAAATCTTTCTTTTAAATAACTATTCATTAATAAGAAACATCGTAATCGAACCAACCATAAAAAGACTATTTTTAATCGCCGGGCCTTTAAAAGAAAATAACAGAAGACTAGTGTGTTTAACTGAAAAGAAAAAGGTTGTGTCCAAAATAAAGAAATAAATATCTACGATCAGTCAATAAAAGAGCCCCTGTTTCTGATCATCTATCAAACAATTTTTTTTTCTCCCTTTTCATCTGGGATAAACGTTTTATTTCTTTTATTTCGTTGCCTACTTAAAATAAACAATTTTCTTCAGCGCTTCACTCCAAAAGACCTCTTTTCAATTGACCTACTTATCAACTGAAAGTGTCTGGAGAGAAACACATGGCTCTCAGAGATCAAGGTCGAAGTTCAATGCAGTAATAGCAATCTCCTGATGTTCTTTTTTTTTTGAGTCCGTTGTTTTGTTGATGTTTCCTAATGAAAAGCAATAAACCAGGTATGTTTCGCCTCTGTTGTTTTTTAAGAAGAGATTAAAAGCTGTCAAGGACTTTTTATTTTATTTTTTGACAAAGTGAACACTTAAAGGTTTTTAAGAGAAAAACCATTAAACAGAAACAATTAGAAATTTTATTTTTTAAGTGTTATTTTTATAAAATATATTATTATTATTATTATTATTATTTTATTATTATCTCTATGTTACAACTTAAGTGATTAAATGAAGCAGATTATTTTTGTGTATTACTTTTGAAATTTAAACGGGATTTGATGAAAAATTAAGAGAAAAAGAGGGCAAATTTTTTAGAAAAAAAAAATGGAATTTTTCTAGTAAAAATATTTTTTTTTTTTTTTTGTTTAAGGAAATTGTAAAAATAAGTAATAAAAATGAGTGCAGAAGACAAATCCACTCAGGTGGGTGAAGGTAGCGAATTTTTGAAAGAAAAAAGTACAGAAATTGAGGGAAGTGGGAATCACCTTGAAAGTCCTCCAAATACGGAAATACATGAAAGTTACCCTGTAAATATCAATGGAGCTATTTGCCCAGAGAGCCAACAACCTCTTAAAAGTCAGGCCCTAATCCCTGAAATAGAGTCAAGCAAAAAGGCTGCTGTAGGTAGCGATGCAGCAAATATTGAGGAAAAAACAGCAAAAGAGCCAGAGATTATTCCGTTTTCACCGGAAGCAAAGATGATTTTTACCTCGTGGCTTGCTTATTTTGAGGCTGTATGTATTGAATCCAGAAAAGATGATGTTAGGAAGATAAGAAACATCCAGAAATTTTTAAAAGATAGTGCCCTTACCCTATACATTAACAACTGTCTTAATGTTTTGCACTGGAATGAGTTTGTTTCACTATTCCATGAAAATTTTTCTACCCCAGATACACTATCACTAAGTGACTTTGCTAGTATTCGGTATAGGTCAGGTGATGACCTCAACGAGTACTACCAAAAGAAAACTAAAATGGGTCGTAATCTGGGTTTAGATAACAAATTCATTCTAGAAGGGTTATCAGAAGGTTTGCCAATTTCTATGCAAAGACTTATTGTGACTAATGCCCCCAAAACTGCCACAGAATGGAGAGAATTAGTTTTTAAACTTACTAAGCTTGAAGTAGCAGGCAAGAGTCCTGAAAATAAACCAGACCCAACTCCCCAAAATCAGTTCAGACAATGGCGACCATATCGCCCTAATACCACTGAGCAGAATTTTCCAATGCGATCCTGGAATTATAGATACCCTTATCAAAACCCCCAGAATCGCCCAAATGTGCCTAACCCTCCAAGAACTTTCCAAAATGTGAGACCATTTCAACCGTCTCCTCCTAGACCAAATATACACTACCAGGCTACATTGCCACCATCGCCATGCCGCGTATGCCTTAATCTTAATATTCCAAATGCTTACCATTGGGTACGAGATTGTCCTTTTCGAAAGCAATCTTTAGAGGCCTCCTCTCTGACCCAACAAATAAACATTCAAATCCAAAATCCAAATCAGACACAAAGTGATTTTTCTGCAAACCCAAGTAGTAATCAATGACAACTAATAGTACCCGGGTACATAGAAAAAAGAAAAGGATCCAAAGAAAAGTCAAATTACTACTCTAGGGATACCGGAAAACTCAATACCATGTTTGATCGACTCGGGAAGCTCGTTAAGTGTTATTCCATTACATTTAGTCCAAAAATTCCAATTAAACACTTCCAAAATTCGTAAAGGTCTATCGGTCGCTCAAACACAAGGCATTCTCACCTTGCAGGAAAAATGTCGTGTTAATTTGAAAATTGGCCGCATATCCAAATATGTTGATCTTTATGTTATTGATAATAAATTACCCTATACCCTTATTGGACTTAACCATTGCCAAAGTTTCCAGTTAAATATTGATTGTGTTAAGATGCAAATTTTCCAAAATAACCAAAGAGTGCCTCTCCTGAACCAATTACGAAATATTCCAACAGTTAATTCCTTGCACGTGTCAGAACCTAATGAAGATGTCTCAGAAAAGGAAAATGCAGGGATATTTGGCGAAAATTATGAGCCGGAGTTTGTAAATGCCACTGAACCTATCCAAGTTCAGTCTGCACCTAACAAACTGCCTACTCTCTTAGCCAAATATGTCGGTATTTTTGCCAAAGATAAATATGATGTAGGATGTGTCAACATGGAACCCCAGAGAATACATTTAACTTCTGACTTACCAATTTCGCTTAGAGCTTATCGTACTTCCCCTAAGGAAGAAGAAGAAATTAGAGAACAAGTTCAAAATTTGTTAAAAGCCGGTATCATCAAAGAAAGTCATTCCCCTTATTCCGCACCTGTAACCTTAGTTTATAAACGTGAAGAAGGAAAGAAAACTCGGTTGTGTGTTGATTTCCGAAAATTAAATGCCATAACCAAAACAGATGCAGAACCCTTACCCCGAATCGACACTTTATTGGACAAATTGGTGCAAGCTAAAGTGTTTTCCACTCTCGATTTAGCAAGTGGATATTGGCATATACCTATCCACCCTAAAGATACTGAAAAATTAGCTTTTGCCACAACGTTTGGCTTATTTGAGTGGAAACGTCTCGCGTTCGGATTGAAAAACGCGCCTGCAAATTTCAACCGTATCCTTCGAAGAATCCTAAATAAATATAAAATTGAGTTTGCATGCAGTTATTTTGATGATATTATTGTATTCTCACAAAATGAAGAAGAACATTACCATCATTTGGAAATCATTTTTGATATTTGTGTCCAGGAAAATCTTAAATTAAAGCTGTCTAAATGTAATTTTGTTAAAAAAACAATTAATTTTCTTGGATATGAAGTGTTGAATGGTTGTATTACACCCGATAACCCGAATATTGAAACCATCAAGAGGTTAAAACCACCAACCAATGTTAAAGAGTTACAACGCTTTTTGGGATCTATTAATGTTTATAATAAATTCATTCATAAATATGCTGAGGTTAGATATCCTCTTAATAATTTGTTAAAGAAAAATGTTCCTTATGTATGGGACCAGAACTGTCAAAATTCTTTTGAAAAATTAAAAGCAGCTCTAATTCAAAAACCTATCTTAAGATTGTTTGATCCCAAAACACCTTGTAATTTATTTGTAGATGCATCAAGTCTTGGAGTGGGATGTGTTGTGAAACAGGCTGATGAAAATGGTATTTTGCACCCCATAGCATATCATTCTAGAAATCTTCGTGACTATGAAAAAAATTATGCAATTACTGAACTCGAATGTTTGGCAATTGTGGATGCTCTAGATAAATTTTACCATTATTTACACGGTCAAAAATTTGTCATTCATACAGACCATGCGGCTCTCACTTGGCTAAAAAATGTTAAAAACCTAAGAGGACGTCTTTTCCGCTGGTCCCTTAAACTGAGTATGTTTGACTATGATATTAAATATAAAAAGGGCTCCACTAATGTAGAGGCTGATATGCTGTCTAGATTACCTGTTTCAGAAGACCCCCCACATCATACACATTTACTCAACTGGAATGATATCAGAGAAAATCAGAAAAAAGAAAATGTCAAGGCAGATGGTAAAAAATATGTTTAAATTAATGATGTTATTGTGATTAAAAAGAAAAGTTTGTATAAGATTGTCGTCCCCATGGCTTTACGTTTACCCCTCTTGGAAAAAGCCCACACAGATTTTGGACATCCTGGAATTTATAAGATGATAAATTTAATTACAAATCAATATTATTGGCCTAATCTTAATAAAGATATTGAAAATTTTGTTAAACATTGTCATACCTGCCAAATCAACAAAAAAAGTAGGCAAAAAAGATTTGGTTTGTTGCAGCTCATGCCCCCAACGGATATACCTTTTGAATGCTTGGCATTGGACTCTGTTGGCGGATTTAATCATTATAATTCGGCAAAGAAATATCTGCATTTGGTCATAGACCATGCAACTCGCTATGTGTGGGGTTTCGCGTCAAAAAGTGTAACAACTGAAACTTATACAAACATTTTGAAACAATTATTTCAAACTCAAGTACCAGAAAAAATACTTACTGATAGAAATGGAGCATTTACAGCTTCTACATTTAAACGTTTTCTTCGTAATTATAATGTAAAACACCGATTAACCTCCAGTCATCACCCGGAAACGAATGGGAAAATTGAGCGTTTGAATCAAACTATTGTCACCAGATTAAAATGTATTGTAAATTCATCACCAACTAAATTACCTTGGACAAAATTTTTAGATGAAGTATTGTACCAATATAATGCTACTCCGCATTCTGTAACTCAGTTTCCACCTAGTTATTTGTTGTTAGGAAAATTACCTTATGATCCTCTTTTGCCAGATAATGATTATTACCCTCCTGTTGAAGAAGCTAGAAAATTGGCTAAGGAAAGAACAATAGCTTACCATAAAAAAAACAAAATCCATTATGATGCTCGTTTTCTTCCTGTAAAGTTTAAAGTTGGTGACATTGTAATGTATGAAGAATTCCACTATCCTAATACACGCAAATTGACTCCACCATATTCTGGACCATATACTATCTTAAAACAACTCTCTGATGTAAGTTGTGAAATTGATAAACCCAGTATACATTTTAAGAGAAATTCTGAAATAGTGCACGCCTCCAAGTTGAGATTCTATAACCCTCCTCAAAATTTAAAACTCTACCATGAATAACCCCCGTCTATTTCTTTCATCTTTCAATTTTTTATTTTTGCTTTCCTATCGTCCCTCTATCATTTTAGTGTTTGGATGAGGACCCAGTTGGATGTTAATTTAAAACCCAGCGGTGTAGTTGGCGGAGCAGTTTTAAAGTACTGCTAACCTTTTTATTTTTTTTATTACTTATACAATGACAAAACTAGGAACACGTTAGGGGTCTTCCGCTCCGTGGCCTCCCATCTATAGTCGAACTGTTTTCCCATTTTCTCTTTCCATGTAGAATGGAGAATTTGGCAAAACTGCTTTGCTTTCCCTCTGTAGGTGATTATCGGGCATCCACTTTTCCTTTTTCCTTGTGCAAGAGACACATTTTTTGGATGATAATCACCTCAGAGTTTAGAAATCCATGTCTCACTGAGCATGGTGGAAAGGATAGCCTAAAATTTTTTTTTTTTTTTTTGGTTAGAATTTCCTATTTTTACAAAGTTTTCAAGTTCAATCTTTTTTTTTTTTCTCCTGAGAATAATTCCCACTAGAGTGTCCTATAAGCCCAAAGATGCTTGTAAATAGATATTTTGGAGTAGTAACAGAGCTTGCAACTGCTCATATGACATTTTCATGTTTGTGTTGTTTTTATTGCATTTGTAGTAATTGTTTTGTCCTATATTTACAATATATTTGAAATATCTTTTATGATATATTTTTTTAATTTAATGTTTTGAATAAGTGTTTATATCATGTTGAAGTATTTTTATAAGTTTAAGTGCATATTTTAATTGTTTGTGTTTTGTAAATAATATAAGTAATTGCCATATTATATTTCTGTTTTCAAGTATCATATTATTTAGTTTTTATTGTATTGTATGTTTAAAGAAAGGTGCAATGTTTACCTTTCCTGATGAACCAACCCCCAAGGACAATTCACACAGGACATGTTGGTTAACAAAAACTTTCGCAATGTGCTAAAAGACTTTCAAAAAATAGCACACAATGTTCTCGAGAAATGTTCAATATTTTTTTTTGCTGCAGCTGTGTTTTGTTTACAGTATATGTCATATGTTTAATCTTCAGTGTATATCATCAAATAGTATCAGTATTTTATGTAAAAGTAAGCCCAAGCAGTTTGAGAGTCTAATTAGAATTCCGTAGAAAAAAAAAAAAAAAATTCGATAGCCTAGTTTAAAATGTGTTTAACTTATGGGGTTGAGCCCCACAGCCCTTGCTGGCAAGTACTGTGGCGCTCATTTTTAAAGGGGGGGATGTGAAATGAATGTGAAAAAGTATGAAAGAATTTTGAATGTGAACGAATGTGGATTGATATGAAAGGATAGTTAGTTAAACCCATTCCAAATCAGAAACTAAAATATAAAAATTCAAAGTTTAAAATCCCTAAATCGTGTGTCAAAATTTTAAAGTCTTGCCTTCATTTCTAGTTGCCCCTGTAACTTAACTTTCCTTACGATACATTTATTACGAACAGATATCAATTTTGAATCCTAGTTAAGATTTAAAAGTGCTGACGTTAGTGCATCTCTCTTCTTCCGATGGTTAGATCTTGCATGTTAATTATCTGGGCTGCTTACCCAGATATGAGTCAAGGGCTAAGTAGCCAATTAAAATACATTATTTCATAAGTTGCAAAGCGGTCTCTGGCGGTAGTTTCGATGTATATAATGTGAGGAGCACGTTTTTTGTATGGCTTTTGACTCTAATCACTCTCCCCAATAACTACGGCCGTTATAAGTGCGATAATTCGCGATCTCTGGCCGATAAGACGATGTTTTCCCGGTGAAAGACTCCTCAAACTCTGGCCTGGGCCTAGCTTAATCAAAGAGACATGTAATTAATTGGAATAAAAGCTAGTTCCCAGGAAAATGTCTGCTGATTTGTCCTACACTCGTCCGACTACATACTTTTATCTTCTAGCCTATGAATTACACGGTGATTCGACGAAAGAGTGCCGTGAAACTACCTTAACGGCGCTAAATATGCTCCTTCGAACATCGTGATATCTAGTAATGGGATGTGTGATAGCGGTGATCGACCGCTCGTTACAGAGAGATCGATGTGTGTTTGTTATATCGAGGTGCGCCCGTTATACAGAGGCGTATCGGTATCTTACATATATATATATATATATATATATGTAAGATATCGATACTGTATAACGGGCGCACCTCGATATAACGAACACACATCGATCTCTCTGTAACGAGCGGTCGATCACCGCTATCACACATCCCAGTAATAGATATCCATCGTTAATGTAGTCGTGCACAAGTAGGAGAAATAAGCAGGCATTTTCCTGGGAACTAGCTTTTATTCCAATTAATTACAAGTCTCTTCATAAGCTAGGCCCAGGGGACAGTTTGAAGAGTCTTTTACCGGGGAAACATCGTCTTATCGTTCATATTTCGGCGAATTGCCGGACTTACAACGGCAAGGATGCCGTCGCACTTCGAAGAATACTGGCCGTAGTTTTTGTGGAGAGTGATTAGAGTCAAAAGCCATGCAAAATACATGCTCCTGACATTATATACGGCCGGACCACCGCTAGAGACCGCTTTGCAACTTATGAAATAATGTCATTTAATTGGCTAATTACTTTTGACTCATATCTGGGTAAGCAGCCCAGATAATTAACATGCAACATCTAACCACCGGTAGAAGAGAGATGCGTTAACGTCAGCACTTTTAAATCTTAACTAGGATTCAAAATTTATATCTGTTCGTAATAAATGTATTGTAAGGAAAGTTAAGTTACAGGGGCAACTAGAAATGAAGGCAAGACTTTAAAATTTTGACACACGATTTAGGGATTTTAAACTTTGAATTTTTATATTTTAGTTTCTGATTTGGAATGGGTTTAACTAAACTATCCTTTCATATCAATCCACATTCGTTCACATTCAAAATTCTTTCATACTTTTTCACATTTATTTCATATATATATATATATATGTACTTATGAAAGATTGCAAACAATATGCCTTTAAATTGGAACATCAAAAGCAAAACAAAAATTCTGGATTGCAGCAAAAATATGTTCTATAGAATGTATTGTTAAATAAAGACAGTATGTGATTTCAAGTTTTCAAAACCTATAAAATACATTATCAAATCAAATAATATTTTATAACATGTCACTGCTAACTTTCCACAAATTCTTCACTTTTGTAAGAAAAAAAGAAGATACTGTAAGTACTGTTTGATTTTCTGTTATTTTAATAATGCCTGCAAAATTTAATGCATTTTTAGAATTTAAAAAAAAAATCTGACTTTAATTTGTTACATTTCGTGAAATGATTGTGTCAAATTGAAGCTTTCCAAGCAGAAATCTCGAAATAATTTGTGTTATCGTATTTAATATCTTATATCACTAATAAAAAAAAAATATAATTTAAGTAACATTTATTACAAGGACAAAGCCATTTTATAACATTAAAATAAAATACAGCAGCAAAAACAGAAAAAGAAATTCCATCTAGAAGATTAAACAATCCTTTTTTTACCATGGTGGGACTCTCATAACTTATTTCTATCCTTCCTCTTTGAGATTAAATCCTAGAAGGAGCAACAGTTTCGTTTCGCTTTGGTTTGTTTACGTTTATTTTTATTGCGAGAATGAAATCGAAGTTGCCAAGAAAGCGATCACCGCCAAAACAGACAGTTTTTAAAGTGCCAATCTGAGCTGATCCTGAAACCGGATTTTCAACAATATAACAAAGAGATGTGGTCTCTAGTAGATTATTCCTCTGAGGATTGGATAGTACGCTTTTATTACAAAACACGTCCTTATTCAAAATGATTTGTGTTTGTTTGTTCTACTGAAATGAGCATAACTTTTTTTGTCATACAGATATTGTAATACTGTTTTTATTATTAAATTCTACATTATCTTCAATTTGATATATAAACGTTTGTATTTAAGTGAAAATTAATGTATTCTACAAGCACACAAAGTTGGAAAACATGAAACTTTCAAAAAATGTCCAAACTTTAGGCCACCACTGTATATCTGCATCACAATTCTGAAAAAATACATCATCTAAAAATGATATTTAGTATTAAGAGGACTCTTCAGTCACACGAAGATGCTCGCTAGCTAATTTTAAACCTATGGGCAGGGTTTGTTTAAAATTTCTCGTTTGCATTTGAATATTTTTAAATGTTTTTCTTAGGAGAGCTGAAGTCGATCTCTAATATGACCATTTTTTACTTTTTCGATTTTGGTTTCGGATTTTTTTTAATACAGGCACTTTCACTTTCATCAACCTCAGTTATCCTATGCAAAAAATAAAATAAAATAAAAAAATCATTTAAAAATATTCAAATTCAAACAAGAAATTGAAAACAAACCGCCCATAAGTTTAACATTAGCTAGTGAGCATCTTAAAGTGACTGCAGAGTCTCCTTAATCAATTAATCTAGTGAAAAATAATAATCATACTTTTAAGTCTACAAACAACTAATTAAGAAAATAAACACACCTTATGTGAATCTATTTCTCCTAGTTGATGCATTAGCTTCATTTCAGATAGTAAAGGCTCACTAAGCCTTCTAGGATCCACAGACACACCATTTTCTTTTTCCTATAAAAAACAAATCATCCATTAAAATATCAAACTGATATACAAAACAGATCATTTGATATATAGACAGAGTTTCCCCTAGACAGTTTCAGAGGGGTGCTGCACCCTGCCTCCCCTTTGGTTTACAAAATAGCACCCTTCTTGCCCCTCATAAAATAATTTAGCACCCTTCTTGTTCCTCAGTAAGAAAAAAAAAAGTGTCCTTTCTCCTTTTTTCATTAAAAAATTTGCTTTCATAGTAAAGATTGACTCAATGTTGTCTTGTAAAGAGTGGCCTGAGTTTTAAATATTAAAAGCGGCTTTAAAAACCAAAGAATGCCTTTAACAATAAAAAAAGTGCCCTCAAGAATATGAAAAGTGCCCTTTTCTCACCAGCAGCACCCTGCCTTTATTTAAACCTGGAGGAATATCTGTATGTATGTATATATATATATATATTAAAAAAACACTATTTTTAAGACTGTAACAATGTTGACTTTTGATTAAATATATTTTGACTATTATGAAAACAAGAAATATAACTTAAAAATTTTAAGTAACATGCTTTCACAAGGTTCATACTCATTTTCAGAAAAAAAAATTTCCCTAAATTCCCCCCTCCCCCTAGAGTTATTTTCCAGGATCAATCAACAATTAACGACATTTTTTAAACCAGTATCACCCTACACTTCCAACTGTGCCCTAAAACAGTAATCTCAAAAGTAAAGTTATACATCATGTACAAAAAACACTGTATTTAACTTTCCACTTACTTAAGTTGTATAAAATTGGAAACTGTCTTCAAACACAAGTATTTGCTCAAAAGGCTGCTGAATCATAAAAGCACATACACACGTCTCAAAAAATGAGAAAATTTATAAACTTATTACTGCATTATTTATAATAGATTAAAAATTTACATATTTTAAAAAATCACATAAATCCTTTGACAGAAGAAATTGTATTTAAGAATTAACAAAATCCTTAATAAATGGGACAATGGGTTCTCATCAAGCAAAATGTCTATCGATGATTATCTTACAAAAAAGCTAGTCTACATTCTAACAATTTCACTTTTCGTCAAGTTTGAATATTTCTTTATTAATTTTTTTTGTGTTTGAATAGTTGCTTTTTTGGCCTTAGTTTGATTTTGTTATGACATCATAATCCCAATACATGCAAATACCAGCAACTTCTTGCATATCTCAGAGTAGCTGATCATTTTCCCAGGTTTTGGCGTACAATTTGAACTTTTCCCTGAGATTTTAGAACCAAACTTTTCCCCCTGAGATTCCCCTGAGAAGTATGAACCCTGTGTCAATTCCAAATTTAAAACGATTTCAAACAAAAATGAAAAGATAATACTGTCTCTAACTCTAGATCCTGTCCATGATGAGATATGGCCTTAAAATACTTAAATATGCATTGTCATTGATAATGAATTTGTGTGCAAAGTATGATGAAAATCAGTTTAACAGAAGTGGGTCAAAAATCGTTTGCAAGATTTGACACAAACAGACAGACAATAAATGAAGTTAAAATAAAAGTATGGAAAAATAAAAAATACATATAACTTCCATTAAAGGCGAAAACTGGGAAATTTCATTAGTAGAAAGTGGCCAGTGGTAGCAGTTTTATAAGTGGCTACTTTCTTTAAACTAGTGGTCACATTTTTATTGAAACATTCTAAACAGTAAACTTTTGTCCAAATTCCATTTAGTATTCATCTAAAATTAAATAGCCCAAATAAATATGTTAATATAAATATATTTCAATCAGCAAAAGTAGAATCCTTGATGATTGCGAAAAAAATTTAATCTTTCCTGGTAGGAAAATGGCCATTAAGTGGCCGCTGACAGACAATTTTTTAGTAGCTACTTTTTTTTCATTTAGTGGCTTTGTGGACGGTGGCTAGTGATAATTTTGCCCTTTAACTTTAATGTGAAAAATAAAAGATACTATCATACTACTATGAGATTTTGTGAATTAAATTTCAGTACTTCTATAATCAATTACTTTATCAAGGGTAAGAATCTCATGTTTTGACAGATTTCTACTTTTTAAAAATTGTCATCTAAATTCAGCTTTCCTTACCCTAACAGATAAAGTTTAATATCTTTAAAATTCTTCATTTTTTCTCCCCTGTTTGTTACCTTGTATTAACAATAAAAAATTAATACTTATTATCACTCTCTAACACATTTCTGCTTTTCCACCTATGCCTTTTCTGCCCTCTGCCATACAAAGTTTAAAATCTTTAATTTTTATTTTAAAAAAAAGTTTCCTGCCTTACTTAGTATTTTACAGTTACAACATATAAGTAATCAATCTAAATTATTCCCTCCCTTCTTGGCAATTTCTAGTTCTTCCCATTTCCTGGCCCCTGGGGTTCACTAAAACTCAAAAGTGTAAGCTGAGTTTCTGGGGTGGTCACATTCTCTGCCTTCCTCCAAACATATAAAGTTTAAAATCTTTATTTTTTTTTCTGTTCTATTTGTTAATTTGAGGATACAATTAAAAAAAAAAAAAAAAAAAAAAAAAAAGAGCAATAATCAATTATCTAAATTCTTTATCCCTCCCCCACTTGAAATTTTGGCTTCCTGTTTTGTGCTCCTTAACATCAAATTAGATTTTTTTTACATATTGGGAGGGCCCAGTAGCAGATTTTTCTGTATTAAACTGCAGCAAACCAAAATTTATCTGCAACCTAAGAATGCTAGACCAAGCTTACTATCATACAAAATTGCAGTAACTCATAAAATAAGCAAAATTTTTATTTGCAAAGAAAAATAAGAAGAATATACAATAAATCTAGAGAAAAAAAAAAATTTAGCAATTTTTCATAGCCCAGAATTTTATTTTAAGCTTTAGATTGATCTGCAAAGTCTAAAATAAATGCAGCGCCATTGCCATGCTGCACTATTTCTGCTACTGAGGAGGGGTGGGGATCGTAAAGCCAACAAATTTTCCTCTGATTTGCAGTTTTGCTATTCTTACTCCTGCTAATTAATTTATGAAGCAATGAAAACCAAGGTAATTTAAAAATATTGAGCATGATCATACAAAATAGTTAGTTCTATTTCATAATCAAATAAAATTGTGAAAGATTTTCAAGATAAAATACAAGGGGTCAATGGCTCTCAACATCAAACATTGCAGAATACATTATGAAAGTTGTTAGTGATGGCAGATTCTCAAAAATTCAACAATCGATAAAAATCGTCATTGTATAAAATAACTATCAATAAAGATAACAACAAATTCCGCAATTCTACTATTGAGATGTTCTACAATCAATTGTCCCACCCATAAGCTAAAAAGAGGAATTGCAAAACTTAGCGATCAATAAGTTGACTAGCTTTGCATTAACTGTTTCACATCACCTCTTGAAACATTGCAGAGCTTGTTTAACACTTTGCAGTCCAACCCAGAGTCTGACTCGGGAAAATTTTTCTTTGGAAAATTTGCTTTTGGCACCAGTAATAAAGGAAAATAAAATTTGCCTTATTCAGTTAGAGCATTTTCGAAATTGTGTAATTGAAGGTAACTTCCTTTAAAAAAGTGGTACCAACCGAATAAAATTTGTGCAAGAGTCACTGGACCGGAAAGCAGGGTTGGCAAAAAACCGGGTTTTTTTGAAAAAAACCAAAAAAAAACGGTTTTTTTTGTTTAAACTAGGTTTTTTTGGTTTAAACCGGGTTTTTTTGGTTTAAACCGGGTTTTTTTGTATCTTTTTTAATTACATATATGCACATCAGTAAATAAAATTTAACATTGACAAGAATGATTAATATTACAATAACAATATATATATATATATATATATATTCTGAAAACAGTTTAAACAAAATAAATAAACAATTGTTATTAATTATGTACAAATTCAAATCATTAAATTTTATTTAGAGCTGAGCTAACATCATTTACATTCAAATTCAAAACAGTTATATATATACAAAAGTTTCCTATGTAATACATAGAACATAATCACTTGTGCTGTCAGGTTCTACAGTAATGGTGATAAGTTTTAAATAATTTTTAAAGATTACTTTTTAAAAAAGTTGAAGAAATAATTGCTGTTTTATATATACATATTTCCAAATGCAACCTGTAATTCCTGTTTACCAAATGATTTAGCACACTTATAAAACATATTAATATGTTTATGTATTTCATATTGCATTCATAGAATGGATTCTGTATCTTAATGTTGATACTTAAAAGTTTTTAATAGTATTTAATTGCAAGATTTATATTAAATTCTTTAAAGACTTAATCTATTGCCTTCCTATATTTTTTCATTTTAATAAGCAACACTTAGTTGTGTTACATAAGAATATAAAGATATAATGTAGAATTTTACCTTGGTATGCTATACTAATTTTTTTTTTAAATAAAAATAATGCAAAGAAAAGAAAGTGAGACTTACTTTTTTATTCAATTTAAAAAAACAAATTGAATTTCAGTAAGAAAATTAAATTGAAATATATTTAAAAAATATATATAAAAGAAACATTTTAAAAACATGGAAATTGAATAAATTTTCAAAATTTTAAGAAAATGGAAGTACGACACATGTCTATAAAGATTCTATGTTAATAAACAGGATTATTAGGGTTTAATGTTTTAAACAAAAAAACAAGTTTTGCTGCTTTTTGTAAACCCAGTCTGTTGTGTAACTTTGATTGTACAACACCAAATGAAGAAAAAATTCTCTCTACATTTGCAGTAGTCGCTTTTGCAGTAAGAATCGTTTCAACTTCTTTCAACACACCATCATTGAACTTTTTGATTTCATTTTCTTGAATATGCCACCATTCTATAGCTGATACATCTTTACTAAAATCATTCTCAAAAAGATATCTTTGAAATGGAGAACTTTTGGCACAAAATTTTAGTATCAGAGATAATAAATTGTTTTTGGGAAATTTTGTTTTAGCATATTCCAATGCTTCTTTTTTTTTCCTCCGATGACAATTCGAGATCAGCATCCTTGGCTCTTGGATCCAACAGATAAGCAAGAAGATGGGCTGGTGTTATTGCCATTTTATAACGAGTATCTAGTTTTTTCATAATGTCTTTATTCAGTTTCAAATCTTCCATCTGTTTTTTTAAATTTTTAAAAAGAAAAACAGTTTCTCCAATTGTACAATTTTGGCTTTGTACTTTATCTAAAGCTACACTAATTGGCTTTAATTGTTGAAAATAGTCTTCAGCATTTCTTTTCAATGAAATGTTTGAAACTAGACTTTGGATATTTTTATCAATTTTGTCTTTATTATTTTCTCATATAGTTACAAGAACTGACCATGATTTCAGATAGCTGTCTAAAGCGTCAGCAAATGAGTTCCAGCGAACTTCACAAGGCATTATTAGTTTTGATGTACTTGCATCTTTTCTGAAGCACACATTTGCATATTGGTTGTTTCTGAAGTATTTGATTACATGCAAAATTTGTTCTTTTACATTTGGATAACTTATATCATTTGCCAGTAAATTTAAAATATGGGCTGCACATCCATAAGTAATAATATTAAACTCTTCTTTTTCATCAAACATATCCCTCATTTTTCGGACATTTCCAGTATTGTCTGTCACTAATGCTTGTATTAAACATTGAAATTCCGATTGGCATTTATTAATGGTTGTAGTCGCAATATCATACAGATTTTTACTTGTATGAGCAATTCCCGATGTATCAATAGTGTCTGCTAAGTATGTATTCCCGTCTTTTGTTGTTAAAGTAACACAGATCACAGGTTCGTTGTGAATGTTTGACCATCCATCTAATCCTAATGTGACAACTTCATTTTTTAATATATTTGCACATTTTTCTTTTTCTTTGCTGTAAGTATGATCTAATAAATCCCCAGCAATTTGTTTTCTTGATGGTGGAGAATATTCTGGGCGGAAACTCTGAACCATTTTAATAAACTCAGGATGCTCTACAGTGCTAAATGCCGTATTTGTAGCATATATAAACCTAGCAACTTGTTCATCAAACATTTGCTTTTGAGATGGTGTTGATTTACTGACAAAAAAGTCCATAGTATCTCTTTTCCTTTTTAAAGAACCAATTTCACTTGTTGCTCTTTGTGTTATTGCTGAATCCAAAGAACTTGAAATACTGGATAGTGACACTGACACATCATCTACACAAAAATAAAAATAAGAATTGCTTAATGATACAGAACATATTACTTCAAAAATCATAATCATATAATTAACAATAATTCAATACAAAGACATTTTTTTTTCTTTGTTTTACTGCAAAGTAAACATCTCTATCATATTGATATATTTATTTTTGATAATTTATTTAATACTCGAGATAAAATTACCATGTCTTTTATAATTTTGGATATTTATGATTGGTGAAAACTTAGTTAATCTCTAAGAGCCATGCATAAATTAAAAATTAACAATTTCATTTAATAACAGTTCTGATCACATAATTTGTTCTTAATAATATGATTAATTTGTAAAACTTTCAAACTTTTATCAAATGTAATTTTAAGATTATCAAAATAAAGTTCTCTAACAAAAAAATGTCTATTTAAAATTTTCTTGTTTTTTCCAAAATTTCATTACTTAGAATTACATAAATATTTTTTATTTCATAGAATATAACTTTCTAAAATCAAATAGCATATGCAAATTAAATAATAATATATGTGATTTTTATAATTTATCTTCTCAATCAAATAGCATTTCAAATAATAATGTAATTTTTTATAAGAGTTTAGAATCATCTGAATGAAGATATACATAATGTGTTCTCAATATGCATTACTTGTAATTTTACAGATAAATTAAAAATTTTGAATTTAACAAATATTTAACTTATTAACAAATTTTTAACAATTTTCTTTCAAAATTAAAAATAATAGCAGCAATAATAATGATAAAATAAGTACTTACCATTATCAACAGAATCAGAATCAGAATGATGATGAGAATTATTACAAGTTTCAATGTGTTTCTTCATCCTAGCTACTTGACCTTCCATTTCTTTATTACAATTTTTGCATCTAGCTCTACAACCTTTCCTTTTATCATTTTTTACTTCATTAAAATATAACCAAACTAAATCTTTTCTTCTACCAAAATTAGACATTTTTTGTTCTCAAATGCTAACTCTTGGACCATTCATACACAGGTGCAACTATGATGCAACTGTGACTTATGCAGGTTGACTGCTGAAATGAGTTGAGCTGTTCAGTTAGAAGTAGAAGTTATTTGTACATCAAATAATTTGAAAACTTAATTATATAAGAAAAAAATCTTAAAAAAAATTAACAAAAAACCAATTGGTTTTTTTTTCAGAAAAAAACCATTTGGTTTAAACCGTGCCAACCCTGCCAGAAAGGGTTAAGATTCCAAGAAGAGCAAATGGCAGTCAATGCTCAAGGGAAGCTTCATCCACCGAAAACAAGAGCTGGAAGACAATATAGAAACCTATACAGAAAACTGCAGCCCCCTAGCAGAGAGAACTAGAACTAAAATGATGGTGGGGTAGCGAAGGAAAGAAACCAAGATGAATGGTCCAAGTTGCATGAGGATCAAACCCATAGAACCTGAGATATCGAATACAGTGGAAATGTATACTAGGCAGCAGCACCACATAGTGGATGGGACAAAATGCTTAAAAAACATTTAAAATGATCTGATCTTTACTAAAATTATATAGAAGTTAAAGAAACTTAAAAGAAGCCTAGTAATGATAAAAGAAGGGGTGGGGGAGGCCATGGGGTGGAGAAAATGTGAAAAAAAAGCTTGCTTCTACATTAAATAAACATCTAAAAGATTCAAGCTTAATAGTGGACATGCATCAGCAGCCTATGGAGGCAAAAAGCTAAAAACATATTTCAGGGGCTAATGGGAAGGGCTTCTCTCCCCTTCCCATCCCCAGCAGGCCTTTCTTTTAGCATTGCTAGGCTTCTTTTTTTAAAGTTTCTTTGCTCTCTTGCTACTGTCTATAGATCTCAATCAATCATACATCTTTATTTTCTTCAAACCTGTCGATCTCAATAATCTATGGTACACATCTTTCTTTCTTCAAATCATCATTGCTATCGATAGTTTGATAAGAGAATTATCGATCTATACCTGTCACTACAGCAGTTCCTTGCCATAATTTAAATTATGGCAAGAAACTGCTTAAGTGATGGGAATAGATAGAACGATAATTCTGCTATTGAACGATAGATTGATAATTCCACTATTGAACTATCAATTTAAAGAAAAGATGTATGATAAACTATTGAAATCAATAGATTTGAAGAATATAAAGATGTACGATTGATTGAGATCGATAGAACAAAGAAACTTAAACGATGCCTAGCAATGATAAAAAAAGGGTGGGGGGAAGAAAATGGTAAAAAAATACCTGTTTCTACATTACATAAATATCTGAGAGATTCGAGCTTAATAATGGACATGTATCAGTGGCCCATGAGTGCAAGAAGTCCATTCAAATCAGGACTGAAAACTTTTCTGAGTTATAACCAAATAGAAATCTGCTACGAGATATCTATGACTTGCATTATTGCTAAAAATTGATCTTTTACTATAAAAGAAACTAATTAAAAGTTTTTGCTAGTAAAATTGCTATAATTTAAGTATGTAAAGAAGAATTTATTGTCAGTCAAGAATCTCTTCAGGACTGAAATCAGTCCTGAGACTGAAGTTTTGCACCCATGCAATAGCCCATGTGGGCAAAAAGCTAAAAACATATTTCAGTAACTACTGGAAATGATTGAAAAGTCTGAAAAACTGTCTAAAATGCAAAAGCTGAAGTTAAAACCCCATAGCACAGAAACTAAATGGCCTATGGCCCAAAGGACACCAGAATAAGATTTATGTTAGACGACACCATGCATATAAATTTTGTACATATAAGTATTATAAGTACAGAGACACTAATCTAAAGCAGAAAATAGCAATAATAACTCAAGAAAGAGACCACCTAGGCTAAAAATGGAAATAGGGATGGCACGGGGATAAGAAGAACTAACTAGGGATCCAAATATGGGACTGAGGGAGGAAGGAGGGAGGGAGGTCAAAATACCCCAAAGAGCCAGAAAAGGCTCAATAGTCGTGGGCTGTTGCCATTTCAAACTTACCATTCCATCTCACTTAATATTATAGTATCTTTCCTCTCCAGGGAGGTGCTTGCTGTGTCTGCAGATCTCGAGTCACCTTTAGAGACTTTAAGGAGAAATCTATCTCTCATTGCTAAGACTTCTATTGTCCACCATATACCAGCTTTTCATTTAAGTAATATACTATATGTTAAATGCTATATAGTCACCATCTAGTATGCATTTCTGCCTTAGAATGGGGGCTCTCCATCCCATGAGACTTTCTGGCCCTTTGAGGTGTTTTACCCTCCCCCCTCCCAGTCCCATTTCTGGGTTTCCTCATTAACTCTCCTTCCACCCTTCTTATCCCCATTTCCGTTTTTAGCCTAGGTGGCATGGGTCTGCAATTGATGTTAATATGGTAGAACCTGGACCATCAGTATGTGACTGTGCACTGAAACATTCTGATCTTGTTTAAGGTTAAAAAAAGAGCCGAGGATAGCCAAAATGTCCAAGGGAATCTTTATCCACTGTAAACACATAAAAAATGGAAATTAAAGACAATATAGAAGCCAAAACAGGAAATTGTAGCGCCACCTGATTTAGAGAACCAGAACTAAAATGGTGGTGGTGGTGGAGAAACAAACCAAGATGAATGGTCCAAGTTGTGTGAGGATCACACCCACAGAACTTGAGATATCAAATAATAAAGAAATGTACACTATGCAGCAACATCACATAGTAAATGGGGCAAAATGCTCAAAAAACGTTTAAAATAATCAGATCTTCACTAAAATTATATAGAAGTTAAACAAACTTAAAAGAAAGGGTAAGGGAGGCCATGGGGGAGAAAATGTGAAAAAATGCCTGTTTTAAAAAATATCAGAGAGTCAAGCTTAATAGTGGACATGCGTCAGCGGCCCACGGGACAAAAAGCTATAAACATATTTCAGAAGCCATTGGAAGGGGTTTGACAAATAAGAGAATTTAAACTCAAAATCACTCAACTATAAAAAAGTGAAGTAAAATATCAAAGAATTCAAATGGTTTAAATTTTTATGAAGGAAAGAATAGAGGTCTACATAATACATATGGTAGACTTGAGGATTGAAAAGACGTTAAAAAATGTGGTGTTGAAGAGACAGAACAGATTGAAGATAAAAATCAGAAAAATGTTAGAATAAGTGATGTTGGAGTTAAAAATTAGCTATATTAGAATTCTATAATGAATTTTCAAAGTATTAAAACACAGATAAAAGGAATTCATTTAAAAAAGGTTTTATTTTTATTATCAAATAAAATTTGTATTTTTAGCAGTGATTTTTAAAATAACTAAGGTATTTACTTACATTCTCTCTTAAAAATATATGTGAAGGAGGTCTACGGTTAGGTGCTTTAGCTCTGTTAGCTGTCAAGTGAACCAGTTTTTTACCAGATGATTCGAGAGTTTCAAAACTAGAATCTAAGAATGAAAATAAATAAAACAAGTAAATATATTTGTTTACTGCTGAAAAATTGTATAATGTAAAAAATAAACATATGATTATAAAATGAATAAAATAACCATAATTTATTTTACTAATTTTATAATCATATGTTTTTAACACTTTCCAACAAAGCTGAAAAGTGTTTATGAATTCGGTTTGTCTGTCTGTCATCTGTCCGTGCTCTAATTCGCCTAAATATACTGGGATTGCCATGTAATTGATATACGTTATTGAAGTTTACTAAGGCATGTTCAATATTGAAAATGAAGTGTGTAGCATTTATAGTTCATTTACAGGGACACTAAAAATAGTTCCATTACACTATGATCAATAAGGAAAATTTTTTTGCAGTATATTTTAATGATGTTATACTATTTCAAACATAATGAAATTGATATACATTTATGAAGTGCACCAAAACATGCTTTCCGTTTAATATGGTATGCAAAGCATTTACCTTTCATTTAGAGTGTCATTTTAAAGAATTTGGTTATATAATGGTCTACGGGACAAAATGTTTGGAGCATATAATAATGTCACACTATTTCAAACATCATGAAGTTTATATACATTATTGAGGTGTACTAGAAGATGTATACTGTAAAATATGACATATACAACAGTTATTGTTCATTTACAGGAACATACAAAAGATTTTGGTTACAGTACTGTCTATGAGTGACAAAAGCTGTAGATGAGTTTTTTGATGAGGTATGCCTTTTTTTTTATGTTTGACTAAATTTTTGCATACTATGTGCAGTGTACAAATTCTATAGATCATATACAAGACTATGCAAAATAATTCGTAAGCATCACTATGTAAGAACATGAATTGCTTAAAGATGTTTTTTAATTGAGTTATGCATTTTTCAACTGAATTGTAGTTTAGAGAGTTTTGTAAAATTAAATAAATTCATATACAGGGCTGCGCAAAGAACCAGATACATTGTCGTCTATGGATAGTAATTTCTGAAAATATGATTCCAATTGTGTTGTGCATTACTTTAATTAATTAAATTTTAGTTTAATATGAGGAGTGTATAAAAATTTGTAGATAATATACAGGACTGTACAAAATTATTAGAGCCATTTCCGTATATTGCTGGAAATTGCTCAAGGTGAATTTACGATTGTGTTATGCATTTTGTAACCAAGCTAAAATTTTAGTGTGCGGTGTATATATAGATCATATACAAGGATGCACAAAAGTTTCTGGCTGTAGATGGTAACTGCTGAAATTGAGTTTCACCATTTTAAATGGTGAAGTTCTGATGCAGTATTCTGGAAGTGTTGGAAAGTGTTTCATAATCTATGCTTGACGCATGAATTTTCTTTTTTGTTTTATATTGTATTGCATATAAAACATGCTATAAGAAAACAAAAGTGAAAATAAATATACTATAAAATAATTTTGTCAAATGTGGATCACACTAAATAAAATGTGTTAGATCAAGAGTTCCCAAAAAAAAATTTTTTTTAGATTGTACCCCTTAATGTTGATTACAAATTAAATATACTTTAAAATTTCTCTATAATAAATTGATTCATATGTTAAAGGACCCTAAAAGCTCTTTAATTATTTTTATTTTCTAAACTTATTAACATAAACAGAAATAAATTATTCTGACCTGGGTAAAAGTTCTATAATAAGGCTTAAAGGAAAAAAACTGATATCAAAAATTTCAACATTTGAGAGCAAATATTTTTATACTGTAAATCTATTTTTAAAAAATACATCAAAAATACAATACTATGATATTATGAAATTTCTGCCATCATATTATGTAAAATACTGCATTTATTAAAGAGACTTAACAGGCAGATAATTTTAGTTTTAACTTTCTGAAAATAAACATAAATTAACATCTTAGCATTTGGCTATTACAAACTTTTTAAAATAAAGCATCACTATAAAATGGAGTCAAAAGTAATAAAGTTTAAAATCATAGGGATGCATAAATGTTTACAAATATGTTAATTTCAGAATAAAATAGTCATTAATCAGCCAACATTATTTCAGCATTTTAAAAAATAAATCTTATTAAAATACAGAAATAAATCTTTATACTTTTCTACAACTTCATTAATAACAAATATACAAAGCAATTTTTGTACCTTACAGACCTATTTTTAAGAATTTAAAGTAAGGAAAAGTTAAGAGATGGAAAAAAATCAAGAAATCATGAATAACATCATAAGAATCATTAATAACAATTTCACTTTCAAACACATCATAAACATCAAGATAAATCAAACTCATTTTTATTTCAACACAATCAAAATGCTCAATGTGCTACATTAAAAAGTATATTTTAATACCAATAATATGGATTTCATTCTTACTAAGAAATAACATAATAAACCTCATGCATACAAAACTTAATATTTCATGATATGTTTGAATAAAAGATAAAATAATGCATATAAGTATAAAAAAAAAATCAGTACTTTTATGTTAGCCAGGTGCCAGTGACATATATATATGTGTGTGTGTGTGTGTGTGTGTGGTGTATATGTATAAATATGTATATATATCACTGGCACCTGGCTAACATAAAAGTACCAAAAAAATCTATATAATAAAACCGTATGTCATGTGACTGTCCTCAACAGTTCCGGGATGCCGCTTCACTTTTTCATATGCCAGGCAGCCATTTTTATTCAAAATTATTTTTTCTAATAAAACTGCATAAAAGTTACATTTTTAGAAAGATCGTTCAAAATAAATTAATATTTGAGAGATGACTTACGTTCAATTATGTATACATTCTGCAATAACTTCTGTGGTGTCTGAATAGTGACATTGACTCTATGGTTTATATCGATGAACTGATAAACTATATTATAAGATACTGTGAACGAGATTATGGAATACGAGTTGTTGTGTTTAATAAGATGGCTATGAGTAGTTGTATGCCGATTGAGCATAGATAGAAAATGTTGTACCTTTTGTGTATATAAATGTTTGTGTTGTTATAGTAAAGTATGTGCATCGTGTCCGATTTCAGTTTCCATTATTAAATGTATTTATACCCACGCAAACACGACAAAACAGCTGGCGACGAGTATTTAAAAATTGAACTGTTTGAAGACGGCTCAAGGTAAAAAAATTTTTTCATTTTTTAATTACTGTTTTGAATTATGGAGAAACAAATTCAAGAGTTATTGAAGCAGAATCAAGAACTGATTCTTGCTCTCCAGAATAAAGAGAGTAGCTCTCACAAAGTAACTGTGCAATTTGAAAAGTTTAATGAAGAATATGAAAACTTCGATAGTTTTTTTGAAAGATTTCTCACATATTTAGATGTACAAAAAGTCCCAGAAGACGCTAGGGCTAAAGTATTTATTTCTTCTTTAAGTGCTAAATTGTATCAGTTATTAAAAAATTTGCTGTCTCCAGAAATTCCTTCTGCGCAAAGCTTGGAAAAATTGAAAGATGTTTTGAAAAAACATTTAACCCCAAAGCCATTGGTTATACCTTCTCGACATAAATTTCTGAATCGTAAACAGCGGGAAGGGGAGAGTATTAATACATATATTGCGGAACTCCGAGCACTAGCAATTAATTGCGATTATGATAGCAATATGTTAAATATCATGTTACGCGATGTTTTTGTTAGCGGATTACGCGATAAAACAATTCTGGATCGATTATTTGAAGAAGATAACATAGATCTAGATAAAACCTTGCAAATAGCTTTAGCCATGGAAAAAGCATTTAAGGGGGCAAATGATATTATGGGTCGAGGAATAAATGCAGTTCATGCAGTAAAAAAACAATGGAACAGGAAATCAAATTATGCTGAAAAACAGCGAAAATCTTTATTTTGCACGCGATGCACCGGCACAGACCATGTCAAAGCTAAATGTAGATTTTTATTTCCAGTAAATGTGATTTTTGTTCAAAAATTGGTCACATAAAAAAAGCATGTTTCGCAGCAAGAAAAGCAAATGCTAGACCAGTTAAGCAAAAACAAGTAAATTTTAAGGATGTGGTTGAAAACAATAACCAGGTCCCATTATTTGGATTAAATTCCAATGACGGTACTTTACGTGAGGAAGAACCGAGACGACCTCCAATAATGGTTAATTTAAAAATTGATGGAAAAAATTGCTCAATGGAGTTAGATACTGGCGGGGCAGTCAGTGTTATGAGTATAAGGAATTTTAGGAAAATTTCACGGAAGAAAATTCAACCCACTAATATAGTTTTTAAAACCTACAATGGTGAAGCATTAGTACCTATGGGGTATGTTACAGTTAAAGTTGAATATAAAAATCAAATTTCGAATTTGAACTTATACATTGTTAAGGAGGACTTGGATACCATTTTTGGCCGTGAATGGCTCCATAAGATAAATCTAGACTGGAACGCTATCAAGGCATTAAGAGCTACAAATAAATTAAACTTAAAAGATCTTTTGGAAGAGTATAAGGATATTTTTGATGATAAACTCGGGGAAATAAATAATTATGAAGCTAAGCTCGAACTTAAACCAGATGTTAAACCTGTATTTTGTAGGGTTAGAACAGTGCCATTTGCTTTAAAAAGCAGGGTTGAAGATGAAATAGAAAGATTAGAAAAAGAAGGTATTATAGAGAGAGTTGAAAGCTCTGAATGGGCAACGCCAGTAGTACCGGTCGTAAAATCGGATGGCAGTATACGATTATGTGCGGATTATTCAGTAACCTTAAATCCCAATTTAATCGTGCCACAACACCCCTTGCCAAAGTTGGAGGAGATATTCTCTAGTTTAAATGGGGGAAAACAATTTTCAAAATTAGATTTCAAACATGCGTATTTACAAATGAAGATCCATCCTGAAAGTCAAAAACTGTTGACAATAACTACTCATAAGGGACTCTATATTTGCAAGAGACTTATGTTTGGGTTAAACGCAGCACCAGCAATTTGGCAGCGGTACGTTGATGGATTATTCCAAGGTATGGAATGGGTAAAAGTGTTCATGGATGATGCTAGAATAACAGGAAATGACGAAATGTCACATCTTAAAGCTTTAGAGCAGTTTTTCAAAACGTGTAAAGAGCATGGCTTGAAACTTAATCTCAGTAAGAGTCAATTTTTTCAAAATGAAATTAATTTTCTAGGGCATAAAATTGATGCAAATGGAATACATAAAACTGACGAGAAGGTTTCAGCGATTTTAAATGCTCCTGTACCTAAAAGTGTACAAGAAATAAAGAGTTTCCTTGGATTAGTAACGTTTTATGGTAAATTTTGTAAAAATTTAGCGACTATTGCAAATCCTCTTAATAGTTTGACAAGAAAAGATGTGAAATTTAAATGGTCGAAGAATTGTCAAGTTGCCTTTGAGAAGATAAAACAAGAAATTTGTTCAGAAAAAGTCTTAGTTCATTATGATCCGAAACTTCCCTTAATCCTGGCAAGTGATGCATCTCCAGTTGGTATTGGTTGTGTCTTATCTCATCGATATCCAGATGGTTCTGAACGGCCAATAGCTTTTGCATCCAAAACCTTAACCAAGACTGAGCAGAAATATTCTCAAATCGACAAAGAGGCGATATAGTGAGAGCAATAGTGTGGGCAGTAAAAAAGTTTTACTTATACCTAAAGGGAAGAAGGTTTACTTTAATAACTGACCACAAACCTCTAGTAGCGATTTTTGGATCAAAACGAGGGTTACCAGTATTAGCAGCCACAAGATTACTACATTATGCATTGATTTTACAATCATTCCAATTTGACATAGTATTCCGAAAAACTAATGATCATGGAAATGCAGACTTTTTGTCAAGATTGCCTAAAACTTCTGAAGAATTGGAAGTAAAAGATGACATTACAATATTCCAGATGTCACAAATTGAAACACTACCAGTTACTGCAAGGGAATTACGGCAAGAAACGTGGAGAGATGAAGAATTAGGTCCACTTTTAGAAGCCTTACGAAAAGGTCAGAATTTGCACGGAAGAGAAGCACAATATACTATTGAAGATGGATGCATTATGTACGGACAAAGAGTGTGTATTCCGAAGAAATATCAAAAAAGTGTTCTGGAAGAATTGCATGAAGGCCACTTGGGTATGGTTAAAATGAAAGCAATCGCAAGATCATTCGTCTATTGGAAAGGGATTGATAATGATATAGAAGAAGCAGCCAGAAATTGTGCTGACTGTGCCAGACACAAATCAGATCCTACAAAGGCAAAAGTTCATTATTGGGAATATCCCAGCATGCCTTGGGAACGTATACATGTTGATTTTGCCGGTCCTATATTTGAATATATGTTTTTAGTGATAGTTGATGCTCACTCGAAGTGGCTAGAAGTTTATCCAATGAAGGTGACCACAGCGAGGAAAACAATTGAATGTCTACGAGACAGTTTTGCGCGATTTGGATTGCCATTAATCCTGGTCAGCGACAACGGGCCACAATTCTCATCTGATGAATTTCGGAGATTCATGCGAAGAAACAGTATCAAGCACAAAACTAGCGCACCATTTAAACCATCAAGTAATGGACAAGCTGAACGTTATGTGCATACAGTAAAACAGTCGCTGCGAGCTATGCAGACTTATGAAGGAAGTATTCAACAAAAATTGAGTACATTTTTGCTACAATACAGAAAAGCACCCAATACAACAACAAGTTATAGCCCAGCGATGTTATTCTTAAAAAGAGATGTCCGAACCAGAATTGATTTACTAGTACCTCAACTGAAATCGAGGATTCAAGAAAAAATACGAAAAGGAGTATTTGAATTCGGAGACAGAAAATTTGACATCGGTGATTCTGTAGCGGTGAGAGATTATAGATCAGCCAATTCAAAATGGAAGTTTGGAAGAATCATTAATAAAGATGGTGCGCTACATTACACCATCAATGTTCAAGGCACACTAGTAAGACGCCATGTTGATCAAATCCGTTCAGTGGGTGAACAAGTACAAGAGAATGATTCTATATCAAATGAATATCGAAGATTTCCAACAACAAGGTCTAAAGACACTCCTTCAGAGCCGGAACATTCCAATGCTTTAATTCAATTTAACTTGTTAGTTTCAATTAGGTTCGCTGTTCAAATTCTCTATCCATGAAAGTAAACAACAACAAAAAAAAAAGATTCATTCGTTGTGAACGTTTAAAATATTAAACCATGAATTTTTGGACCGCTGCCTGGTGTAAAAAAAAATAATCAGCACCAGTGAGACAGTCAAAGTTTACCATAATTCTGTTCCATACAACTCAACTTCCTTCGGATCTTTTCTTGATGTAAGTTGAACTCCGTGGTTGAACTCATGTAATAATATTTAATGGATCAAATTTCGAAACAAATTGTCAGATTTTATTTTTCGTGTGTATTAATTAGAAACGATATTTTAATTTTGAAATCAAATGTTTTGATTTATGATAATATTTCTTATTTATCTATTTTCTATTTTAAAGAAAAATGTGAACGTCATGTATTTTAAAGTGGAACAGCTGTCACGGACGCACCAGGGTTGGCGGAATTTTTGTTTTGCGCCATTTTGGCGAGAAAATCCCATTTTCAGGTACCTATTAGAGATTACTAAAACAGCATATACTTTTATTTTATTATGAAATAGTTTATTTTATATTAAAAACACACACACAATGATTAATTTTTTATAAAGTGGGTTAAGCGGTTTTTGTCAAGAAAGATGAAATACATAACAACAAAAAATATGCGAAATGCTACCACGATCGCAAAAGTTCTTGATTTGTCTATTAGATTTTTCCGGTTTGGCGAAGGATTAAGGAAAAAAATAAATTATGAATAAAAATAATTTGTTACAATGCTTAACATACATTTAAGGGCGACCAAACTGGTCGCCAGTGGCGGCTAGTCTATAAATAGTTAAAGAGATTAAATATTAAACAACTAGCCGCCACTGGCGACCAGTTTGGTCTCCCTTAAATGTATGTTAAGCACTGTAACACGTTACTTTTACTCATAATTTATTTTTTTCCGTAATCCTTCGCCAAACCGGAAGATTCTAATAGACAAATCAAAAACTTTTTCGATCATGGTAGCATTTCGCATATTTTTTGTTATGTATTTCATCTTTCTTGACAAAAACCGCTTAACCAACTTAAGCATTTATGCTTCATATCCGTTTGCTTATCAGTTGCAATATGCTTGCTAATGAGGAGATTCTTAAACATATTAAGTAGTTTTCCGTAATTGGATCCATTGCCAAATGGCGTATTTTAGTTAATACGATTTGGTGCAATGAAGTCTATTTTGTGAAAGTGTTTAATGATATCCACCATTTACACTGAACCATATTGTTGCCAATATTTTTTTGTTTGTTTGTTTGTTTCTCGCTAACTTTGGCTGTAGACTTGATTACGGGAGAATCAAGAAGAAAATCTATCATTATTCTCATTTAAAACATCTTGAATAATGTGACATAATCGGAGTGCATATTATAACACGTAATTTTCGAGTATGGTTTGGTGAAACATTGAACTTTTGGAAGCCAGTTTTGATAATCACGTAAATATGTCACACCAACATTACCGCCTATAATTCTAATTACAGCAACCCGTTTTTTCTCTCTATATTGCAACTCTATAGTTAATATAGTGCCCCGGTGCATCTACGACAGCTGTTCCATCAGAACATTTGATTTCAAAATAAAAGTATCGTTTCTAATTTGCACACGCGAAAAATAAAAGCTGGTATTGGCGATTTTAAAAATTCTATTGGCGAGATTTGCGCCCAAATAACACAAAAGTACTTAATGATGTTATGTATTTTGTAAATGTATATTAAATTACTGTTTTGAAAGCGATTGGTCATTAATAATGGTAAATATGATTGGTGATTAACAATCATTTTCGGTGGTCTCTCTTCCTTTCACGTATAATACATAAATACCAAATTAACTGACAATTTGTTTCGAAATTTGATTCATTAAATATCATTACATGAGTTGTATTTGTTTACATTCAGCTTACATCAAGAAAAGATAAAGAATGAAGTTGAGTTGTATAGCACATAATTATGGTAAACTTTGATTGTGTCACTGGCACGAATTATTTTTTTTACACCAGGCAGCGCTCCAAAAAATCTTTCATGAAAACTAACTTTACGAACGATTATCTCCATGGTTTAATGTTTTAATATTTTAAACCTTCACGACGAATGAATCTTTTTTTTTTTTTGTTTACTTTCATGGATAGAGAATTTGAACTGCGAAGCTAATTTCAACTGAAGTTATTGGAGAATATATACATAATTGAACGTAAGTCATCGCTCAAATATTAATTTATTTTGAACGATCTTTCTAAAAATGTCACATTTATGAAGTTTTATTCGAAAAAATAATTTTTAATAAAAATGGCCGCCTGGCATATGAAAAACTGAAACGGACATTCCGGAACTGTTGATGACAGTCACATGACTTACAGTTTTATTATAGAGATTTCCATCTATTTAAAAAGAATAAAGAATGCACACACTTTATTAATTTGAACATGTATGTAAAATTATCAACAATTATTTTAAAATCAATCACTTAAAGTTATGTATCTTTTTTTAAAGTGCGTAAAAAAAAAAAAATTTAATCAATATTCAGTGATGTTTCACAAAATCTTTCCTAGATCATACTTACTATTTATTAACTATCAAATCAATTTATTAAAACACATTTACTAACTATACAAAAGAAAATATATGCATATTAATTCATTTATCTAAAGAAGATAATATAAATTCACAGATATATTTTATTGCTGCCACTAATGGAAATACGATATTGATTACCAAGAAAAAAAGATCAAAAAAAGAGAGAGAGAAAGAAGGAAGAGGGTGGGGTGGGGGGACAAAAAGCAAGAATTATACAAATGAAATGGAGATGACTAAAAAAAGCAAGAATATTAAGAAAAATACCAATATAAGGAATTTGAAGACATATTTGAAAAGGAGGAACAAAGAGCAGAAAACTGACTTAGAAATAAATATATTGCTTGGATCAAAGTCATATGGGGTTTAATTCTGTCAAAAATAGAAAAGGCATGGTTTAAATTTACCTTTATTTTCTTTCTTAATATCTTTCTCTTCTTTGTCCTTGCACTTTTCAGTACTTTTTGTGACTTCCTGTTTAGATTCACAAGCAATAGTTACGGGAAGGGTAGCAGGAGCAGGTGGAACAGGAGGAGGGGTATCTGGTGGTTTTGAAGAACTGATGGTAGATGGAGGAGAGAAGCCTGAAAACTTTGATCCCAAAGATGATCTTGAAGGTTTCTTCATAGGATATGGAATCTGAGGCTTCTTAACTGGGAAAGGAGGGGTTACTTTATCATGCTCTAAAAAAAAAAAATGTGCATCAAAAATTATATACATGCAAGATGCAACTACTTAAACAAACATTATAATTAGCAAATAAACAAAAAATTCTATTTAATGTAGTAGAATTTTTTTCAAGGCATGAAAATACACCCTGACTTATTACACCCTGCATGGATTTAGTGTTATGTAAAGTATGAAAACAAAGACAGGTATAAAAATGCCCAGTACTTAAAAAAAGTTAAACGTTCATTCACAGGTGAGCAGGGGCGTAGCGAGCGGGGGGGCAGGGGGGGCAGCTGCCCCCCCAATGTTTGGTAAAAGGATTCAGTCGGCTTATCAGCAGATTTAATTAGTGTCTCTGTAGTATGTCAGTAGGCCAATTAAAAAAAACAATTCGGAAATATTCTGGTTGGCAGGACTTTAAGTCTTCAGAATGCATTTCACTACACCCTTACAATCATATGGCAAAATATAGTCGGTCTGTCTATAGATAGGTTATGAGTAAAAACAGTAATGGTTTCAATAGATCTATCTCGTCAACCGGTATGAAAGTCACGTGTTCTGTCACATTTTCGAATCACATAAATAGTTAGTCGGCCTACCCACTGAAAAAATTCCTTTCCATGTGTGGGTAAGGTATAGTATATGTCCAACATTTCCGGCTCTGCAGACAAGATTTATACATGATAAATTTTTTTCAGTGGGTAGGCCGACTAGCTATTTATGTGATTCGAAAATGTGACAGAACACGTGACTTTCATACCGGTTGACCAGATAGATCTATTGAAACCATTACTGTTTTTACTCATAACCTATCTATCGACAGACCGACTGGAAGTGGTACACTTCGTCGACAATCACTTCGTCGACATATCATTTCGTCGACACCACTTCGTCGACAGGTACACTTCGACGACAGGTACACTTCGACGACATATTATTTCGTCGACAGGTACACTTAGTCGACATATTATTTCGTCGACAGGTACACTTAGTCGACATATCATTTCGTCGACAAGTACACTTAGTCGACATAGCATTTCGTCTACACATTGTATGTAATTTACCTTTCGTCGATAATTTGATTTTGATTTTGATTTGATTTTTGATTTTTATTGTTTAAAATACATTAAAAAAATATATATAAATTAAAACATATTAAAATTGCAGTAAAAATAAATTTATAATGAGATATTATGTGCAATTCCTCGTAGAAAATCTAAATTAGACAGATTTGTTCTATTTTCAAAGACGTTTTGGATTCTCTGTTCTTTGTTTTTTTCTGCATTTCGTTTTTTCTGTGGCGGTTCACCCCCGTATAATATTTTCTATTTCTGATTCAGTTTCCCTTTGTTCTTGATTTTCTATCAAATGATATTTTTGAAATTATGAGCCAAACGGAGGATAAATTTGGGTTGCAAAACAATAATTTTAAATAATTTTCATCAATAACAGAACCATTCAAAATTTAAATGTATTTTTATAAAGAATGTTTGCGATAGTCTCAAAGATAAAAAAAAATTGATAATTAATTCAAATAGGAAACAATAATGTAGAGGCTGTTCTCAAATTCAAATTGGATATTTATTGACACATTCCTCATTTCATTCTTATTCGTAAACGCATAAAAATCGCACATCTTAAATAATCGCCCATCTTAAATAACACATCTAAAATAATTAAATATTAATCCTATGAAAAAGCAATTAAGAATTAGCTTAAATAATTAATTAATTTGATAAATATTTTATTAGTTATTGATATACCAATTGTTAAATTTATTTGAAACTCCCTATTTTGTTTCATTAGTATGCTTTCATTAAGTGTCGATTCTAAATAAAAATTATATTAACAACTAGGGGGCTCTGCCCCCTGCTCGCTACGCTCACCAACCCCCGTTCTGATTTCGCAGCCTCTTAAAACCTGGTAATGTATCCTGTTTTAAAAAGATGATGATGATATCACAAACGACGGCTATCTTCTGTAATCAGATTATAATGCTTTTTCTTTTAAATGGGGTATTTTTCGGTTATTATGGCCTTACCCACCTCTGTCGCGACAGCTTACGGTTGTTTTGGGGATTGATAAGTAAGATCAATTACTAATTTGGAAATATATAATTTGTATGTATAGTGTTACGAATATTGTAAATAGTTTGAGTTTGTGCTTAAAAATAATGTAAATAGTTCAATTAAGCTCTATTCATAACCTAATATTAATTTTTGTTGCATTGCAATATCTCAATTTGTTGATTTTTTGCAAGCGAGTAAACGCTATTGGATTTCAGTGGGAGTCTATGGAAATTTGGCGAAATACTGGATATAGCGCCAAGTTGGCGCCACTTTTGGCAGCCAAATTTGGCTATATATCGCCAAATTGACGCCAAACTTGGCGACAGACCCGGGTCCCTTCCCCTTGGTAACCCCCCTAATAGCGTCCATCCTATCTAAATTTTCTTCTTTTATGTTAATTCCCCCTAAGAAAAGTCAGAAAGCTCTGACCAATCAGATACGTTTCGCGGTATCTACGCAGATTTTCATTGGTCCATTTCCAAACCATTACTTTTTTTTATATATAGAAGGAAACTTTAATAGCATTTCTCTAATATATAGGGAGCATTTTTTCCTTGCTGCCAATAAAAGAGAGAAAGGAGTAAATGTCATTTTACCATAATTGAAGTCATATTCTCATTCAAATTGGAAAGAAAACTAAGCAGGATATTTTATTTTCCTTGCGTTCAGTTGGGCAATTATCATTTTATATATTCGTTTCAAATATCCGAAATAGTGATTTTATAAATTCGTTTAATTAAATTTTACAAAAAAATAACAAAATGATATCAATAAATAATAATTACTATTAATTCCTTTCCCACCCTTTCTTTTGCGTTTACATAAATAACGTCATTTGAACGAATTTATTCAAAATATTTTCAGTTTATAAATTAAATTAAATGCTGACAGACAATTGAATCCTGACGATAGAAATGTGATTTTTTTTTCAAATTTTCCTGAAAAACGTAATTTAATCACAATCTTGTCTTCATTATCGATTAAATAAAAAATAAATTCAATTTAAATTTTAAAATGACGAATAAAAAGAAATCAATAATCCCTATCGGGATCCTTTTCGATTTTTTCCCTTTTTGTCACAAACAAAACTCAGTAATTAGTTGCCATCATTACAGAAATGTCATTAAAATTAGAAAAAAATTAACATCTCGAAAACTAATTCCAATTTCAAAATTCTATTACCAGTTTTGACATCCGCGGATTTTTATGGACAATTAATATTAATTTCACCATCAAGCGTTTAATATTTTATTAAAAATAGCCCTGAAACATAATCAGTCGTTTCATAAAATCGTTTCATAAATTCGTTTCATAAAATCGTTTCACAAATTCGTTTCATTAGGATTTTATATATATATAGGTAGATAAAATCGTTTCACAAATTCGTTTCATTAGGATTTTATATATATAGGGTAGATTATCTATTTTTGTAGGTTGTTCATGACTGAAATGACTAAACCAGCGCCATCTAGTGATTAATACGTTAATACTGATGTGCAATACATATCAGAAATATATGTCGACGAAATGATATGTCGACGAAGTGTACATGCCGGCGAAATGATATGTCGACGAAGTGTACATGTCGGCGAAATGATATGTCGACGAAGTGTACATGTCGGCGAAATGATATGTCGACGAAGTGTACATGTCGACGAAATGATATGTCGACGAAGTGTACCTGTCGGCGGTCGACGAAGTGGTGTCGAAGAAATGATATGTCGACGAAATGATTGTCGACGAACTGACTGCCTAAAAAACTTCTTACTTTTTTTTTTTTGATAAAACTAAAACTAAATTTATATGCTTGTGCCAACATAACATAATTATATAATTTTCACTTGTTATTATAAAAATTAGAATTGAAGCCTTTATTAATTACTTAATATTTATTGCATACCCTGATTACCGTAATTTCCGGCGTATAATCCGCGGATCAAACAATTATGTTTCGACCCAGAAATTTTATTTTATATATTGGAACATACTAGATCGCTGTACATATTTTACTTCAATTATTAAATAAAATTTCTGGGTCTAAACATAATTGTTTGATCCGCGGATTATACGCCGGAAATTACGGTACGTGTTAGCGATTATTTTTTTTAAAAATCTAAATCATACGTAACAGGAATTATTTTTTTAATAAAGGATTCAAAAAGTAGAGGATTTCAGGAAAAATTAAATTATTAAAAGTAGTTTTATGGTTAAAAAAAAAAAAAACTTGAAGCGATTGCGGAACATTAACACGTTTGCACTTAAAACAATATAAATAGTTCAGCATTTCAGGCCCGTAACTACCCCCGGGGCCCCAAACTGATGGTTAAAAAATTGTTGTATTTTAATATCTAATCTAATTTCCTATAAAATACCCAGCACCTAGCTAAAAGTTAATAATAATAAAAAAATCCATAAAAGTGCTAGAGTAAATGTTTTTGCGTGTCCGTTCAATTACTCCATACGCTTCGCATGCAAAAGCATCTCTAGAGCAGACAGCAGAATGTCGAGTCGAATGTGTCATGTCGTGCCAGGTGCCTGCCGAGTGATGAGTCAAGTGCAGGCTAGGACGTGCAGTGAGCTAGTGCTATTCATGATGAGTCATTCGTTTACTAACTGCTCAGCAATATCGGACTGTCAGAGCAGTTGAGAGTCGCATAGTAGTGATAGTACGATAGTTTATTACTTAACCCCTTCGTGACGAGCGTCTTTTACGGAATTTTTAATCTTTTACCACCGGTTTTTCAAAACAGAAATTTTCGCTTAATTGAATCGCAGAAATGCTGTCATTAAATAAGGCATAGCTTACAATAAAAATTAACTGGTGGGAATAATCGAGGATTCTGAGCATCTTATGCGTCACGTATACGTGTCGCTCGTCCCCAAGGGGTTAATCTTACTTTGTTTGTGTTGAGATAATAGTTTATATTATGAAACAAATTCGGCACCAACCAAGTGGAAATCAAAAAAGACAGACTCTAAAAAGAAGAAACTTGGAGGCTGCAAAAAGTTCGAAGAAGTTATCAACATGGCTGGACAGTGGAAACCACTCGACAGGGAATGGTGATAAGAAAGGTATGAATGGTTTGCTTTATTCAGTGTGATGTGTAATTCATGTAAAAATAGTACAGTCAAACTTGAATAATTCGAACGTGTATAATTCGAAATCGTGGATAATTCAAATCTTTCTGTCGGTCCCTTGACATTCCTATAAAACACAATCAGTGGTGATTAAGCACTCAAGAGGCCCCAGGCGCAATTAAATTTTGAGGCCTCTCCAAATATTTTCAGTACCCCTATAGTGTGCATTTTTTAGTTTTACAATTAGAATTACTGAAAGTGAAGGTTGTTAATTCCATACGATATTATCTCTAATTGGAATATAAAGTTCAAATTATTTTCTGCTAATAAAATATTGAAAGTACTTCCCATTCATTACATTATCATAATTTTTAGAACTAAGAGATCACATTTTTATTTAGCTTTTATTTTGAAAATCACTACGTTCTATTTAATAAACTATCACTTCATTCTATCATTCTAAACAAATGTGTTTTTCACAAATATAACTGTAGGATTTTTTCTTATCAATACATATTCTTTTTTTTTCCAGTAAAGTTCTTGGTAAATCTTTTAAATAATTACTGAGTTACATCAAAGAAACGTTTTAGTAATACAAAATCATATATTTTATTTTTAACTATCAGTTATAATTAATCAGTTAAAATTAATTGTAAAAACTATTAATTAAGAAATAATGCGACAGATTGACTATTTTATATTAGTCGGATTTGAAACATTTTTGAGTCGGCCAATCTTGCCTTTTGCCCCCCCAAAAATTTTCTTTCGCTACGGCCCTGCAGGTGAGGTTCAGGAGAAGAAACATACACTGTTCTAATTTTTACTTTTTAACATATTCAGCCTTAAAATGTGTATATCAGGTACAAATTACATAATAAGGAAAGACTAGTTTTAATAATATTATTTTTGATGGAATGCTACAGAATGATCAATTAAATTATTTAAATCTAAGTCTGACTGCACAGGGTTTAACAGTATATTGCTATATTATTATTATTTTTATTATTTTAAATTATCCGAGACGTATAGTATTTATTTTGCACCTATGACTCTAAGGATCTGATATAATAATTTATACTTAAAAAATTTATTTATTAGACTTTTTATCAATTAAGTAAAGAAAAGAATAAGTTGCGTTGTGAATTATTTTTGAAGTTCGGATCCTCTTTGAGCCAATTACAATCATCAAAGGTTACCTGTAGATAGTTGTATAAAATTAAATAAAAAATGGCTTATTTTAAAACCTAGATTGTAATATAAAGAAAACATTTCCTAAAATAAAAGAATTAACATTAATGCAGTAAATTAAGTAAACAAAAAGAAAAACTGACCAAAATTAATTGAATATAATATTAAGTTTATTTACAAGATAATTATAAGCATTTAATTAGAAATAAACATAAATATTTGTTAAAAAAAAATTTCAATCATAGTTGAAAACTGCATTCTCAGCATTCATTTTCTGAACATTTCAGTTTAGATTTCTGTATCAACAAATTCAATTTTGAAAGGCAGAATCCCATATCATAGAAGTATATATTTAATTAACCTTTTTATGTTTAGATTGGGGAATGTTCTCCATATACACGTAAGTTCATATTATTAAAAGAATATAGCATAGCTAAATAAAATGGAACAATGGTGAAGGAAGTTTGATTGTTACCTTATATTACTAGATAACGTTGACAGCATAAGGTTCTGGCTGACATGTTTTCGCTTTCCTTTAGCGCACACATTTCCTTCTATTTGCACACACAATCAAAATCTGTTTTTGTTAGAGAGCAGTCAACCTTCTACTTTTCACATCTTTCAAATCTGAACTCACAAAAAAAAATTACGTTCTTCTTTTTCGTGGAGAAAAAAGGGATGGAATCATTTTCCCCTTCTCACATAAAATTAAGGCCTTATACATTTTAACTTCTTGAAAATTTGCATGTTTCGGTCATACCTCTAATTTTAGAGAGATGACCATTGGCAGGAGGGAGAAATTTGGTACTCCCCTTGAGCATTTCATAGGCCACTCGGTACAATAGCGATTCCTCTTGACGCCTGTGCTGTGTCTGGGAGCTAAAGATGCGTTGACTTGGGAGGTCTCCGTGCCTATTAAGCTCTCATAAATAAATGTGTCATATTATTGTCCTGACAATTTTCTCCATGACATTTTTATTAGGTGTAGTTAAATCATTCGTGGGAAAAGAAACACAAATATTTTCTTGACTGCAGTGATTCACTTTGTTCCACAATTAGCTACCTGTATGTACTGATCCTAAAATGAATCTTTAATTGGTATTGTTCAGTGTTCACTGATTAGAATGATACCAAATACTCTGCTAATATGCAGAAAAAAAAAAAACAATTTTTTTTTTTTTTTTTTTGTAATGTGTGCTAGTTTAAATATAGATGGTGGTATTTCTCGCCATCAATTTTCAATATGATTTTTTTATAGTATAATATCCAAACCTCATAATATGCACAAAAATATCACTTTTGTGAGATTGAAGAATCACCCATAATGGCATCCTTTATGTAAGAAATTAAAACAAGATTTAAACAATAAAATACATTAATCTTATTTTATAAAGAGTAAAAATCTACATGATTACATTTTTAATTTTGACTAAATAAATGTGTTGGATTCAACTGATTGAACTTAATTTCTTTATGGACTGTAAGCTGGATTTGATAAACACAAAAAATTCGTCGTTCTGCTTGGTAAAAGGTATTTAATCTGTACTAAAATTGAATGAATCACATTGCTTTGCCCGACACATTTCAGGCGAATAATTCACAACAACACGTCGAGTCTTACATGCTCAACTGAGAATAAAAAAGGAAAAGAAAAATTTATTATCCCTACGCAGAGGGAAAAATAGTGTACCGGTTTATATCTTCCCTGCGCAGAGGGAAAAGGGTTAGAAACATTTATTTTTCTTTCGCTTTAAAATGAAATGGAATTTTAAGAACTAAACATTCTCCCGGCCTTGAAAGCCGAAAGGGTTTCAACAGTTATTCTAAAGGTAATTTACACAATTTAGTAATCTGCCTTTGTAATTCACTGCTTTCAGTTTTCACAGTTACTACACGAACCTTTTGATCAGGTCCAGGATGAGTTTTAACTACTCTAGCTAATTTCCACTGTAAAGGGGAAAGGCCCTCATTCTTTATTATTACCAAATCGCCTATTTTTATATTAGGCTCTTCCTTTAGCCATTTCCCTCTCTGTTGTAAATTAGAGAGGTACTCGTTGCTCCATCGCTTCCACAACGCTGAAGCATTCGTTGTACTAATTGCCATCTGGCCAATTTTGACTCAGGTACCTCTGAAATATCACCTTCAGGTATTGAAGTAAGAGGAGCCCCAATTAAAAAATGGCCAGGCGTTAAGGCCGTTAAATCATTAGGATCAGAACTTAAAGGACAAAGGGGTCTAGAATTTAAACATGCTTCGATTTGAGCTAAAAGAGTTGAAAGTTCTTCGAAGGTTAAAACTGAATTACCAATGGTTCTTTTTAAATGAAATTTCATAGATTTAACACCGGCCTCCCAAAGTCCTCCAAAGTGAGGAGCTGAGGGAGGATTGAAATGCCAAATAATTTCTTCAGAACTTAAGTATTTTGCCACTTCTTCATTATGCTGAGAAGAAGTTACAAGTTTGTACATTTCTTTCAACTCCTTGCTCGCACCAAGGAAATTTTTTGCACAATCACTTACAATTTTTCTTGGCTTACCTCGTCTGGCTACAAATCTTTTGAGACAAGCCAAGAAGGCTTGAGTTGATAACTCAGAAACTAATTCGATGTGTATTGCACGAGTAGAAAAACATATAAATAATGAAATGTAACACTTAAATGATTTAGCACCTCTACCTTTTCTAAGTTTACATAGTATAGGTCCAGCATAGTCAACTCCTGTAAAAAGAAAAGCACGTGAAGGTTTCACTCTAGTTGTTGTGAAATGACTCGTTTCTGTGTTATTTGTAATAGCATCCAGAAGATGGCAGCACCATAATAACTTTACAACGTATTCTGCCATAATAGATCTTTTGATTAATATTTCTTATTTCTTTATATATTTTGAATAACTTTTCATATTTGTGTAATTTATATTATTAAGGTTCCTTATTTTTTGTTTTCTGTGTAGATTTAATAATGATTCACATTCTGTCAGACCTATTTCATGATATTTTGATATTTCCGTGATTATTTAATATGTGTTACTTTGATTGCTGCTCAGTAGAGGGCGTAACAAGTCCATAAAAATGTATATGGATGTACAGGTATTTTTTGTGTTCTCAGCGGTTTTTTCAGTTAGAATTTTGTTCTGTGAAATTGTAGAAGAAATGTAAAATATGAAAGTAAATAGAAGGGGCGAAGTATGTTGTGTAAGTCCCCTTGGTAATGTAATCCAGCCGTTTTTTCGTGGTTAATAGAAATAGTTTGTGAATGTGACTTCTTGGTGATCATTTATTTTTAGTGTCACTTAATTCTCATTAAAGAACAATGCAGGCTACCTCACGTAAGTATTTTTCTTGTCTCTGGTTAATTCTTTTATGAGCAGGTGAGAGAAGTGTGTGTTAATGAATTATTTAAAGTGAAATTTTCAGTATTAAAATAGAGAGTTGTCCCGTTTTCCCTTAATATTAAAACTGGTAGTTTTATTTAGTTTAAAGAAAATGTTTTCAGGCAGCAGTGGTTTACTTTTGGTTTTGATTTCTAGCTGTTCTTGTAACATTTAGTGGCGCCCGAACAGGGACTGGGTTGTTCTATGGCTCTCTATGTATTTTTAAGGTAGTATATTTATTGAAACTTGTGATTAAAATTATTTTAAGTTTGTGATATCTTTTATACAAAATTTTTTGGATATTATTATTTTTGGTATTATTGTAATGGATGCTCTTAAAAGAACCGGCGTGCGTTCTTCTTTCACACGTACTGCAAATGTTCTGAAAACAGAACTTGTGAAGAAAGATAGTGATATGAGGTTAGTTAAGGATAAATATACAAAATTACAAAACATACAAGCAGAATTAAATGACCTAGATACTAGAATTTTAGATTTGCTAACCGAAGATGGGTCAGCTACGGAACAAATTGTTTCCACTGAAATTGAAAATAGGGAAGCATATTGAGACGACTTCATTACTCTGACTTGTCAGTTTAATGAAAAATTTAAAATCCCGGATGGAATTCAGATAGACGCGAGGTCAGACGATGGGTTCAGCGTTACGGGTAATAATAAGATGAAGTCTTATAAGCTTCCGAAAATCGAATTAAAAAAATTCGACGGAGAATTAATTAATTGGCTACCGTTCTGGTCCCAGTTTCAAAAAATTCACGAGGACGCAGATTTACATGACAGTGATAAATTTTCTTATTTAGTTCAAAGTATGAAACAGGGGTCACGTGCTAAGGAATTTATTGACAGTTACCCGGTTACTTCGGATAATTATAAAAATGCAGTTATAGCGCTGACAGAGCGCTTTGGGAAGCCTGAGTTACTGATTGAGGTTTATGTAAGGGAATTGATTAAATTAATTATTTCTAATGTAAAAGCAGATAATAGAAATAAATTACCCCTTGATAAACTTTATGATAAAATTGAAGCTCAGTTAAGGGCTTTAGAATCATTGGGTCTAAAATCGAGTGAAAACACATCTTGGTTGTATCCGATGGTGGAATCGAGTCTTACCGAAGACGTTCTGAAAGCGTGGCAGAGAAGTTCGTTTTTTAATCAACCCGAAGGAACAGATCTTTCTCGCCTTACTAATTTGATGAAATTCTTAAAAGCTGAAGTTGAAGGTGAAGAGAGATTAAAACTGGCGCGCAGCGGTTTTGAAAATAACAATCGTCGAGAAGGATATCATGATAAAGTAAGAAGTGAGGTAAGGGATAAATTCAAAAAACCTAATATTCCTACTGCATCAAACTTCCTTACAATTAAAGAGCGTTCGTGCATTTTTTGTGATAAAAATCATGATAGTAAAAATTGTTACAAAGCCCGTTTATTAACTTTAGAGGAAAAAGTCGCTAAAGTTAAAGAGAAGAGGTGTTGTCTGAAGTGTTTGGAACCTAATCATGTAGCTAAATTCTGTAGACAATTTGTACGTTGTTATTCTTGTGGTAAACCTCATTTGATATCACTTTGCCCAGAAATGCATAAAAAAGGGGAACCGACAAAAGATAAGGCGGTAACAGAACATATACAAATGACCACTGCCAGACAAACTTGCACCGCAGAAGTAGCATTAATGACTTTGCAGATAAAAGTCGCGGGTGCGAATAAAGTGAAAAATGTCAGAGTACTTCTAGATTGCGGTTCGCAAAAATCATATATTTTAGAGTCTTTGGCAGTCGAGTTGGGTTTACCAATTATTTCTAAAGAAAGCATAGCTCATACTTTATTCGGGGGTGCTAGAACTGCTCCGAAATTGCATAACAAATATCGAGTAAAATTGTGTTCACTAAGTCAACCGAAGTATCCAGATTTAGAGTTTGATTTTTTGGACCAAGACGTAATCTGCAATGACATCCCGCGTTTACCTAGAGGACCAATATTAAGAGAATTGAAACGTAATAAAATTTGGTTATCTGATATGGGTGTAGATCATCCTAAAATTGAGATGCTTATAGGTAGCGATATATATGGGAAAATTCTCACGGGTCTAGTTAAGCAATTAAAAGGAGGATTGACCGCAGTTTGTACAAAGTTGGGTTGGGCTGTTTGCGGTGGATTGGATGATTTTTCGCCTCCTAAAGAGCAAAGGACTACAAATTTGTGTACGAATTTGGCTATCAGAGATTTCAAAATTTCTGATCTTTGGGAGTTAGAAACAATCGGAATATTAGATACGCAACAAAATTTTACTAAGGCTGCGGAAGAAGAAATGGCCCGGGAACAATTCTTAGATTCTCTTACTCGAAACGAAGAGGGTCGTTACTGTGTAGGTTTACCATGGTTGGGAACCAATGTAGAATTACCATCAAATCGTCATGTGGCCGAGAAGAGGCTTTTCAGTGTTTCCCGAAAACTTAAATCTTTAAATAAATTTGATGAATATAATAGGGTTTTTGACGAGTGGATGGCAGAGGGTGTCATTGAAGTAGTACCCGATGCAGAGCTAGAGAGGAAAGGACATTATCTTCCCCATCACCCAGTGTTTAAACCAGATAGTGCCACAACTAAGATAAGACCTGTTTTCGATGCGTCGTGCAAAGTAGGCAGAGCTCCCTCTCTCAATGACTGTTTATTTAAAGGACCAAATTTAATTGAAGAAATTCCTTCGATTTTGTTAAGATTTAGGGAAAAATGCATCGGGGTAACTTCCGATGTTAGACGTGCATTTTTACAAATAGCATTAAGAAAAGAAGATAGAGATTTTTTGAGATTTTTATGGTGGGAGAGGGATAATGTTATAAAAGTGTTCCGTCATACTAGGGTAGTCTTTGGGGTTACCTCCAGCCCATTTTTATTAGGAGCGGTTGTAAGATACCATTTGTCACAGGTGCCACCAGAAAAGATGTTTTTGGCTCAGAAAATAGATAAATCTTTGTACATAGATAATTGCGTAACATCCCTTGATAATCGGCAAGAACTCGAAGAGTTTATAAAATATTCTACTGAGGTTCTTGTCGAAGCGAAGATGGAGTTACGCATGTGGACCTGTAATTCAGTAGGGACAGATATCGGTGCAATATCACATGTTTTGGATACAGAATCCGTAGAGGATCCGGTATCAGTTTTAGGAATTATGTGGGACAGAAACGAAGATAACCTGCATATTAGTATTAAGAGTTCATCGATTTCAGAAAAATTGTCAAAAAGAGAGGTTTTGTCCCTAACACAGACTATATTTGACCCATTGGGTTTCCTGACGCCTGTTTTGTTGACTGCAAAGTTATTGCTTCAGGAAATTTGGACTATAAAAGTTGATTGGGATACCCCATTACCTGAAGAAATTAAAGCTAAATTTTTAAAGTGGTATGATAATTTGGGAATCCTTACGGATTTAAAATTGCCTCGGCGCATAGGGTTTGGAGATAGAAGCTCCTGGTCACTCCATGTTTTTTGTGACGCAAGTCAACACGCCTATGCGACCGTTATTTTTTTTAGATGTGAACACAATGGGGAAATAGTCGTAAGTTTAGTTATGGCTAAATCGAGAGTCGCACCATTAAAAAAGGTTACAATTCCAAGACTCGAACTTATGGCGTGTGTTTTAGGGGTGCGTCTTTCTAAATATGTTACCAAAGCTCTTTCGCTACAAGACTGCCCAAAATATTTTTGGACCGATTCCACCACCGCGATATCGTGGATTAAAAGAAATGATAGTTGGGGGACTTTCGTGAGCAATCGGGTGAAGGAAATTTGTGCTGTCACAGAAGTAAATCAGTGGTCTTACGTTCCGAGCTAACTAAATCCGGCAGATTTGCCTTCTCGCGGTTGCTCCCCTCTTCGGTTTATGGAAAACAAATGGTGGTATGGGCCTAGTTGGCTAAAAGAGCATAGAGACAACTGGCCAAAGCTAGAAATAGAGCCAGATGAGACTTTAGTTTTTTCTGAACGCAAGAAAGGAGTAAACGTAAATTTAAATATTATAAAGGATCCTAAAGAAATTAAATGGTATGAGAGATTTTCTAAATTTTCAAAGATGATAAGGGTTTTAAGTTGGGTAAAAAGGTTTAGCAGTAATTGTTTAAAACGAAACGTTAATAAAGAACCCTTTCTATCTGCTTATGAAATTCAGGAATCTAAGAACACACTTCTTTCACTTGTTCAGACGGAGAGTTTCTCAGAGACTAGAGACTCAGTTCATGGTCTTCTGACTGAGAGAGATCAGAGGGGCCTACTAAGGGTAAAGACTAAAATTATAGAACGTGATGATCATTATGCTTTTAGATATCCTATTTTGCTACCTTCCAAACATTACATTGTTCGCTGTTTAATAAGAGATTATCACTTGAAAAATTCCCATGCTGGTATTCAGACTCTTATGGTCATATTACGTGAAGAGTTTTGGATCATGGCTGCTAGACGCACTATTAGATCAGTAATAAAGAAGTGCATACCCTGTCAGAGATTTACAGTAAAGCCGCCAACTACTGCACCCATCCAATTGCCATTGGACAGAGTTCGTGATGCCTTTAGTTTTGAAATAACAGGAATCGATTTATGTGGCCCTCTGATTCTCAAAAATAAAATAAAAGCGTGGGTAGTTCTCTTCACTTGTGCCGTGTACCGATGTGTACACTTAGAACTTGTCACTTCTATAAGCACCGAGTACTTCATTCAAGCTCTTCGACGATTCATTGCACGGAGAGGCCGTCCTTCTATAATATACACGGACAATGGCACTAATTTTGTAGGAACGTCCACAGCACTGAAGAAAATTGATTGGAAAAAGGTAGTTTCTCATGAAACATTGAATCCCATACAGTGGAAATTTATTCCACCAACAGCTGCGTGGTGGGGCGGATGGTGGGAGCGACTAATCCGCACCACCAAAAATCTGCTGGTCAGAGTGCTAGGTCAAGAATCAGTAAATTATGAGGAATTGCTCACGATTATTTGTGACGTCGAAGACGTTATTAATTGTTAATAATGATTGTTAATAATGATTTAATAATGATTCACATTCTGTCAGACCTATTTCATGATATTTTGATATTTCCGTGATTATTTAATATGTGTTACTTTGATTGCTGCTCAGTAGAGGGCGTAACAAGTCCATAAAAATGTATATGGATGTACAGGTATTTTTTGTGTTCTCAGCGGTTTTTTCAGTTAGAATTTTGTTCTGTGAAATTGTAGAAGAAATGTAAAATATGAAAGTAAATAGAAGGGGCGAAGTATGTTGTGTAAGTCCCCTTGGTAATGTAATCCAGCCGTTTTTTCGTGGTTAATAGAAATAGTTTGTGAATGTGACTTCTTGGTGATCATTTATTTTTAGTGTCACTTAATTCTCATTAAAGAACAATGCAGGCTACCTCACGTAAGTATTTTTCTTGTCTCTGGTTAATTCTTTTATGAGCAGGTGAGAGAAGTGTGTGTTAATGAATTATTTAAAGTGAAATTTTCAGTATTAAAATAGAGAGTTGTCCCGTTTTCCCTTAATATTAAAACTGGTAGTTTTATTTAGTTTAAAGAAAATGTTTTCAGGCAGCAGTGGTTTACTTTTGGTTTTGATTTCTAGCTGTTCTTGTAACACTAGTAGAGGGTAAATCAGCCATGATCTGTTTAGACATGGAAGCAGAAGCACAAGCACAAGTAACACAGCTTCTGACGATTTTTCTTACTACACTTCTTCCACTTAAAATCCAATATCTCTGTCTTAAAACACACAATAATAATTGGGGGGCAGCATGAAAGTGGGACAAGTGAAAATATCGGATAATTAAAGCAGTTACTGGATGACTTTTGGGTAATAAGATTGGGTGCATTTGATCTTGAGTCAGATTTGAATGACGAAGACGTCCTCCCACCCTGAGTATTCATTCCTTATCAAGGAATGGAGATAGGTTCAAAAGTTTACTGTTGCGAGGTAAACACTTATTTGAAGTTAAACACCGAATTTCTGCACTAAAAGATGATATTTGAACTTGTTTAATTATGAACCTTGAAGCACACTGAATTTCTGAATTTATAAGATTACCGAAGTTTCTTTGAGAAACAGGTAAACGAGAATTCGCAAGAAATCTCAAACACCAAGCAATTACATGTTTTAAATTGGTAAATGACGATATCTGTGAAAGAATAGGCATTTCTTCATTTAACTGAGCAGTAGCACAAAAATAATTTTTTCTTTGCTCTCGTAAAGCTTCATCACACAAACCACTAAATGAGTGTGATTCTGGATTGGTGAAAGATGAATCACTTTCTGACGGAGATGATGCATCAGTTATGTTAGACTCCGATATTCCATTTAAAGGCTGACTTAACCAGTCAGGTCCATGAAGCCACAAGTCATTAGTCACAAATTGAGAAGGTAGTAACCCCCTTGTACCAAGATCAGCTGGATTGGAAGTTCCAGGAACATGATACCATTTCACTGAGGGAATAGTTGTTTGTATCTTAGAAACTCTATTGGCGACAAATGGTTGCCAGCGATAAGGTTCGGTTGACAGCCACGCTAGTGTTATGGTGGAATCTGTCCAAGCCATAGTGCTTTGGATTGGTAAGTGGATGTCCCTTAAAACCACTTCTAAAACATTAGCCAGTAATAATGCTGAACACAATTCTAAGCGCGGTAAAGATTGGGTCTTTAAGGGAGCAACTCTTGTCTTGGAGGTAAGTAAGGAGACACAAATGTCAGAATTTGACAAAATACAACGCACATAAACTGCAGCACAATATGCCTTTTCAGAGGCATCGCAGAATGCGTGCAACTCTATCTGAACACATGAGGGATTTAGCACACATCTTGGTATCTTCATTTGTTTAATAAGGTGCAGCTCTTTTCTAAATGAGATCCACATTTTATTGAGATCTTTAGGAATTGGTTCATCCCACGTAAGCCTATGCTTCCACAATTCTTGAAGTAATATTTTCAGAAATATGGCGAAATTAAGCCCAAGGGATCAAACATACGAGAAACTTCAGATAATATTTCTCTTTTGCTATTATCTACCTTCTCTTCCATCGGCAGTACCGAGAAACTAAAACTGTCTGTTTTTGGATTCCAGTTGATACTGAGGACCTTCACTTCACTTTCCGAATCAATGGGTATCATCTGCTGCTCTTCAGACGATTCTTCAACAATTGTAGAAACATTAGACTTCCACTTTCTCAGATTAAATCCCCCATGGTTCATCATTTTCTTTAGTTGATTAACAAGCTCAACTGCTTGTTCCTCCGATGCAGCGCCAGATGAAAGATCATCAACGTAAAAGTCATTCAAAGCAGCATGAGAGGCTAAAGGATAATTATCCTTTTCGTCTAATGCTAGTTGTTGCATTGCTCTAGTAGAAAGAAATGGGGCGCAAGCTGTCCCATAAGTGACGGTGAGCAGTCGAAATTCAAGTACTGTGTTTTCAGGAGTATTTCGCCAAAGAATTCGTTGCCAATTGATATCATCACGATGTACCTTAACTTGACGAAACATTTTTTCTACATCGGCACATACGGCCACTAAAAAAGTTCTAAAACGAAGTAGAATAGGGTATAAATCTTGTTGTACGCGTGGACCTATCATCAGTAAATCGTTAAGTGAAAATCCAGTGGATGACTTAGATGAAGCATCGAACACTACACTAGTTTTGTAGTGCTACTAGATTCTCTTAAGACAGCATGATGCGGGAGGTAATATGCCTCTTTTATAGCATACTCTGATTGAGGAACAAGTTCCATATGTCCTAGCTCCTGATATTCTTCCATAAATTGTCTGTACTGTTCATATTTCACAGGGTTAGAAGTTAATGAACGTTCCAAAGATTTTAATCTAAGTAAGGCTGACGGTCTAGAATCACCTAATTGTGATGGCGAAGAATGGAAAGGCAATTTCACAATATACCTTCCAGTTTCATCTCTGGAATGATTTGATACGAAATGTTCCTCACATGCCTTTTCGGCAGTTGTTTGCAAATCGGCGGTCGGAACGGAGTCCAGTTCCCAGAACTTATTTATTAGTTGCTCGTTGACTAAATTAATATTGTTCACATGAATTGTAGGCGATTCTTCAGGTGCAGGAACATTACCTGCAATGATCCAACCGAGGTCTGAACGAATAGCAAAAGGCTTTCCTTCACCCGATGATAGCATTTGACCCTTTAACATAGGTAATGCAATATTAACACCAAGCAGAATGTCAACTGTAGAACTTTTATAAAATGTTGGGTCCGCTAACTTTAAATCACCAAAGTGTTCAGACCAGGCAGAATCCAAACTAACATGAGGAAGTTGACCAATAATTTTTTGTACTGCATAAACAGATGTAGAAAAATAAGAATTGGATGGGAAATGGGGAGAAAAACTAATTCGTGAAACACCATTGGTATAGGTATCCGAAGCACCTAAACAAGAAATTAACACATTTGCTCTCTTTTTTGGTAGACCAAGCCTTCTAACACAATCATTTGTGATTAAACAGGCTTGACTGCCTGGATCAAGAAGAGCTCGACACAATTGAACTCCTCCTTTAGAATCATTCACCTTTATGATTGCTGTACAGAGTAGCACTTGGGCATCTGAGCCAAAATTAGAACAACATGAAGTAATACTAGAGTTTTTCACAACTTCACTAACTGAATTAGAATCACTATTGGAACCGATAGAAGCAGCAGGTTGAAACACCTTAGCTGTTGCAGATAAACTACTAGCATTTGATGAATTCGTCACTGATTGATCACGATCAAATCTTGGCTCAAAATTATTCTCAAAATGTAATAAAGTATGATGAGATTGTTTACATTTGTGACACCTAGCCGTACTTTTACAATTTGATTTACGATGAAATGGAGTTAAACAATTAAAACAAACATTATTAGACCTCACAAAATTCACTCGTTTATTTACGGATAACTTTAAGAACGAATCACATTTATTTAATGAATGAGAACCCTTACAAAAAATACACTGAGTTTGAAATCCTGAAGCTAACAATGTCACACTTTTAGAAACATTCTTTTTTACTGCCTGATTACCTGAAACAATTGATCTGGCATGATTAGAAAGAAATTCCAGCAGATCGTTTAAATTTGGAAGTTCATCGCCCTTTAACGATCTTTCCCACCAACTTCTAGTAATTGGATCCAACTTAAATTGCACGATAAACATAAGCATGGTGTCTGCTGCGTCCTCGATTTTTAAATCTAAAGTTTCTAACAATCTAACGTACTCTTTAGTCGAATCAACTAAATTTAAAATGTGAGCATGCGATTCGTTATTTAATTGAGGCATGTTTAAGAGTTTCTTCATCAAAGAACACAAAATTTCGCGTTTATGAAAATACCTTTGTGTCAAAAGGTCCCAAGCTATTTTGAAATTTTCATCAGTGATCGAAAGTGAATGCACTATTTTTTGTGCATCATTCCTTAAAACTCCCTTAAGATATTGTAGCTTCTGAGCCCCTGATAGTTTTTGATTATCTATAACAGCAGCTTTAAACAAATCGGAAAATGTCAACCATTCATCTATAATTCCCGAAAAAATTGGAAGTGATAACGTAGGTAATTTAATCTCATTAGAATTAGAATTAGAATTAGAATTGACATTGTTTATCTCATTCCTTTTATCACTACTCTTTAAATTGATTCTATCAATAGTAGCCAACATTTCATCTAAAGTTTCAAAAAGTTCTTCCCTTTCATTACTAAATTTCTCAATCTCATCATCCTTACATAACCCAAAAATATTACTGAAAATAGTTTTTAATTCCTCTCCTATATCACTAAATCTGTTTCGAATTACGTTTAATTTAGCTGAATCTAAACTATCCAATTCTTCCGTAGTTTTATTCTTTAATCGGGTAAGAGCCGATTTTGCAACCTTTTTTTGATTTAAAAATGCTTTGATATCCATAATGAATTACAATAAACAAAATACAGAAATACAATCTCAAACACAGAAATGAAAAATCAAAAATATTCCTTAAAACTGAACTAATGAATGAATAACAAACACAATATGAAACGAATAATACGAATTCGGATAAACAACAACATGAAATAAAGAATAAAACGAGTCAAAACCACTCACTTATTGTTTGAAATATCCAAGACAAGAAAAGATTAATTCCTCATTATCACATGAAGTGACATTGCGCAATAATAGAACACTTACAAAGCAGAAAAACGAAAGTGAAGTACCTTATAAATTCACACCTCACGCTCAAGACGGACCATATGTTGGATTCAACTGATTGAACTTAATTTCTTTATGGACTGTAAGCTGGATTTGATAAACACAAAAAATTCGTCGTTCTGCTTGGTAAAAGGTATTTAATCTGTACTAAAATTGAATGAATCACATTGCTTTGCCCGACACATTTCAGGCGAATAATTCACAACAACACGTCGAGTCTTACATGCTCAACTGAGAATAAAAAAGGAAAAGAAAAATTTATTATCCCTACGCAGAGGGAAAAATAGTGTACCGGTTTATATCTTCCCTGCGCAGAGGGAAAAGGGTTAGAAACATTTATTTTTCTTTCGCTTTAAAATGAAATGGAATTTTAAGAACTAAACAAAATGAATTTTTGACCCTGGTTTCCTAATACAATAAATGTTTTTTACAATGTCCTGTACCAATCCACTGTAAAAATCATTTATTGTATAAGATTATTGTATTTGGTTATTAATAGAGCCCGTATAGTACCTAAGTGTTAAACAATGATATTTTTAACTCTCTCAAATCTTCTTTTTTTTTTTTTTTTTTTGAGAAAAATTATTTTTACTTTAAAAAATTTAAAAGTAACTATTCAAATATAAAAAATTATGGTTTATTGAAATTTAACAAATACAGTCAAACCTCGTTATACCGCCATTATCCGTTCAAGAAATTTTTGGCGCTATAACGAGTTTGGCGGTATATCGAATTAAAATACAATAAAAATTAATTTTCATACTATTATACTAATATTATTATTATTATAAAAATAAATATCAGTAATGCCTTTTTATTAAATTATCCAATGGTATATAGTATATTATAATAGTATAAATTAATATAATATAATTAATATACATAATATAATTAATGCTACATGATTCAAAATTATCCAATTAATGTATGAAATTAACATGCACTTACCTCTTTATATAGTCAATTTTAGATAAAGTAGATAATTATGCACATAACAGACACACACATACATTAAATATCACACTGAATTATTTTACTTTAATTATCTTTTACAGGAAAATATTTTAATATGCTAGTTTGAGTTTTCCTTTCAATATTGATTTTTTCAATATCTTTTTCTACAACTAAAAGATTGTTCATCATTTTTTTATCAGTTGCATGTTTTTCTAAGAAAATTCTTATTTTCCCAATGCAATTTTTAACTTCATCAGATGTAACATGCGGCGTTTCAGCTTCTTCAGCTTCGCTGTCAGATGAATTTTCATTTTCATTTTGATTGGCAACAATTTCTTCGATTCTCAAATCTTCAAATGTTGAAACACTTTTGTCTATATTAATGTACTCAATTGCCGATAGAGGATGCTCAATTTCTGTTAATTTGTGTATTTCGTCTTGTAGTTCCTGAAGTGCTGTACTGTTTTGTTTTTTAGTAGATCCTTCAGGTTTAATCAATCCAGTATGTTTCCAGCAGTTAACAATAGTTTCTGATGAAATTTCATCCCATGCTTTTTTTATCATGCGAATAGCATCATGTAAAAGGATTGGAGAAAAATCATCTTTACTGATTTTTTCAATGATATGGCGGACGTGATACTTTCGATAATGAGCTTTGAATGAGTTTATTATACCGGCATCCAAAGGTTGCAAAAATCCAGTACAGTCAGGAGGTAAAAATTCAATGCGGATATTACTCATTGGATATGCTTTGTGACAAGGGGCATTATCCAAAATCAATAAAATATGGCGTTTGCTTCTTTTCATTTCTATGTTGAAATTCGCTAACCATTTTTTAAATAATGCTGAAGTCATCCACGCTTTGTTATTATTCTCATAATCTACATAAAGAGCAGGATTAAAATTTTTAAAACATCGTGGCTTAGCTGATTTTCCAATCACTGTCATAGTTCTTTTATCAGATCCATCACTATTCGTACAGAACACAAGAGACACAGGATCTTTTTTTTTTTTTTAATCCTTTAGCAATTAGCAGGCCCACTCGAAATTGTTTTATCTGGCTGCAAGCGGTTAAAAAGGCCACTTTTATCCATATTGTAAACGTCCTCTTGTTTATATTCTAAAATCAGCGCACTCAGTTTTTTGCGACCATTTGACACAATATCTTCATCAACACCTGCAGTTTCACCACTTCGTATGTACTGAGAGAATCCTCGTCGCTTTTTAAATCTGTTCAACCAGCCACTACTGTATTCGAAATCTGTAATATTCATTTGCTGGCCAAGAACTTTTGCCTGCTCTCTGATGACATCTCCGTTGATAGTGGCATTTTTAGCACTCATTTGTTGTATCCATGTGCAAAGGGCATCCTCTAAGTCTTCATGTTTCGCGGTTTTCAGTCTTTTTACAGATGATTGCAGTTCGTTGGTGTTAATCCATTTTTCTGTATTCATCAAAATGTCTCCGATGCAGCGCCTGCTAACAGGCTTTTTCCAGAGTGTAGAAAAATGATTGGAGATGTGTTGCTGCGATACATTCACATTTCTTTCTTTATATTCACAAATTTCCCGCTTTTCTGAAATTGATAAAACTGCTCTTTTCGCCATAATGAGTTAAAATAAAGAGACAGAATGATATTTTACAGATTTAGCTGGTGAATTCTTCGATGTTTCAATCAACGTCCGACCAAAATTTTGAATGAGAGATTTTGCACTGCACACCGTTTTCTTTCTAAGAAATCGACATAAAGTACAGGGAGAAGTTATTTTTTACATTGTTCTCACCTGAGAGAGGAGAGACCCTTTCAGCCAATGGCGTGCCATGCCTTGTTTTCTCCCCGCTCCAGAAGCGGATTGGATCACGTGACTCGCCAGTCTGAATCAGAAGTTTTACTTGCTCGGCACTCAGTGCGCGTTATTTTTCTTCTCCCAATGACAAGTAGAATGGGTAGCAGGTGCATTTTGGCAGGTGTTGAGAACAATATAAATTCTTTGCTATTCAATAAAGTTTGAATTGAGCTTGAAAACATCTAGACACATGAAAAGGAAGTGTCCTTTGAAATTCTAACAAAAAATTTAAAAAAGAAAGATATGCAAAGAAAATACAGTAATTTCTAGACATTTTTTTTTGGCGGTATATCGAGTTGGCGCTTTAACGGATACATTACATTGAAATTCCTATTTGGCAGATTTGTTCATAGACGCAATTGGCGGTTAAACGGAATTGGCGCTATTTCGAGATGGCACTAAATCGGGGTTTGACTGTATATCATTTACTGAAATCTAATGAATATAGCTATTTATATTTTGCATATTATAAATATGACAGTAGGCTATTGAAGAAATTTTGAAGACATCTAGAAAATGCCATTATAATAAGATTAAATAGACATAAAACTTTCCAAGGTTTTTTTGCTTTTTAATCATAAATTGTTTCGGACAAGCAGCCAGGGCCGTGTGAAGAGGAGGGGGGCGAAGGGGGCTATAGTCCCGGGCACGGAAATTGAGGGGGCGCTAAATTTATACTACCAACCACAGTTTTATTTATTTATTCATTCATTTTTTAGCCATCAATCATTTTACGGGGAATTTCCAAAACATCATGACATGATTTCTCTAAGAAATAAGTGCAATTTTCTCATATTATTTAGTTGTTTGGAATTTCTGAATTAAAATTAAATCTTTTAAAGTTCCAAATTAAACGCGAAATATTTATTCAATAGAATTTATTTCTGTTTCTGCACTTTATCAATTTTTTTTTAATCTGTCACAAACAGAAGTAATGAAGGCGGATGGGGGCGCCAAATTAAAAATTTGCCCCAGGCGCAGTTTTCTCTTCTCACGGTTCTGCAAGTAGCTTTTATTTTTAAATTTGAAGAATGAAACTAATGTTCAAAATAAAAGTCTCAGCAATGGTTTATAGTCATAAAGCTTTAAATAATTTTTTTTCTTGTTTTATTACTAAATTTTGAAACATAAATAAACTGATATGGTAAATGTAAAGATATATACTATCATTACTACATGCATGCAGATAACAAAAATATTACAAAATAAAGATAAAATAATAATTAATGTAAAGTGCTATTATTAGGATGCCAGACTCGAACGTGTTAAAAAGGGCATCTGAAAAGATAAAATTATGCTGTAACAATTAAAATCTAAGTAGTACCTTTTTTATGAATGTCAGGTGGAGGAGGCTTGATAGGAGGTGTTTTGCCAGTTTTCTTATCAATTTTAGGAGAAAACTCAGGAACATTTTTATCTGTAGATTTCAAACTAGCTCTAGATACCAAAGCAGAGGAGGGTTTTTCTGGTCGTTCTGGCTTCTTTTGCTAAATAAAGTAATTAAAACAAAATGTAGCATTCTTATTACGAATTTTATAATAAACATCAAATCAAAAATAGAATAAAATAAGTTTTTAACAAGCATTTTACATTTAATATATTTAGTTGTAATGATGAAAGAATAAATATAAATGTAAAACTATTTTTAAATTTTGACTATTTTTCGATTATTAAAAAAATAATAAGATTTCTTTTTAAGAGAAACACTTCCTTTATTTAAGAAATAAGAATTTAAGATAAAAATAAGAATAATGATACATACAACAAGTTAAGAATTATATAGAATAAAGCTGACTTTCCTTACACATACATAAAAAAGTTGGTAAACTAAAGCAGCTGTACATTAATCTCCAATTATCACACACATTTTAAAACTTAACAAAATAAAATAATTAATGCAGAGTATGTTTTTATGGGATGAAATTTTGTAAGGGGGGGGGGGCTAAATAGGCTCCAAATTTTGCCTGGATCAACTCCTGAAAACTTTAATAAAAAAAAAGAAAATTAATATACAAGCAGGCATAGAGAATTCAAGAATTTAAATTGAACCTTCACAGAGAGCAATTTAGTTCATTTTATAAAGTTAGGCAGATTTCTCAAAATAAATAAGATAAAAATAAGAATAATGATACGTACAAAAAGAATTACATAGACATAATAAAAGAAATGTGTTTTTAACACTTTCCAACATAGATGAAGAGTGTTTATGAATTCGCTTTGTCTGCCTGTCTATCTGTCCATGCTCTAACTTGCATAAATATACTCAGATTACCATGCAAATGTTATCGAGATTTACTATGACATGTTCAATATTGAAAATGAAGTGTGTAGCATTTATAGTTTGTTTACACGGACACTCAAAATAATTACATTACATTACGATCTATTGGGAAAAGTTGTTTATGGCCTAATTAAACGATGTTACACTATTTTAAACATATAGAAATTGATATATAACAGTGAGGTGCACTACAAGATGCTTACTATAGACTATTCTGTGCATAGCAATCATCGATCATTTACAGGGACATACAAAAGAATTCAGTAATAGTACTGTCTATGAACAATAATTGCTGAAGTGTTTTTTCAGTTTTTGTACGTGTTTTTAAATTTAACCCATTTTTTTAATATTACTTGGTGTGTACAAATTCTACAGTTCATATATAGGGCTGCACAAAATCTCTCCAAAAATTTCCATTTATTGACAAATTGCTGAAGGGGAATTTTCAAATATGCTATACGTCTCCTAACTGAACTTAATTTCAGCATACTATATAGTATAGATACAAATCTATAGTCACAGGGATGCACAAAAGAATTCGGATATTTTTCCCACTATTTAAGGTAACTGCAGAAATTGGGATTTCAAATGTGTTGTGTTTTAGAAATTGTTTTTATTTAGATATCATTTTTCACCTTGTTAGATAGTGAAGTTTTGTTAAAGTATTCTGAATGTGTTGGAAAGTGTTTCATAATCTATGCTCAACCTATGATTTAATTTTTTTTTTTTTAATAGCATTAGAATAGCAATTAAGTTTCTATATAATTGGCTTCATTTTAATACAGCAGACTCAAACAAATAAAAGAAAATTGAGAGAGGAAAAAAAAGGGGGGGAGAGGGGTAAACTCACTTCTTCTGCTACTTTGATGAGCTGAACAAAATTATCTGGAAACACTCCTGTCTTATTATTTAGCTCGCCTTTCCACCATCCTTTGTCTTCCACTTCTTTTGATATCACAGTAATGATATCACCTTCTTTCAATGTTAATTCGTCTTCATTAAGGGCGGTATAAGGATAAATTGCTCGAGCTTGCTCCCGAACTGTAAATGCATCAAGTTAAGTAAATTCTTATACAGATATAATTAGCATGAAAACATACACACTTCATATGAATAAAAATTATATGAATAAAAGCCTTTATAATGATAATTTTTTATAATAATAAATTTGATTAACACTAAAAACACTTTGCATTAGTTTTTTTTTTCTTTTTATTTACTTTTTTTTAAAATCAAAAAAACTTTTTTTTTCGATAACTTAACTATAATATATTAGCAGAACTCATTTTCAGATAATTATCAATGTAGAAAAAAATATTAAAGAATATTTCTTCTTTTAAATAAACCAGAAGTAGATGCCCTCACTAAGCTAGGATGATAAATGTCACCACTTACTAGGTGGCTCAGATTAGAAAAACCCCGAGTAGGTTTCCTGTTTTCGAAGGTTCCAAAACTTGTAGGCAGGGAACTTCGTCCGTAGGAGCAGAAGGACAAAAGACTGTGATAATTCTCGGAATGACCGATTAAACAGGTGAAAATTGACAAGAAAAGAAAATGCCTGACATCCCTAAAATAATGTCGACTGACCAGTTACCCTGGCAACAGGACTGAGTCGAGACCAGTTCCAGAGTCTTTCTTATCTCAATCACAAAGCAAGTGATAACTTAACTATTCCACCTTATCTTTATTTTTAGGTAATTTATTAGAGCCTCATAGTTATTTGAAAATATAACTTTTCATTATTGCAGCAAATAAATGTTTATTGTTATGTCAAGCATTATAATTTGTTATTATAAGATAGGTTTTTTTTTTTTTAAACTAAGGGGGAAGGGGGATTAAAAAAAGAACCAAAATGGTACATATTGGTTTGGTATTTGACATTTTCATCAGATCAAAATAATAAATTTTGAGAGCACAATAAAATATTTCAATATCTTTTATTTATCGACTAGCATACCACCCAACATTGTTGGAATTACCTTAAATACAACTAAAATTACCTTAAATATGATACACAAACGAACCTAGTGTGGGACAAAGATGAGGGGTTGTATCAAATATCTGTTGATTAGTGCCAAGATAGCGTACACAATATTGCACATACTACTGTATTTGGATACAACCTCTCATATTTTTGCTTCCTTTTGGGAACAACGGATTTCGAGCTTTATCAACGATAATTTTCAAGCTATGATTTTGAGACTTTCACAAAAATTGCTCTATATACTTAGCTAATACATTATGCATATTATGTTTTGATTGCATTCGCGCATGCACACAGAATTTTTTAGTAAACCTGCTCATTTTTAATCCAATTTTTATTATTTTTTAATTCTGATTGCAGAGTATTATGTACAATGTTGTTTGTCTTATTTTCTGAAAAGAACTTTTTTTTATATTAAGAACTCTGGAAATTATAAGCAAAAAACTAGGCGAAATTTGTGACTGTTTTTATAAAAACCTTCATTTCTCTACGAGTATACATGCTATCCTCATAAAAATGAACACAGTATATTACAATAAGTCACTTATTAATAATCTCGAGTTTGAACGCCTTTGATACATTAGTTTTTACAGGGTTATTCAAAAGATATTCGTTCTTTTTCAATTTGTTGACAGTCCCTTATGGGGTTTCATGAAAAAATCTTCGCGGAAATATATAACCTATACTATACTGTTTACACACCTGCAGTTTCAGGTTAATTCCTCATGCATTTTTCTAGATAGTTAACAAAACGTCTAAAATCGCAAATGACAGGTCACCTTTGGCAATATAGTGTATATTATGATCACTTTTTAGTAGAAGTGCACTAAATGACCAGAGTACATTAATTAATTAGGACTTGTATGTCAGGGAAGAATTAAATTACATAAACCATCTTGAAATAAGTACTCAGAGCTTCCAAGCAACTTTAAATAATGCTAACAAAGCCAATTTATTAAAACGAAATATACATATATCATATAATAAGTACTTTAAAAGAAAATGCAGTGGGCATTATTAGTGTAGTTTTAGGTCTTTTTTAGGGGTACTTTAGAAAAAATGAAGAATAGAGATAAAATGTATATAACCACCTGGTTTAGGTGGAAGGCGAGGTGCAGTAGGGTCTACATTTTTCTTACTGAGAGATCCCTAGAAAAAATAGAAATTATGACTTATTAGAAACAAAAATTATTCACTCTTAAGAATGAAAGAAAGTTACCAATGTAAAATTATTTTATAAACAAATGTCCAAATGTCATGAAGTCTTTAAAAATCTTAAATCACCTATTTTGTTTCATAAAAAATAAATTTTCATCTTTAAAACTTTTTAAAAAGATTAATTGTTACTATAAAAACAGACATGTAATTAATTTTTTTTTTTCTGCATTTACTGACACCTTGAGAAATTTGACAAATATTACAATTGTGATAAAAAAAAACTAAAAATAATTGCCATATTATGCATAAACTATAAAACAGAGGAATGAATATCATAACAATATGTTCTCATTTTATGACAATTGGCTATGTTCTCATTTTATGACAATTGGCTATGTTTAAAAAACTGCCCAGCATGGGCAATTTGTTCTGAAGCGACTAGATATGAATTTAATGTTAGGAGTTCCAAACTTTAAACACCTTCATAATTCCTAACTTACTTTGACTGTGTGTGAATGACTTCTCATTTGGTATCCTAAGGTAAAATATACCAAAAAAGCCAAACATAATGACAAAATTGGGTGTTTGTATTGAAAATTTCAGAGTTTGGTACAAATTCACTATGAAGACAATTCCTAACCTTATTTTTATAACATAAATTGAAAAAAGACCTTATTTCCAATCAAATGGCTATAACCGTTTTTTTTTTTTTTTTTTTTTTTTTTTTTCTGGGACAATGTTTTAAAAGTTAGATATACATAGATCATTCCTCACTAATATGCAAAATTTAGGTCCCAAAGCATTTCTGACACTGATGCATTATTTTTAATGATATTTTTTTGTAAAATGAAAGAAAACACTTCACTGTTCATGTAAGGCTTCACTGCTTCCCAAGAAAGACATGATTTAATCTACTCAATTGCAGAGCAACATATGCACTCAAAGTGCAAAAATCTTACTCTTGTGGCTGTCTAAAAGCCTGAATAACCAACTTTAGCACATCATTCTATCTTATTCTCTATTATAATCTGACAATTTTGTTTCAAACATATAGTTAGACTTCTTACTAGCAGTTAAATTTTAGATCAGCTGGTCTAAGATAAATCCTATAATATATGTGTCCTACACTTTTCTTCTCAGTCTCTTCCTAAAAATTAAAATTGCTTCCAGGTGAGAGAAGTCCATTCTTCAGAAAACCGTAAGGTGTGTGTCAGCATTTGCTTCCATCAAGAAATCCAGTGCATACCAATAGCTTAAGCTTATTTATTAAAATGTATTCCAAATGGAGTCTGTTTATCATGTTTTATCATCTTATGCATTACTAGTAAGTGATATTTTAGTGTAACATTAAGCACTAGTATTCTTAGCTTACAAAGTCATGTTACTGACAGATCAATTGAATAGAATTTATTCCAGTATATGTACAAAAATCTCACTCATGTGGTTATTTTGCCAAGGGAATGGGGGTTAATACATCTCATAAATATAATTCTAACCAGTAATTTTATTTAATAGTATGTTACTTTTATTTTGTTTGCATTTGTTTAAACTCTTTTCTAAAGTAAAATTTCTGGTGCAGAACACATTTTATCTAATCTAGCAATAAAATAGCTGGATCGCAATGTGTGTGAGATATTAATTCACTTTTCCATGTAGTGTTCCTGTGCATTATATATATATATATATATTTTAACTTTATTTCAGAAGACTACATAATATTGTATGGAATAAATTTACTTAAAATAGATTTTTCATGCAATATGGATTATTCTTTTCTTACTCTTTGGCCTCGTTGTTTGAGAAAATTTAAAAATTAATGAACTAGGTATCTAGTTGCATGATCGTTGCAATTATATACTTGATAAGTAAGGCAAACAGAAGTCTAAAATTATGAAATCATAAAATTTTCATGAAAAATAAAAAATAAAAATTTTAGTTTGAAATTTGTACATTAGTGAAGAATGGCCCACGTGCAGATATTACCTTTTTATCAACAGAATCTGTTATTTTTGGTGAATCAGCTGCATCATCACTGGTACACTTTACATCATGTTTAGTTGCGGGAGAATGAGTTAAATCTGTAAGGTATGTTAAACATTAAAAATAAACACACACTAGATAAAAAATAATAAAATAAAGAGCAATTCTACATATCTATAAATTTATTCAAATGCACAGCACTGTGTACATTTAAAAAGTTATAAGCTGATAATAAGAAAACCAAAATTTGTAATGAATTCAGTAAATGAGCCTTTTACAAGATTTGTTATACCTAGAATATGGTATTACCTGTCATTAATCTCTCCTTTATTTTATTATTAATGAACTTAAATTTGTAGCATATAATAACCCTGGATTTTAATTAAACCTTTTAAAGACAAATTGGATATAGTGTTCAAACACATTTAAAAAAAAATAAACAAATAAAAATTTTTAACAGATAAACTTTCAGAGATTATGAGCAATGATACTTTCACTGAAGATGGAAAATATAAGGAAATAAAATCACCTTTTATTCTTAAGTATGGATTAAAAAAAAAGATTTTACTTCAGTATATTTCTAAGATTAAATTTTGAGATTACATTAAATTGACAGCAAGAACAATCATGCAAATTCAGTCGAGTCTTATTTAGACTGATTATTTTTCAGCAGAAAGCACTAATAAACCCCATATTTGACAGTTTAGCATTTTGATTGGACTACCATTTGCACAATTAATTGGAACAATTGAAAAGAAAAAAATAGAGTGTAAGGAATATACTCAATTTGAATACAGAGATACACAGAAACAAACTGAAGCCTGACTGTAAAACAGGATGTGAATGAAAATCAGCAGGACATACTAGATTAACATATTCCCTTCAATTGTCACAATTTATACAGTCAATTCTCAGAGTGTCAAAAATCTGCACATTATTTGTAATGTAAACAAAGTAAATTTCAGTTAAGGTTAAAAAAAAAAAAAAAAAAAAATCAAGATAAGGTGATTTGATAGGTTGATTCTAAGCTGGATGACTTGTGCTAATAAAGCAAGAATCACTCAGCATCTCTTTGATGAAGAAATTGAAAAATTAAATGGTTTAATGCGATCTTCAGAGCACCCATCAAGTATTGAGTCAGGGGAAGAAGGAGAAAATTATATTTTTTTATGGGGAACAAGAGGAGATAAATATTTGAATTTTCTAATGACATAGACTTTTATGAATGAACAAGAACTGCTGACTGATTGCAGGATGCAAGAAAAGACATTTTAAAAAATAAATTGAAAATTCTTGATCAAACTACTAATGATCAAATACTTGACAATTTTAAATATTGATATAATTTATTATTATTTGCAACATATAGTTATTTCATAGAGATGCCACTAATCTGGTAATGTTTTAAACTGTAAACAAAGCAATGATTTGAAATTCACAAAACCCCTGGTTTGATGCTATGTGGATTTTTGAGAGTATACTGTTCAGAGTTACTGTATTGCAAAAAGTTCCCATCATGTTTTGCAATTATTTTACACATATGATGCTTAATTGCATGCTTTTATCAGAATTTCAATATACAGTAGACTCCCTTAAATCTGCATAGCTTAAAACCAGATGTTGTGAGGATTTTAGAATTTTGCAGATTTCTGGTAACTGTTTGTTTACATTTTTAAACAATAATTTGAATTTAATAATGCATTTGAAATTATAATGAATGCTTACAATAAAGTAAAATAATAAAAATTAAGAAAATCTAATTTTTTTCTTTAATATTAAAAGTAAAGGTAAAATGTAAATAATTAATAATGCATAACTAAATATGTGCAATGATGAGATAATTTTTTTCTTGAATTATTCGGTGAAACTCTCCATATAAATATGCCAAATAATTCACATCAAAATCTTAAAATAACAAAGTTTTATTTCATGTTTAGCCATACTTAATAACCAAAAAGCTTGATTAATACATAAATGTATTTGGTAAAAAGATAGTGATCGCCACTGATATCAGCACTATCTTGAAATTTTTCAGAAATAAATTTATGCTTCCTTCATGAGAAAACATGAGTTCAATCATATTAACTAGAATTCCATATTAAAATGTGTACAGAATGAAACTTAAATTTTTCACCTACATCTTAACTGTAAGTTTCGTTGTTTATATCTGAAACAATGTGCAGATCTTAGAGTTGCAAGTTTGAGGGAGTCTACTGTATTTCATTTTAAAGACAATTTTGAACTTTCTTATCTTTCCACCTTTAATAACAGAAGCAGTTTTAATGGGAAAGTAAATGCATATTATTAATAACCAAAAAGCTTGATTAATACATAAATGTTTGTTATGCCTATGTCAATAGGCAATAATATATGTTGTGTCATTTCTGTTTATCCATTTATAGAACAAAATATTTCCATGTATCAGTATATTCGCCTTTTGATATATAACCTTAAAACATAACAAAGGTACAAAACATATTGGCAAGTAAATATTGATTGTTTTCAAAATATCTTGATTCTATATATTGGAAACTTCCTATTACACATTTTCACTTCAAAATGCATTTAGTTTAATACACTATGTTACATAATCTTACATGAAGAAATACTTTTCACTCTGCTTTTTACATTTCATGAGGGGTGATTGTGGGTTGATGAAAAAATACCTGAAATTTTAGCGAGAAAACATTTCCGTATGGAGAGAGGGGGCAGGGAACATATAATTTATTACAAGGGAGGTCAAATTATGAAATATATGAATTTAAATTATGTTTAGCAATCATAGAAAATTGATATTTTAGTCTTATTTTATGAATTTAACTTATCAGAAAAACCGGAATTTCATTTCAGTACTAAAAATGAAAAAAATACCTGAACTCAGGTATATAACCTGAACACAATCACTCTGTCATAATTACTGTCTTTAACACTTTGTCTGCCACATGACTTGCTTGCAGTAAAATACTCTTTTCTTTCCCATAACATAGTGATAGTTATACATGTACAACTGGCAGTCATTTCAAAAATTTGCTTCTTGGCAGATAGACTGCCAGCTCTCATTTACATTGTTCAGTTCATGAGACCCTTGGCCAGTTCCACATATAAGCTATTACTATGGGATAGGTGTCAACTGTCAGCAAATAGTGCAATTGACTAACAGCAGTCTATCGACAAGAGTTAAGCTCATTTCATGCTTCAACATAACTTGTTTGTCACAATTTAGATTTATAATTTATTAAATATAATCACAATATATATTTTTTTTTTCCCCAAATAGGAAAAATGTTATCCAAGGATGACATTGCAAAGCATCACCTAAATGAAAAATTTGCTATTGGGAACATTTGATCCCTGATAAGGAAAAAGTACCTTCAGATTATATCAATATTTAATTATCTAGAATACTATGACCATCACAAAGTTTTCTTCTACATCATTCTAATTTATTAATTTATAATAGTCCTAACAGTTTTAACACAGAGTTACAATGATCAGTGAATAAAAACACAGAACAATAGTATCCCCTATTGAGTATTAAATTTAAAATGAAATAAACATATATATTTTTAATCATTAATCTCAACTATAAAATTTAGTGCATTTCTACACAGTAGAAAGTAAGATACAGCTATAATGTTCATCGCAAAAAGCATAGGGCTAATATTCTGTAATTGAATACACAGCCAAAGTTGACGTCTAGCAAACCACAGTCGATAAATTGCATCAATTGATTATGGACCCAATAATGAATCTTTCTCCAAGCATATAACAGCAGCTAACCTGAAAGCCAAAATTAAATCGGTATAGATTTTCAGAAAAAAGCAACTTGCATATAAAATTTGGTACAAATCTGTTCATTAAATGTTGAGATATACATAGATATCACAGAAATCTTGTAAAACACAGCATAGCAACACCACTTGATGGGCTATATACACCAAAATATAATCTGCACTAATTTATGTAATTTATGTCAGTCTAACTGAAAATGAAGTTTGATGAAATTCTGCATGCTAGTTCTTGAGATACAGCTATCACAGTAATCATGCAAAACAGCATAGCAGTCCCCTGTTGGGTAATATACACTAAAATAAATTCAGCATCAATTTATGTCATGGTCTAACTAAATCTGAAGTTTGATAAAACTCCATCTGTTAATTCTTGAGATATAACCTTCATGGAAATCATGAAAAATACAGCACAGCAGCACCACCTGTTGAGTGGTATACACCCAAACCTAATCAGCACCAATTCATGTCCAGATCAAACAGAATATAAAGTTTGATGAAATTAGATCATGCATTAGTTCTTGATATACTGTAGCCACAGTGGCTACAGTGGACATCTGTTCACGACATCCTAAAACATGTAAATACATATTAAAAAAAAAAAAAAAAAAAAAAAAAAAAAAAACAGAAGTCAAAAATTTTTCCCATTCCAATACTTTTTTACTTGTAGAAGAAAGTAAAAATTATGCAAGTCTTTGTTGTTTGCTGAAACTTTTTTCAATACTAAGGAATGAAAAAATTATGTAAGTAATATATAGTAAATACATCACTCATTGTAATCAGTGATATGGGAAGGGTAAATACCCAGTGGGTAGGTATTTATTTTTTGGGTATATAATAGGGTAAATACCCAAAAATTGGGTATTTACAAATTTCACTCTAAAAAATCCTTATCTTGAAAATTTTCTTCAAATCATAGATTACAATGCTTCAAATATGATAACTTTCGCATTAGTTAAAGAAAAATACCTGTATGTTGTTTGTTTGAGTGACCTTGCTCAGCTTTCATATTTATTATGTTCTGATATTTTAAAATAGTCAATTAAGCATTTTTTTTTTTTTTTTACAAATGTAATTGATGTAGGATCATTAATTGACCATTTACATGCAATGTTCAGTCGAATTCAAGATGAAGGAGGTAAAAAAACTATTTCCTTGAAACTGCCACCAAAAACTAAATGGGGAAGTTATTTGTATTGTCTTAAACCTTTAGCGCTCAAGCTATTTTAAAATTTGTTTTTAATAGTTTTTTTTTTCTAAATATTTTTTGAACATCAAAGAAATAAGGATTTCTAAAGTTATATCTCATAATGCCAAAGAAAGACACTTCTTAAATACACAGGAAAAACAAGCTAATGTGACATGTTTCAAAAATCCTTCATCAGTCACAAAAAAAACTGTCCTATGAACCAGTACGACAGCTGAAGAAAGTTTTCTTTCCGTTTTGGTATATAGACAAACCTTAGCCTCATTTTTTAAAAACTTACATTTAAAAAATAATTATTTCCAGTCTATCTTCTTCACTAATTGCCGTAATTTGTAATATAAACTTATCTTTTATTGCTTTTAACTCATTATGGTTCTTTGTGGTGATAGTTTACCACCATAGGTTAATTTTCTCACTATTGCTTTCTAAAATGTTGACGTGTTTTATTGGTTGTCTTGTGCACTTTAATGTATCCCAGCATTCTTACCGTGTCTCCATACAGCTGGGTACTGGGTACAGTCTAATTTTTTTCATCTGCTGTTGGAGCATGAACAGTGCAATTTTTCTGTTTTTGGAATAAATCAATATTTCCCCATTGATATTATCTACATCCTACTTGAATTACATATTACCACTACAAGGACAGAAAGAAAACTTTCTTCCGCTGTCGTACTGGCTCATTGCAGGCTGTAAAAACACGCTAATTTGCTCTGTTTTACTTGATTATGAAAGATTTGGATGATATTATCACAACCAGTAGTGATCTTCTGTAATCAAGTTGCTATTCATTTCCCTTTGACTTGGGTATTTCTCGATTCCCAAGGCTGCATCAATCACTGCCGTGACAGCTGACAGTGTTTTCATGACCGATTAAGTAAGATTATCACAAATTAAAAATCAGCTTGTATAAAAATGTTAAATAAAAAATGTCGCTATCGGGGGCTGATATTAGGGGTCCCAAAAGGGTTAAAAATTTGTGGTAGCTGAGGTAGGATATAAGAAGTTGTTAAAAAAAGCTAGTGAATCGGACGATTTTTAAGGGCACACTTGTATATAAAAATTTCGTTTCATTATTTAATTTTCTAATTGAAAGTACATCCTCAAACATTATAGATGAAGATTCTCTAGACAATTATGCTTAACATTTTATTTTTATAAAAAGGATCTTGATGAAAATTTGAGAATAGCAATGAAACAATCACTGGAATTTGGTGTTCAGCTGTGATATATGTTTTCTAAATTGTTTATTTATCCAATTAAGTAGTGAAGTTTTGTTACAGTTTTCTGGAAGTGTTGGAAAGTATTTCATAATCTATGCATGACACATGATTTTTCTTTCCTGTTTATATATTGTACTTATTTATTTTTTACTTATTAATTTGTCTACAAAGTGTAATTGATAAATGGGATTTTCTTGTCAAATAACATGTAATTTAATTAAATACCAAAATATGTTTTTGTCCATAATTTTTTTCTAGAAAAATTGTTAATTTACGTAAAATTGTATAAATGAAATTTTTTGCTTACAGAATGTCAGACGGTAAAAAGGAATTATCTGGTAATCAGTTCAGGGCACAAACACACAAAAACATCCTTAAAAAGACAAGCTGTGACTTTTGAAGAGTTTTTCAAAGACAAAGCCAGGCCAAGTACAAGTGCCAAAACTCAAGATGATTTTGACAACCTGGAAGAGGTCAATGAGGACGTCATTGTTCTAACACAGCAGTCATCTGAAGACTGTTCTGTAGATGCAGTGCCTGATCGTGTTGAGCAACAAGAAGACGAAGAGAATGAAGTGAAAGAGGTAGAAAATGCATCGCACTTGCAGATGGAGACAGAGATAGATGAAGATCGCCCTGTCATTTTGGTTTTGAGTTCTTATCCAGGACTATGGCCTGAATGTATTTCTGATGCAGAAAGAATTTGTCTTTCGAAAGCAGGTCCAGCGTCCCCAATGTACAACTTTGATTTCCCTACTGATTATGAAAATTAGGACGAACCCATAATCGATGAACAGGAAAAATACAAAATTGAATTCTTTTACCACCTTGTTGGCACTACAATCAATTCTTTAGAACAAAGATTTTCTCAGATGCAACATCACAACAGTTACTTCTGTTTTTTATATCATATATATGAACTAAAAGATGTTTGTTCTACTGTAATTTTGGCCAAATGCAAAGATTTGGAAACCATTTTAACAGATGGAGAATCATCGGATATAAATAACCTGGAACTTTGTGATGGAATATCAGTGGTGTGTTCTCTATTGAGTGTTGATTATTGACGGCCAATTATCTACACTAGGGATATAGGCCCGGTGGGAGTGCCCTTCGTGGGGGTCTTTCTAAAGGAACCTAACCCGTATTTACGCATTGATAAATCCACGGCTCGAAGAAAACCACGAAAACTCCGAACGATTAGGCCGACGGGCGCGATTGGGATCGAACCCAGCTCCTCCCGTCTACCAGCTTCGAAAGCAGAACCTCTCAGCCACTGGTGGGGCTGTGTTCTCTATTGAAAAAAGATTTACCACCTTTGGAAGTTTTGAAATTCATAACAAAAAGGAATGTTGCTCCAAACTTGAGCATTGCTCTAAGAATTTTACTTACTCTTCCAATAACTGTTGCATTCGGAGAACATAGTTTTTTCAAACTAAAAATAATCAAGAACTATTTGCGAACAACATCTCAAACAAGATTGTCAGACCTCGCTATTTTAGGAATTGAGTATGAACTCAGTAACAGTTTAGATGTTTCTGAATTAAAGAATTCTCTGAACTAAAAGTTCGTAAAAAAAGTTTGTCTGAATGTTATTCCTGTAACTGTTTCTTTTTTTTTTTTTTTTTTTTTTTTTAAATGAAGTAAGTATTTTAAATGAAAAAATATTATTATAAATATTTGTGTCAATTACTGAGTAAAAGTCTCCCTGTTGTTTTTTGGATGTTTGCTAAGAAATGTAAAAAAGACCATGTACTTTTTTTTTTAATGCTTACTATATATACTTATTATGTAGGGGCACAATTTTTTACTTTTGCACGGAGTGGTTTAAGGGTTAAATCAGGCCCTGGTTAAAAATAACTATCTAATTTAAGTTATCAATCCACTATTTTGGATAATTCAAAATATATGTAAAATTAAACAATTCCAAAAATTTTAGTGCAGAAAAAATAAGAGAAAAATGTTTGTATTTTTTCTTCTCCAATTATGCAAAAGGCAACCATTTGACAGAAAAAATATATATAGCTTTCATTTCATCTTCAATAACATGGTATTGACCACTCTTTTCTGCAGGTTCTTGTAACATCCATGAAATCATTCCCCTACTCACAAAAGATTTGTAAGAATATTCTTGCAATTCAGCTTAATAGAAGTCTTTATTGAACTGAAGTGAAATTGAGAATTTTGTCAAACGTATAAAATTAAATACACAAAAGCAAGTAAAGATTATAAACTTCAAGGAAAAGCTATGCAATAAATATTAATTTCTTATGTGCCAATAGAATATGTGAAGCTTACTGTGTGCCTGTCTTTACTGGCTCAAATTATATTCAAGGAAGTGTTTATGTTTACAACACTAGATCCTGATAATAAGATGACAATTTTAAAAATAAGAATAAATGCATGTAATTTGTACTAATTCACAAAGCTTCACTTTCCAATTTTCTTTAAAATTGCGTGTTTCGATTAGTTTGAATTCTTTTCACATTCTACTGGAGTTTGAATTAACAAAAGTCTACTGTACTTTAGATTTAAATAATAAGATAATTGTTTAACGACTAAAGAAAACAGCAAATAAAACTTTATAATTTCTTGAAATACCCAAAAAATTAAGTAAATATTTGGAAATTATACCTTTTTTTAAGCTAGTTTCTAAAATGTCAGAATTCTTTATTCTTGACAGGCTCTTCGTAGGGGTGATTTCGTTATTATTGGATTTATTATTACATATTTCGGGATTATCTAATTCAATTACAAAATTAGAAGGAAACATTCCAACAGCTCCATTTAAAACACCTTTCCACCATCCTTCTTCAGTTTCTTCAACAACCTCTAAAATATCATTTACTTTCAACTGAAGCTCATCTATATTTACAGGGGTATAGCTGAAAAGGGCCTTAACCCTTCTTTTCTTATCTGAAATTAGTAAAAAAAAAAAAAAAAAAAGGTGTATTGATATTTAATTTTAAAATGTGATTGAAATTTATTAATATATAATCTATAATAATAAAGATAGTATTTAATATTTTAAGAATAAATAATTATTTCCAAAATTATAAAATCAACTTTAAATACATATACCCTAAAAGGATCAGGGTCCATAAGCCGTGTTTTAGGCCCATGAAATAAGACTAAAATTCGATTTTGTTATATTGACTTAATTATTTCGCTTTTTAATATTAGAAGGTTTATCCTGTACGATTCCAACAATATTTTTTGCATTTTGTTCGGATTTATGACTTACACAAGCTCAAAGTTTGTATTATTCGTAGTTTTTGATGAAAAAAACGCAATTTCTCCTCATTTTACCTCAATTATTTATATGAGCGCAATCATGCAACACTGTCTTCTTTACATGTATTATAAAATACATCAAAATGTACAATATACACAAAAATAAAAGCGCTGCAAAGCTGCGCTCATAGTGAAATATTAAAAATAGTGTTTATTTACTGCATTCCTTCACATCACTAAGATATTTTAGGTTACATCAACGTGTTTAAACGTGCTGAAATGAATGTAACTATTGTTAATAACTGCATTCCTTTACATTAGCAATAGTTAAGTTCATTTTAGCACGTTTAAACCCGTTGCTGCATCCTATTGTCTCTTAGTGACGTGAGGAATGCAGTTACTTAACACTCTATTTTTAATACTTTACTATGATGAGCGCAGCTTTGCAACACTTTTAGTTTCACATATATTGTACATTTTTATGTATTTTACAATATATGTAAAGAAGAAAGTGTTAAACGATTGCGCTTATGTAAATAATTGAGGTAAAATTAGGAGAAATTGCGTATTTTTCATCAAAAACTACGAATAATACGAACTTTGAGCTTGTGTAAGTCATATAAATTCACACAAAATGCAAAAAATATTGTTGAAATCACACAGGATAAACCTTCTAATATTAAAAAGTGAAATAATTAAGTCAGTATAATAAAATCGAATTTTAGTCTTACTTCATGGGCCAAAAAGACGGCTTATGTACCCTGATCCTTTCCTTTCAAATTTGAATCTTCACCAAATAACTATTACAACTAGGCTATTACAAGATAACACTTTATTAATTTTAACTCAATCATATTGATTGCCTTTCCAAAAAAAGGTCTTGGGTTCCACTTAACAGCTGGGGCATTTTTTCAAACAGTTCGAAAAATTCAGTTTGTTTGATATCTATACCAATCAATGTGATTGAGTTATAAATAATAAACAGTATCTATGTATCCATTGTTTAAGGGAATTCCATTACCTGCAGTAGATTCTGTTGAGCTGTCGCATGGTAAACCAGATGCTATTATCAGTAAGTTTATCTGTGTCTGCCAGTTTTCGGTGCAGACTCCAGGTAGAGTGTTGACAATTTAAGTCAAAGACCTTAAGTTCAACTCCCAGCCTGGACTTTTTTTTCTTTTTACTGAGTAGGAAAATTTTTCAGCTTGTTTCATTATAACATAAGTCTCAACTATCATGTTTTTTTATATCCAAATTATATAAACTGAGAGCTGGTGAAGAAAACTGCTTGAGTATTTCATAAAGGTTGAAACACTTAAAAAGTTATATATTGCTTTCTTACCTGAAATAGGTAGAGCTGACATGGTGGTTTCCAGTGATTTAATAGTGTACACTTAGCAACATTGCATGATCCGCACCAAAGAAAAAATAAGTTACCATATTTACTCGTGTATAATGTGCATCATTTTTCCAAAATTTTGGTGCTAAAAAGCTGAATGTGCATTAAATAGACACAGGATATTTCCAAAAATTAATATGAAACCATACATGCCCAAGTCACTAAATCAGCACTTTTAGGATGGAATTTTTCACAGCTTTTCTTCTTTCTTCCTCCAAAATCATACATGGAAGATTCACGAGCATAGAATTCTTGAGAGGTAGCTATGTTGTCGTTTGCTTTAGCATTATGTAACACTTGCAATTTGAATGCAACAAAGTAGCTTATTCTCTTTCCCATCGTAATCATACATGCTTTAAAAAGAAAATAGATGCAAGCACACAGCACAGAAATGTTGGCTTTCTGGATGAAATAATTTTCAGATTTATAAATGTCAGTAGATGGCACAAAACGTATTGATCATGAAGGTGAAATATCCCTGTTTGCAAGCGAAGTATCATTAACCCCTTAATCATTTGCACTGGATAAGTGTAGGCTACTTTTTAAAAATTCAGATTGCTTGATTGCCATCTTTTTTTTAAGTAGAAATATTCACCTTATTTAATGGCAGATAAAATAATTCGAGAATAAAGCCAATTACACTATTTTAAAAAACTGGTGGGAATCAAACAATCTGAATTTTTAAAAAAAGTATCCTACACTGCCTGTGAATGTCTCGGGTGCGACAATTAAGGTATTAAAGTGCTATATGGTAAAATTTTAAGCAAGCTGCATACTGAAGGACTGAAGTATGTCTTAGGAGAAGAAACAGGTTGAAACAAAGAAGAAACCTGTTTATAACCTGCTTTTTCTCCTAAGTATCCTGTCATGTTGATTGAGTCGCCTCAGTGTGCAGCCTGCCTTAAAACAACATAGACACAACAGGGATGTAAACCTCAAACAGCTATTTTTCATTCAAATCAAACTCAACCACAATGTAGCAGAGGCAGAACAAATATCAACAAAGTAGTACCAGCCATCAGAAACAACAAACTGACAACACAAGTTGCATCTGATGCTAGTCAAAATGTAAGAGTGATGTAGAGCAATTAGTGATACACAGTTTCTCGTCATTTGCAAACTCAAAAAGCTGGATAAATGGGTTCCTACTGAGCTTATTGTACACCTGAAAAGTTAACTGGAAATTTGCACTTCCCAGCTATCCTTCAATAGAAACAGTCCGTTTCTGAATAGTGACATCAACATGTAATGAAAAGTGAATCTTGTACAATAATCGCCACCAATCTGCACAATGACTAGCTACCATTGAGGTTCCGAAACAAATACTTCACCCAAAGAAGATAATGGAGACTGTTTGGTGGTGTTATCCACACTTAGTTTTTGAAAAGTGGTGAAACCATTAAAGCAAAGAAAAACTGCACCTAGTTTGATACAATGCATCCAAAATTATGAGTTATACAGCCTAGATTGATTAACAGAAATGAAGATTTACTGCTTTGTGACAACATGTTTTCTGAACAATTTTCGAAAAATTACACAGCTTGCACTATGAAACTTTTCCTCACCCTCTATACTCCCTTAGACCTTTTGCCAAACAATTATCACTTTAAGCATTTTGATCATTTTTGGCTGAGAAAAATTTTACTAACTAAGCAGCCATCAAAAACACATTTGAGAAGTTTTTCGATCCAGAATGCTGGACTTCTATCTAACTGGCATAAAGGTTCTGGTATTTCGATGGGAGAGATGTAATGCATATAATGGTATGGATTTTTATTAATAAAAGTAAGTTTATCTACCAAAAACGATATTTGATTGGCAACAACCTAATAGATAATTCCTAAATTGTTTTACCAAATAACTTAAAATTTCAGATATGACATTTACTGTAGAAATAAGATATTTCATTGGAAATTTACATCAAAGCTTGTTTCTATGGTGGTGGGGGATAAAAATGCTCTGGTTGCAAATTTATTTATAATCAATCACAGCTATTAAGTAACCATTAAGAAGGGGTCGCAATAATTTAAATTGTCTCAAGTGCTCTAAACCTACTCTGCACCACTGAGAGACGCCCCCCCCCCCCCCTAAATAATTTTCATTCATACAGAATTATAGAAGACAATTCCCAGTCAATGGTTTTTCTTAATACCCTCTTTGATAATTTGGTGATAAAACAGAATAAAGTGATCTGTTTTTTCTTTCATAGTCTATACAATTGCTTATTCTCATTAACAGAAATTTGTGAATTTTAATGGCTTTTGTTTACTTTTTCCTGGTCAAAAAAGAAAGAAAAAATACCAATTTTATATTTATTGCTTAAAACATATCATTGCTATTATTTGCAAATACCCAGATAAAGAATAGAAACAAACAAAATGTTTGGTACATGTTGGTCACATTTCTTGAGCAAGAAATATTTTTAATACTAGTTATTGACTAAAATTTAATAATAGTAATAATAATTGATTAAAAATGGATACCTTTTTGAAGTGATTTATTTTCTGTTTCTGCCATTTTTAAAACTGGAGGCTGGTATCTGAAAAGAAAGAAAATATTACTTTTAACATGATTTAAATGGCTTAAAAATCTCATAATTTAAATAGCTATTCTTTAGGAAACACTGTGATCATTTAACATTCACACAGGTCACTTCATACTCTCTCCAAAAAAATAAAGATTGTCACTGAAATTAAAATAAATGTTGACATTCCAGATTATTAGAGGTTTACAAATTTAAAAAAATTAAAAGTTTCCAATGATTAAAAAAGGTTTCATGCATAAATATTAGGGATGTAACGAATATTCAGCTTGACTGAATACCTGTAGCCGAATAGTTGCATATTTGGCCGAATATTCTAAGATATTTGGTTAAATAAGTTCCAGAAAATCAAAACAAAATGTGATTTTAAATATTTTCAACAAACAATATTAAAAAATTATATCTAAATACATTAATTATTATAAGAAAAAGAAATCCTAATACTTGCCCAATTTTAAAGCTTCATGACAACTTATAAATAACTGTATATAATGATACTATTACATAAATAAAAATATTTTTGTTGCTGCATATTTAGGCATCATGTGAACTTAAGTAAGTATTGCAACATTAATTTCTTTTACATTAAAATGCAAAATATATACTGCATTTAAAGTTTAAATCATCAGTGAATTTAAAAATATTAACTTTATATCTATTTTTTTAATCTGATTTATAATGATAAGTTTCTGAAACAATAAAATTGATAAATATTAAAAACAAATGTTTTACTGTCTTGTAAAAATGTTTTATCTTTCACAAATTAAATCAATTTTCTAGTTTTTAGCTCACAAGCTATCAAAGCCTGAGAGCTTATGTGCCCGCCCGTTCTGTATGTATGTACGTACGTAACGCGATAACTCTTGACAGAAATAACCGTTTTGCTTCCAATTTTGTTTATAGGTTCCTTGTGATAAGGCGCTTCCCTGATTAGTTTAGGGGATTGATTGTTTAACTATAAAGGGGGGAACGGGGGGGCTAACCTCCCTTAATTAAGATAAATGGTTTTTTCATGCAGAATTGTCCAATTTTCTTCAAATTTTGTATATAGGTTCATTGTGATAAGGTTCTTTCCTGATTAGTTTTGGGGGTTCATAGGTTAAGTATAAAGGGGCTAACGGGGGGGGGGGGGGAATCCTCCCCCTTAATTTAGATAGATGAATTTTTCATGCAGAGTTATCCGATTTTCTTCCACTTTTGTTTATAGGTTCCTTGTGATAAGGCGCTTCCCTGATTAGTTTTGGGGATTGATTGGTTAACTATAAAGGGGGAGAACGGGGGGCTAACCCCCCTTAATTTGGATAAATGGTTTTTTCATGCAGAATTATCCAATTTTCTTCAAATTTTGTATATAGGTCATTGTGATAAGGTTCTTTCCTGATTAGTTTTGGGGGTTCATAGGTTAAGTATAAAGGGGGTAACGGGGGGGGTTAATCCTCCCCCCTTATTTTAGATAAATTATTTTTTTCATGCAGAGTTATCCGATTTTCTTCAAACTTTCTATATGGGCTCATTGTGGTAAGGGGCTTCCCTGATTAGTTTTGGGGGTTCATTGGTGAAGTGTAAAGGAGGGAAACGGGGGCTACCCCCCCCCCTTAATTTTGATAAATGGGTTTTCCATGCAGAATTATCCAATTTACTCCAAATTTTGTATATAGGCTCATTGTGGTAAGGCACTTCCCTGATTAGTTTTGAGGTTTACTGGTAAAGTATAAAGGGGGGAACGGGGGGGGGGGGGACTAACCCCCCTTGATATAGATAAATGGCTTTTTTAAGCAGAATTATCAGATTTTCTTCAAATTTTATATATATGTTCATTGTGATAAGGCGCTTCTCTGATTAGTTTTGGGGGTTCTTTGGTTAAGTATAAAGGGGGGCAGGGGGCTGACCCCCCCCCCCCTTAATTTAGATAAATGGATTTTTCATGCAGAATTATCCGATTTTTTCAAATTTTGTATATAGGTTCATTGTGGTAAGGTGCTTCTCTGATTAGTTTTATGGGTTCATTGGTTAATTATAAGAAGGAGAAACGGGGGATGGTTCCCCCCTCTTAATATATTGTCGATTTCTTCATTTTTCGAGGGCTTATTTCAAACTCTTTGAAATAAGAATATAATTTACAGTTAGTGTGAATAGCCTGTGAGCTCAATGCCGTCAGTTTAACTGGGCAGTTTTCTTTTATTAGTTTTACTTTTAAATAAAAAATTAGAATAAATATATGACTATATAATTACTTTACTAATTAAAAATTAAACATTAGATGTTGATTAAATGAACCAATGAGTTTGATACATTGTAAAGAAAAAAACTATTACTTATACTAAAAAAACATTTAATGAGTTACTTCAAAATAACATACAGGGGTAACAAAATTATTTATCACTGTAAAGCCTGAAATTGTGATTAAAAAATAATAACTTTTCAGCATTTTCAGGAAAAAGACTGTTTTGTTTGGTTTCATATATATTGCCAGCTTCAGAAAACAAACGTTCACTATATAAGTACTGTGCTTGCATACATTCAGCTGTTATGATTTTTAAACACTGAAACAAAAAATTTATTTCAATTAGTCCTTAATTTAATCTTTGATTTTAAAATTGAAAAAAAATAATAATAAATAAACAATTAAAATATATATTTTTTTTAAAGTCAGTATTCGGTCGCCGAATATTCGGTATTCGGCCAAATCAAAGATATATTAGTGGTTTTAAAGATATATTAGTGGTTTTTTTCTCAAATGCATTTATGTTTTGATATGTTATTTGACAGTTTACTGTGTGATATGAAAAAAAAATAGAAAAATTTTAAAACAGGAAAAGAAAGTTTTCTTTTGTTTGATTTTTTCGTATAATTTTGATAAAGTTAGTTGATTTGGTAAATTTAAATATTTTCCTACACATTCTGTAAATAAGCAAGCATTTCTTGATAGATAACTGCTCTAATACTCTCGCTACATTTGAAATTACTATACATTGTTGCCATCCCTATTGTTTTATGCCAAGCTCGGCCACATACCATTATGGAACTTCAGTAGGTTTCTATGAAAAGACAATCCTTTAACAGTATTCACATTCACCTTCGAATTCAAACACATTCTTGCCAGCATCATTCATGATGCCAATTTTGTCTCTGATTGTAAAAGATTAGCCCAATATCAATTAAAACCACTTGTTTAGTACCTAAAGAAATATCACTAAAGGAATCAAAATTAAAGACATTTTTTTAAATACCACGTAAGTTAGACATAAGAAAATTACTTAAATATTCTAAAGTCATACAAATTGGTACATCAGGAGAGACATTTTCACATACAAACAGAAAAGTTAACATTTAAAAAATATCTATATGTAAAACTTGATAATACAGAATTGCAAAACCTGATAAACGTGTAAATTAAAAATTATTTTTTTTATATAGCCTGGAATTCATGTTCAGAATATATTTTTTCGTCAACATTCTAGAAAAATATTGGTGATTTTAAAGTAATGTAAATAATGCTAGTAAAAGACAAAAATAAGCAACAAATAATCTACATAACACGAATCCATTCATATTAAATAATAGACAAATAACACAATTTAAGATACTAAGTAAGAGATTAATTAAAATAATAACTATCTTAACCTACATACACAATTATCCGAAATGAATTTTCTTCACATAGAAGGTAAAAAGTAAGCCCTTCGGCAGAGCTGCATTACGAAAAAGTGCATTATTACAAAATATATTATTTAACTATTTTGATATTATATTAACCATCTTCGTAAACTAAAATTGATATCTTAAATTTTGCAAGATCCCAAAATAACACGGCTCACATACAAACGTCAAACTATCGAATCCACATTCGATTTATGTAAACAGAGATTCGTATCCGCTTTTTGCAAAAAATCAGCTGATTAAGAGAGTGATTCACCAAGCTATTTGCGATGGTTAGATCAATGGGTAATACCGATGCGTCATCTGGTGGAGAGAAGCTTTAGTTCTGCTATTGGTCGAACTGTAGTGTGACGTATTAAATCTCCGCCCCTTCCTAAGTCGAAATCAACCATTGAGCTCTATATATAACAGGAGTTCAGAATCAGCGGTCAGAAGCATGAAAGGCAAATGAAGCTTGCAAGGCAAAAGTAAAAAATAGTACGTGTTGACAATGTCAGATATTAGTATTCTCATTTACTATTATCCTAATTTATGCTTTTATAATTAAGCTATGCTTATCTAATTCATGAATAATTCAGTAATCATGTAAGGGAATGCAATAGACAGCATGTTTTGCCATGAATGCGAGCTAAAATTAACGTCACTGTATCCTTCCGCGCTGACCGCTGGAAAGCATGTTGGGCATTAGGAAGTCAGATCTGTTATATTTGGAGCTCAGTGAACTCAACAACGTGTCCACTGGTCGACCTAAAGGTGCGTTTTCACTGACCCAACGACCTAAAAAAAAAACCTAGCGACCCAAGACCTAACCTAAGAGCGTTTTCTCTGGTTACAGAGAAGCCCTAGCGCCAACCAATCAAGGACAAGGTCTTACTGCGCAAGCGTCGTATTTACGAATCGATATCAGTTGTCAATGATTATAAACATAAACAAATAATTGTTTGTTTCCCTTTTCATGCTAATAACAAATATTTTTTTATGTTGTATCAGTTATAAGATGAATAGGTACTTGTTAATAAGATGAATGGGTAAGTTACCCGGGATATATATATATATACATATACACGCATTGTATATATATATCACTGGTGCCCTGCTGTATTTGTAAAATGCAGTAGCAAATGTTTTACCTAAATGAAATACAGCAAATTATGTCTAAATCAACCAGAACGGAGAAAATTTTCCATCATAGAAAATAATCTACCTTAGATAGTGTATAACTCTATCTAAAATGGTTCCGAAGAACTTTAAAATCTTTCTGCATTATACCTCATCTGGCGGGTCGCTCCCGGTGGTTCCGACTCGGCCCCTTACGTGGGAAAAATGACCGGAAGTCGAGCATTGCGCGACTCTCCGTCAGGTTGTTCTGACTCGGCCCCTTTAAGCGGGGGAAGAGGACCGGACTTTTGATACTACGGGGACAGTAGATGGACGGACTGCAGACCTCATCATGGTCCGTCAGTGGAAAAGGGACGTCCGAAAATGCCGGAGATGGCAAAGACCCGTCATGGGGCCGTGAGGTCCCAGTGGACCGTCGGGTCTGGGACCCCCCTCGTAAGCGCGGGTTCTCCGAGGCGCGAGGACTCGGCCAATGCTCGTAGCCTCCTCCGTAGGCGGTGGAAGGGTTTCCCGTAGGCCAATCCCAGTTGCTCGGCAAGGGGTGCTCCTAGTGCCCTTCTCCCCTTGTGCCGAGGTAAGTGACGCTGGGCGGTGGGAAATACGGCATGCAGCAACTATCTGCACCGTACCAGCGGCAGAGGTGGAATACTTACCGGCATGTGGGCGTACACGCATGGTCCGCAACCACCAACGTCATCCTCTGCAGCTGAAGCAATTGTGTGCCGACCTCAATGGTTGAACAGCGAAGAGGTGCCCAAAAGCAAGTGGGGCTTAAGTCCGAAGGCGGCCCCTCAAGTCGCTGTGGACAAAGCCGAACCTTGGTGTGGCATCACCCACTTCTTGTGTTGTCTGACTATAAGGAACCGGGCGGAAGGCTCGCCGATTAACGCGGCGGCGATCATTGATTCATTGCCAAAACTTGACCCTCGGGTCGAAACCCAGTCTATGCGTAGTCAAAGTTTTTTGTGCCTGACGGTTGGATTAGCAGAAGTCTTCACATAACTTTCATGCGACTAATCTCGGCTGGGACCGCTTCTCCAGCATTCTTGCAGGAATTTTTTATGCCCTGCAGAGTCCGGTAGTGGTTCTAAACCCAACTTTCCGTTGTTTTAACATTTGTTGTGTTTTTGTTTCGTGTTGTGCTGTTTTTACATGTACATGATCCTCTCAAATGGAGTCGATCGGGGACCGCCCGTATTTCGCTGCGGGAGCTCACCGAAAGCAAAGCCATTTGGGGGAGAGACCCTAACCAAGGCGTGTCTATGCGTCAGGGACCAAGTTTCTTCGCGGTCCCGGGTTGGCGAGAAGCCCCTCTTATCGCACAAGCGATAACCGCGGCAGGAGAGCTAGTCGTTTCCTCCTTCCCTAGGACTTCATATTCGTGGGGGGAGCTCGGCATATGGCCTAAGGACCTGTTTCTCTTATGGGGTTCCGGTACGAAAGGCGTCGGGTGTCTTCTGGTGATTCACCAGATGTCGTTGAGGTCTCCTCTGATTATAGAAACCTCCGCGTATCGTAGCGACCTTTGTCGTCACCATTTGGTAGAATCGGTGTGATGCGCAGGTGGCGTTGCACCGACTACCGTAGCGCATACAGGGAGCAGCCCCTGTTCGTGCGTGTTATAAGTCCCTCAGGACATGGGTACGGCGGTTGAGACACTGAGGGGCGCCTAGTGACGCAGCTCAGTTTTTCCCTACCTCATAACTTTTAATTTAAGAGCATGATGAAAAATATTATTATATATTCGTAAAGTTCAACTCAAAAAGTTTTTTTTTTAATAACACAAAGTTCCATATTCGTAAAGCTGCAACTCGAAACGTTATTAATCAAATAATGATTATAATCTAATAATAATTTATACTAAAATTTTATCAAATTCATCAAAAATTATTAAATAATTATGAGTACAAAGTTTGATAAGTTCCATATGACAGCCTGTAGAGGCACGTAATCCATTGAGACGTATAAAATTTGATAAAATTTTAATTTTAATTTTTACTTGATTATAATCGCATTTGATTAATAACGTTTTGAGTTGCAACTTTACACGTATGTAACATTGTTTGTGTAATTAATTTTTTTTAGTAGTACTTTACGAATATTCAACAATATTTTTCGTCAGGTTCTTGAATCAAAAGTTATGAGGTAAAGAAACCCCATCATTAATTTATGGACACTCTGTATATCAATTGCTATTTGGGATTTCAGTCACCAGATTCACAAAAGAGTAAAATCTCACAGTAAAATCTCATAAGAACTAAAACATCATTGTAAATTTAATAATAATAATAACAATAATTTTTATTTGTTATTATCAATTTAATTATCTATAAATTATATTGATAATACATATTAATATCAACAGCAATAATTTGATAGTAATCGAGATATTATTGTATTATTATATTATCTTATATATTATTAATGTTCGGATACGTCTGTGTGTCTGTGTGTGTGTGTCTGTACGTGGAAAAACTCTGCAACCGTTGCGAGTAGCGAAGCGCTTTTTGTTTCAAAAAATTCGGAAAAATCCCGGGATTTGTGATACTCAATATCGAAGAAATCGGCCCCTAATTAAGAACGTTATTAATTAAAAACCTCATCAAAATTAGCAAAACAAGAAAGAGTTTTATCGAAACCGAAAAAAAAATTTCCGTTTTGATAATCGCAGACATCCAAATTGTCGCTTTTTAACGCATCATCGAATAAAAAAAAATCTACCGGAGGTATCGATCCGAAAATCGGGGTACACACGCGGCCGATTTTCGCCGATTCAAAAAGTCAAATTTTTTTTAATTCGGACCGTAACTTTTCTTTATTTCGGCCAAAAACTGACCAGACATCCAACATTGACCCCAGACGGGAAAAAGGTTGCTGTAAAAAATGCCGGGTCGACACATCCCAGATCAAATCGCCCCATTCTTTTTTGAAACAAGTGGAAATAATTACTCTACATTCCCGAAAATTTGCGAACATGTGTAAAAAAAATCGCAAATTCAACAAAAAAAAAATTCATAAAAATCGACCAATAACTTTTAAAGATATCAATTAAAACTCATTAATGAAAATGGAAAATGAATTTATTTCTATTTCAACTGAGTAGAAGTAAAATATTTGGAGGTGTTCTCATCAGACATTTGGACTCCTTTCTGCCAAAAGAGATAAATTGATAAAAAGATGCATTTTAAAATGATTCCAGTTTTATATGGGCAATATATATTTTTATTAAATATCGGATTTTCGAATCTGAAAAACATGCATCCTCGCTCTCAGTGATCTGGCATTTCAGGGATTCAAAAAATTTTCGAATTCGGACCATAATTTTTTATTTTAGCAAAATCCCGATTTTTGTATAAGGAAAGGGCATGTTTACAAACAAACAGTTCCATCAACCAATCAACCACTGCATTTTTGTCGCAGCTATCATTACAGGAAACGTCATAGCGACGTAGGCCAATCATATCATAGAGCGATTTAACACAGACCAATCAAATCCCTCCATCTCATGTGTACTGTAGGAGCCGTAAAGAACGAACATGTTTTTCTCCCAAACCAACAGTAGTTTAACTAACAGTGACGTCAGGTGCCCTTTCCTTATAGGAAAAAAAAAAAAAGAAGCTGAGGAATTAGCTATTTCTTTTCAAAATATCTCCCGTCGTATGGATCCCATCGCGAAGCGGAATGGCTCATTCGACTCGACATCAGTAGCGCTTACATATTTTAGTTTCCAGTTCCACTACCAAGGGGCGCTTTCGTAAATCTGGTTCTATGGGCCCGATTACGACGGGGTTTGGCTCTTTCGACTGGATTTCAATAGCTTTACAGATTTGGGTTATGTTCGTATGGAACAGATTGCGCCCCCTGGTGGTGGTAGGTGTAATTAAAGAATTTTGCCGCTAACTCGGGTTCTATGGTTCACATCACGATGCGATTTGGCTCATTCGACTCGGCATCGATAGAGCTTATCGATTTTAGTTTTTTTTCACTACCAGGGGGCACTTTCTTAGCTTTGTTTCTATGGGCCGGATCACGACGAGGTATAGCTTATTCGACTCGGCATCGATAGAGGATACTAGAGCTTATCGATTTTTGTTCTGTGTTTCACCACCAGGGGGCGCTTTCCAATCTCTGTTTCTATGGGAAGGATCACGACGGGGTATGGCTCATTGGACGCTACATCGATAGAGCTTAATTATTTTAGTTCGCTTTTTCACCACCAGGAGGCGCTTTCCTATCTCTAATTCTATGGACATGAAGACGACGGAGTATGGCTCATTCGACTCGAAATCGAAAGCCTTAACGATAACAGTTATGTTCGTATAAACAGATTGCGCCACCTGGTGGTGGAAGGTGGAACTAACGTATACTGCAGCGGGGACCCGATCCGGAGGTTCGTTCAGTTAGAGGTTTATACTATTCGACGTGCAATTTAAGGGACTGAGTGGTGCGTGCGCAGCACGACAGTATACAGCGCCGAAGGCAGCGGGGACCAGGGTCGGAGGTTCGTACGGTTTGAGGTTTATCTTATTCGAGGTTTTACAAGATTCGAGGCACCGATGAAAATTAGGGGCCCGCTAGCGGGCGAAGCCAGCTAGTCTTTATTATTAATGTTCGGATACGTCCGTGTGTCTGTGTGCGTGTGTGTGTCTGTACGTGGAAAAACTCTGCAACCGTAGCGAGTAGCGAAGCGCTTTTTGTTTAAAAAAATTCGGAAAAATCCCGGGATTGGTGATACTCAGTATCGAAGAAATCGGCCCCCAATTAAGGGAGTTATTAATTAACAAAGTCTCGAAAATTAGCGAAAAAGGAGCATTTTTTCCAAAACAAAGAAACGATTTCAGGTTTGACTTGAACGGGCTCTCAGTCGAGGCTAGCAACCGAGCCAATCAGCTTTCGTTTTCCACCCGCATCCCCATATTTTTCATTCCGGCTCTGATGAACATGGCGTACTGGAAGTTTTCCAGCCTTTTTTCAAAAAATCGCAAAAATGGTCACATCGGCACGAAAATTTGCAGACGGACGTAAAAAAAAAATCGCGAATTCATGAAGGTCAAATTCGTAAAATTCGACCAATTAGAAGAGAAGTTATCAATTAATAAACTTTTAATTGTATGTCGAAAAAAAGATCAGTTTTAATTTCAATACTTCAGCAGGCGTCTAAAGGCGACAAACGTCTGCTGAAAAAATAACAAAACAAAACATTTTTTTTATAGTGGAAGTATTCCAGGTCTATCAAATTTTTTTGAAATATTACATTTATCGATTTGAAAATTATACATCCATCCGTAAATTTTCACAAGGATTCTAAATACGTAATTTTCGAATTTCTCCGATAATTAGGACAGAATTTACAATTATTTTTTTATTTAATTAGACCACTTAAAAAGATTTTATTTGGGAACACCTGATATCTCAGTTATATTTCATTAGCACAGACATCACGGCGTTTATTCATGGAGATAAAACAATTCCTTTTTAAAGGAACTGCGGTTTCTATAAGCTTATAAATTTATTTTAAATAATAATTTTTGGATCTGAAGAAAACGCATCCTTGCTCAGAGTAGGATGACATTTCAGGGATTCAAACAATTTTCGATTTCGGACCATAATTTTTGATTTTAGCAAAATCCCGATTTTTGTATAGGAAAAAAAAAAAAAGAAGCTAAGGAATTATCTATTTATTTTCAAAATATCTCCTGTCGTATGGGTCCCATCGCGACGCAGTTTGGCTAATTCGACTCGACATCGATAGAGCTTACCGATTTTAGTTCCTTCTTTCACCACCAGGGGCGAGTTTTTTTTTCTCTTAAGTATGGTCCGTTTCTATAACTCAGAAAGTATGTTACGGATTTCCACCAAACTGATTCCAAACATCACAATTAAAGTAATAAGGACCCTCTATAACATTTTTTAAAGTTTCTAAGTTTATACCACTCTTTTCGAATAATAATATCAGATTTATATATTCATTTCATAATATCTCGAGTTCTGCGAGTCAAATCGCAACGCGGTTTGGCTCATTCGACTCGATATCGCTATCGCTTACATATTTTAGTTCCAAGCTTCACCACCAGGGGGCGCTTCAGGAAATCGGGTTGTACGGGCCCGATTACGACGGGGTTTGGCTCTTTCGACTGGATTTTGACAGCTTTACAGATTTCGGTCATGTTCGTATAGAACAGATTGCGCCCCCTGGTGGTGGAAGGTGTAATTAAAGGATTTTTCAGCCAACTCGGGTTCTATGGGTCACATCACGACGCGGTTTGGCTCAATCGACTCGACATCGATAGAGGGTACTAGAGCTTATCGGTTTTATTCCGTTTTTCACCGCCAGGGAGCGTTTTCTTATCTCTGTTTCTACGGCCCGGATCACGACGGGATATGGCTCATTCTACTCAACGTCGATTGATGATACTACAGCATATGGATTTTTGCTCCGAGTCTCACCACCAGGGGGGCTTTCCTATCTCGGTTTCTATGGGAAGGATCACCACGGGGTATGACTTATTCGACTCGACATCGATAGAGCTTACCGATTTTAGTTCGTTTTTTCACCACCAGGGGGCGCTTTACTATCTCCAGATCTACGGGCATGAAAACGACGGAGTGTGGCTCATTCGACACGACATCGAAAGCATTAACGATTTCAGTTATGATCGTATAAACGGATTGCGCCACCTGGTGGCGGAAGGTGGAACTAACGTATACTGCAGCGCGTGCGCAGCACGACTGCTATACGGTGCCGCAGTCAGTGGTGACCCGAGCCGGAGGTTCGTTCAGTTTGAGGTTTATACTATTCGATGTGCAATTTAAGGGATTATCCGGTGCCGAAGGCAGCGGGGACCGAAATCACCCACTCGTGGACAGCCACCCGGGAGGTATAGGAACAATAAGTCCACGAGGGGAAAAATAAACGCTACCCGACACCGATAGCACCCATCCGTTCCAACCCCCACCGCAGGAGGCACCTGTTTATTAGATTTGAAACAATGAATATAATTACATAACAATAATAAAATATAAAAGGTAAAAAATAACAATTTTTTGCAAATTGAAAGTTAAATATAAAATATTTTCGAAGTACTATAAGTTCATGATGTCCTAAATTTATGACAGGGTCGGAGGTTCGTTCGGTTAGAGGTTTGTACTATTCAATGTGCAAATTAAGGGATTATCCGGTGCGTGCGTAGCACGACCGATATACGGTGCCGAAGGCAGCGGGGACCCGGGTCGGAGGTTCGTCCGGTTCGAGAATTTACAAGATTCGAGATTTTCTACAATTCGAGGCACCGATGTAAATTATGGGCCCGCTAGCGGGCGAAGCCAGCTAGTATTTGATAATAATGATAAATTATCAAATGCATAACAATTTATTACCTAGTATAGTTAATATTGTTTTTTATTTGTAAATTACATTAAAGTTGATCATAGGAGAAAAAGAACCAAAACTGAGAAGATATTAAGAAAAATATCTGTATAGACAGATAGAAAGTAGATACAGACTGTATCTACTTTACAATCTTCAGAAACTATATATAAATAAATGAACTTACTTCCGCTGCATATCCACTTGTAAGTTCTTTAACTCGATAAATAACGAAATACTTTCAAGATTCCCTAACCTTCTTCTAGTGAACTTCAATAATGTATATAAATTTCATTACGTTTAAAATGGTGCAACATTATTAGAATACAAAGCGAATTATATTTCCACATAGACCATAATGGGGATTGAGGAAAATTCCGTTTAAAACAGGTTTTTTATCATAGCAGGCATTATACTGCATTTTTTTCATGGGAACCATAAAAATCTAGGCAGGATTTTGTTACACGGAACTTCTGTTTTAGTATCTAACTTTATTATAAAATTCAACTGTAAATAATTTTTTTAATAACTGTAAAGAATGATTTACAATTGTCTGCTAAACATTTTTTCAAAGTTTAAAAAAAGGTACATACATCTCTTTAGGGGTAAGGCCCCAGTGCAAACCTTTTTAATAACAGTGTATAAAAAATATTTTTACTCACATTGGATACCTGCCGCACCCGTTTGTGGCTGATCCTATCGTTGTATCACAGAATAGGTAGAATTATATAAGCAATTTATATATATGTGGTGAATTTGATTTGTTGATTAGAAAATATGTCAGGCAGTATTGTGAAAACAAATTAATCTGGTTCAATTTTTGGAAATTAATTAAAACCAGGTACTGCTGAGCCAAGATTTAAAGACTGGTCGCGTGAGTAACAGGTCTGGGTAAGACAAGTCTCTCCTTAATAATAGGGAAGTAGGTAATGAAAAGAATCTCCACAGTTTTGCTTTTGTGGCCAGGGCCGTAACTATAAACTTGGAGGCCCCGGGGCAAAACTTCATAGTGAGGCCTCTCAATATTTCTTTCTTTTTATATGCATGGGGGTTTATTCCAATTCGACAAAAATTTGTTTTTATCTATTGGTCCATGCAATGATAACAAAACTAGCTAGAAAAGTTTCACTAAGCCAAATGTTTAAGTATTTATTTAGCTTATACAATTAACAAATTATTAAATGGATTATTTTTATGATACAAGTTTTGGAAATTAAATATTCAGTGCGTATGGTTGTAAAAAGAATAAGGTGAATAATATAAAAAAGCAAAATACTTACAAAAGTACAATTTCTAAAATAGTGTATGTTTATTAAAAATTTATAAAATCACACATTAAAAATACATGGTAAAATATTCGCTATACTGTTGTTAACATAAAAAAATTAAACCAGTAACTTTTAATAAGTTTAATTTTTTAGTACAAATACAGATATACTATAGTCATTTTTTACTGAAAAAGCCTATAATAAGAATTAAAACATTTTAATAGTATGAGGAAGCTATAGTACAGAAAACGCCTAACATAAACGTACATAATTTTTATTCAAATGAATGGGAATAATAATAATAATAAAATTACTTACATTTTAGTTAGTCATTATTTAGAACTAGATTAAACTAGCGGAAAACTTTTAATTGATAATTTAAAATATGACTTTTCTAAATAAAAGTTTAAGGAAGATTAAAGATATATTTAAAATAGATGTAAATTAAGTTTGTTAAAATGCATACTTTGCTTAAAAGACAAGGAATCAGTAACTAGGACTTCCCTCAAAGGGATTAGTCTGAGTGATATTGCTGAGAACATAGGGTTAACAATTACGATATAAAGAAGATACAATATATGAAAAAGAGCAAATTAAATGATAGAATTACAAAATATCATATATAGATTCATATATAGTGTTATGTTTTCATATATATATTTTTTTATAACATTTGGCAAAGAATATTATTTTTTTAAGCAGGAATTGCTCAAAACTTAAAAAACGCCGGATCTTTTAAAACGCTAAGCTTTTTAAAGTCACGTAATCGTATTTGCAGCCAAGAACGTATTTTAGCAAGCGTGGTTTATCGCAAATTTAATTTCATTGTTACATCATTTTCTTTGTAACCAATATCTACATTTGAATTTAAAAGTTTTACTCTTTGTTTATTTGTATAACTATTTATAGAAACCCGTAGACTTCAAACCACATTGATAACATGCTTTGCTACAAACCTGATTACGAAACTGTAGCCTAAATTCTTACTAGAGTATATAAAAATTCTTTCGATGACTTCTGTAAAATTAAATTTTACATTAAATCTCCATATCGGCGAAATTGAAAAAAATATATATATTTCAAAGATAATACTTCTTGATTCTTTTCTAGGAGGCTCTCCCCCCCCCCTGCACCTTTACTGCTTCAAACCCCAGAATTTTCTTCTGCCTGTCTATCTGTCTCTTTCTACAATCTGTTTGTTTCCCTATCCGTTCTTCTACCCATCTCTCTTCCCAATTGACTGTTTCCCTACACGTCTCGCTACATGTCTGTATATTTCTCTACTGGTCTCGCTACCCACCTATCTGTTTCTCTAACCGTCTGTCTACCCGTCTAATTACTCGTATGTCTAGCCGTGTCTCTCTCCGTACTCATCGTCTACTGTCTCTCTACTCGTCTGTATACCCGTCTCAAAATCCGTCTGTCTTTCTACATGACTCTTTAACCGTCTCTCTACCCATCTGTCTATCCATCTATCTAATTGTCTAGCTTCCTGTTTCACTATCCGTCTCTCGACACGTCTATCTGTCTATCTACCCCTCTCTCTACCCATCTGTCAACTCGTCTCTGTACTCGTCTCTCTATCCACCACGCTACCCGTCTCACAACCTTTCCCGCTACATCCTGTCTACCGGTCTCACTACCCACCTATCTGTTTCTCTAACCGTCTGTCTACCCGTCTAATTACTCGTATGTCTAGCCGTGTCTCTCTCCGTACTCATCGTCTACTGTCTCTCTACTCGTCTGTATACCCGTCTCAAAATCCGTCTGTCTTTCTACATGACTCTTTAACCGTCTCTCTACCCATCTGTCTATCCATCTATCTAATTGTCTAGCTTCCTGTTTCACTATCCGTCTCTCGACACGTCTATCTGTCTATCTACCCCTCTCTCTACCCATCTGTCAACTCGTCTCTGTACTCGTCTCTCTATCCACCACGCTACCCGTCTCACAACCTTTCCCGCTACATCCTGTCTACCGGTCTCACTACTGGTCTCGCTACCCACCTATCTGTTTCTCTAACCGTCTGTCTACCCGTCTAATTACTCGTATGTCTAGCCGTGTCTCTCTCCGTACTCATCGTCTACTGTCTCTCTACTCGTCTGTATACCCGTCTCAAAATCCGTCTGTCTTTCTACATGACTCTTTAACCGTCTCTCTACCCATCTGTCTATCCATCTATCTAATTGTCTAGCTTCCTGTTTCACTACCCGTCTCTCGACACGTCTATCTGTCTATCTACCCCTCTCTCTACCCATCTGTCAACTCGTCTCTGTACTCGTCTCTCTATCCACCACGCTACCCGTCTCACAACCTTTCCCGCTACATCCTGTCTACCGGTCTCACTACTCGTCTCCCTACCCATCTCGCTGCCCCTCTGTCAACCCTCTTTTTTACCTGTATCTCTACCCGTCTGTCTATTCGTTTCGCTACTCGTTAGCTTATCTATGTCGCTATCCGTCTCTCTATCATCTCACCACCCGTCTCTCTACCTCTCGCCACCTCTTTGCAATATTTAAACAATTTAGTATACAGTATACAGAAGCCGTTCATCTGTTATTAAATGCAGCCAGGAGTAATTTATCTAATAATTGTAAATCAGATGCAATTTTTTTTAAATACATACATAAACCAGCATAATAATTCATCAGGTTTATTTTCATAGTAGTTTATGTTATTTGGCAGTATAAATCTCAACTTCTTAAACCCGAACTGCGTCAAACTTTTTAAAAAAGCCCCAACGTCCGTATAACTGGTAAGAGAAAGTACCCTCAGGGCTATAAGACACATGTTATTAAGTTAAGTGAAAGTTTTGTAATCGGGTTCGCAGCCAATTGCTTATGCCAGAAGGCGTGGCTTAACGCCATTTTAAATTCATTTCTGTAACTTTCTTTTTCTTTTTTGAGGTGTGGGGATGTGGGGGGAGGGTTCCAAATATTTACACTTAAATTCAAACTTTTGCGCCCATGTTAATATTAGTGTTGTTTGTATTAATAATTAATGCTTTGTTGACCGAGCTTCATTCGAAACAAATGTAAAAGACTTCTTGTACAGTTTTTTTTCTAGGAGAAACATCCATAATCTGGCCCAAAGCTAATCCGAGAATGTAATGTCATTATTGTTTGTAACTCTTATAGAGTTATAACAATACCAGAAGGACCCGTGCGAAGACTTCGCACTGCGATCTTTGTGATTATTTCCTGTACGCTTTAGAATAAATTTTTAATTAACTAATTTTTCTTTTAATCCAACAACGCGTTTTAACGAAATGTAAGTGTACTATGTCAGAAGCCTGTTCAAAAACTTTTCGAATGATATCTCATTCCTTGTTGCATGTTCTGTATGTGCATAGAAAAAGGGATGTTGACAACTGAAATAATATACATGATATGCATTGTTTTTTCATAAATGAAATGAAAGCTTTTTTCAAATTAATGTTGCCACAAAAATAAAATACCGCATTATATGATGCTCAACAATGATTATAAAAATTAATAAATAGTACAAAAGAGGTAAAATGAAATTTTATTATATTACATTGAATTGTAATTTAAGTGTATTTCAACTTATTTTTCTTCGTCCCGTATTTTTTCCCGAAGAAGATGACGTCATCCTCTAATGCAATTAAAATACAATTGTTATTTTTATTTTCCCTCGCGCATGCCTTTTTCTATCTTCGTTGGGATTTTATTGTTAGGAATAAATATTGTTAGGAAAAAACTATAAGATATAATTAAAAAATAAATAAACTGTAAATTAAAATAAAAAATAAACTATAAACTATCATAAATAAATAAACTACATACTTATCGAAAAATAAGGGTTACTATAATTAGTAAATTGGCGCCATGCTTAGCGCAATTGTATTTGACCTGGCCCGTATAATACGTAAGTACCCATTTTTTTATTATAAAACACACACAAATCATTTTATCATAAAACGCACATAATGAATAATTTTCCCGTCGACCACTTTTCATAACAAAAAAACTATCGCCAAACTATAAGATTAAATGCCAAAAATGCAGTCCCACTTTCTTGATGTCAGAATCATTATACGTCTTTGTTATGTCATCAAGTAGTTTTTAATTCGACATTTGCGTGCATTTTTCATTATGTTTTACTGATTAATTAGTTATTTCATTAATTAAAATAACAATTGTGTCCTTAAATTCTTATATTTTATTTATTTATTTATTTTGATATTCCAATGGCAACGTTCTCCCGTTTATTTGGCGTTACAGTTTGGCGATAGTTTTTTGTTATGAAAAGTGGTCGACGGGATAACAGGGAAGTACTGTTGAGCTCCGATATCTTGGCATTTCAAACATGGGGATCAGGACGATTCTATTGTGGATAATCGGTAAAGGGTGGTAGCGCACTAGGGAGATTGGCATCCATAATTGGCGCGTTAGCCTAAATAACGACAATCATAAAGGGAAATGGATTTTGTGAAAATATATTATTTATAAATGTATTGTTTAACTATGGCCGTTCTTAATAACAATACTTTTATTAATAATAGTGATATTTAAATAATTAATGTAGATCATTTCGTAATATTTTAATATGTTAATATAAATTTATTAGTTGCCGAAACGTCAGTGAAGGCTTACTGTTGAGACCCGAAAAGTTTTTGGTTTCTGTCTGTCTGTCTGTCTGTCTGTCTGTCTGTTTGTTTGTCTGTCTGTTTGTCTGTCTGTCTGTTCCGCGATAACTGCCGTAAAAATGATCCGATTAGTTTGATTTTTGGTAGGTATATTGGTGAGATACCCGGAATTAGCTGTATAGTTTTTAGTTACATTTGGTTCATTCGTTCGGAAAATATAGAACATTTCTTTTTTGATCATAATGATTTCCTATGGGATTTCAGACGATTTTGAATTTTTTCAGTCGTTGAAAATAAAATGTCGCATTTGATTAATGTATTTAAACGGTAAGCTATGAAGGCTAAAATTTATCAAGTCAGGTCTTAAATTATTCAAATTAATTTGAAATTTTGTTAATACATTCGTCACATTTTTTAAATTAGGTGTATAATTTTTGGTGCAATTTTATACATCTGTTCTAATAATATAATACATTTTATTCTATCATTTTCTGCAAATTTTAAAATGCATTTATTTTTATTTACCTCTTTAATTTAACCGTAACCTAGCAACTAAATTTTAAAGAATATCAAAATAATAAAATTCAAATAATTCAGACTATTTTGCTACAATATTTTATTGGGTGCTTTTAATATTTTATTGACAGATTTTAGTATGCTATTGCCATCGAGTTAGATCAAGATGTACGTATGTAAAATAAATATTATAGAATGACCATCAAAACTGTTTTTCCGAAACAAAAATTGTAATAACACTAGATTTCTGCAATAGATATAAGTGAAATACAGTAGATTCAGTTTACATTTCCATAAGTTGCTTTTGTACACGAGATATTATTCAACTTATCTATCAGATGCGAGTGTTTCGTGGTTGGCACGTAAGTAAAAATTGCTATTTAGGTACTAGGATAGCATGAAATTATTTTCTGAATTTTTCCTTATCCTAATAAAACCACTGAGTAGAACGAAATCCAAGATATACTAGAATCATTCACACAAACAATAGGAAATCACGAATATAAATTTAATAAGATTACGGAAAACATTTCTTTTTAGGTCATAATGCTTTCCTATGGGAATTCAGACGATTTTGAAAATTTTCATCCATTGAAATAAAATGGCGCATTTGATTAATGTATTTAATGTGTAAGTTATGAAGGCTAAAATTTATCAAGTCAGGTCTTAAATTATTCAAATTAATTCGAAATTTTGTTATTACATTCGTCAGATTTTTTAAATTAGGTGTACAATGTTTGGTGCAATTTTATACATCTTCTCTAATAATATAATACATTTTATTCTATCATTTTTTACAAAAATTTCCAGTGCATTTTTTTTCTCTCTTTCAATAAATGGTTGCTAAGCAACTATATTTCAAAGAATATCAACAAAGGAAAATTCAAGTGGAACGCATTATTTTTACGCGAAGTTTTATTAAAAATTGCCAATTTTCGGGTTTTAAGTTTTTAATGTGCTTTTTTTTTAATGAAATAGATGAGAATTTATTTTAAGTACTAAAAAATGATTACCAAATCGGTTTTCCAAATGAAAATAATAAAAACGTTGAATGCGTAAATTGAATATAGGTCAAATAAGAGGAATTTAAATTTGTATAAGTATAATTATACACGAAATTTTATTCAACTTCAGAAACATATGATGTTTAGTAGTTGAAATATAATTATTCTTTTAAGGATAGGATAAAATCTCTTGTACAAAGATATGGTTATTCTAATGAAATGAAAATTGCAAATACATTCAGACATATACTCAAGAAATAAAATAGCACAAATACTGGAAATTGAGAATAGAATATTAAAGCGACAACGGGGGGTTCAGGGGGGCGGAGCCCCCCTGAAATAATGTATTGTTATTCTGAAAAAATACAGTAACAAGTAGTTTATCCTATCATTGCATAACATTGTGTTTAAGGGGATACTTCTAAAATTTCCGAAACTTTCGATAAATTTATATTCTTATCAATGTATAAATAACTTAAAAAGATTGAATTTTAGTGTGTCAAATATTTTTCAGATAATGTTAAAAATTAGTAAGATTAATGAACAATGATTTTTTGAGCTGACGTTGAGGCCTCTGATCTGTAGATTTACTAGTTTTATAATTCAAAAGATGTGTTTGAAACAAAAATGTTTACATTACGTTTGAATCTATTCCTTGTACCCCCTCCCCTCTCTCTTTTGTTTTCTTAATAACTTTAAAATGTTAGACATTTAAATTAATAGCTATTATCCGTGGCTTTATTCACATACCCCCCCCCCCCCCCCCCAACCTCTCCCATCATTGATTTTCAAAAAGCACAAAAGTTTTATGAATTATTTGAGAAAAAATAATAATTACATATTTTAGAAAGATCGTGGAAATTAAGTTTTCTAATGAAACTTATCAAAATTGTATATACCTAAAAAAATACTGTGAAGGGTAAATTAACTGGGAAATGTTGATTGCCGAAAGTTTTAAATGTCCGGATAGTTGAGTTAGTTGAGTGCTACAAAATCTATATCTGATGAGGGGGTAGTCCATGAAATAGTGAAGCAGGAATAATTTTTTTTGCCTATTTTCCAGTCGAAATCGTCAAATATTTCTGATTTTATTATTTTAAAATTGGCATTTGATTAACTGATTTTTTCCAAATTAAAAATAGAAGTTAAAAATATATTTTGTTTGAATATAATTTCTAAGTTTATTTTTAATATTTAGTAATTTTTCAACATGTATAATGATTTATGGTAATTTTAATATATATATAAATATATATAACTTATGTTAATTTAACATTGTAACTGAGATAAGTAACAGATGCTGCTCTTGATAGAAATTGTAAATATCATTTAAAATATTAAAATGCAAGCGAAAATTTTCAAAAGAATGCTGCCACAGGTTTAACATTAGCTAGCGAGTGTCTTCGTATGACTAGAGACTTGAGTTTTTCATATGATTTCCAAACATTTTAACTCTAAATTGCTTTTAAGGCTGTTCTCAAATCTAAAGAAGCTACTTTCTGACACAATTTTGAATTAATTTTTGTTCGGAAACGGATGAAATTGGCAGGTGTTCTTATTCAGAAACTATGCATTAGAAACACGTTTTCCATGTTTTGGTACAGGCAGAAGATCTTTCAAAAAATACTGTCAAAGTCGGCGTTTTGAAGCGATTTTCCGACGCCGCAGCACGAGAAAGGGGGGAAAGTGTCATCACGTGATACGAATGGCTTATAGATCGATAAATAATTTATTTATCAAAACATAGAAAACTCATTAAGATTCTAAATTGTTTCAGGAGTCACGCCTGCAATTTTTATGACTTTCTATTTTAAAATGTGTCAGAAAGTATCGCGTTGTTGAGCAGGTCTTTTGAGAACCACCTGAGCGACGATTTTAAAGCAATTGAAAGAAATAGACGCTCATAGATAAGATCTACCTGAGAGATAAGAAGTATTTGGATAGAATATTATGAAGAAATTTTCAGAATAAATAACAAAAAAAAGGAGATGACCTAAAGTATAATAAATGTGTTTTGTGATTTTTCTTTCTTTTGATTTTTGCCCTGGATAGGGCTTTGTCCCCGAAAGGACTTGTTTTACTTTTATTTCCGAAAAAGAGATTTATTTCTAAAACTTGTAAGAAAACTTTTCTTACAACATTTCAATGCCACTTAGAGTAGAATCGCTGTTATAATTTATATCGGATTCGCCAGTTTCGGTTAAACTATCAGTGTCACTTTCGTCGCTTACAACAAAGCTGATATTTTCGATCCTTTGTTCTACTATATTATCTGTTTGCCAATATTCATTTTCTGTTTTAATTATTCTCTCACAATATTTCGACCATTGCTCTTTTGTAATGCTAGAAAAAGCTTCGAAAGTTAATTTCTTCATTTCAGTTAAACTGAGTTCGGAATTGACATTTCTCCCCCTGATATACAATTTTGTAGCAGCCCATGCAAATTCTATAGCATTCAAATTACAGTGGTATGGTGGTATTCTTAATGCGTCATTGGCCTCTGTCTTTTAAAAATTCATCCACACAGTACTTTTTTGTGGGGGATGCATTTGCGGCTACCAAATCATACAGATCAATTTTCCTCATTTCAATATTGTGAGGAATTTGTTTCTCTGTTAACCACAAAGACAGCTCTTTTTTGTGGCATATTTTGATGGTGTTTTATTCAAAATTTTGGTATGGTAAGGAGCATTGTCCATACAAATTACGCTATTGGCAGGCATGTTCAGGAGCAATTTTTCCTTCAACCACTTTGAAAAATTATCGAAATTCATTCGACCGTGGTAATCGCCTGAAGTGGTCCCAGATTTGAATACCAAGCTTTCCCCTGGTACAAAACCATCTGCATTACCGGCATGTACGACGATCAATCGGCTTCCTGCATTTTTTTTAACATACGCTCCAGTTTTTCCTAGCTGCCAACATTTTCCGAAACACATATTACTGTCGATCCATGTTTCGTCTAAATATATAATTGGTCTCTTATCATTTCTATATTGCCTAATTTCTCGTAAATATTTGTATCGCCAATGCACAATATCTTGCCTTTCCATACTTATTTTTCTTTTGTCTTCACAGCGTTTCCACCAAAATCCGATTTTGTGCATGATTCTTCTCAATGCTTCTTTTTTCCAAGGAAATTCAATTTTTTCTTTTATAGCAGGCAATGGTGCATTCAGAGCAGGCATCCTATTACTTTTATAAAACTCATTCACTGTTTGGCGAATCACACAAAGATCAAAATCATCTACATTTAAAAATACGTTTCGATTTTTTTGAGGTCTCCTTCGTTTACCCGGGGATTTTAGACTTGGAGAAAGCATAGCTTCTTTCTTAATACGTGCAATTGTTCGCACCGATTTCCCAGTTGCTGCAACCGCCCTCTTCTGCGCTTGTTTAAGAGGAATCCTTGGATTTTCCAACTTTGCTTCCTCCTCAAAAAACTGGAGCACTTTTAAAATCAGATTTCGTTCCTGGGAATGAATAATTTTATTTTTCGCTGACATTTTATCAAGACGAATATGGCAAAGATCAGGACAAGGATCGATTATAATAATAATCTTACACGACAAAGAGCAAGATAGAATTCAAATACAAGCATACGCTACAAGAACGAGCTACGATTTGAAGTAGTAAACCTGTACTGCAGGTGCAGATGACTGTTTCTGGGATTTGGCGGAATGGCCGCTCGCCAATTACCCCCTTGTACTGGACAACCTCGGACCCTGAAACTCCCGGTCAAAAATAGATTCTCCCAAGGTCATCGGACAAGATACCGGAGCTTAACAGTACCCTTATTATAAAACATACAATGTTCAATTTAATATAAAACACACGCAATCTGCTCTACCTGGTTGCCATACGAAGCAAAATCTCGCCAAAATCGCGGTGTTGCTTAGGCATAAAATCGTCCTTTTGACGCCAAAAATTCAAACAGACTGAAAACAACCGACCAAAAAATGTCTGCGACATCTGTACCAATATTATTTATATACAATTTACTTCCTCTTGTATATTTCATTAAGGTACAGATGTCGCAGACGCACCGGCGTATCTTTATGCCGCCAAAAGGCGATTTTATGCCTAAGGCAACCCGACGATTTTGGTGAGATTTTGCTTCGTATAGCAACCCGGTAGAGAAGATTGCGTGTGTTTTATATTAAATTAAACATTGTATGTTTTTTTTATAAATTGATCATTGTGTGCGTTTTATGATAAAATTATTTGTGTGAATAGGTTGCCAAAAAATATGTTGTCAAATTTTCTTCTCTCGCCAATGTCATTTTCTTTACCTTGCCTCCAAGGCCCCAATACTGAAAGGGAAAAAAAATGAATCATTGAGTCAGAGATTACGTGAATTCATATGAAAGTATTTTCCTCAGACTTTTCACAACTGTTCCAGAAATGTCTTAAGTACATAAATCAATATTGGTACATGATTTTTTGCAAGCTTATGGAAATAATGAAGCTTTAATAAATAACATAATAACTTAGCATAATGAAATAATAAAAAATAAATACAATTTTTGTAAATCCTAAAGAAATGTATATCCGATTCGAAAATAATTCTTAAATAAGTGAATATACTATTTGCCGTTACAGAACGCCTAAACACAAACATGATAAATCAAACAATAGATGACGTATAAAAAATTAAATAAAAACCCGATTAAAGACTCGATATTTTTTAATGAACAGTAATTTTAATAAAAAAAATGTGTTTTAACGAAATCTTAAGTGTGCTATGTCAGAAGCCTGTTCAAAATCCTTTCATATGGTATCTGATTCGTCGTTCTGCGTTTCGTATTTTCTTAGAAAAAGGGATGTTGACAGGAGAATCTGAATCTGTGTATCTGAATGGGGAAAAAAAATGAATCATTGAGTCAGAGATTACGTGAATTCATATGAAAGTATTTTCCTCAGACTTTTCACAACTGTTCCAGAAATGTCTTAAGTACATAAATCAATATTGGTACATGATTTTTTGCAAGCTTATGGAAATAATGAAGCTTTAATAAATAACATAATAACTTAGCATAATGAAATAATAAAAAATAAATACAATTTTTGTAAATCCTAAAGAAATGTATATCCGATTCGAAAATAATCCTTAAATAAGTGAATATACTATTTGCCGTTACAGAGCGCCTAAACACAAACATGATAAATCAAACAATAGATGACGTATAAAAAATTAAATAAAAACCCGATTAAAGACTCGATATTTTTTTCAAAATGCACGCGCGAGAAAAAAAATTAACAATCGTATTTTAACTGCATTAGAAGATGACGTCAACCGCTTATTCTTGTAAAACATGAATGCATTGAATGCATTTGTAATATAATAAAGCATATCTTTTATTTTAATTTCAATTTTGCTTTTTAACAATAAATATTTAAATTAACTCGTGCGGAGAAATCATACTTTATCTTTTTTGTACTGTTTATTTATTTTTAAAATTACTGTTGAACATGATATAATGCGGTATTTTATATTTGTGGCAACTAAAATTTCAGAAAAACCTTTCATTTCGTTTATGAAAACAATGCCGATTTAATTTTTAATGAACAGTAATTTTAATAAAAAAAATGTGTTTTAACGAAATCTTAAGTGTGCTATGTCAGAAGCTGTTCAAAATCCTTTCATATGGTATCTGATTCGTCGTTCTGCGTTTCGTATTTTCTTAGAAAAAGGGATGTTGACAGGAGAAATAATATATATGATGATGATTGTTGCTAGCATTACTCTTGTTTGAGACCAACCTTGTCTGTGTATCTGAATGGGGAAAAGTTCTGTATCATGTGCTGGTTGGCACGATTGGTGAAAAAATTAAAAATGGTGCTAAAAGGCATCTTACCAAATTTTTCTAGAGAGCGGGAAAACATGTTTTTCAAATATTTACAAATATACGTTTATTAAACCATGTTTTTGCGCCATCTTAAAAAATTAAGTACGATGCTAAAATAAAATTTTATTGCCATTTTCGATATTTTAACAAGTAATGAAAATACATAACAAGCATATTTAACAAAACTAAGAGACATTTTTGTGATAAATAATTGTAATTGACAGGGGGCAAATTGTAAACAATTAATAAGCGAACTAAAAAATTACCGAAAATAACTTGTGGGAATCTCAGGAAAGAAATATCTGATATAAATCGCATCTAAAATCTTAAAATGGAGAAGTGGTCCGTATAAAAATGCAAAACATTATACGCCTGATATTGGTATTTTTTAATTTTTTGATATTTCTGAAAGCACAGATAAAAGGGTAAAAATCCCGGCAGAAATGTCATATACTCACAACGTTGGCGCGATTTTTTCTCCCGCCAATTTGGCGAAAACTGTTTTGTTGTGTTTATTTGCTTTTATTTTTTATTTTAATTCTGTAGATTATTTTTATATGTATATCAATATTTATTTGGTACTTTTCGGTTAACCGGGCGCCAGTGATATTTATACATATATAAATACATATATAAATACATATGTATATACATATATATATATATATATATATATATATATATATATATATATATATATATATATATATATATATATATATATATATATATATATATATATATATATATATATATATATGTGTGTGTGTGTGTGTATGTATATATATGTATATGTAAATATGTGTATATATGAAACGAAGCGTGTTGCTCCTTAGGTGGTTGGGGGCCGGGCCGGTGGCTGCGCGGACTGATGGCGGCTCCGTACTTACGTCAAAGCGCTCATTCTGATTCCCTTGCATGTTCTTGTAGTCCTGGGCCGTGAACGGGATTCGGTTAAATTCCGAGTGAATGTATTTCTGTTTAAATGAAGACACCGTCTATTACGGAACCTGGTTTATTTCTTTTTCTTACATGATTCCTTTTAAACCAGGCCCATATTGGCGTGAGAGCTGCTGTTTAAGTCTGTCTGGACATCGAATGTTCGTACATCGCGAGGCAATTCTGAGAGAGCAGATTGGCGTGATTTGGTTAGATAAGGGAAATCGTAAAAAGTTCGCTCCTGATAGCCGGGCAATGGTATAAATATGAGGTTTTGCATTATTTCTGCTAGAGGTCGTCGAAGTCAAAAGAGGCGTATTTTTAATTTTAATTGGCCGCGAGCTGAGTGATTGATTGTGCGGAATAAAGGCGTTGGCTCCATCGGCCGATGGGATGCAGCAAGACTTTAAAATTGCGTTAGCGTCAGCACAAATATTCTTTATGAAGAGTCAGAAAACGATCTTTGAAAGTTGTAAGATGCGATGCAGGAAAACTAATTTAACAGGGGCGACGGCATTTTCAATCAATTGAAACACAATTATTAAAGCATTTAAAAAGTTTTGATTTAAATTTCTATTTTTTAAAACGTTAATTTAAAATTTTAAAAGGGGCAAAAAGGGATTTTGCATTTTAAAAAGGGGTTTAGCTTTTATACTTTCATATCCCCCCCCCACTAAAACAAGAGCCACAGGGCTCGCCTGCAAGACCTGTGGGTCTTATCTCGTGAATTTAACCCATGTTTTTTTTTTTTTTTTAGATTCTTATTTTCTCCAGCTCTCAAGTAATTTCTCCAGCTCTTCAGTATTTACTTCAGCTCTCAAGTCAGTTGGACCTATTTTTACATTTATATATCAAATTTACATAAAAATATTGGTTACACTAAAATATTGGAATTCTTTCAATGGTGCTGCAGCAAAACAATAATGTGTCTCGAGACGACATATCTTGATTATAACAGTTATCATAACATAACTGTGTTTGTAGTGTTTCCCTTTCTTTCCAGTTTTTGTTTTAAAGTTTTTGATATAGTTTGTTGGGAAACATCCTTTTGTGTATAATTGCAAATTGCAACCATAAACTATATAGTATATTAAAATATTCACAGGTAAACATACTGAAAACTATACGACATATGCAAATGTAAAAAATATTCCAATGTAAAAAATATTCAATAATAGACAATGTTCAAATGTAAAAAAAAAATATTCACAAATACAAAATATTCAAAAATATAAAATATTCAATAATACAAAATATGCACTAATACTATCAACAAAATATATTGTATATCAAATGCAATTTGAAACGCTTGCATTTCTAGAGATATATTGAATTTTGACACTGAGATAAAATAACAGTAAAATATCCTAAAATACTAATAACAAAAACAAATTATATTTCTTCGTATACCTTTCTGTTTTGGTAGGGACTTAGCTACTTCTAAGATGCAGCCTTAGGTTTATATCCATGAAAAACAACACTAAGTTGTTTAAAGAAAAAAAAGAAAACTACAGCTAATAAAAACTAAATATACACTTGCTATAATTTTCACCATGCGCAGGGTCAGTGCGATATGGGTTTTAATACTCTGAGGGGAATATCACCCAAAAATGTGCCACTTGCACGACAGAAAAAGAAAAGTGGGTAATCGATATTCACCTGCAGAGGGGAAGCGAAGCAGTTTTGCCAGATTCTCCGTTCAACCTGGAAAGAGAATCTGGGAAAACAGTCCGGCTAAAGATGGGTGGCCACGGAGCGGAGGACCCCTTCATGTGTCATCAATTCGTCATTATAATATTTTTTAAAAGATAATAAAAATTCTAACAGTACTTTTAAACTGTCACCATCATTCTACACTGCTGGGGAGATGGGTTACACGCCCAGCTGGGTCCTCATCCAAATGCTACGAGTAAGGGGGACGATAGGAAAGCAAAAATTTAAAAAAAATTGACAGCTGAAAGAGATAGATGGGGTTTATTCATGGCTGAGTTTAAGATTTTGAGGAGGGTGGTAGTATCTTAACTTGGAGGAATGGACAATTTCGGAATTTCTCTTAAAATGTGGGCTGGGTTTATCAATTTCAAAGGATACATCAGAAAGTTGTTTTAAAATGGTGTATGGGCCAGAATATGGTGCAGTCAATTTACGGGTATTTGGATAGTGAAATTCTTCATACATCACAATGTCACCAACTTTAAACTTTACAGGAAGGAAACGAGCATCATAACGGACTTTATTCTTTTTATGGTAAGCAATTGTTCTCTCTTTAGCCAATTTTCTAGCTTCTTCCACAGGGGGATAGTAACTATTATTTGGTAAAGGGGGATCATATGGTAAATTTCCTAAAAATAAATAGCTAGGGGTGAATTGGGTTACAGAATGAGGGGTGTTATTATATTCATATAAGACTTCATCTAAAAGCCTAGTCCAGGGTATTTTCTTGGATGTGGAATTGACTTTACATTTTAATCTAGTGACAATAGTCTGATTTAGTCGTTCAATTTTCCCATTCGTTTCCGGGTGATGGCTGCTCGTCAATCTGTGTTTTATATTGTAATTACGAAGAAATCTCCTAAACCTGGAAGCTGTAAATGCTCCATTTCTGTCGGTTAACAATCTATCTGGTACTTGTATTTGAAATAATTGTTTCAAAATGTTTGTATAAGTTTCGGTAGTTACACTTTTTGACGGAAAACCCCACACATAGCGAGTTGCATGGTCAACGACTAAATGCAAATATTTTTTTTGTAGAATTGTAATAATTAAATCCGCCAACAGAGTCTACTGCCAAACATTCAAAAGGTATCTCTGTTGGGGGCATTAATTGCAATAAGCCAAATCTTTTTTGTCTACATTTTTTGTTTATCTCACAAGTGTGGCAGTGTTTTACAAAATTTTCAATGTCCTGATTAAAGTTAGGCCAATAACATTGAGGAGAGATTAAATTTATCATTTTATAAATTCCAGGGTGGCAAAATTATGTGTGGGTTTTTTCTAATAGGGGTAAACGTAAAGACATGGGGACCACAATCTTATACAAACCTTTCTTTTTAATAACAACAACATCATTTATCTCAGTGTACTTTTTACCATCAATTGTTACATTTTCTTTCTTCTGATTGTCTCTTACTTCATTCAAGTCAAGGAGATGTATAATATGGGGTAAATTTTCTGAAACAGGTTGTCTAGGTAGCATATCAGCTTCAACATTAGTGGAGCCTTTCTGGTATTTAATTTCATAGTCAAACATACTAAGTTTTAGGGACCAGCGGAAAAGACGTCCTCTTAAATTTTTAACACTTTTGAGCCAGGTAAGTGCCGCATGATCTGTATGTATGACAAATTTTTGACTGTGTAAATAATGATAAAATTTATCTAAAGCATCCACAATCGCCAAACATTCTAACTCAGTAATTGCATAATTTTTTTCATAATCGCGAAGATTTCTAGAGTGATATGCTATAGGATGTAATGTTCCTTTTTCATCAACTTGTTTCACTACACATCCCACTCCATGACTTGATGCGTCTACAAACAAATAACAAGGTGTTTTGGGATCAAACAACTTTAAGATTGGTTTTTCAATTAAAGCATTTTTTAATTTTTCAAAAGAATTTTGACAATTTTGGTCCCACACATAAGGGACATTTTTCTTCAACAAATTGTTGAGAGGGTATCGAATGTTAGCATACTTTGGAATAAATTTGTGATAAACATTTATAGATCCCAAAAAACGTTGTAATTCTTTTACATTCGTTGGTGGTGTTAATTTCTTAATCGTCTCTATATTAGGGTTGTCAGGTGTGATACAACCGTTCGAGACTTCATATCCTAGAAAATTAATTTTGGATTTCACAAAATTACACTTTGACAATTTGAGTTTAAGGTTTTCTTGAACACAGATATTAAATAATGTCTCTAAATGACATAAATGTTCCTCTTCATTTTGGGAGAATACAATAACATCATCAAAGTAACTACAGGCAAAGTCAATTTTGTATTTATTAAGAATTCTACGGAGGGTACGGTTAAACCAAGCAGGTGCGTTTTTCCATCCAAACGGTAAACGATTCCACTCATATAATCCAAAGGTGGTGGCAAATACCAGCTTCTCAGTGTCTCGAGGGTGGATAGGAATGTGCCAATATCCACTAGCTAAGTCAAGAGTGGAAAAAATTTTAGCATGCGCCAATTTATCTAACAGGGTGTCGATTCGAGGTAAGGGTTCTGCATCTGTTTTTGTAATGGCATTTAATTTTCTGAAGTCAATACATAACCGGGTTTTCTTCCCTTCTTCACGTTTATACACCAAAGTTACGGGTGATGAATAAGGGGAATAGCTTTCTTTAATGATACCGGCTCGCAATAAATTTTGAATTTGTTCTTTAATTTCCTCTTCTTCTTTAGGGGAAGTGCGATATGCTCTTAAAGAAACGGGGGGATCTGATGTTAACTGTATTCTCTGGGGTTCCATGTTTACACAGCCTATATCATATTTATCTTTGGCGAAAATACAGACATATTTGGCTAGAAGAGCAGGTAATTGTTCTCTGACAGACTGAACATTTTGCACATGGTCAGTGGTCTCGAACAACTCCGGCTCAAAATTTTCTTCGAATATCTCTGCATTTTCAATTGCTGGCAGGCTAAGTATATACTTCGGATAAATGTAAAGTATGGTGAGATGCCTTTGTTGGAATATGGTCCATGAGAGGTACTTTCTTATTATCTTGAGTTATTTGCATTTTAACACAGTCAATATTTAATTTAAATAGTTTGCAATGGGGTAGCCCAATCAAAGCATAAGGTAACTGATTGTTAATTATAAAAAGTTCAATTCTCTTAGAGATACGTCCTAATTGCAAACTAACAAGGCATTTTTCTTTCAAAGCAAGAACACCTTGTGTTTGGGTGACTGGTATACTCTGCTGAACTTTACATATTTTTAGGTTAAGTTTATGGGCTAAATGACAAGGAATAACACTAATTGAACTCCCAGTATCGATCAAACAAGGTAGTGAGTCTTCATTTTTTACATAAGTAACTTTATGACAATCTCTATTTGATTTTTTATAGCTAGCTTTTTCTTTTTGTATATGTCCGGACATAAGAAATCGTCATTGATTACTAGATGTATTTCGGGATGACTCATTAGCGCTATGATCTTGGTTGGGGTTCGGCAAAGTCATATTGTGACTAGGGGTTGGTACTGCTAACACTTGTTGTCGAAAAGGGCAGTTTCCCACCCAATGATACGCATTTGGTATTCCGATATTAAGACAAACTTTGCATGGATAGGGCGGCAAAGTGGTCTGGTGGTGTACATTAGGTCGTGGTGGAACATTTGAAGTCGGTCTAAACGTATTTTGGGGATTTCTTGCTTGATTTGATGGAAAAGGTCGAATGGGGTGTGTTTGATAGGGAACTCTGTAGTTCCACTGCCTGTTAAAATTCTGTCCATTCTCATATGGAGGTCGGCTTGGTCGCCATTGTCGATACTGATTGGGGTTTTGGGGGCTTGCTTCAAATTTGCTCTCATTTCCCTTTCTGTCCAGTTGCAGTTTGCTAATTCTGAAAACTAATTCACACCATGAATGTGTAGTTGAGGGGTTGCCTGCAATAACTAACTTCTGCATTTCTAATGGCAAGCCCTCCGTTAACCCTTCCAGGATAAGTTTCTGCTCTAAACCTAAGGTTCGGCCTACTTTAGTCTTTTTTTGATAATATTCGTTCAAGTCCTCTCCAACTTTATATCTAATACGTGAAAAATCAGTGAGAGAAAGGGTATCGGGAATTTCATAGTGTTCATTAAACAAAGTGACAAATTCGGACCAATGAAGTACATTTAGACAATTATTAATGTACAACGTAAGTGCACTGTCCTTTAAATACTTCTGTATGTGCCTAATTTTCCAGCACTCGTCTTTTCCCTGTCCTATACAGACACTCTCGAAATAGGCTAACCATGGTATCCAAGACATTCCATCTTGCGGAGAAAACGCAACGATATCGGGGTCTACTGACGTTTTTGGGTTGGCGGATACTGAAGTGTGAGCAGACCCAGCTTGAGCTGACAGGGTCTGTCCACCTAACGTTGTTACACCAGATGTCTCTGGTGCACCTCCAGATTCCTGACTAGACTTCTGATTATTTTTCTCTTCAGGATTATTAACGGGATTATCATCTTTGCTCGAAATTTGATTTTTTTCTTTTTCGGGGTCACCTGATTTGTCTGTTAAATCCTCTACTTCTTTGGGAGGGGTTGGGCTACTCATGATGGATATAAATACAAAATATCACCGAATTACACAGAAATATAATACACAATTAAAGCACATAAGAATAAAAATGAAAAAAAATCTTTCAAACTATTTAAAATTTGTAACACTATATCTGTAAAAATCCGTTAAAATCATCTCTTTAAAGTTAAACTCCATTTTTTCCCCCAATAACTTGAATTCAATAAAAAAAAAATTTAAATAACCTCACTAACTATACCGTAAGTTGCATATAAATCACCTTTAAAAGTTTAACACCTAATAATAAAAATATTATAATAATCTAACCTATATATATAAAATCCTAATGAAACAAATTTGTGAAACGATTTTATGAAACGAATTTATGAAACGATTTTATGAAACGACTGATTAAACGACTGATTATGTTTCAGGGCTATTTTTAATAAAATATTAAACGCTTGATGGTGAAATTAATACCAATTGTCCATACAAATCCGCGGATGTCAAAACTGGTAATAGAATTTTGAAATTGGAATTAGTTTTCGAGATATTAATTTTTTTCTAATTTTAATGACATTTCCGTAATGATGGCAACTAATTACTCAGTTTTTTTGTGACAAAAAAGGGAAAAAAATTGAAAAGGATCCCGATAGGGATTATTTATTTCTTTTTATTCGTCATTTTCAAATTGAAATTGAATTTATCTTTTATTTCAATCGATAATGAAGACAAGATTGTGATTAAATTATGTTTTTCAGGAAAATTTGGAAAAAAAATCACATTTCTATCGTTAGGATTCAATCGTCTGTCAGCATTTAATTTAATTTATAAACTGAAAATATTTTGAATAAATTCGTCCAAATGACGTCATTTATGTAAACGCAAAAGAAAGGAGCAAAAAAATATTTATACAATTTGTTTAGCGTAAAATGTCATTTATTCTATTTTATATATAATCAGAAGTAATTTGTATAGAAAAAGCAATAATAATATACGTATAATTAAAATACGCATATAAACAAAAAAATCGTCGAATTTTTTTCCATGGCTGTTTATGTCATTTAGCACCAAATCTCACTTTCTGATGCCCGAATTGCGCCAAGCTTTTTGAAAAAGCGTCAAGACCCCTATAATAGAAAAGCACCAAAAGCTCATTGGGTTTATTTTCATAACTTTTGGCAACAAATCTATGTATATTAACGAATCTATACCCTTTTCGAAGCTCGAATTACGCCAAACCGAAAAGCAAAGGATCCTATACTGGAAAAGTACCCGATTTTCTTATGGACAATATTCAAGTGACATAACAAGGTGTAAAATTATCGCGGATAGCAAATTTATTTAAATATGTCATCAATTGATGCCGAATAAATGCAGGCATGCATGCACAAAATATTTAATTAATTTTGTATAATAAATAATTATTAGAAAATTCGTATATACATATTAATTAAAATAAATAATTTACATATTTAAAATAACATGAAAATATGCATGATGGTGCACTAAAATAGAGAGAAAATTAAAACCTGTTACTGAAAATGTCTATAACAGTACTTTTCAATACCGTAGTTCTTAATGTTATTCACAAGCAGATGAAATTTTTCTTATCCTTAAACGCAAAGGAAGAATAGAATACAGAACGTTGTTATAAAAGTCCGAGAGGTAGCCACAATTTAAACCTAACCATTTTATACAAGCTGGTTTTTAAGTTGTAATTGATTTTACTTATCAATCCCGAAAACAGTCGTCAATTGTCGCAACAGCTGTGTATGAGGCCATGGTAATCAAAAAATGCCCCATTAAAACGTTAAAAGCATGGCAACCCAATTACAGATTTGCCAATATTTTTAAAACAAAGCACGCTGTCATGTTTTTAGAGTCTTCGATGTCTGAGCGGGGGTTGGCGAGCGTAGCTCGCAGGGGGTAGGCCCCCTAGTATAATAATAATAAAATTTTCACTTCTGCTAAAATATTTTCAAACTGTCTAGAAAAATTATTTTAATATGAGGTTTATTTAATGTTATTTTTCATTAAAACCGTAATTATCAGTTCAACACAACTAAACTTTTCATAAAAATCACCATTCTTACCCTTTCATCTCTTTAAAATTACGTTAAACACAATACATAAACAATTATATATTTGAACTTAAATAGTTGAATTAAAAAAAATCATTAAAATTTTCATACAAATAATAGCATAATAAAAATAATCATCTTTAACTTATTTTTGGAATGCATAAAAAATTAAATAAAAAGTTTGAGAACCACTTGTTTATGCTTTTAATAATAAAAACAATATTTCTTTAAAAATATTCCTTGGCAGTCCTTTTAAAACAACCAAAATTGTAAAAAAGAAAAAAATTTCCTTCAGTGCTTGCCATCTAATATATCAAAAAGCATTCCAAAATAAAAGTTTGAGAACCAATGCCTCTCACTAAAAAGATCTTTAAAAAAATTTTTTTTTTCTTCTGTACGTTAATATCAAAAGTACATACCTTTATACGCCTTTTCTTTAAATAAATCCATGAAAAATTTTACCTCTTACTCTTTTTTTTTTTTTTTTTTTTTTCACCGCGACGCGAAACAATAATAAATTAATTTCACTGAAATATTTATCTCTATATCTTCTTGCACTGCACACGAAAATACTTTTTCCCGTAGTCACGTGGTTTTTGTTTTTGCTGAGCGCAGTTCTGATTTATTTTTCTCTATAGTTCAGAAACCGAAACTGAACATCTGAGTCACTTGAGTTCATTTCTTTATCGGCGCGCTCTTGAAAATTGAAAACAGCTGTCTGGTTGACCTACTTTTCTTCCTGCTGATAAAACACTTGATTCTTGCCGGCAGAATGAAATACTGCACAAGATTGAGAATGAAGAAAAGTTAATGATTCACTTTCCTTTTGACGAAGGGAGATTAAGTACTTTTGAGTTTTTGGGATAAATTCCGTAAGTCTTTCACCGTATGCTGTAAGAATTTTTCACGGAGGTATTCGCTGGGATTGACGGGCGTAGATTACGTAACTGTTTAGTTTTTGGGATTTTCCCGTTGAGATGAACTGTCCTACTCGACTTGGGTTTAGCTTTTATCCTTTCATATCCCCCCCCCCCACTAAAACAAGAGCCACAGGGCTCGCCTGCAAGACCTGTGGGTCTTATCTCGTGAATTTAACCCATGTTTTTTTTTTTTTTTTTTTTTTTTTAGATTCTTATTTTCTTTATTCTCAATCTTGTGCAGTATTTCATCCTGCCGACTTCTGAAACGAAGCGTGTTGCTCCTTCGGTGGTTGGGGGCCGGGGCGGTGGCTGCGCGGACTGATGGCGGCTCCGTACTTACGTCAAAGCGCTCATTCTGATTCCCTTGCATGTTCTTGTAGTCCTGGGCCGTGAGCGGGATTCGGTTAAATTCCGAGTGAATGTATTTCTGTTTAAATGAAGACACCGTCTATTACGGAACCTGGTTTATTTCTTTTTCTTACATGATTCCTTTTAAACCAGGCCCATATTGGCGTGAGAGCTGCTGTTTAAGTCTGTCTGGACATCGAATGTTCGTACATCGCGAGGCAATTCTCAGAGAGCAGATTGGCGTGATTTGGTTAGATAAGGGAAATCGTAAAAAGTTCGCTCCTGATAGCCGGGCAATGGTATAAATATGAGGTTTTGCATTATTTCTGCTAGAGGTTGTCGAAGTCAAAAGAGGCGTATTTTTAATTTTAATTGGCCGCGAGCTGAGTGATTGATTGTGCGGAATAAAGGCGTTGGCTCCATCGGCCGATGGGATGCAGCAAGACTTTAAAATTGCGTTAGCGTCAGCACAAATATTCTTTATGAAGAGTCAGAAAACGATCTTTGAAAGTTATAAGATGCGATGCAGGAAAACTAATTTAACAGGGGCGACGGCATTTTCAATCAATTGAAACACAATTATTAAAGCATTTAAAAAGTTTTGATTTAAATTTCTATTTTTTAAAACGTTAATTTAAAATTTTAAAAGGGGCAAAAAGGGATTTTGCATTTTAAAAAGGGGTTTAGCTTTTATCCTTTCATATATATATGCGTGTGTGTATATATACATGTATATATATCACTGGCGCCCGGCTTTCACTCATTTAATTTAAAATACATGCCTTTCACTAATTCCATTTAAAAGACTAAAAAGGAAAAAGAAATAAGAAGAAATAATGCCACAAATCAAAACCTTTTATTTAAACATCAAAGAATCGTTTCTAATTTACACACGCGAAATAAAAAATCTGCTAATGGTGAGATTTGCGCCAAATCTCTAATGCTATTTACGAAAATCGCCGCCGGTGAAAATGACGTATGCACTAAATTTTCGTGACGTATGTACTTTAATTGTGCTTTTTAATTTATTTTTTAATACAATTCACGAACGGTTTGAAATTTATTCTTGGTAATAAATAGGTGTCGTTGTCAACTTTATAGGTACCTGCTGTGAAAGTTTGAACGAAAACCGTTAAATATTTTTTGAGTTATGCTTGGCGAAAGGTTTTAATATATATCGTAGCTATATATAGGGCAAAGTAATACTGCGCTGTGTATGAGTCTTCGTTTTCACTCAGACAACTAATGCATGGAAAGTAGTGTAGATTGAAAAGATTAAAGATTAGCTAAATTTGATTATTTATTAAACATTTGTGTTTCCTAACTTTCAAAGAAGCGAATTCATCAATTACTTTGTCAAAGTTGATTTGTTGAGCTCGATCAGGGCCGGCGCTAGACATTTTACTGACTGAGGCGAGCATTATTTTGCCGCCCCTATGCCGTGATTGTTTTTTCACCACTTCTCAAACTGTTTTAAGAATAAGTAAATTAATTTTGCTAACTATGATTTATTTAAAAGAAAACAATTATATATAAAATTAATTTACAATTAAGAAATTTAAAATAATCAAATTACTTAAGAAATTTTGCATCTATTTTGAAAATATAACAACATTTAACTTGAAATTAAATGAATAAAATTTTTATCATATTCTAGTAATATTTACAAACAAGTTAGAAATTGTACGTTGTTAAACGTGACATATCAGGTGCGTTCGTTTTATAACTAGTTTCACAATGTAAAATAAAATCATCCTCATTATTTCAGTGAAATGAATTATGTCGTCTGCTAGGAGAGAAATGAGCATGCCTTTTTTATTTTTTTTATTAGATATGCCACGTTTACAAATGCGATTTTTTTTTTCACCATGGAGATCTTGCTTTGTGAATGATTACCACCGTGTTTTAATATTTTTATGACTCATAATGAACGAATCTCTTGTATTTGTTTACTCTAATGGATTGAGGTATTCAGTTAACATAATTTCCACTGAAGTTATATCTCAGAATCGATACATTGTTGATTGTAACTTATCTCTCAAGCAAACAATTTTTTTGATCAATCTTTCTAAAAATACAACTTTTATGCCATTTTATTCGAAAAAATAATTTTGAATAAAAATGGCCGCTTGGCATATGGAAAAAGATGGGGTTAGCCCGTATTTGTTTTCCTCAGTCACATGACTTGCGCTTTTATTATATTAGATTACGTATGATAGAATTTAACAGAATAAAGAAAACTCTCATTAATAACTTTTTAAGTTTTGGTTCGATTTTCATAAAATTTGAAAAGACTCGACAAAATTCTGCAGCGATTCTATATATTAAATTTCGAATCATTCGGTTGGGTAGTTTTTGCGCTGTTATATGCGGACAGACGGACGGACGGATCAGACGACGACTATAGGTGCTACGTATTTATATAATTACGAGCGCACCTAAAAAGCATCATATCAAGAATGAAATTGACGTTTCAAAATCTCATTCGCTTTGCTTTTCCTTTGGAAAATGCATTTATTGTAACGACGTTATGAATATTAGTAAAAAAAAAAATTACATCAGGTGAAGCTAAGCTTAAAGTATACATTATTAAGCAAAATATGTCAAACATTTAAAAACAATCAAATTATGTATAAAATTTGTATAAAATTTTAAGTAGCAAAATAATAATATTAATAACAAGTTATATATCTTTTTGAAACTTGCACAAAAATAAATCCCTTATTAGTAGTATTTAAAATAAAATATTTATTAAAAATAAAACAAAATTTCAAGATCTAATTTTCCTTGATATTTCTTCGGCGAAGTCATTTATTATAGTACGGAAATCAATATTATAAAGCAATCACATTATCAAGACAAAAATAGATAAACATACTAACGCAAACAACGCATCACATTCTTGAAATTAAATAGGAAAATTATGATATGAATTGAAAATTACATGATCATTTGAAATTGTATACATGAGCATTAAATTTTACATCAGTAATATTTACAAAAACACGAGTATCAACGGTGAAATAAATAATTCATTACTAATTCGCCTTGAATTTTTTTTTTTTTTTTTTTTTTTGCAAAATCGTTTATTATAGCACCCTAATATTAACAAATAATTGTTTTTTAATTTGCTAAATAATTTAACTAACTGACCCGACCGGCGTTGCCCGAGCACATAAAAAAAATAGCACGAAGCGCGAAAAAACTACAAATCGTAATATAAAAGCACAAAAAATATAAAAATCGCTCCACGAATTCCGAATAAACTTTAATGAAAAGAAAAAAAAATACTATATTGGGATAGAAGATTGATGCCGAATTCCTTTTACTAATGGAAAAATGTGGAAAAATTGCGGAAAAAACACTAAAAGTTGCATACAAAATTCACAGAGAACAAAATATACTATTGGGCTAAGAAAATTAAAAAATATATTTTACGAATGTCCAAAAATCGCCGCAAAACGCTAAAAACTCTAAAAATCAAACAAAAGAATTCAAAAATTGGTGAACGAATTCCGAATAAACTTTATTGAAAAGAGGACAAAATTTTCTATATTGGGTTAAAAGATTAAAACCTGATTCCTTTAACTAATGTGGAAAAATTGCCGCGAAACACAAAACCACACTCGCTAAAAAAAAAAAAAAAAAACGCCAAGGACAAAATTTACTACTATATGTTAGTACATTCTAACAGTAATTCTTTCCCGAAAGTCAAAAATTGGAGCGAAAAAACGTTAAAAATCGCATTGAAAATCGCTGAATACAAAATGTAATATATTGGGCCAAATGTTTGAAACCGAATTCCTTTTATGAATATCAAAAAATCGCCACGAAATGCAAAAAAATGCTAAAAATTGCATTGGAAATCGCAATAAAAATCACAAAAACTTCCAAAATCGCGGAGAACAAAATTTAATATGATACGCTAAAAGTTTGAAAGAGAATTTTTTTTTTTTACGAATGTCAAAAAATTCAACAAGAAACGCGAAAACTCGAAAAAACTCTGAATTGCATTAAAAATCACTAAAAATTCAAAATTCACTACATAAGGCTAAAAGTTTGAAACCGAATTCCTCTTACGAATGTCAATAAATCACCGCAAAACGCTAAAAATTGTAGAGAACAAAATTTACTAATAATGAACTGAAACATTGTAACAGGGATTATTCACGAATGCCAAAAAATTACCACGGAACGCGAAAAAAAACTAAACATCGCTAAAAACTCGAAAATCGTAGCGATCAAAATTTATTATATTAAACTAAAAGTTTGAAACAGAATTCTTTTTACGAATGTCAAAAAATCGCCATGGAACGCAGAAAAAAGAAGTTGAAAATCACATTAAAAATTCAAAAATCGCGAAGGACAAAATTTGCTGTATTACGCTAAAAGTTTTATGTTAAATACCTCTAACGAATATAAAAAAATCACTGCAGAACGCGAAAAATCGCTAAAATTAAAAAAATAGAGGAGGACAAAATTTACTATATTAGTCTAAAGATTTGAAACCGAATTCCTTTTAACAACGTCAAAAAATCGCCGCGAAACGGGAAAAAACTCTAAAAATCGTATAGAAAAATTCAAAAATCGTTGTACGGATTCCGAATAAACTTTATTGAGAACGGGACAAACTTTACTATATTGGGCTAAAATTTTACAACCGGAATTCTTTTACTAAGGTAAAAAAATCGCCACAAAACAACAACAACAAAATAAAAAACGCTAGAAATCTCATAAAAATTGCTAAAAATTAAAAATTCTCACAGGAGCAAATTTACTACAGTTGGCTAAAACATTTTAAAAGGAATTATTTTTCGAATGTAAAAAAATCAGCGCGAAAAGACGCTAAAAATCCCAATGAAAATCGCGGAAGACAAAATGTAATATATTAGGCTAAGTATTTGAAACCGAATTTCTTTTATGAATGTGAAGAAATCGCCGTGAAACGCCAGGAAATGCTAAAAATTATATTGAAAATCAGAAAATTTTCAAAAATCGCGTAGGACAAAATTTACTAAATTAGCAAGAAATCGCAGCAGAACGCGGAAAGACACTGAGAATCGCATTGAAAATTGCATTAAATACAACTAAAATTTCCAAAATTTACTATATTAGACTAAAAGTTTGAATCAGAATTAATTTCTTTAACGAATATTAAAAAATCACCGCGAAACGCAAGAGAAAAAAATTTCGTCAAAAATCACTAATAATTCAAAAATCGTCATGAAGAAAATTTACTAAAGTGGACTAAAATATTGTAACCGGAATTCTTCACTGTAATTATATGCAACTTCTTTGACTGTAATTATATGCAACGTACTCCGTATTTTTATTTTAAATAAGAAAAAAACCCTTCTCTCTTTTTTCTTAAGTTTCGACACATACAATATGCGAGCCAAATGCCGCCCCTCTAGGGGTGCGCCCTGAGGCGACTGCCTCACTTGCCTCACCCCTGGCGCCGGCCCTGAGCTCGATCATTCTCAATTGAAAACAAAGCTAAGCTGCTGAGTCTGTCTTGAGTCATTGTACTTCTCAAGTAATTTTTGATCAATTTAAGCTTAGTACAGGACCGTTCAGCCTTAGATACTGTCACAGGAACAGTCAAATACAAGTCGGCCATAATTAAACTGACGGTACTCAGAGTGTTCTGTAGCGCGATCTAATTGCGAGAATGGCGCTAAATTTTGTAGGAAGATTAAACAAGACGGGGGACGAAGGATTCCGCAAAAAAAAAATTAGTTCCAAAAGTCACCGCCAGGGGAATATGTGGCGCTGTGTATTCGAAAAAGAGAGTTTCAAAAAAGAAGAATCAATACTGAAATAAAATTACCGTTTATTTAGCACATCCAACTCAGGTTCGATGTGGCCGCCGTTTTTGTGGACCACATATTGCATTCTGTGCACAGCATTTACAACAGCAGAGAATAACATGTCTGCAGGAATCTCCCGTACAGTTCGCGATATGTTATCCTTCAATGTAGCCAGGTCCTGGACACCTCCGTGATAGACCTTGGACTTTAGGTAACCCCATAGCCAAAAAACTCGCAGGGTGTAATATCAGGGGACCGAGGTGGCCATACAGTTGGAAAACAGCGGCTAATGACTCTTTCTGTTGTGAATTTCTGTCGTAGCAGCTGCTGTACCCGCAAAGCAATATGTGGAGGTGCTCCATCTTGCATGAAAATGATTTTCTCCAGGCACCGTCTTTGCTGAAGTGCCGGAATAACAAATTTGTTTAGCATTTGGCGATATTTGTCTCCGGTAACAAAACAAGTTACGGGTCCTGTCGGAGTAATGTTCTCATAGAAGAATGGGCCTATGATCATATCTGCTGTGAAACCACACCAAACAGTTATCTTTAGTGAATGCAAAGGAATTTCCTTGAATGCTCTCGGTGACTTGTTATCCCAAATTCGGCAGTTCTGGGTATTTACAGTTCCAGTCAGGTAAAAGTGGTCCTCGTCTCCCCATAAGATTTTCCAGGGCCAAGCATCATCCAACTCCATTCTGGCAAGAAAAGTGAGAGCAAAAGTCAATAGCTTATCATGGTCGGTGTGACGTAACGCTTGTACACGACTGATCTTGTACGGATAGAAGTAGATAATCTTTCCTAAGATTTTCCATACCGTACAATAAGGCATATCCAGATTCCGAGCTATCCCGCGAGCGCTGGAAGTTGTAGCAATATTGTCTGGTGCTCTGTCAACAATCGCCGTTGCCACTTCTTCGATTGTATCCGGTGATACGGGTTTTCGTACTCTGCCTGACTGAACATTTAGAGAACCTGTTTTCTCAAACTTCTCAACCATTGCTTTTAAACCATTAACTGACAAATGACCGTTACCTTTACGCAATTTTTGGGGTTTCTAAAAGCACGAAGAGCGGATGGCGCATTGCACTGGTTGAGGTAAAAGAATTTGACTAGTAGAGCTCGCTCGACTAAAGAAGGAGACATTATGAAAAATAACTTTCAATGAAATTGCTTCTAACAGTAGCACATTACCTTTTAAAGCCGAACAAGCTGACACTTTGCCAAAAGATGTATCGTGAAATTTGAATAAAGAACTTCTTCTTCTGCTGTTGCTTTCTTTGTGGCTCTGTAAGTGATATTGCAGATAAAGAAACTTTAGCAGTGTTTATGTAAATTTTTAGCTTTTTATAAACTGTTACCATTTTGAGCTTGGATTAAATTGCTAAATTCGTTAAATAAACGGTAATTTTATTTCAGTATTTATTCTTCATTTTTTGAAACTCTCTTTTTCGAATACACAGCGCCACATATTCCCCTGGCGGTGACTTTTGGAACTATTTTTTTCGCGGAATCCTTCGTCCCCCGTCTTGTTTAATCTTCCTACAAAATTTGGCGCCATTCTCGCAATTAGATCGCGCTACAGAACACTCTGAGTACTGTCAGTTTAATTATGGCCACCTTGTATATCGCGACAATTACAAGGCCAGACATTACTGGCAGTGAACATTTTGAGTCGAAAATGTGAAAATCCATCCGAAGAAGATTGGGAAGGTGTTAAACGGCTTATTCGTTACCTAAATCACAGTAAAGATCTAAATTTGGTAATCAGCAACGAACATCCACCAGTGTTAGAAGTGTACATTGATGCCGATTCGATTGGGCCGGTGATACACAACCCAGAAGATCTGCTACTGGAAATTTATTCCTATTAGGGAAGAATCCAATACAATGGATAGCCAAGCCGCAGTCGTGCATTGCTCAATCATCAGCAGAAGCTGAGTTTGTAGCAGCTGCAACAGCCGTTCAAGAACTTACATGTTTATTAAGATTGTTAGAAGACTTAAATTTAACCCAATCTTTTCCCATTACTGTCTATGAAGACAACATCTCGTGCATTAAGATAATTGAATCGGACAAATATACAAATAAAACCAAGCATATAGATTTGAAATTCCATTCAATCAAACATATGAAGAAAAATGGAACAATAGAAATGTGTTACTGCCCAAGCAAATCGATGTTTGCCGATGTGTTTACTAAACCGGAACCCAAACCTATATTTCAAGAAAACAGGGACAAACTGAAACTGCTAAGTGATCTTCATTAGGGGCTTAAGGGGGGTTTTGTTGCACGTGATACACTAATAAGCCTCCTAATTACGATAAGTTCAAACAAAAATAAAGAGAAAAAAGGAACATTTCATCTAAACTTACATCTGGACTGGATAACTGACAGTAGAGTGATGCGAATTTATTGCCTATTTGGAAAGACTGTTTTCTTCATTCGCCATCTACAGAGCATATTTTTTCTGAGCAGTGATAGATATTTATAAGACTTATCTTGACTTTTAATGAGACTTTCTGTGTTTTATGAATACTTGATTTGACTTTAACGATACAAAATTAGCCATTTAGATAATGATGTTTATTACGTATTTAACCAACTAAATGTAACCTACTTTTTGAGCAAAGGACGTGTATAATTTGTTTATATGTTTTTTGCTTCACTTCTTGCTCAGACACCCGTCTAAGAGGGTGTAAAATGTCCTTCTCATTCTATCGTGTATTAAATATTTTTCTTATTCTTTAATGTGTGGAGATGAATATTTCTACATAGTGCACACTTACACCATTACAGAATATACGGTTTTACAGCAGTGGTCTTCAATATAATATATGTGCATAATTTTTTTCTCATTGGATATACGAAAAATATTATATTCACACAATGATAAACAACATTGTTTCATAACGGATTACACGGATAATGATGTGACGAAGCTACCAAACGGTAAGGTCATTCTTATTTTATTTCTATGAGATGTTTTGAAGAAATATTATTAAGTTAGAAAACAAACTTTGGAGGTAAACCGATCTCACGCCTAATTCATGTTAGTTAAAATATTTCTAACATATTTGATTATGAGACTGAGGTCTCATTAAGTAGATAAAATAAAACATAGACCCTCAAATAATAAAGAAATATCCGGTAATCCGTTAAAAGAAAAAAAATATATTCATTTAACTTGAATAACTTAAAAGAAAAGAAAGATAATGGCATACGCAAAGGACAGTGCGGCTATTGAAAAATTAAATGCGAACAATTACTCAAATTGGCGATTTAAAGTTGAGATGCTATTGATACTTGAAGAGCTTTTTGAAGTCGTCGCTGGCGAAGCTCTGGATCCAATAACCGCTGATTGGAGGAAAAAGGACCGCAAGGTGCCTTGATAACAACACTTTGATAAATCTTAGCATCGAAGATAGCCAAATAATAAATATAAAGCATCTTAACACAGCTAAAGAAACCTGGAATACTTTAAAAAGTATACATGAGCTTTCTAATCTTTCAAGCAAATTATATCTCCTTCGCAAACTTTATACACGAAGCTAAATGAAGTAGGGAATTTAATAACACATATTACCAAATTATTGGAACTTGTAGATAAATTGTCCGGAATAGGAGAAGATATCTCAAATTCACACATAACTGCCATTTTATTATGTTCATTACCCCCGTCATATGATACATTGATCACAGCGATTGAAGCGAGAAATGAAATAGATTTTACGCCTGATTTTATTAAAGGAACGCTTATTGACGAGTATACTCGCAGAGTCGAGAATTCGGAAAATTCAGGCAATGGGTTTAAAGCCTATAAAACACAGGGTAAATTAGGCTACACAGATCAAAGAAGAAACAATAAATTTTGTTCGTATTGTAAAATGAAAAATCATTCATACAGTGAATGTTGGTTTCAAAAAAGGAAAAATAGCAATCATACAGTACAACATAACAAACCGTTCAAAAATAAAAATCATTCCACTTCTTTGTGTTTTGAAGAAAATGTACCCGACAAAATCGCGGAACCGCGGGATAGAAGACAAACAGAAAATGAAAATAAAAACGTAGCGTTATTAACTGAACAATCGGAAAACAAACAAACATTTATTATTGACAGTGGAAGTTCAAGTCATATTGCTAATTCTAAAGAAATGTTCGTGAAAATAACCAGCAACGATGAGACAAATGTGACTGTTGCCAATGGTAATAAATTAATTTCATACGGGTCAGGTGAAATAGTAATAAACACTGGAAAACATGACAGGCAAATTACACTTCGTGACATACTGTATGTACCCGATATCCAAACAAACTTGCTATCAGTCAGCAGGGCTACTAAAAACGGATGTCAAGTAAAGTTTGATAAAGATTGACATAATACACAATAGGGAAGTAATTCTACAAGGTAGATTGAAGAATAAATTATATGAAGTGCGTGTAAATAATAATAAACCAGGGGATAATAATTACGTGAACATTACGCACAATTGTACAAATACAAGATGTATAGACTTATGGCATAGGCGACTTGGACATAGAAGTTACGATGCAATTAAAACCATTGTACAAAAACAACTTGTAAATGGCATAACCCTAAGTTTCTGCAAACACAACACCTATTGTGAGGTATGCATTAAATCCAAAACAAACGATACCCCATTTCCAAAATCGGTCGCATATAGAGCCACAAAAGGTTAGAGTTAGTGCACAGTGATGTGTGTGGTCCGATAAATACTCCTATCATAGGGGGAAAACGCTATTTTATCACTTTCATAGATGATTACTCCAGATTCTGTGTCATCTATCTAATGACGAAAAAAAGTGAAGCGTATGAAAAGTTAAGGAATACATTTCGACCGTGAAAAACAAATTCAGAAAATTTCCAATCGCCATCAGATCCGACAATGGCGGAGAATATGTTAACGATGAATTAGAAAAATACCTCAAGCATAACGGTATTGAGCATCAGCACACAGTACCGTACTGCCCGAGTCAGAACGGGATTGCTGAGCGTAAAAATAGGTCACCTTTAGACATGACTAGAAGCATGTTTAGTGAGGCTAACCTCCCACATAAACTCTGGGGGGGAAGCCATATGTACCGCCAATCATTTTCAGAATCGCTTACCATCGAAATCCATTAGCTCTACCCCCTACAAACTATGATTAAACAGAAAACCAAATATAAAATATTTGAAAGTATTTGGGTGTACCGCCTACGCATATATTCATAAATCTAAGCGCGGCAAATTAGACGACAGAGCTGAGAAAGGCACGTTCGTGGGATATGACAACCGGTGTAAAGAGTACAGAATATTTACAGGGGACGGAAGAGTAATTTTAGCCAGAACCGTCAAATTCGCTGAAAATAACATGTGTAATTCAAATGTTGACACAATTGAGCTAATGTCAGAAACAAATAAATAGGCGCAACAAAACGACACAAGTATAGTAGAATTTTGATCTAACACCAAACCAAACTGCTCCAGATACACCATCCGCGTCTCAACAAACGAGAAGATCTGAAAGACAAAATAGAGGTGTGCCACCGGACAGGTTTGCATATGCAGTCCGGCACGATCCGTGCATTAGTTCTTGAGATATGACTATTGCTAAAATCGTGTAAATCCTGCAAAATGCAGAATATCATCGCCACCTATTGGTAGATTTAGACCAAAACCTAATCAACAACAACTTATGTCAACGTTTAACTGAATCTGAAGTTTGATGAAAACGAGAACATTAGTTCTTCAGATAGAGCTATTGCGGAAATCGCGAAAAATGCAGCATAGCAGCGCCACCTGTTGGGCGATTTTCACCAAAAACTAATCAGCACCAATTTATATCAGAGTCTAACTGAATATAATGTTTCATTTAATTTGATGCATTAGTTCTTGAGATAGAGCGCCCACAAATTTTTTGTCACATACAGACATTTTCTAAAAACATTCAAATCGTGTTCAGGGCCTTCTCCTTCTAAAACGTGTAAATCCGTCGAACACTGGAAGTCGAAAATTTTCATGAATCCAATACTTTCTTCTTGTGAAGATAGAAAGTAAAAAAGGCCATGCTCATTTCGCTCATAGCAGACGATACAATTCATTTCACTAAAATAAATAAGGAAGATTATTTTTATATTGTGCAACTACTTATAAAACGAACGCACCTCACATGTCCCGTTTAACGTACAATTTCCAACTTGTATTGTATAGATTACGTGCGATAAGATTTAATAGAATAAAGAGAACTTTTATTAATATCTTTTTAAGTTTTGATTTGATTTTCATAAAATTTGAAATGACTCGACAAAATTTTGCGACGATTATATATATACTAAATTTCAAACCATTCGGTTGGGTAGTTTTTTGCGCTGTTATATGCGGACAGACGGACCAGACAACGACTATAGGTGCTACGTATATAATTACGAATGCACCTAAAAAGGGACTGCATAGAGACAAAAAAAAATCATTTAAATATATTGAAATGTCAACAAGATATCAAATTATTCTCCCCATAGTATTAACATTAGCGAGCGGGTGTTTTCGCGTGAGTGAAATAGCTTCAAACTTTAAAAAAGCTTATCATTTATCATTTACTAGCAAGCTACGCCCGCTACGCTGGTCAATTTCTCTTAACGAACCTTTAATCAAACAAAATATTGACATTTCATAATTCACTTTTATATTTTAACAGAATAATAAGGATACTATAATTTGTGACTCGTGCTATAGTCGATATACACGTCAGGACACGTCGCCCTTATCATTATCTTTTTACACGTGAAGGTTTCGCTATGGTACTCTATTGTGAAATTTGGTAATTTTAGAAATTCAATAGTTGAAAAATCGCAGAATCATTAGATCATTTTTCTTTAGAAATTGTTCTTAGAGCGCATTTAGATCTTATAAATAACAATCATGCCGAACTTGAAGTTTCTAGCTCCTTCAGCATCGCAAAAATCGCAATTTTAGAACGTTTTTCGCTTCTGCACCCCCCTCGGGGTAGTGGCACCGACATAAAATATAGCCTATGTTGGAGCAGGGATTGTCACCATCCATTTGCCACCATCACTTTTGAAATCGCTTTAGTAGTTCCAGACATTCCATACAAATTGTAATTTATAATGTTTTTAGAAAATTTTTTGCTTATTTCAGCCTTTTAAATTTCGAATTTTTTTAAATTTTGTTCTTATAGAGCATTTAAATCTTGTAAGTAACGACCATACAAAATGTCAAGTTCCTAACTCCTTCATTATTGAAAATATCATAATTTTGGAACGTTTTTCGCTCCTGCACCCTCTGCGGGCAGTGGCACCGACAGAAAATTTAGTATATGTTGGAGCAGGGACTGTCACCATCCATTTGCCACCATCACTTTTGAAATCGGTTCTGTAGTTTCAGAGATCCCATAGAAATTGTAATTTAGAATGTTTTTAGAACGCTTCTTCCTCATCTCACCCTTTTAAATTGCGAATGTTTTTATAATTTGTTCTTAGAGAGCATTTACATCTTATAAGTAACTACCATACCAATTTTGATACTTCTATCTCCTTCAGTACACAAAAAATCGAAATTTTAGAACGTTTTTCGCTCCTGCACCCCCCTGGGGGTGGTGGCACCGACATAAAATATAGCCTATGTTGGAGCAGGGATTGTCACCATTAATTTGCCACCATCACTTTTAAAATCGCTTCAGTGGTTCCAGAGATTACCCCCTACAAACAAACAAACAAACAAACAAACAATCTTTACTACTTTATATATTAGTATAGATAAGGGGGAAATAGCCCCTTGTTCCCCCCCTTTATACTTAACCAATCAATCCCGAAAACTAATCAGGGAAGCGTCTTAACCCAATGAATCTATAAACAAATTTTGAAGCAAATAGAATAATTCTGCATGAAAAACCCATTTATATAAATTAAGGGGGGGGATTATCCCCCCGTTCCCCCCCTTTATACTTAACCAATCAATCCCGAAAACTAATCAGGGAAGCGCCTTAACACAGTGAACCTATAAACAAAATTTGAAGGAAAACGGAATAATTCTGCATGAAAAACCCATTTATATAAATTAAGGGGGGATTAGCCCCCCGATCCCCCCCCCCTTTATACTTAACTAATCAATCCCGAAAACTAATCATGCAAGCGCCTTAACACAGTGAACCTATAAACAAAATTTGAAGGAAAACGGAATAATTCTGCATGAAAAACCCATTTATATAAATTAAGGGGGGGGGGATTAGCCCCCCGTTCCCCCCTTTATACTTAACCAATCAATCCCGAAAAGTAATCAGGGAAGCGTCTTAACCCAATGAACCTATAAACAAAATTTGAAGGAAAACGGAATAATTCTGCATGAAAAACCCATTTATATAAATTAAGGGGGGGAATTAGCCCCCCGATCCCCCCCCCTTTATATTAACTAATTAAGCCCGAAAACTAATCAGGGAAGCGCCTTAACACAGTGAACCTATAAACAAAATTTGAAGGAAAACGGAATAATTCTGCATGAAAAACCCATTTATATAAATTAAGGGGGGGGGATTAGCCCCTTGTTCCTCCCCTTTATACTTAACCAATCAATCCCGAAAAGTAATCAGAGAAGCGTCTTAACCCAATGAACCTATAAACAAAATTTGAAGGAAAACGGAATAATTCTGCATGAAAAACCCATTTATATAAATTAAGGGGGGATTAGCCCCCCCTGATCCCCCCCCCCTTTATACTTAACTAATCAAACCCGTAAACTAATCAGGGAAGCGTCTTAACCCAATGAACCTATAAACAAAATTTGAAGGAAAACGGAATAATTCTGCATGAAAAACCCATTTATATAAATTAAGGGGGGATTAGCCCCCCCTGATCCCCCCCCCTTTATACTTAACTAATCAAACCCGAAAACTAATCAGGGAAGCGCCTTAACACAGTGAACCTATAAACAAAATTTGAAGGAAAACGGAATAATTCTGCATGAAAAACCCATTTATATAAATTAAGGGGGGGGGGATTAGCCCCTTGTTCCTCCCCTTTATACTTAACCAATCAATCCCGAAAAGTAATCAGAGAAGCGTCTTAACCCAATGAACCTATAAACAAAATTTGAAGGAAAACGGAATAATTCTGCATGAAAAACCCATTTATATAAATTAAGGGGGGATTAGCCCCCCCTGATCCCCCCCCCCTTTATACTTAACTAATCAAACCCGTAAACTAATCAGGGAAGCGCCTTAACTCAGTGAACCTATAAACAAAATTTGAAGGAAAACGGAATAATTCTGCATGAAAAACCCATACATACAGAACCGGCTGCCAAGCTCTCAGGGCTTGACAGCCAGTGTGATAACTGAAAAATCGCAATATTAGAACGTTTTTGGCTCCTGCACCCCCTGGGGTTAGTGGCACCGACATAAAATATAGCCTATGTTGGAGCAGGGGTTGTCATCATCAATTTGCCACCATCACTTTTGAAATCGGTTCGGTAGTTCCAGAGATTACCCCCTACAAACAAACAAACAAGATTTACTCCTTTATAATATTAGTATAGATAAATAAAAAATAATTCTGTAGTGACTCCACTTGACTTTCCAAACACTTTACAGAATACTATGCACTAAAATAAATGAATATTTAGTTCGTAATTTTACAAAGGTGAAAAATTTCCGCTGGGGAAAATGATCGTATGTTCTAAAGAGAACGTGCACTTTTATTCATAAAGCTCAAACATTTTTTCTGAATTTATGATTAATTTTAATTGAATTATTATTTTGTTCATGCTGGAATTAAAGTTTGTAAATTAAAACTAGTCGTTGGGGGCCACCGTAATACTTACCTATCATGGACATGCATAATATAAAACATGAAAATAAAACATGTGTAAACTATTTATAAAATGCATTGCAATTCGAATAAAATCGTGGCTTGATGACGTCATAAGCTTTAAATACTCTATTATTGAATTGCCTAAAAGAAACATCCTTATAACTCCAAAAATGATAATCATATTACAACCTAAGAGTTTACTGCGTCGGATTAAGCGTATCATTTCCAGTTAATATATATCTTTGAATTGTAATTTGAATGAAATGCAGTCTCATGAAAAATCAGAGTGTGGAAAATGTGATTACAAATATCTCGGCAACTCATTATCCGATCGACTTCATTCTTTATGCAAAATTTATGTTTTTTTATTGTCTTTTATATTCACTCCTTAAAATAAACATTTTCAAAAAATTTTATATACCTTTTATCAGAACGAATATTTCGAGAGTCCGAAAAAAATAGTTCCGGTTAATCGAGGTTATTGAAATGAAATAGGCTTCTTCTCATTATTACATACTAAGTACATACCAAATTTCAAGTCTCTATCTCAATTTGTTCGGGAGATACAGCATTTAGAAACACACGGACGGCATTTTTTTTTTCTAAAAATATGTTTTTCGGAATCTCCAGTGTCTGAAACGTGTAAATCCGTCAAAAAATGTATTTCGATCACAAGATTTACCCTATACTACGTATGATGGGTATAAGTAATAAATATTGAAATTGAATTTACACAGAAATGCTAATGGGAGTTTTAAGTTGTTTTAAGTAAGATTTCCCTATTTTTCTTGAACAGCATAGACCGGGAGGCAACAGCACAGACAATCACCTCATCGAGTTCATGATTGAAATTCCAGAATTAGTTAAAACTCGATTCGCATATTAAAATGCAATCGGTCTGCCAAGTCATATTTTGATTGAAAACCTAATTTTAGCGGTTGACTCGTAGGTTTACCATTGTGTTTTCCTGTACCCAGTTCTCCATGCTTTTGTACTTTTCGGTGCAGGAAAACACAATGGTAAACCTACGAGTCAACCGCTAAAATCGGGTTTTCACGTGTTTTCCACCAAGATATGACCTGGCAGACCGATTATGTTTTAATATGCGAATCGAGTTTTAACTAATTCTGGAATTTCAGCCGTGAACTCGATGAGGTGATTGTCTGTGCTGCCACCTCCCGGTCTAGCATGCAATACTTAAATTTCCCTATACTTGTATCAGAATCAATTTTTAACACTTTCCAACCTAGTTGAAAAGTGTTTATGACTTCAGTTTGTCTGCCGTATGGCCGTCTGTCCGTGCTCTAACTCCCGTAAATATGCTCAGATTGCCCTGCAATTTTTATATGTAGTTGTCGTTATCTATAGTATGTTCCCTATTTCAACTGAAGTGTGTAGCACTTACAGTTTTTTTCAGGGACACTCAAAAGAATTCCGGTACATTACGGTCTATGGGGAAAAATCATTTTCGGTTTATTTTAATGATGTTACACAATTTCAAATACATTGTAATTGATATATATCACTAAGATGCATTACAAGAAGCTTAATATGGAATAGGGTGTGCAGTGCATAGCACTTATAGTTACTTTACAGGGACAGTCAAACGAATTCCGTTAAATTACGTCTATGGAGAAAAATCGTTTGCGGTTTATTTAAATAATGTTTCACTATTTTAAACGCATTGAAATTTATATATATCACTAAGATGCATTATAAGAGGCTTACTACAGAATAGTGTGTGTATAGCAGTCATCGTTCATTTACAGGGACACACAAAAGAATTCTCTACTGTCTGTTAACAATAATTCCTGGAAGTGCGTTTTAAGTTGCTGAACGCAATTTTAAATTTAACTCACTTTTTGTCTATTACTTGGTGTGTATAAATTCTGTATTTTATATACAGGGCAGCACAAAAGTTCGCGAACACATTTCCGTTTATTGACAGAAACTCCAGAAGGAGAATTTTAAACTGTGCTATGCGTTTCTTAACTGAACTAAAATTTAGCATCCTATGTAGTACATATACAAATCTATAGATCCTATACAGGGCTGAATAAAAGTATTCGGATATTTTTCCGAATATTGTATATGTTGGAAATTCCTGAAATTACGTTTTTAAATATGTTATGCGTTTTCCAAATTGTTTACTTAGATGTTGTCTTTCAGCTTATTAAACGGTAATGATTTTGGAAACGTTGGAAAGTGTTACATAATCTATGCTTGACGCATGATTTTTCATTCTTGTTCTTTTTTTAATTGTACCGCTAACACTGTAAATTTAACTTTTTAAATTTAATGGCGGTAACAGATTATAGGAGTATTATCTTCACAGATTGCTGGAGTGGATATAAAACTGATGAATTGAGAGATGCTGGATATGAATATTTCACAGTAACGAACAAATATAATTTTGTTCACTTTAGCACTGGATGTCATAGCCAATCTGTTGAAAGATTATGTGGCATTGCAAAATGGCGTAATAAAAACAGCGCTGCACTGTTCATATCTCATTTACAATTCTATCACATAGAGTTCATGTGGCGACGTCTTTATTTAAAAAAAAAAAAAAAAAAAATGTTTATTGCAATTCTAAGAGACATTTACAATTTCATGCCTGCAGTTTAAATTGAGTTTTATTTTATTGAATAATATTTATTTTAAGAACTAGTTGTCTCGCCCGAGCCCGTGTAACAAACTTAAATCTCTTAAAAAACGAAACTCTGGCTAGGGTCTCCGATGGCTTCGGCACCATATAGTAGGCGTGCTACAAAACTGAGTTGGTTTGGAGAAGATGAGAACGTTATTAGCCAAGTTATTGAAATAAGACTAGAGAAAATAACCTTGAGGGAGATGCCGGGGATGTTCAAGTGTCCTTCAGCAAATGACTAATTAAAGGATCACTATACAATATACATCTTTAATAATTCGTTAGTTTGGTTAAGCTAGGACCTTAATTACAAATTTGGCTTTTACTATATGAACTTTGGCTTAAATTACTCAGAAATAGTGGCAACCGCTACTGATAAATTTAGTTTAATGTTATTGAGTTAATTATAATATTTGGAATAAGTTGCATTTAAATCAGAAAGATAGTTGCTGAGTTATGGAAATGGGGCATAGTTAGAGAAAAAACCTTGAAGGAGGGGAGGGGATGTTCAAGTACCCTTCAGCAAGTAACTAATTAGGAGGACCACTATGCATAAGCATAAATCAAACACTTAGGGCGAATTTTAATTCATAAACTTAAACCTTTAATAACGTTATAACACACAAATATGAAAAAATGACACAAAAAATCACATGCGGCCGTTTCGAGTCATCTTGGATCCCCTTCCTCAGTGCTAGGGGAAAAAAAAAAAAAAAAAAAAAAAAGAAGATTAAAATGGGTTTAAAGAACCCCTCGGTTATAGCCCGAGTACTGGCTTGATTAAATGCATCTTTAAAAACTCGTTCGTTTGGTTAAGCTAGGAACTTAATTGCAAATTTGGTTTAAACTATTATTCGGAAATAGTGGTACCGATTTATTTGAACGTTATAGAGGTTGATTATTAAGCCAAATTAAATATGATGTTTGGAATCAGTTGTGCTGAAATCGGGAAATTAGTTGCTGAGATATGGAAACAGGGCACAGTAGAGATAAAACCTTGAGGAAGGGGCCGGTGGGAAACGGATGTTCAAGTGACCTTCAACAAATGACAAATTAGGAGAACCACTATGCATCTTTTAAAGATTGATTCATTTGGTTAAGGCTGCTCGTCAGTAAACTTCTCTATTCTCCTTGCTAATGTTATTCCTATGGCGTAGGATGCATTCGTATTTTTAAAATATCTCCTTGGAAAATTAATATTTTTAACTTCTGTTTTCTTTGTATTGTTCTTAAAGGATGGCTCTTTTTTTCTTAGTTGTCATTTTTTTCCTAAAATATATACTTAATTTTATATGAAATGTTAAAATCGTATTCAGTTTCGCTAAGATTTTAACACATAAAAATACAAATTAAGCACATAGTTTAGAAATATTTTGGTAACTAAGAAAAAAAGAGACATTCTTTAAGAACAGTACACAGGAAACAGAAGTTAAAAATATTAATTTCCCGAGGAGATATTTTAAAAATACGAATGCATCCTACGCCTATAGGAATAACATTAGCGAGGGGAATCGGGAAGTTTACTGACAAGCAGCCTTAAGCTAGGAACTTTATTTGAAATTTGGCTTAGACTATTATTCGGAAATACTGGTAACTGCTTTCTAGAAATACACCTTGAAGCTATGAATGCTGATTTTTACAATAATTTAGCAAAATGGAACTGGTTTGGAGAAGTTCGAAACATTATTAGCAGAGGCGCACCAGTAGCGTTCGGCGCCTGTGTGCAAAACTTCAGATTTAGGCTTCAACCCTGTCCTCGAAAAAATATTTTACAAAAACTTATCAGCGAGCATAAATTAAATGCGAAATATATTCTTATATGTTTATATATATATAAACTAGTCGGATAGGCCAATCCCAAAACTTTCTTCTATCTCACGCAGGTTTCGCATACACTAAAACGAATCAGCACCAATTTATATCAAGGTCTAACTGAATCTAAAGTTTTATTAAATTCCGTGCATTAGTTCTTGAGATATGACTATTGCTAAAGTCGTGTAAATCATGCAAAAAGTAGCATAGCAGCGCCACCGGTTGGGTGATTTAGACCAAAACTTAATCAACAACTTATGTCAACATCTAACTGAATCTGAAGTTTGATGAAAATCCGTACATTAGTTCTTGAGATATAGTTATCATGATAATAATGAAAAAAGTAACATAGCAGGGCCATCTGTTGGGCTATTTACACCAAAACGTAAGCAGCATCTATTTATGTCAAGGTCTAACAGAATATGAAGTTTGATGAAATTCCGAGCATTAGTTCTTGAGATATAACTATCGCAAAAATCAGGATAAAAGTGGTATAGCAGGGCCACCTGTTAGGATATCTATACCAAAACGTAATCAATGTCTATTTATGTCAAGGTATAACTGACACTGAAGTTTAATTCCGAACATTAGTTCTTGAGATATAGCTATAGCAAAAATCAGGAAAAAAGTGGTATAGCAGCGCCACCTGTTGGGATATCTATACCAAAACGTAATCAACATCTATTTATGTCAAGGTCTAACCGAATCTGAAGTTTGATGAAAGTAAGTGCATTAGTTCTTGAGATAAAGCTATTGCGGAAATTGTTAAAAATGCCGCATAGCAGCGTCACCTATTGGGCGATTTTCACCAAAAACTAATCAGCACCAACTTATATCAGGGACTAACTGAATATAAAGTTTTATTAAATTTCGTGCATTAGTTCTTGAGATCGAGAGCCCACAAAATTTTTGTCACAGACAAACATTTTCTAAAAATAGTCATATCGTGTTCAGGACCTTCTAAAATGTATAAATCCGTTGAAAACCAGAAGTCGAAAATTTTTATGAATTCAATACTTTCTTCTTGTAAAGATAGAAGAAAGTAAAAAACAAACAGAAATTACAAAAAGAATGTGGAAAAGAAAAAAAATTACATAAAAGAGTAGAAAATTCAGAAAATAGAATAATTTACATCATGTGTAAAAATAATCATTTAAATTTGAACCTTATATAGTTTTAAGTAAATTAATAGTTTTATTAAAATTCAGAAAATTGCTTTAAGATGATTTAAAGCTACACAAGTAGTTAAAAAAGTTCACTGGTAAATATAAAGCTAAAAAATAATGATGCTATAATAAAAAAAAAATAATTAAATACTTTCATAATTAATATTCACTGCATCATTGACTATTTAGGTTTGGACTACTAGTTCAAAATGGCACATAAAAAGCATGGGAATTTCAGCCTAAAACCCTTTTTTTTTAACTAAAATTTTCCACGTAACGGTAAGCTTCTCCTTTCATTATTATGCTTTGAACAATTATCGTAATCCTGACCTCCAATATTTACATCTAAATTAAATTTTATTTCACTAAAACAGTAAGAAATACTGTCAATCCAGCCTCTGTGGCATCTAAAATTGGATACAATGCTTAAATACTTAAATTTTGTTTTTCTTTTGTATGTTTCAAGTCACCCTTTATGTCCTGAATTAAAATTGATTATCACATTCATTTTAAAGAATAATTCATTTGAGATAAATGTTTGCCTCCTTTATTATTCTTGCACCTACGTGCGCCGCACACAGTGGCGCAGCCAAGGGGGGGGGGGGGGGTTGGGGGTTAAAACACCCCCCAGAGCTAAAAAAATTACTATAATTGCCGCTTATATGAATCAAAACTACTAAAGTTAAAATTAAGTTTTTTGGCCTTTCCGCCTTGGCAGAATCCACCTCTTTTTTAAATCAAATTCTATTTAACAATGTGATTCAATTAAATGGCGAAAATTCTACTTAAAACTGTGAAAGCGCATATTACACGCATAGGTTATGTCAAAACTTGATTTTTGGACTGCGTCACTTTGTCGAGACATCTTATAGTACAAGATGGGTCATATACTCTCACACAGACGCTTTGAGTTATATAGTATACAGTGGTCTGTTTCTTAATTGCATTTCTGTCTTTGTTCCACGTTTGAAACAATAACAGATCATCGAATTCTAGAGAAAAAAAAACATATTGTTTGTAAGTCTCTCTCAGTTTCAAGCGGCTTTTTTTGCGTTTTTTGCTCTCAGTTATATCTAAGACCAAGCTATGTGCGTACCCAGGAAAAAAATCTTTGCAAAAGTAAGAATTTAAAAAAAGTACTTAAAGTTATAAAAAGCTATTTTTCGATTATGAGCAGATTTTTGCAATTGGTGTTTCTTTCGAATCATTTGTTTCGTAGGGGGTCTGTACACAAATTTAAAGACTATATTTCATTTGTTGTAATGTAGCAACGACGTCTTGCTTATGATGGAGATTCATATATTTATCGTTAAAGTTTTATAAATTAGTTGTGGTTCCTCTTTTAGCTACATCTTATAGTACAAGATGGGTCATATACTCTCACACAGACGCTTTGAGTTATATAGTATACAGTGGTCTGTTTCTTAATTGCATTTCTGTCTTTGTTCCACGTTTGAAACAATAACAGATCATCGAATTCTAGAGAAAAAAAAACATATTGTTTGTAAGTCTCTCTCAGTTTCAAGCGGCTTTTTTTGCGTTTTTTGCTCTCAGTTATATCTAAGACCAAGCTATGTGCGTACCCAGGAAAAAAATCTTTGCAAAAGTAAGAATTTAAAAAAAGTACTTAAAGTTATAAAAAGCTATTTTTCGATTATGAGCAGATTTTTGCAATTGGTGTTTCTTTCGAATCATTTGTTTTGTAGGGGGTCTGTACACAAATTTAAAGACTATATTTCATTTGTTGGTAATGTAGCAACGACGTCTTGCTTATGATGGAGATTCATATATTTATCGTTAAAGTTTTATAAATTAGTTGTGGTTCCTCTTTTAGCTATTTTTAATTCTATCGCGCTTCTGTGAAAAGAAAATCTCTTTCCTTTCTATTTAAAATTCAACAATTCTTAAACTCTTTTATCGCAGCTTGAAGTGATCCTTTCTCAATTAATGTACATGTCTAAATTCTTTCTTTCGTATGTGCTTGCGGTTTTCATATGAGAAATGAAATCATTTTCAGTTTGGCACCTGCGTGCTTTCCTAAAGCATACATTTTGGATCACAGAATAAATAAAGAAAGGTAAAATGCAACATCTATTTCTTGATACATCTGCATGCTAAAATTCCTGCAGATGTTAAGTTCGGAAAGTTAGTTTTCTGTTGTTATAAAGATGCTGATATATGGTAATCTGGTTTGGCGGTTTGCGTTCAAAAAAATTAGAATGTGCTTCTCCCTAACGAATTTTCTTCTGTACCCTATGGGTCGACGCGGATAAATTTGTGGCATCTCAAAAAAAGGCATTCGATTTTGAGTTTTCATGATGTGAAGATATAGATGTTCTGAGTGCTGGGGGACCACCTCATTTTTTCAATTATCTTTCTTCAAATAAAATTTTTTTTTTTTCATGGAAGCCTCAAGAATCCGATATGTTTCTTCACAGGATAAGAGCCTTCGGGTTCTTGCTTATAGCGTAATATGTATGAGCTCCGGTACTCTTTTTTCCTAGAATTTAAGACCTGCCTGTGAGTAGGGATTTTGAAAAAAAAAAGGCGTTAAATGCATTTTTTTAGAAAAATACTATCTATAATTACGCACAATTTTACGCTAACCATGCATTAATTTAAATTGATCAGCAATATATTAGTTATGCATTGATTTACACTTATTACATTTTAACGAATGCTATCTGCATGTCATTAAAATTATACTAGCTGACTCGTCCGGCGGTGCCTGGGCTCATGATAATTACCTCAAATTTGTATGATTATATATCTTATATCAATTTTATATTTTTAAATGAAATTTTCACTAAAAAATATTGATTATTAGACAGAAAAGCATTTTTAAAAGACACCTTCTTGTTTTTTTTCTTTTTTTTTCCTCGTAAGGGTCTCTCGTTTCATAGTTAAAAAAAAAAATAACCCCAGTTGTCTGAATTCTATAAATTTTTCATCAGTTATAAACAGGTCTTGACAAATGCAGTCGGCAGGTCGCCACTGTCGACCTAGTTTTCTATCTAGCCACCAAGTTATTTAACCCGATTTCTTTTTTATTATTGTTATAATTTTTTGTACAAAAATTGACCTAAGAAATGACCATAAATGGCATTTTTTCTCATTTTCGGCATTTGTAATTAGGTAAAAATAAGTTTAACAAATGCAAATTTTAAATTAATAAAAAATAATTATATGACTGACTTCGACACGAAAATAGGCAGAAATTGTTTTCCTGCTTCACTGTTTCATCCATGCCCCCTCATCAGATATAGATTTTGCAGCACTCACTTATCCAGACATTTGAAACCTTCGGCAATCAGCATTTCCTGAACATACCGGTTAATGCAGCCTTTACATTTTTTTTCATAGATAAATAATTTTGATAAATTTCATTAGAAAACTTTGTTTATACCATCTTTTTAAATGATGTAACTGTTCTAAACTATGTAACTAATAATCCTACAATAGGCTTATTATTTTTATCAATTAATTGATAAAAACTTTTGTGCTTTTGAAAATTAGTGACTTCGGAGGGGAGCAGGTTATATTTTTTTACTGGTAACTAGAATTGTTTTACTGGCTACCAGATTTTATCAAATTTGCAAAGCCATGGTTATAAATATAATGGTTTTACAGACCGTGGAAAAATATTGATATCTATCTGTATAAAAAAATGCTTTCTTCTCGCGTCTTTTTTTTTTTTTTTTTTTTTTTTTTTTTTTTTTTTTTGCGACGTGTCTTTTAAAATAACAACACAAAACAGTTACTGTCCGAACTCTCTGAAATTTTATTCGATTGCAAATATAACTGTATCCAACCCCTCTTTAAAATTCCATGAAAAAAGTCTAAGTCTTTGACTAAAGTCGAAGAGAACAGAGTCACACAGTCACGTCAAAAAAAAGACTAAGTCACATTTAATACTGAAAACATGAGCCGACGCCGAGCAAACCCACGCCAAAATACCCAACTTTCTTTTTGCATTGTCATCGAAAAATTCTCAGATTTTTTTAAATACTTTTATTCATCAGAGCGTTTCCAAATTTTTGTAGGCGCTGTAATTTTGATCTTCCAAGATGCTTTTAATGGATTGTGTCGAAATACAGACGTTTAGTTACTTTTAGCATAGAAAAAAGATCGTCTTCGAAAGGCCCGATATGACGTGAGGTTCTAAATAAATCGTAATTTAGAATGCTTTCAGCTGTTTCACACCTTTAAATTTACCATTTATAATAAATTTTTTATGCCAAGCATTTCCATTTTAAAAGTAATTTCTATATTAAATTTCAAGTTTCTAGCACTCACAGTTTCAACTAAATCATAATTTAGAACACTTTTAGAAAGTTTTCAGCTCATTTCGTCCTTTTAAATGTTTTTAAAAATGTTATAAGGAAGCATTTACTACATAAAAGTAATCATCATGCCAAATTCCAAGTTTTCATACCAATTGTGTCACATAAATCGCAATTTTAGAATGCTTCTTACTCTTGCATTCTTTTAAATTTCGAATTGAAAAAATAAATTCTGGGGAGCATTTACGTCTTTTAAGTAACATCCATATAAAGTTTCAAGACTATAGCCCTAAAAGTTCTAAATGACTTGTTACATTTGACAAAAAGCAAGGTAAGTAAGTCTATTGAAAATTTTGTTAAAATTGCTTCATTATTATTAAAGTTAGGAATAAGAATTCGTGATTCTCTTGTAATGAAACCTTGTGTATTTTTGATTGAATAAATGGATTCCAACTCTGTTATTTTCTATGTAAAAATTATTTGCTGCAGTGTGTTCTTCCATCTTTAAGTTTTCCCCTCATCATTTTTAAACACTTTATAAATCTAACACAGTTTTGTGTTATTTCATTGGTGCATTTTATAGTTTGTAACTCTAATATTGTAAACGCTGTTTAAATTAATCATAACCAACTTAATTGCGGAGAAAAGCATTATGATTTCATCCATTTAAAAGACTGATTCCATTAACCGATGATTCATATAACCGGCGACCATCTTTATTATAAACTCAAAAGCCCCCCTAGAACCGAATTCTGGCTGCGCCACTGGCCGCACACATTGCACAATAGGATGGCACACCCCTGATTATTAGCTGAGTTATGGAAATAAAGCACAGTTAGAGAAAAAAACCTTGAGTGAGGAGCCGCAGTCAAGTGCTCAATAACAAATCACTAACTTTGACTGTTGGTATGCATCAACTGAACACGGCAGTGAACTTTTATTAGGAACATAAATTTAATTTTTATGAAAACTGCAATTTTAAAATAGCAGTATTCTCTATATAAAACAACAATTAAACACTATGGGTTAAGCTAAAAATGTTAAATGTAATTAGTTCTGTTGAAATCAGAGCAATAGATTTGTATTTATTAATAAGAGGGTCAATTAAGGAAAAAGCCGCCGCCAGGTAGCAGACGGTCAAGTAAAATAAATGATATTTAATAAAAAGTTGTTTACCCTTACCCCTCTCCATCCCGGCAAATATAACAAATAATCTGTTAAATAAAGTTTCATGTATTAATAAATCTCTATCATAATAATATATGTCATACAAAAAAAAAAAAAAAAAAAAAAAAAACTTTAAACCCAGCTAATTATCATGAAGAAAAATGTAAGTCACTCCATATTAACCCTATTTCATTAGAAGTCCTTATCTTTGCATTGCTACTCTGGTTTATTTAATTACTTCTGTGAATACTCTATACAACCAACCAACCAACCGAAGAAAAAAAAAGGAATATTTTTGATGAGAGTTCTAAAAAGTGTCTCAAATTTTAAGGATTTATAAAAAGACGATAAATTTTGTAAGTTTATTGCAGTTTTAAATTATTTAATATTTAGGAAAATAAGTTTTGAAAATTCATTATGTTGATAATGGATGTCAATTTTCTCATAGTATAAGACAAAGTTTGATTATTATATAGATAAGGAGTAATCCGGTGTTTAAATTTCTCCATTGGTTAGCATGCTATTTCATAAGTCTTGTAAAGAAAATCTGTCTCTCTAGTAATGAATGAAATCTAGTCTTAATGAAATTTTTTTCAATAGCAAAAATGGATTCAGGAATTCACAAAATGTAAAATTATATCAAAATTTTCCTAATCAAGTTTTTATCATGATTACAATACTTTCCCTATACGTGTTCAGAAAGTAAAAAGAAAAGAAAACAACAAAAAACCTAATTGGTTACTGGCCACTATTGAAATTTCCAAGTTCTACTTTTTAAAGGACATTGATAAATGACAATGATAATGATAAATTGCCGAAATGTCAGTTGAGGCTCACTGTTGAGACCCAAAAAGTTTTTCGTTTCTGTTTGTATTGTTTTTATCATGATTACAATACTTTCCCTATATGTGTTCAGAAAGTAAAAAGAAAAGAAAACAACAAAAAACCTAATTGGTTACTGGCCACTATTGAAATTTCAAGTTCTACCTTTTAAAGTACATTATGATAAATTGAAGAAACGTCAGTTGAGGCTCACTATTAAGACCTGAATGAAAAGTTTTGTTTTTGTTTGTCTGTTTCGCAATAACTGCAGCAAAAAACATCCAATTAGATTGATTTTTGGTAGGTATATTTGTAAGGTACCTGGACTTAAAAAAATATAGAGGATTTCTTTTGATGTCATAATCCTTTCCTATGGGAAGGAAAGACTGAAGTTTTGTAGACCCGAAAAGTTTTTTGTTTTTGTTTGTCTGTTTCGCAATAACTGCTGCAAAAAAATCCGATTAATTTCTAGTAGGTATATTTGTAAGTTACCAGGATTTCCAGAAATATAGAAAATTTCTTTTGATGTCATAATGCTTTTCTATGGGAATGCAGACAATTTTCATATTTCATTATTAGCTGAAATGAAAAATGACACATTTGAATAATGGATTTAAACGTATGGATGTTAAATTTTCGACATAAATGTCTTAAATATATCCAATAGCTTTGAAAATCTGCATTATGATAAATTGCCAATAGTTGCCTGATGCTGAAAATAGTCGCTTTTCGTTGCAAATGGCAGCCCTAGATGCAATAGATATAAAAATGTGATTTTTTTTAGTTAAAGGAAAATGTTTTATATATATACATATATAATTATTTCAGCATTATAATGACTGTAGAAAGAAAAATATTTTTAAATAAAATTAAATAAATTTTATAATGATTGTAAATAATTCACATACAATAGACACTCCCTCAAATCCGTACATAATTGCAGATGTAAACAATGAAACTTACTGTTAAGATGTCGGGAAAAAATTCAAGATTCTTTTAATTATTATATCATTCCATGCACATTTTAATATGCAATTCTGGTTAATATGGCCGAACACATGTTTTTCTCATCAAGGAAGTATAACTTTATTTCTGAAAAACTTCAAGACAGTGCTGATATCTCAGTGGTGATCACGATCTTTTTACCAAACACATTTTGATACTTTTCGGTAAGCCGAGCGCCAGTGATATATGTACATATATAAATACATATATATGTATATACATATATGTATATTTATGGGTATGTATATATATGTATAAGTAGATATGTGTGTGTGTGTATATATATCACTGGTGCCCGGCTTACTGAAAAGTACCCACATTTCTGTATTAATCAATCATTTTTGGATATTAAGTTTGGCTAAGCATGAAATAAAACTTTTATTTTATGATTTTTATGTAAATTATTAGTGTACCTTTCTGAGGCAAGTTTCATTGAATAATAATTTTAAAAAATCTCATCATTATTATGCATATTTAATTATGCATGTTTACTTGATCTTTACCTCTAAAATTTTAATCGTGTTTTAAATTTTCTTAATTTTAATTAATTACTTGCATAATTTTACTTAATTATTTTAATAATTTACTTTATTATAAGCATTCATTATAATTTACAGTGCATTATTACATTCAAATTACTGTTTAAAAAATGTAACAAAACAGTGACTAGAAATCTGCAAAATTCTAAAAACCGCACAACCCCTGGTCTATGCGGATTTGAGAGAATCTACTGTATAATCTTGATATTAAAAAAAAAAAATGAAATCTGATATTTATTTATAATTGTGAAAAAACTTAATATAATATATTCCAACAAATTAAGTATGTAACATATTTTCAGTAATTTTTAAAATGTCATTTATATATATATATAAAATTAGCACAGATTTTTCAAATTTCATGGATATATTGAATCAAACTTTTAAAAATGTTTCCAATGACAAAATCTGCATTAAGATTTCATTTATCAAAAAAATTAATATAATTAAAATGCTATCATTAAATTCTTGTTTAGTGGCAAAAATAGGCTTTTACCTTTATATAAAAAAAAAAAATGAAAATTGAAACAGCTTCCTATTCTTTTCATCAGAATCACACTGTTTAAGATAAATTCACATTGATTTAAATGTAAAACAGAATATAAAAATTGTCTTCCAAGGGGGGGTCAGGAAAGGCAAGACTCCCCTGATGGAAAATCCTCAGTTCCACTTTTGTTAGTGTTTAATTATTTTAAACAATTTGAGAATAACAAATTTTAATATATTTTTTCCAAAACCATACGAGAAACAAAAAATTTAGTTAATTAAATTTTAAAATATGAGGAGGGACAATTGCTCTCCTTCCTTTTGTTGTGGGCACCTATGATTTGAAATCATAATGAAATGAAATGATGTATATAACAATAAATTCATATTAATGAGAAATGCATAAATGGTGTCTCACTGCACTCGAATAAATAATATGGCCTCTGAATTTGTTATAAATCTAGTACACAACAAAAATATTTTTTTTTTCAACTAAATTAACCCCCTAAATTTTTCTATAATATTTGTGAATGGCTAATCCTAATAATATTATAAATCTGATTGTGTGCAAATGTTAGGCTGAAGCCAGTGTCAAAATGGAGCATTTAATTATCCTGTATCTTTGCATATAAGTTGATTATAACCCTCAAATGAATATAGGCTGGTTTTTGTTTATTTTATATCAATATTTTTCTTAAAAATTAAACATTTCATTATTTTCTTACAGAATAAATGGACATTTTTTCGTATATTTTAAAATGGTTGGTTGGTTTGGCCCAAAGGGCCCGGTTTTGCAGCTTATTTTTAAATGGTTAAATTTATTTTACCGTTGCTAATACTTTATCGTTTCCAATATAAAATAAACCTCTGAGTAATAATTTTTAATCAACAATTTATTTTTAATTGAAAATTTTCCACGTGAAAAATGAAAAGGAAATGAATTATTTAAGAATTAAACAGAATATGAAATGATGTCATATTAGACATAAAACGTGCGTTTTCAAATATTTGATAATAATACAAAGTGCATAAATACGAGTAAGTATGGAAAGCAAGCGAATATGTCATATAGAGAAAAATAAAACAGATTTGTTTTGATGTTGAAATAAAATGATCTTGGGTTATCAAATTATTTGTGATTAATTTCTCTTTTTTTTCTTTTTCTTTTTCACATGAAAGGAATTATTTTAAATGTACATAATATATGTATTTTAAATGTATGTGTTGTAAATTAAAGTTCTGTGTTTAAATGAAATGAGTGAAAGATTTATATTTTTAATTAATTCAATACGAATGATGGGATAGGTTGGCGATTTATCGTCTGCACACGGCTAACATAAAGATACCGTATTTTTAATTTAAATTTTAAAAAGTAATATATATATATATATATTGGATGGCAAATGTCAATGATATGCATCGCAAAATTATCCGTATCGAAAATCAGAAAATCTTAATAAAAATAACTATATTTTTTAAAAGAAAGTTGCTTTTCTCATAAAAGCTAAAGATTTAATATGATTGTGTCGAAGTAATAACATTTTTCCTCTATCATTTTCCCACAATCGAAACACATTTGTAAATCGTCGTTTCGAACCGGAATTTAATTTTACATTTCTTTTAGTTTTAAAATAGGAAAAACTTTGTTGTCTTTTTTAAATATAGCTTTTTTTAAAGTTGTTTAATAATAGATTTTTGTTAAGTCTTGTAGGATAAGAAAAATTGCATAGATTTTAAAGCAATGTTTAAGTAAAATTACAATATTTTTTTAACTTAAAAAACAACAATGGTATCGAAAAGAAAATCGGTTTTACCAACAAATTCGCGTAATGCAAAAGCAAAGAAGAAATCAAAAAGTAATGAATCTTTTCTTCCAGCCGCATTGTGTATACTTGAACAAGCCAATCGATAACATTATAAACGTGAAAGCGCGTTCTATATAGTAGATTTTTTTTACATATAGGTAGAACATTTCCGAGAATAGGAAGGTTAGGGGTCTGTAATTAGGTCCATAGTCAATTTGCGTTTTTTTTTTTAATCAAGTGAAATTTGGCGCAAACTTAAATACATTGTTGTAACCAGATTTGTTTTTTGCGTGGTAAACACTTAATGGTGTTTTAGATGATCATTTTCCTGCTCACCTTTGATGTCAACTATGACTGTAAAACATATTAAAAAATATCAGACGATAATTTTCTAATTTTCTTATTTCTTCATGATGTAAATAGACTTCCTGGTTCATACTTTAAACCTGAATTGGTCATGCCATTGTCGTTCAATTTTTATTCCTAATCGTATCCTATCCTAATCCTGATAATAACTTTAAAGAATATTCTTTGACACGAATATGTAAATTAAATCAGTATCCATAAATGGAATGAATGGAAAATAGAATAAATAGAAATGGCAAAATAAAATAACAAGAAAGTACATTTATTCGACACCTAACACTAGAGAAAGCGTAAAAAATTTCAAGCGCATGAAATAAATAAAAATAATCCTATATATACTAACAAAAATATGTAAATTTAGATCATCAGAATTGTGTCGTCGGTATTTATTTGCTTATAGTGTTCTTGACGCGATAGAGAAAATATCGAGGTTAAATTGGGCAGAATTTAAAGTACTGTCTAGCAACCTTTATTTACATTTTAGAATCGCCTCAGATTGTTATATCTTTGTGAAATATCTATCAATGTATAAAATCCACAAGAAGTTTGTTCACTATTTACGCCACTTAGCGTGAAGCACTTAATTTAATATATACATAAACAAGATAATGTAGTAAGAAATATATAACATATGTCTATGCAAATAGACAATATAATAATGCCCATTTAGCAATGCACACATATACAAATTGTACACCAAATACCACCTAAAATGCACTGTTGTATAGAAGAATTCTGCCAGTGCTGTTTTTCGTTTTACGAAGAGGAATTCCTCGATTTTCACGATTTTACTTGGTCCTCCTTTTTTCATTAGTTGCAGTTTCATTTTCGCGATTGTATATAATATTTGGCATGAAATTTCACTTTTTTAAGACTGGGTTAAGTCAAGGACCCTATTGCAAAGAAATACCGTATGGTCTCCTATAAAATGTGATAAAGCTTTGGTTAATTACATATGTTGTTAATTATCAAGTGAAATGTTTTACTAAATTAATGCATTTATTCTTTTTTTAATGTTACGTGAACGAAGTCACGGGTAACAGCTAGTAATCTATAAATATGTGGGTAGGCTTTACAACTCTGCCAAGTTTGAACTTTCCACATTCCATAGTTTACGAGCATAATGGCAATGGTTCAGTTTTAACTTTTTAGAATTTAAGGACACATAATGAAAAATACACGCAAATGTCGAATTAAAAAACACTTGATGACATAACAAACACGTATAATGCTTCTGACATCAAGTAAATGGGACTGCATTTTTGGCGTTTAATCTTACAGTTTGGCGACAGTTTTTTGTTATGAAAAGTGGTCGATGGGATAACAGAGAAGTACCTAATAATCTAGACTCTAGAGACAAAGTAAAATGTAGCAAATTTTTTAATCTATTACTAGATTAAAATGCGAGGACAAATAATCTGTCGCACCCACTGCCATGCCCCAGTTTCTGCTACTCGGTATGTAAATGAAGAAATTTCATGCACTGACAACCAAAATCTTTATACATACAGTAGATTTCCTCAAATCAGCACATTGTTTCAGATGTAAACAGTGAAACTTACAGTTAAGATATAGGGAGAAAATTCAACATTTTAAAAATTTTTATATCATTCTGTACACATTTTACTATGTAATTCCGGTTAATATCATTGAAGTCTTGCTTTCTTATAAAGGAAGTATAAATTTATTAAGCTAGCACTGATATTAGTGGTGATTGTGATCTTTTTATCAAATAACATTTAGTATGTATTAATCAAACTTTTCTGGTTATTAAATCTGGCCAAACAACATCAAATAAAATTTTGTAATTTTATGATTTTGATGTAAATTACTAGTGTACCTTTATATGAGGCGAGTTTCATTGAATAATTCAAGAAACATTTATCTGATCATTATTATGCATATTTAGTTATGCATTATTAATTATTTATGTAACCTTTACTTTTAATACTTTAATCATTTTTTTTAATATTTATTATTTTATTTTCTGTAATTATTTTACTTTATTGTAAGCATTCGTGATAATTTATGAGTGCATTATTACATTTAAATCACTGTTTAAAAAATGTAAACAAAACAGTGACCAGAAAATCTGCATAACCTCTGGTCCCAAACTGTGTGGATTTGAAGGAGTCTACTGTATACCTAAAAACATTATTCTGTAAGCATTATAGATAACTGAGATTGACATATAAGATTAAAAAAAGACCAGAACATTCAACAATTTTTCTCTTTTTTAAATAAAATAATGTAAGGCAAGTTTATTATAAATTTCAACAGCAATCCATCAGTACAGTATTTCTGATTCATCAAGCTTCTTTCATTAAAAAATAATTTATAACTCATAAAGTTAAAATTAAGATACACGAATTTATAAATGTTATCAAGTAAAACTTGCATGTAAGACAAAATGTAATCATGAGTGTTTTATTTAAATGACAAAAAATAAAATATCCACACCCTTGAGCATATGTCAATAATTTTTGATGAAATATACAAATATATACCAAAGTGCTCAGAATCAAGATTTTTGTTGAACGATTATAACTTCTCTAGGAAACAAATCAACTTCTTTCAATGTTTTACATAAGTCTAATTGGCATAGGTTGCGTCGAGGATAATTTGTAACTAATTCATGTTTTTCAGAATCATATCCTAGTTCTTCTATATATAATACTAATGCCTTAATTTTGCTCGAACATGGCCAGCTTATTTGTTCTCTCTTACCATCTGGAAAGCGAAGGACTAGCTCAGTCTTGGGATCATCTTCAGCACCTAAGCAATCCTTCCAAGTCTCCTCAATGCTGCTGTCCCCTTTATCATTACTCTCGGAGCAACCTACTACATCAATTGTATCACACGAATCCTCAGAATTCACTGTGTTATTTTTGGTTAGTTTGTCACCAGTGCATTCAGAATCCGATTCAAATGTTTCAAAATCACTCTCATTGTCATCAACACTGGATCTGGTTAGACTTGATTCTTTTAATGATGCTGCAAGTGCAGCTTTAATTTGATCATCTTCACTTTGATCTACTAAACTACTACATTTGGCTGGTGATGAATCAACACCAGTTGAAGCACCATTAGGAGAATTATATTCCTTTAAAAATGCATCAACTAGTTCAAATAATGTCGTAGCATCAACATTATGCCATACTACTAGTTTTTCGCCAGTTCTAGGATCAATCACTGCTATATATGGAAACTCTATTGGATTGTAAAACTGCATGTAGCGCTCGCCATCTATGCTATCACTGTACACTTGCCAAAACACAAAATGCTTATTAATCAAGTTTTTAACAGACTGATTACTCCACACGTCGCGATTTAGCACTTGACATGCGAATTCTTGAGAATTTTGAATATTAACCATTAGCCAACGATTTGACGTTTGCCCAAAATCGCGAGCAGAATCGAAGTTGCCTCTGTACATTAAATCAAGTGGAGGTCGAAACAGATCTTCTAAAGTACGTCTCTTTTTCAAACTTTCATTGTCTTCGGCTGAAAGTTCTTGAAGACGAGCTTCAGCCTGGAAATCTCGGAAACCATCGAAAACTGAATGCGGTCGACGTTTTCGGCTTCTAAGACCGTACTGAAAAGTCAGATCTTCTTCCACTAAAATACCTCTCGACTGAGGAATGGGTGGCCTAACATCATCCTCAACGTCAACGTTCACTGGCTTATCCACCTCATTATTATCATTTTGAGGAACATCAGAATCAACATGCATGTTAATGGCCATTTCTAGATTCCAGTTACAAACTTCTAGCATTTTATATGCCTTATCACGACCTGCCCCAGTAACAGAACAAAATTGCTCAATGAGGAGACCATTTTTTTCAGACGTTGAAGGAGAACCAGAAGTCGAAGCCATTTTCGGTTCAATTGATGTTGAATTAAATCGCACACGAAATCACATCGCTCGTTAATTCACGTACAGCGCGAGCGCAGCCATTTTTGTTGACAATAAAAATCATAGAGCTGAGTTGAGTCAGCATGCTGTAATGGGAAAAATAAATTTTATATACTTTTATATTTTGAAAAAAAAAAGCTTATTTCGATAGCAGCAAAATTTTCATTTATTAATTTCCAAACAGCTAATTAAGTATTTTTTTTTTAAATACATAATATAAATAAAATTACAAAATAAAAAAAGAAATTTTAATATTTTTGTATATTACATTTATATCACAATTCACAGCCACGGGGATGTAGCTCAGTGGTAGAGCGTTCGCTTTGCATGTGAAAGGCCCCGGGTTCGATCCCCGGCATCTCCACGAATTTTTTTTTTAATAAGTTCTCTTCTAAGTAATTGTAGAATTTACATTCTTTTTCTTTACTTCTTGTTGCTTGAAGAAACTTTGTAATGAAATATTTTTTTACAAAGTGATAAAATGAATAGAATGAATTTTTTTTTTAATCAAAAGTAAATAAACATTATTAAATTCAGATCTAAGAAATTTTGGTTCTGTTATAGTTACGTTTTACATATAAATATCTTTTTTGCATTCAATTTTTAAAATGTGCTATCTAAAATCATTTTCCACATCTACAACGTGGGGGTGTAGCTCAGTGGTAGAGCGTTCGCTTCGCATGTGAAAGGCCCCGGGTTCGAACCCCGGCACCTCCAAGATCTATTTTGGTGTGTTTGTTTAATTTTGGAGTTCTTATTTTATTTTAATAAATTATTCAATTAATTTCGAGAATTATGTAAATATAAGAAATTGAGGAGATATACCATAGTGCAATTATGCTGCCGATTTCAGATGAATTGAGAATCTTTGTTCCATGAAAGAACATGACAATGTTAATTTAAGTAAGAATAATCACGCTATGATAGAATTATGAACAAAAGTGAACTTATTTTTTTAGATAAATCATTTTTCATTCTTGTCCTAATAATTATGTTGTATTATGCATTAGGCGCCGACTTCACGGGGGCGAAATAGACATACTTCTCTACCACTAATTTTAAAAAGCTTTTTGTCCTATTTAATCACTGTGATTAATTAAGACAAAAATAACATTTTAAAATTAGTACCGGAAGTTTGCCTGTGATTTGCCGGCACCTAAGGTATTATACATGGCTTAATTTACAATGTTTTCCAACACCCGTAGAACATAATATAAATAACTTTTATTATCGTTACAATTTTAAAATACTTTCAATGTAATTCAAAGATTTGTCAAAAGTGGAAAAAGAAGAAATAGTTTTAGAATATGCACAATACCTTATATTTCGAATTCATGGAATAATTACTGGCAATAGATTAATTCGCCATAGTTGCGTTAAAAGTGAAATAGTAGTCTAATCACTTTACTCATATATACGTACAAAAATTTTGTAATATATTCGTGGATTCATGCATACAAAATAAGTATAAAGGTTAGTGAAGAAGTCTTTTGAAATATATTGGATTGCTTAAAACATACATCTGTATTTTTAGGAGGAGAATCCTTAATATAGTGTCATTAATTATTATTGTTTATGGTTAAGAAACAAAATAATTATGAAAATTATAGATGGAAATAATCTTGAAATAGTTAATACTAAAATGTAGCGAAAGAAAAAGACGTTTGTCAAAATAAACTTTTAATTTCACTAAATGGTTATTTTTTGCAAATGTTTCTGTAGATGGCAGCACTGCATACGAGTATATTGCGAAAATTTTTATTTATAAACAAACATTTTATGACGATACGAAAAACGAAAGTTCAATTCTTAACTGTGATTCTTTTAGTAATTCTTACGATTTATGGAAGGTAATGTGAACACAGATTGTTTTTTCTTCTTTATATTGATAAAGCTTTTCTTCTTTTTTTATAATTAAGTTTTCAATAGTAGACTTTTTTTTTATGGCTTACTTCGGTTTGTTTATGTACTACCTACATATCAACAAACTTGTGATTAACAACACTTAAACTATTATTTTGCCAATTTTGATTTATGCAATAGCAGCGAAGATTAATTATAAAAATAATTTATAATTCACAGTTCTGTATTATTATAAGAACGTTAAGATTTCTGAAATTATATAATTCAGTTTGAGTAAATATAATTTTATAAAGGTTTCTTTATAAAAGTATATATATATTTGTACAAACATCTTAACAAATACTTATTTGTACAAAAAAGATTATTTTCACCTAAATACACCAATTTTGACCCTCTTTATTAAACTCTGTAGACAATATGTAAAGGTAATTAAAATGTGTTTAGTAGCAAATGTGAATCTGAAAAATAATAATATGTACTAATGGTTTTTCTATTGTATGCACTATGGAATAAACGTGCAGGAATCAGGAATTTCTCTTTAAAAAATTTATTAAATTATAGCTATAATTATTATATTCCAGTTTTATTAATGTTACAATTATTTATCAACAATATTTAACCTATATCTCATAGTCACTTTTCTCATACTGAATTAAAATTTAATTGTAATAACGGAAAAAAAAATCACACGCCAAACGAATAACTTAATACAATGGCTAGGTTGCCATTAAAGGAAAAAATCCCCTAAATTTGGCGACTGTTTTCCTTTTTTTAACCGATTAATTTTTTTTTTCTGCGTGAGTGTAAAGCATCTTAGACCAAAATAGTCATTTACAAATAAATTTAACAATTAAGATATCAATAATTAGTAAAATATTTATGAGAATTATTAATTGTTCAAATTAATTATTATCATTATCACAAGGTCAATTTTTAATGATTTTAAATAGATTTAAAATACTGAATTTCAGAAAATTGCAGTTATCAAATTATTGAGACAATGCGTGGTTAAGATGGGTGTGGGTGTGGGGGGGGGGGGGGGGGGGGGGTAAAAAAAAATAATCAGAAAAAAATGTCTTGGGGTATCAGTGCATGGAACCATATTTCCTGTTACAATTCTTAAGAGTTAAATTTCCTAAAACTCAATGGTGTAGGAATAATTTTAGGTCCTATAAAGCACTGTTCATAAACTTTTAAATCTTTAAACAGGACACTTCACAAAATTCTTTGTATTAAAATAGGACCTTTCACAAAACTTTTTCGTATCAAAAATGGACTCTTCACAAATTTAATCATCTTAAAATAAAATAGTGTCTGTCACAAAACAGATTGAATCAATGAAGGACCTGTTATCTAGCTATATAACATAAAATAAATATGTGTACATATAAATTTATATATTTCAATTTCATGCATTTGTATAATTCAGTAAAACAGGACCTTGTATAAAAATACCATTAATAATTTTCACAAAACAGAACACTTTGAGAAAACCCTGGACAGGCCTTTGCTGATGGAAAGATGATGTAACTCTAAAGGTTATTTAAAATTATTTAAAAAGATAAATTTAAGCTTGACAGAATTCATTTCAGTAATGATTATTGTAATCTTATATCATAATAATAATGATCATCTTTTTTATTTCATGTTTGATGATTTGATTAATTATGCTTGACATTGATATAGATTTATTTGTAGGGTAAAAGAGCTATAGATTGTGACTTTAAAATTTCCATTGATACTTTAAAAAATGAAAAACAAGTGGGTAAGTGTGATCGAAGATCGCACAAAGGGTTTCGTTTAATATTCCTTTCAAAACACTTTATCCTTTCTTTAATAAATCCAAATAAATTTCATTTAAGAAAAAAAAAAAGTCTATTTTTTTTATGAAGTAAAAATTTACAGGTCTATTTGTCTCGTTTTTTCGAAAATCTGAACCGGTCTGATAGCGGGCGAAGCCCGCTATTATACTCTGTCATAATAATATCTATCATGTGGACTAAATGTGATATAAAAAAAAATCAATTTCAAAATTAAACATGTTGTATGGAGACATTCAAAATGTTAAAATATGCCAATATTTTCATTATTGGTTTTTATCATGATTCAATACGTTCCTCAAACTCATATGATGTTATAATCACTTTCTGACGTCATATCTGCTTGTTTTCTCTATTACTCATTTTGATACTCTCTTTGTATTATTCTCAAACATTTAAAAAAGTCTGTTAAACTTCCAATATGATGTCGGATTAATTTTCTTTTTAATTCTCTAATGACATCATATTAACCTGCTTTTTGTACTTACATATACTCATACTTCTTGTATTATTAAGAAATGTTTGAAAATTTCCGTTTATTACCAATATGATGTCATATTAATCTTTTTTTCAATTGGCGAAACTTTTTATTTCATTTTTCATGTGGAAATTTTTCAATAGAAAATTAATTATTGTAGAAAGAATTTTATTGTGGATTTGTAATTGTTGGTAACTGCTATACAACGAAAAATGTTATTTAATAGGAAAAGGTTGTTAGATTTTTGGTTTTTTATCTCTCTATATTAAAATAATATGATTTTTTTAAATTTTATGATTTTGAGCTTCATAGTAGTTATTCAGTTATAAGTACACAAAATTTCATGTCTGTAAGTTATATAGTTTCTGAGAACCGGCTCTGTGATGGACAGATAACGTAGCGGGACGAAGGGTTTCGTGAGATGAACGAAACCCTAAAAAAAAAGACATACCTTTTACAAAATGTTTTAATGCCTCTAAAAAGCTGTTAAGTATGATGTGGAGATTTCTAATTGTTATCACTAAATTTGAATTGTAAAATTGTAATGTATAATGTAGTTTTACATCATAGTTTCAGACTAGTTTTGAAAATCATTTTGAGAACTTGTTATTCTGAAGTTATACAAAAATCACAAAAAAAAAATGTAGGTTGTGTATGAGATCTGTTAAATATATTTTCTAATTTCTTTACATTGACATAGAAAATAACTGATTCATTATGCATCACCTATGTCAATATGTGATTATTTTAAAGATAATTATTAAACATAATTTTTTGAATAATATATAACATATAAATATCATTTTCACAGTCCTATAATTAGTGTTTAATTATATAAACATCATTTTTACTCTGCTATAAAATAATCCATTTACTGATCAATGCTATTATGTCATTTATTTAGATGTCTGACGAAGATGATGATTATATGTCAAGTTCCTTTCTTGATGTTCAAGAAGACATACGTCCTGGACTAACATTTTCACGATCAGTCAAAAGAAAACATGAAATTGAGAAAAAGAGAGTAGAGTCAAATAAATTGCACAAAACTAAATCCCGCAAAGTACTTGAAGAAGAATCGAGAAGTGCTGGCTTAGATACAGCAATTAGTAGTAACAATAAAGGTTTTGCCTTGCTACAAAAAATGGGTTATAAACCTGGTATGAAACTTGGTAAACCGAAAGAAGATACATCAAGTGTTGGGTTGTCAGAGCCTATAAAAGTCAAACTGAAAACAGACAGAGGTGGTTTAGGAAGGGAAGAAGAAATTAGAAAAAGACTTGCTGAACGAGAACAAAAGAAATCAAAGATGAAAGTTTACAAAGAAAAAGAAACAGAACGTTTAACCCAAGAATTCCGTGAAAGGATGAGAAACAAGGTCTACTTTAATCAGTTAATGGCAGACTTGAGAAAGAGTCAGAAGGTTTGTCAGCAACTAGATGCTGAAAATGATGTGTCAGAACCAATGCGGCCATGGTTTTGGTATTCGCTAAAGGATGATAATGTTGAAGATGAATATGATGAAGAAGAGTATGACGAAGATGAAGAAGAAGAGGATATTGAACCTGATGAACAGTTAAGTTTTATTATTGATTATTTAAGAGAGAAATATTTGTATTGTTTATGGTGCGGGATACAATATGATAGTGCAGAAGATTTAGATTTGAACTGTCCAGGTGTAGAAAAAAGTGATCATGATAATGATTTTTAATTGTAATGTTATTATTTACATAATAAAATAAGTTAAATAACATTTTGTTTTTGTACGCTTTCATTGTTAAATTTTCATTTTAAACATTTTGCAATTATGAATTTTTTTTAAAGTTATCATATTATAAAAACTTTTATAAAAGGTTAGTGTATTTAAAAGATTAAACTGTTAAGCAGCTATTAAAATGCTGATGTACTTAAATAAAATATTAAGAAGTAATATAAACTTTCATACATTTTGCACATAATCAATCCTTTATAATAATTAGAGTGAGGGTATATAAGGGACGTTGTCATTTTTAAAAAAAGCTTGGCACAATTTGGACTTCAGAAGGTGAGATTTGTTGCTAAATGATATAAACAGCTATGAAAAACAATCTGATAAACTTTTATGCTTGTTTATATTATACAAAAATTCTATTTATATTATTACTAGCTGTTACCCGTGACTTCGTTCACGCAATATTAAAAAAAAAAAAAATACATTAATTAAGCAAAATATTTCACTCCCAATAATTAAAAACGTTAATAATTAGCTAACTATTTATCACATTTCATAGAAGACAATAAGGTATTTTTTGATATAGGGACCTTGATATAACTCAGTTTTAAAAAAGTGAAATTTTGTGCCAAATAATCACGAAAATGAAATTGCAACCAATGCAAAAAGGAGGGCCAAATGAAATCGTGGAAATAGACGAATTGGGTAAAAACAAATGTCAATTTTATCTGATAAACAATTTTACTTTTAAGCTTTTGTAAAACGTTTTAACATCCTTCAAAAAAACATTAATTGGAAATAGTATATGCTTTTTCTTTAAATTTAATTCTGCCTCCTTGTTTTAATGTATAGCTGAAACAAATCTTGTTTTCTAAATGACAGTATGTTGACAGGCAATTTTTGTTCTCCAGAATAAATTGATTCATGAAGTTTGAATATGTGAAAATATGTTTTTATTTTTCGGATAATTTACTGAAATCAAGATTTTGTTTTCACGATCTATTCAAAGTGAAAATAAATTCTGTTTTTCTGTTTTAATGAGAAAATAGTGCAAAAAATATACTGATCTGTTTTATTTCTCCTTTTTTATACACAAATATGGAGTAATTTACTTTCCGTTTTTAGAGAAACTTCGTTAAAATTTACAAAAAAAAAATAAATAAATAAATAAATAAGTATAAAATAAAAAAATCTTGGCATCTTATTTAATTTTTTTAATTCTGGGAGTTTGTGGGACATCCTCGGATCAATGATGACCGGTATTAAGTAAATCGCATTGCGTTGGATAGTCTAGGAGTAGTTGCGAAATACAAACACACGGTCAGATTTTAATATAATAGATTCGTGTTCATTTACCTTTTCTTAAAATTGTGATGTGATTTTTAGCAGAAAACTCTCATCTGTATGTAACGGATACTCATGCTTAATAATCAGTATAGATAAAAACATTTAAAGATTTCGTTATAAATAGGGCGTGAAACTCATTTACTTTCTGTACTTACTGATCCTTGTTTTATTAATGTAAGGAATTGATTCACACTCATTTTAAAACAAATTGGAAAATTCCCATTTTATTTCAAATATGACGTCTCTTTTTCCCCAGAGAAATCCCTTTCTAATGACATAATTCTTGTTAATTTTCTTTTTCAGGCAATTAATTTCAATACTGGCATTGGGGAAATTATGTTACTTTAACGAAATAATATTAAATCTTTAGGTTTTATCAACAAAAATGGAACTATTAACATTCGTCATTTTTTTTTTTAGGTAATCTAGTTATTTCTTTTAGTTTTAAGATTGAAAATAACTATTTCTTGCTATCCATGACATCAGTTTCGACATAGATAATTTTGCGGTGCATATTATTGACATTTGCTAACCATTTTCTTTTGAAACTTCTTTTTACTTTCTTAAAATTTAAATAAAAAATACGGTATAGTTATATTAGCGGGGCACAGACGGTAAAACGCCAAGTATTTTTACCATACAAAAGAAAAAAAAGTGAAGAAAAACCCAAGATCATTTTCTTTCACCAATCAAAGCATATCCGCTTTATTTTCGATGTTTGACGTCATATTCGCCTGTTTCCTATGGTTACGCATATTGAAATCTTGTATTATTATCAAAAACTAAAAAAAGTACGTTTTATTTCTAATAATAATATTTAATCTTCTTTTTAATTCTTTAATTTTTTTATTTTATTTTCATTTTTCACATGAATTTTTTTTAATTGAAACTAAATTGTTTAGTAAAAATTATTATTCCGGGTTTTGAATTAGTTTTAGCATCGATAAAGTATTAGCAACGGTAAAGTAAATTTAACCATTTTAAAATATTATACGAAAAAATGTCCATTTATTCTCTATGAAAATAACGAAATTTCGAATTATTAAGAAAAATATTTGAATAAAATAAACAAAAACCATCCTATGTTCATTCGAGGGCTATAATCAATCTATATGCAAAGATATAGGATTATTAAATGCTCCATTTTGACGCTGGCTTCAGTCTAACATTTGCACACAATCAGATTTATAATATTATTAGGATTAGGATTATTATTATTATTATTATTTTTACATACAATCTACTTCTCTTTGTATATCAAAATAGATAAATGGCTTGTTTATATTAAATATATTGTTTAAATATTAAAATGTACTTGTTTATATAAAACAATGAATAGGTTGTTAGAAAATATGCGTGAAAAATTTCCTTCTCTTACCAAAGTACCTGTGCTAGAAAAGTACCAGAGTGAGTTTATACATTCTTTCAAGCAGATTTGAAGCATAATTTCTCTTGCTTCTTGTCCAAAAGAAATGTTAGGATTTTAAATAATCAGAATGGGGCTGGGAAAAGTATAATCTACTTGTCAAATAGAAATTGCTGATGTGATAAAACTGTTGAATTTTTGTTTATGAAATTTTAATACTATGAATACTTTTATTTGGTGTTTTTAATATTTTTATGTTTATAATTAATTCATATTCATATCCTTTCAACAACTTATTTAAAAATTTACTTTTTAAACTTTTTTTAATACTTTTTGTTGGTACATTTTTATTATTTTTTTTACAGTATTTTAACCCTTTTTTGTGTGTAAAAAAAAAACATGTTTCTAATTTTCTGATAACAGAACAAAAAAAAATCTTAAATTGGCTGCTTTAATGAATTAGCTCATGAGATTAATATGAACAGGAGTGGCTTTAGTAGCCCTTATGAATGATATCTTCTAAAGAAACAATAGTTTATTTAGAAGTTATTTTAATTATTTTGCATATTTTCTGCCTTTTAGTTTTTGGCACACCTGTCCAACTTTCCCTTCCCCCTCCCGCTAGAATCCTGCACGGGTCAAGTTGTACCCAACCTGAATCTGAAAATTCTGCTTAAAGTCAGCCCGAATCCATCCCTCAAAAATAAATAAATAAAAATAAAAATCCAGCAACCCTAAAGACACACTTCGACCTAAACCCGAAGCGAAAGAAAATGAATCCATATTGTAATGTAATACAACTATGTAAAATTTGTCTACAATTGTATCTCTGATATAAGTTGTATCTTTTATGTGTATAAAAATGAAAACATATACACTGATTAATATTTAAATATAGTTTTTTCATTTTAAAACCATTCAGTACTTTCTTTTGAAAAATTAAATCAACCCAACTTGATTGAAAGAGTCAAAACCCAATCTGAAACCAATTAAATTCAACCAAAACAGCGGGTTGAGTAAAATTGGGTAACCCGACTGACCCAATACAGAACTCTATCCTTCTCATCTAAAGGTGGCACTGAATATGAGAATTTTTTTACTTTTCTATATATGCTTGTCTACTAAAGAATGCATAGAACCAAACAGAACAAAACTAATTAAGTTATATGTTTAAATTTTATAGAACTTTCTGCTTCAGGTCAGATAATGTATCTCTAGGTCAGAATTAAAAAAAGCTGTGTAATATTTCTTGAAAGTCACACACATATTACTAAATTATTAATGAATGGTCTATATAATCTATACCATTGCTATAATTCAGAACTATCGAATACAAAGTAATTTTTCATTCTCTACCAAGGTTGTTTAAATTTTTTACAACAGAACTTCATGTTCAATATTACATGCTACTCACAAAAAGCAAATTACAGAAAATGAAAAACAAGTTTATTCTCATGTTATAGTTTTGCATTAAATTGAGGATATATTTTCAATATGTTGATATGATATAGTAAGTTAGAAACTTTATTACAATCAAACTCTGTTATAGCAAGTTCAGATATAATGAGACTTTGTTTTAATGAGGAATTAGTGACCAAATAGTTGATCCAGTAGAAAAATAAATTGCTAAGAAACTTGTTTTTTATGAGTAAATCTCGGATGTAAAGAGCAAAAAATCTGCAAACTTGCAAAAAAGTTCTGCCTTTATGCTCATTCTCGTTAAAGAAAAAATTATTTCATAGTTTATTTACACCATTGTTAAAACATGATTGGCATTGCTGTGTGAAAATTCAAAGCTTTCCAGAAGCAAAAGAGGCAAATGTAAATATTTTCCATGCAATCAGCTGAATTAGACAAAAGTATGTGACAAACAGTTTTCTAAAAAGTTGTAGTTAAATAATATTTTTTCTCCACTCTGGTAATAAATGATAAGAGTGATTTCTTTTCCTTCTTACATTGTATTTTTTAAATTTATTTACTGAAATAATATATATTTAAATATTACAAAGATAAAAATTAAATGCTGCATTATAATTAATACTTGACTTTCTAGCTCTTAATTAAAAATATAAAATTATCTCTATAAGTGAGATAATTCAGCTCTTTTTGTTGATAGTTTGCTTTCATAGACAATAAATGAACAGAGTTTGAAATTTCTTTTTACGTTTTTTTACTGCGATTCCCAGTTTTAGTTTCAATCAGCAGCAATAGATGACATTGAAAGCAATAGGATTCAATCGAAGCCAAAATTGAAATCCCCCAGGGTTCATGTGAAGGAAGGAGGAAAAATATCGAGAGTGGATCTCATTCACCAATACAGTCTTGTTCTTAGGGCTCAATTGTATTGGTGAATGAGACTTACTTCATATATTTAACCTCCTTCCTTCACATCAATGCTGGGTGATTTTCGTTTCTGCCTCGACTGGATGTCTATTTGCCCACAGCACTATCTATTGCTAGTAATTCAAACTAAAATTTGGAAACAGTAAAAAAACTGACATCTTACATTATTCTCCTGCAAGAATTTAATATCTGTCACCATTTGCAAGTTATTGAATTTTAAAATCAGTCAGTACATTTTAGGTTACCCGGTAACATCCCCTAAGTGGTGAAACTTCTAAATTGTATTTTTTAGATAAAAAATATATTATAAATGTTATATATTATGGAAGAAAGTAACTGAAAAAAAAAATTAAATTAGATATGTTTTAGGACATTTTAAAAATGTTAAACATGAAAACTTTATTTATAATGTGAAATCCCATGTTTATTATTAAATGTTTATAAAATTATGCATTATTTTTTAAATTATTTATAAAAAAATTTTGGTGACATTTAATTTTTGTGGAAAGAATAAAGCATTATGAATTGGCATTGATAAATGCAGATGCATTATTAATGCTTATAAAGTAATACATTACTTTATAAGCATTTTATAATAAGCATGTGATTTCTTTATGATATTTCTAATATCCTGTCAAAATCTCTGTCTTTCTTAATGCAAAATAATTTTAAAGTAGAATGAAAAAACATTTTTCAATGTTTTGCCACAAGAACCAAAATCTAATCCTTAAATTAGAAGAAAGATGACAGTTAAAACGTCAAAAGCACTAAGCATTTTAGGAAAATATTAGTAATGTCTGGATATTTCTGACATATTGGTCTGAATGTAAAAGATTTTCTCAAAGATAGCTAAAGTAGATTCCATTTAATTGGGACATACCAGTTGTGCACAATTTGTCCTAATATAACAGCTGTCCTAGTTATCAGAATAATATTTGTTGATATTTTTCTATTATGTCCCATCTAAACAGTGTCCCAAATAACAGGAATCTTATTGTATTGATTTTTCCCACTGTGGCCTTTTTAAGTCTCTTAGATTTGTCTGCAATTTAAAAAGTTCAATTTGTGGTAAGATTATTTATTAGGTACAATTGCTTCAGAAATAGCAAAAAAAAAAAAAAAAAAAAAAAAAATTAGTAGACTTAAACCAACATAAATTATTAATCAGTATGAGCTTATCTCCCCCCCCCTCCCTAATCTAACATGAATGACAGTAGCAATTATTCACTTTAAAAAAAAATTATTACTTATTAACCAGCATTTTATTGTGATATTTTATGTTTCTTGTTAAACATAGGAAATTTGGAAATTGTATATTGAGAAAAATGAAATGAAGTATGCAAGTCTTCCAAATTTCTAGATATACTTCTGAATAATTTTTTCCATTATAATCTTAAGCAAGCTTTTAAGTTCTATTCTAATTATGAAACTAAATTTTTCATGGGAGCATATTTTGTAAAAAGTGCAATATGCATTTTCAAAATAAAAAATACATTTTATGTAAATGATTGAATTGTTATCTACATACTTGATATTGTTTGTTTTTTAACATGCTCATTGCACATATAGTACCTGTACTATGCTAGCTGGCCGACTAGTACAGTACTACTCTGGGTTTTTCCCCTTCTCGCCATTTTTACTCGGCTCCCTTACAACATAGCAACTCGCCGATGGGTTTGTTAGATTCAGTATTGAACAAGCTTTCAAGCATGACTTTGCGCTGACTGTTTGACGTTTGTTTGTGTGTGTGTTGTGAATGATATAAATTCAAAAAATGAGTGAAGTAAATATCAAGGCATTTGTATCTGCGTGCATGTAATAGAGAAGTGCACGCGAGATAGAGAAGTGCACGCGAGGTGTGGTGAGATAGAAATTTGAAGACAGATGATGTAAAATGTCTAATATACGAAGATGTTTACCATAATGTATTGCAGATTTAGTCTAGATTATACCTGTTTATCAGCGCACGTAGTACTGGTACTGTGTCAAAAATATATATAATAATGTTGATGGTAAAAAAAAAAAAAAATTAAGCTATTTTCCAATTTTTTGGTAAAATGAAAGCTAACTAATAAAGAAAATATAAACTAATTGTACCAAAGAGGGAAACTTGGATAATTAGTAAGCACAATGAAAGCGTTAAAATAACTTCTCCAAGTGTCTAATTATTAATAAGCTTATAAACTTTTTTTTTCCGAAAAAAAGTGTCATAACTTTATTATGATTATGTCTATAAATTTTAGTTTCTGCGAAAAATATGTGAAATTTTGGTATCATTACAAGTCTGATTATTTTTCGTAGAGAAATTCTAGGCATTGTGAATGAGCTTGGAGTAATGGAGATTTAAAAATAAGATAGTTCCAGTTCTTGGATTGTGAGCAACTATTGATTGTTGATCATTTATCCAGAACTCAATTGTAGAAATCCATGGTGAATTCCATGAATTCTCAGTAAAAACTGTTTTTTTATTATATGTTTCAAATAAATCCACAAAGCATCTTTTTTCAAGTAACAATCTACTTTTTCAAAGTATGCAATAGAATCTGTTTTGGAAATAAATTTGTTATAAAGTCCCTGCAAAAAAAATATTTTTTCAATCCTCTTCAAATGTTCCGCACCATGTTAGAAACCAGGGAAAAATGCAATTAAAAAATTTATCACCAAAAGATTATACTTAAATGGGTAAAATTAAAATTCACAAATGTTTTATACAGCATATTTATTACCATGGACCTGTCCAACATCTTTCATTTTAAAATACTAATATCTAGCAGCTCTATTATCAGAGTTAAAATTCTGTAAATAATTTCCATTGAAATTAATTATTAAAAAACTCTGTAAGTTCTCAACTTTTACTTGGTTCATATGAGAAAATCTTCTTTCACACAAAGCTGCAGAAATTGGCAATAATATCTAAATAAAAGATTTTGTATGACAAGAAATTCATATTACTTGTAAAAAATTTTGTAAAAATCTTTCAGGGTTTTTTTTAAAATTATGTTTAATTAATTTACAATACGTAAAGTTAAATAAATGATTGAGCTATTGTGGTAATCACTCTTTTATAGCTTGAGATTTTCTTCAGGAATATTATAACTACATTAAAAATATCTAGTCGCTTGTTTTGATTCTTTAGTCGACCTGGCGTGAATGGGATTTTTTAAACCCTGATTTCTACATTTAATACTCTAATAGTCATGCATTGTTGAAGAGATATCAGTAACATTTGACTACATTTGAAATGTTAAATAATTGTGTTGTTAATTAATTAATAATTGGGCACTTCTCTATTATCCCAGCGACCACTTTTCATAACAAAAAACTATCACCAAACTGTAACGCCAAATAAACAAGAGAACGTTGCCATTGGAATATTAAAATAAATAAATAAATAAAATATAAGAATTTAAGGCCACAATTATTATTTTAATTAATGAAATAACTAATAAATCAGTAAAATATAATGGAAAATACATGCAAATGTTGAATTAAAAACCACTTGATGACATAACAAACAAGTATAATGCTTCTGACATCAAATAAATGGGACTGCATTTTTGGTGTTTAATCTAACAGTTTGGCGTCTCTTTTGTTATGAAAAGTGGTCGACGGGATAATAGAGAAGTACCAATAATTGTTCTAAGTTTTAATAATACTTATAAATTTATCAAATTATTCATTAAATAAATATATGTTTTTTATGAATTATTGGCTTTTCACCAGCTATATTGATTTTTATTAACATTTATTATTTTTAACATATGATTATTTCAAAATCATACAACTAATCTGGTGAGGTTTTAAAAAGTAAACAAAGCAATCACCTAAACTCCATGGAATTCAGAAATCTGCAAAACCTTGGCTAAAGCTGTGAGTATTTTTAAGAGTGTACCATATTATAATAATGCGTTAATTTTTTTTATTTTTATTTTTTTTAATAAATTGTCTGGGTTAATTTTATTATTAACTCAGTTGAAATTTTGAAATCAAAGAATCTTGTTTCACACTGATTTAAAGGGAAAGCATCTTTACAATCTATTTTTTCCCCCCAGAACAGTTTTTGTTTTTGCTTTAAATATAGATGTTATGTCATAGCAGAAATGCTCTCTTAACTAATTTTATCACAGTGAAGATTAATTTTTCTTATGCTTTATATGGTTTTAGAGTATGAAAAGTGACTGATTTAAAAAAAAAATTAAATTAATGATGTATATTATAATAGAAAATACTTTATGAATTTTATCACAATTAAGTATTAATGATGTATATTATAATAGAAAATACTTTATGAATTTTATCACAATTAAGTATTGACAATGATGAAATACAACATGCTATATATCCAGTATGCCATATTGAAAGGTTTCTCAAACTTTCTCCACTTCCAACCTGTTTTATCTGAGAAAATATTTTCTCAACTCTGGGTATAAAAATGTAAATTAGGTAAATGGTATGTAAATTAAGACTAGGACTTCCCTCAAAGGGATTAGTCTGAGTGATATTATTAAGAACATTGGAATAACAATTACGACATAATGAAAAAGAGAAAATTAAATGATAGCATTACAAAATATCATACATAAATCCATATACACTGTTAAAAAAATAGAAAATAAGTACCATCCATCTGATTTGTTTTTATAACATTTGGCAATTAATCTCATATTTTTTTTTGCTTGATTTTATAAAACGCCAAGCTTTTTAAAGTTACGTAATCGGATTTTCAGCCAATAGCGTATTTTAGCAAGCGTGGCTTAACGCAAATTTAATTTCATTGTTGCAACATTTTCTTTGTGACAAATATTTACATTTGAATTATTTTTTTTCCTCTACCCAAACTCCACCCAACTCTTTACCCGTCTCGCTATCCATCTGTCTAACTGTCTTTCTACCTGTCTTGCTTCCCGTTTCATTACCAGTCTCTCGACACGCCTGTCTGTGTACATACTCCTCTCTCTACCCGTCTGTCAACTTGTTTCTGTGCTCTTCTGTCTGCTCGTCTCTCTATCCATCACGCAACCCGTCTCTCAACCTTTACACTACATGCCTGTATATCGTTCTTACTACTCGTCTCGCTACCCGTCTCGTGAACCATCTCTCTACCCATCTCGCTACCCCTCTGTCAACCCTTTTTTTACCTGTCTCGCTACCCGCCTGCCTATTAGTTTCGTAACCCGTTAGCTTATCTCTGTCACTAACCATCTCTCTACCCATCTCACTACCCATCTATCTATCCGTTTGTTTACTCGTATTTCTACTTCTTCCCAATAGTTTCACAATTCATTCAATATACAGAAGCCGTTTACCTGCTATTAAATGCAAACAGAAGTAATTCATCTAATAAGTGTAATCAGATGCAATTTTTAAAAGTACATGCGTAAACCAGCATAATAATTCATCAGTTTTATTTTCGTAGTTGTTTATATCATTTGGCAATAAATCTCAACTTCTTAAACCCGAATTGCATCAAGCTTTTTAAAAAAGCCCCAAGGTCCGTTAAACTGGGAAGTATCCTCTGGGCTATTAGATACATTTTATAGTTAAGTGAAAGTTTCATTATCGGGTTTGCAGTTAATTGCTTAAGTCAAAAAGCGTAGCTTAACGCCATTTTAAATTCAATGCTGTAACTTTCTCTTTATTTTTCTTATTTTTTTGAAGAGTTGGTGGGAGGGGGAAAGGTTAACAAATATATACATTTGAATTCAAATTTTTGCCTCCATGTTTATGTTAGTGTTGTTTGTATTATTAATTAATACTTTGTTCACCGAGCTTCATTCAAAAAAAATGTAAAAGACTTCTACAGTTTTTTCCAGGGGAAACTACCGTAATCGGGCCCAAAGCCAATCGTAGCATTTATTATCATTATTGTAACTCTTATAGAGTTAAAACAATGTTGTTGCTAGCTTTACTGTTGTTTGAGACCAATCTTGCCTGTGTATCTGAATGGGGAAAAGTTCCGTATCCTGTGCCGGTTGGCTCGATTGGTGAAAAAATTAAACATGGTATCAAAAGCATCTTACCAAAGCATTTACTTTAAGAAAAGCATCTCACTAAAAGCTTCTACTTTAGCATCTTATCAAATTTTTCCAGAGAGCGGAAAAACATGTTTTTCTAATATTTACAAACGTACTTTTATTAACCATGTTTTTGCACCATCTTAAAAACATAAATACGATGCTAAAATAAAATTTTATCGCCATTTTCGAAATTTTAATAAGTAATGAAAATACATAAACAAACATATTTAACAAACCTTAAGAGGTATTTTTGTGATAAATAATTGTTATTGTCAGGGGGGAAATTGTAAAAAATTAATAAACGAACGAAAAACATACCTAAATTAACTTTTAGGAACCTCAGGAAAGAAATATCTGATGTAAATAGCATTTAAAATCTTTAAATGGAGAAGTGTTCCGTATAAAAATGTAAAACATTATACGCTTGATATAAATATTTTTGGAACAGCTGTCGCTAGCGCACTGGGATAGGCGCGATTTTTGTTTCCGCCATTTTGGCCAGAAAACCCCGTTTTTGAGAACCCGTTCGGCCAAGACTGCTAAAACAGCATGCTAGTTTGAGTTTATTACGTTATAAAACACACACAATTTTTATTTTAAGCACACAGGAATTATTTTAGGCACAGATGTCATATACGCACCACATTGGCGCGATTTTCCCCCCGCCAATTTGGCGAAAACTTTGTTTTTGAATATTAGTTACAAAGGTACTTCTCTATTATCCCGTCAACCACTTTTCATAACAAAAAACTATCGCCAAACTGTAACGCCAAATAAACCGGAGAATGTTGCCATTGGAATATTAAAAAATAAATAAATAAATACAATATAAGAATTTAAGGACACAATTGTTATTTTAATTAATGAAATAACTCGTAAATCAGTAAAACATAATGAAAAATACACGCAAATGTCGAATTAAAAATTATTTAAAGACATAACAAACACTTATAATGCTTCTGACATCAAGTAAATGGGACTGCATTTTTGGCGTTTAATTTTACAGTTTGGCGATAGTTTTTTGTTATGAAAAGTGGTCGACGGGATAATAGAGAAGTACCGTTACAAATAGCATGCGATAACAAATGAACAGTTATAAATAATAAACATAATAATAAATATAAATATCACAATAAATCGTAAATATTAACACTTATTAACACATAAACAAAATAACCGGGTTACCATGTTTGGCATAAAATTGCCATTTTGTTGCAATCGCGCCAATGTGGTGCGTATATGACATCTTTACCTTATTTTATTATAAAACACACACAGTGATTAATTTATTATAAAACACACAATATTATATAATACTAAGTTATTGCGGGTTTTTTCTTGCAAACAGAAAAAAATCTAGATTAATTTTCCATTTAAAAAAAAAAAAAAAGAAATATATTTTATTGGGTACTTTTCGGTTAGCTGGGCGCCAGTGATATGTGAACAAATACATAGATAAATATATATGTATACATACATATTTACATATACACACATATATATATATATATATATATATATATATATATATATATATATATATATATATATGTGGTGATTTTTAAGGCCGAGTTGTTTGAGTAGTAACATTTTTTAATAAATGTTTTTATGAAAATAAGATGGGCTCTTTTCACATAATCAACCGAAGAGGAATTTCCAGCACTCCATATTAGATAGCGTGTGTACGTAATCAATTAAGCATCTCATTCCAGAACACAGAAGTTTTTATTCTCAAACTTAACTTGACATGAGGGAAGAATCTGCTTTCACTCGAGTCCTCTTTTCGTTTCAATCACGGCTCCCACTACTGCAGAGCACGATGGACATTTATTTAAAATAAACATTCCGCAGGCATATAAGAAAAAACATACTGGACTCCACGCCAATACCAGACAGAGATTCCATCATTAACCTAACAAATCAAACTTCGATCTAGCGTCTCTCTATTCGAGCTTGCATCAGTGCATCACATCTTCGGATCTCCGAATAGAATAGAATCCTCTCCGAAACGGAAAAAGCGACGATATATTCTTTCAGTAAGAGTAGGAATACATGGTCACGTGCGCCAATCGTGAGCTGGGATTCTTTGCGCTGGCTCCAGAATATGGTAATCAAATGGTTTCCGCTAATTTTTGGCGCGAAAGAAAATTCTCGAAAGTTCCATGATGTTCGATGATTTAGCTATGACCCAGAGTGTTTCAGATTAATTGATTATCGTTAGTTAATTGGTTCGAGAATATGGAATGATTTTGACTTTTAGGGAAAGAAAAAAAAAGAAAAAGAGAAATGGTTTATCGAATTTCGAACATAGCCAGAATGGGATTAGAATAAATGCTTTGACATTTTAATATAAAAAAAAAAAAAGATTTTATGATCTGGCGAATTATTTTTAATATCGGAACTGATTAAAATAAATACAGTCTTTTTAGGAATTTAGAAAATTAAAAGGGAATTATGCGGGTTTTTTAAAGTATGAATATTAGGGATTTTTATAATTTAAAGATAAAGACGCGATTTATTGAACTAATTAGCAGCCATTGAAATATTGAATTTAGATATGAGGTTTTTTCGGAATACATAGAGTTAAAATATTTTAATAAACGGAGGAAATAAATATTATAGAGTAAGTTAGACTAGGATGGAATAAAAATACTTTGGTTTATCGCGATAAATTTTAAATTTTGTTATATTATCCCCCCCCCCCCTTTAAAAACTCTTGACTGAACAAGCTGTTTTATAAACGGCGGTTTCAGACGAGAAAAAAAAATTAAAATTTAAAGTTGTTTAGAGTGAGCCTGCACTGGCATTGGCGAAAGAGAAGAACTTAAAAGAACGAAGTATAATAATTTTGGAAGTTAACAATTTTGAAGAAGGACGTGAAAGAAGATCTCCCTGAAATACAAAAATGTTACAATCTCACTTACCATTTGTAAGTGCACAAGAAAAATACAATAACAATAATTAATAAATATTAATAAACAAGAAAAACAGAATAATAATAATAATAATAAAAATTTTTGCTTTCACGAAATTCAATAAGTTTAGACTAAGTAGTCACAAGCAATTTGTAGATCCAACTTTTTATTTCAGTCTCTTTCTTGGATCTTTATAAGTCCTCATTTTGTTTTTTAAATAATTAGTACAGTCTCTTTTATAAATACAGTTTTTATATAAAGGCTGAAAATTAAGACATTTTTCCATCAAATTTTAAAACTATAGCACTTGTCACAACATCTTCTCTTAAGCATCACATTAATTTTCCTCACATAATAAGCATGTCTTTTGGTAATATGAAACTACCTTTAAAGGTTTGTTTATCAAATTATTTTCTTGGTCATTTATTTCATACCTGGAATATGTTATCTTTGTTATATTCCTGTGGGATTTGTTATATTTCTCTTGGGATCCCACCATCTTTAACTAATATTTGTCAAACATTTTTTCACTAATAAATAATATAACTCTTCAATAATATAAATAAATGCTATAATAAAATTCAATTCATAAACATAACAATAATAACTTTCAATATAACTAATACTTCTCAGCATATGTAGTAATTCATAATATAATTCAATAGTAGAAATAATAATAATATAATAAAATTAGTATAATTTAAGAAAATATCACAGTTCGTTTATTTATTGTTAGGGAAAATATTGGTTGAGGATAAAATAATTACATAGCAAATAAATAAATTTCCTATTTTTTAATTATATAAGAAAGTATTTTTGCCAGTCGAAAGAATACAAAAAAAATATAATTTCAAAATCCAAATAAATTTAAATCTAAATATTTAGAAATTGACTCTCAACCAGTAGTTCCTTACAATAATTTTTTCCTCTGATACCCTTTTACAAAATTATACTGTTAAGTTATAAGTATTCATCCTAAATGTAGAGAGTTGTTTTTTGGCAACTGAGAATAAATAAAGACAATACATAACAATAAAAGATGTTAATTTTAGCTGAGAAATGGAATACAATGGCAATTAGTTTAGATACTTAATTTTCTATTGTCACACAAAACACTCACTGTAATATCACATCATCACTATCCAATCATTTATATAATTATAGAAATACTTATAAACGGTTACTATTTGATTATCTATTGAAGTAAATAACATAATATTAAATTTTTGAAACAATTGGTTTAAGATAAAGTAAAAATAGTTTATTTTGATATAGAATTAAAACATTTAATTTCATTTTTCAACATCAATTTGACAATTCCTAAAATCAAAATACACATCTTATGCCTGCATAAGGTGTCTACTCAACCTCAAAAACTCTCAAAAACAAGTAATATTCTCGTTGCGCACCAAGAACATACCTGATAATGTTGAAAACTATTGTAATAAGAGATATTTAAATAATTAGAATTTACTCTATTGTTTTTACTTTAGTTTGATTTTGTGATGGTGATTGTGATGTCTGTGTTGGTTTTGATTGTTGTTTGGGTTGCTCATGAAATAGTCTGAAATTATTTGGTGAAAAATATGGTCGTAATTTAGACACATGTACAATAACTGAATTTAATTTAGTCTCATAATTAAATTTGTCTATTTCATAGGTCACATCAGAAAGTTTATTTATTATTTTGTATGGTCCAGAGAAAGTAGGTTCTAATTTTCGAGTGTTAGGATATTTAAATTCTTCACAAATTACATAATCTTGTATTTCTAGTGGAGATTCAACAAATTTTCTATCATAGAGTCTTTTACTTTTAAGGTGGAATTCACAAGTTCGCGCTTTTGCAATTTTGAGTGCTTTATTAACAGGAGGGTAATAATTTTGTTTTAAAGGAGATTCATAAGGTAATTGACCATAAAATAAATAGGCAGGTGGGAATTTGGTTATGGAATGTGGTGTGTTATTGTATTCTTGGATGACTTGGTCTAATAATCTAGTCCAAGGTATTTTAGAAGAAATGGAATTAACTTTACATTTAAGTCTAGTAACTATAGTTTGGTTCACTCGTTCTACCTTCCCATTGGTTTGGGGGTGATGTGATGATGTAAAACGTTGTTGAACATGATATTTTCTGAGGAATTTTTTGAATCTTGGAGACCTAAAAGATTTATGTCTATCGCTAAGTATTGTTTTAGGTACTTGAATATTGAAAATTTGTTTTAAACAGTTAGTATATGTTTCGGTAGTAACACTTTTGGATGGAAAAGCCCAAACAAACCTAGTTGCATGATCTATTATTATGTGTAAGAATTTTTTTGTTGAATTGTAATAATTAAATCCACCCACAGTATCAATAGAAAGACATTCCAAAGGTTGATCTGTGGCTGGCATAGCTTGTAACAAGCCAAATCTTTTTTGTTTTGGTTTTTTATTTCTCTGGCATGTATCACAATGTTTAACAAATTGTGTAATATCTATTGTCATGTTGGGCCAATAATAGTTTGGAGATATTAAGTTAAGCATTTTTTGTATTCCTAAGTGTCCAAAATTATCATGAGCAGTATGTAATAATTTTCTCCTGAGTGACATTGGTACTACTATTTTTTTGAATCCTTTTCTCTGAATAATTATAATCCCATTCTCTTTTTTGTATTTTCTGTCACAAACATTATCTTTATCTTGCATCGCTATAATTTCTTTTTTGTCCAATAATAAACTTACATGTTGATTAAGATAAGCAACAGGATTTCGTGACAACATGTCCGCTTCGACATTTGTAGAACCTTTTTGATACTTGATCTCATAATCGAACATGCTAAGTTTTAAAGACCATCGAAAAAGTCTACCTCTTAGATTTTTAACATTCTTTTACCATACCAGAGATGCATGGTCGGTATGGATTGTGAATTTAGTACCATGAAAATAGTGATAAAACTTATCAAGAGTATCTATGATAGCAAGGCATTCCAATTCAGTTATAAAGTAATTTTGTTCATAACTCTTCAAAATTCTAGAATGGTAAGCAATAGGATGCAAAAATTTGTCTTTCCCTGGTTGTTTTAGAACTGCACCTACTGCTACCTGAGAGGCATCTACAAACATGTGGAGGGGTAATTTTGGGTCATAAATTTTTAGAATTGGTTTTGCAATTAGAGTATTTTTTAATTTCTCAAAAGAGTTTTGACATTCAGAGTTCCATTCCCATATTGTGTTTTTCCTAAGTAATTTATTGAGGGGGTATCTAATTTCAGCATATTTATCTATGAATTTGTGATAAACATTAATGGAACCTAAAAATCGTTGTAGTTCTTTAACATTAGAGGGAGGTTTCAATTTTTTAATTGTATCAATATTGGTATTAGCTGGAGTTAAAGTCCCATTGATGATCTCATAGCCTAAGAAATTAATTTTATTTTGATTTAGTTTACATTTAGAAAGTTTAAGTTTAAGGTTTTCTAGTTTACAGATTTCAAAGATTTTTGCTAAGTGATTTAAATGTTCTTCTAGAGAGGAGGAGAAAATTATGATATCGTCGAAATAATGGCAAGCAAAATCAATTTTATACTTATTGAGGATTCTTCTAATGGTTCTATTAAATATCGGGGGCCCTGTCTTTATACCAAAGGGGAGCACCAGCCATTCGAAGAGGCCAAAATTGGTGGCAAAAGCTAATTTTTCTGTATCAGATGGATGTATTGGTATGTGCCAGTAGCCAGAGGCTAAGTCCAAAGTGGAAAAATACTGGGCACTACTCAATTTATCTAAAATTTCATCGATACGAGGTAAAGGTTCTGCATCGTTTTTAACTATTGCATTTAATTTCCTATAATCTATACATAGTCGGGTCTTTTTACCTTCCTCTCTTTTCATAGCCAAGGTGACGGGGGCAGAATAAGGACTATTGCTTTCTTTTATGAGACCAGCTGCTAACAAAGATTGAACTTGATTTTTTATTTCTTTTTCTTCTAAGGGGGAAGTTCTGTAGGGCCTCAAAGATATAGGTAGGTCAGATTTTAGTAAAACGCGTTGTGGTTCAATATTTATCTTACCCACATCATATTTATGTTTTGCAAAAATATCCCTATAATTTTGAACTATTTCCCTTAAATCCCCATTTTCAATTAAATTTATTTCCCCAATTAAATCTGAATCATAATCATTAATATCGCGAAAATTTTGAGGAGTCATTGAACTTCTGTAATCAGGCTGCACGTTACAATCATTGTAATTAGCTGCAAAAAAGTCCTGAGTATTTACAAAATTTTCATTAGTATATGGTGATACTTTGTCATCATTATATCCATTTAAACTCTCATTACTATCACCATTTGTTAATAACTCATCTTTACATGAAATAATATCTTCATTATAAGTTGTTATCAAGTTACCATCATTAAATAAATTCAAACTATCACAATCAGAAGTTATCAAGTTATCATTACCTTGTTGCAATTTATTTACAGTCACAGTATTAAAATGAAGTGATCTCTCATCATGTATGGATATACTCCTATTTATAATCTTCCTTCCCTGTTTTACTGTACAATTCTTACAATTTATATTTAAATCAAATTTTGAACATTCTTTTAACCCCAAGATGCAGTAATCTAAATCTGTATCACATACTAAAAAGTTAACATATTTTTGGATTTTACCCACTTTAAGAAGAATACTACACTTTTGATTAATTTGTAAAAATCCCTTTGCCTGACCAATAGTAACTGGAGGAACAATTTCAATTTTAGCATTCAATTTTTTAACAAACTTTAGTGGTAAAATTGCGATAGTTGAGCCGGTATCGACGACACATGGTAAATTATAATTATTCGTATATCCATACACAATTAATTGTCAAATATTAGGAGTACCAATTGGAAGAGTATCAGAGGGTGTTGAGTTGTTATTAAAAATACACTCTTTTTCTCAGTGAAAAGCATTCATTACACCCTTGTTTACACAAATTCTACATGGCCTAGATGGGTACTGGTTCTGAAAATAATTGTTTTGTACTCTGTTTTGAAAATTTCTAGGTCTTTGAAAATTATAGTTTGGTCGAGGAACCCAGTTTCGAGGAGAATTAAATTGATTATTGGGCCGATTTGGCTGAATCCAATGCCTAGTAGTATTAATTTGTTGAAAATTTGGTTTATTAGGCTGCACACTATATCGAGGAATGTCAAAATTAGTTGCATTAAGTTTACTTGGTAATGATGGACTTGTAACAGCAGGGGTGGAAACTTCCACAAATTGCTTAACAATTCTATACCATTCTGTCGTACTCTCAGGAGGGTTAACAATTAGATAATTTTGATATTCTGGTTTTAAACCATCGGTTAATCCTTGTAGTAATATAGTTTCACATAAATGCAATTTCCTGCCAATTTCAATTTTCTTTCTAAAATAAGTTTCTAAGTTACTTAAACTATCCAATTTTAAAGCAGAAAATTCAGAAAATTTCGGGATATTTACCCTAATAAAATTCTCGGTTAAGATATCAGCTATCTGTTCGTATTTAGTGCAATTAAGGCAATCATTTATGTAAATCTTAAGAGCTTCTCCCTTTAAATTTTGAGAAATATTTTTAAACTTCCAATCATCATCCTTCTTTTCTTTTTCACAAGCATCATCAAAGTATTTTAACCACGCTTGTATCTCAACTCCTAAATCTGGATCAAATGCTATAAATTTTGGTTCTGCCATAATATTTAATCTAACAAAAGAGTTAACTCGATCTTCTTTTAAATATCCGGATCTTAAAAACATTAAATGTTAAACTTATAACACTATATACCATACAAATAACGAAATAGATAAAATAGTAAATAAATATGTAATCTACGATCTCAGTAACATAGATTTTTTTTTTTTTTTTTTTTTTTTAAGAATATCTGTTCTTAAAACATGAAAATATAAAATTTATACCGCTGTCTTTAACATTACGATGACATATCATACTAAATCATCAAATAAATTAATTAATTAACCTTAACAACACTTAAATATTTGTATACAACTATATTTGCAACAGAAATAATTTTTAAAACAGTAATCTAATCAACACATAATAGCATTTAAACCCTGTAATTTTCAGAGTAGATTAAAACTTAGTTTGCTATTAAATAAACAATGAAGAACAAGAAAAATAAAATATTTTAAAAATAACAAGTAGTAAATATCAACATATAAAAATATCAATAAATAAAAATACCAACTTACAGTCATTCTGGACATATTTCACAAGAAGATTTCCTGACAATACCAAATTGTACACTTTCCTAATCCCTTAGGATCAACTTTACGAAATCTTTTTATCACCGAAACTTTCGTGCATTGGCTTGCTGTAAGAACATCAGTCTCCGATCCGAACAAGAGTACCATGAAAATGTTCCATCACTCGATAATTCCTTCAAAAATTACTAGTCGCATCCTATGTCGCACATATAAATCCATCCGAAATCCATTGGAACACAGATAAAAAAAATCCTGTCCGACTAAAATAATTCTGTGGTGATTTTTAAGGCCGAGTTGTTTGAGTAGTAACATTTTTTAATAAATGTTTTTATGAAAATAAGATGGGCTCTTTTCACATAATCAACCGAAGAGGAATTTCCAGCACTCCATATTAGATAGCGTGTGTACGTAATCAATTAAGCATCTCATTCCAGAACACAGAAGTTTTTATTCTCAAACTTAACTTGACATGAGGGAAGAATCTGCTTTCACTCGAGTCCTCTTTTCGTTTCAATCACGGCTCCCACTACTGCAGAGCACGATGGACATTTATTTAAAATAAACATTCCGCAGGCATATAAGAAAAAACATACTGGACTCCACGCCAATACCAGACAGAGATTCCATCATTAACCTAACAAATCAAACTTCGATCTAGCGTCTCTCTATTCGAGCTTGCATCAGTGCATCACATCTTCGGATCTCCGAATAGAATAGAATCCTCTCCGAAACGGAAAAAGCGACGATATATTCTTTCAGTAAGAGTAGGAATACATGGTCACGTGCGCCAATCGTGAGCTGGGATTCTTTGCGCTGGCTCCAGAATATGGTAATCAAATGGTTTCCGCTAATTTTTGGCGCGAAAGAAAATTCTCGAAAGTTCCATGATGTTCGATGATTTAGCTATGACCCAGAGTGTTTCAGATTAATTGATTATCGTTAGTTAATTGGTTCGAGAATATGGAATGATTTTGACTTTTAGGGAAAGAAAAAAAAAGAAAAAGAGAAATGGTTTATCGAATTTCGAACATAGCCAGAATGGGATTAGAATAAATGCTTTGACATTTTAATATAAAAAAAAAAAAAGATTTTATGATCTGGCGAATTATTTTTAATATCGGAACTGATTAAAATAAATACAGTCTTTTTAGGAATTTAGAAAATTAAAAGGGAATTATGCGGGTTTTTTAAAGTATGAATATTAGGGATTTTTATAATTTAAAGATAAAGACGCGATTTATTGAACTAATTAGCAGCCATTGAAATATTGAATTTAGATATGAGGTTTTTTCGGAATACATAGAGTTAAAATATTTTAATAAACGGAGGAAATAAATATTATAGAGTAAGTTAGACTAGGATGGAATAAAAATACTTTGGTTTATCGCGATAAATTTTAAATTTTGTTATATATATATATATATATATATATATGTGTGTGTGTGTATATGTGTATATATATACATATGTGGTGTATATATATCACTGACGTATCTTATACACTGACGCCTGGCTAACCGAAAAGTACCTTTTATTGTACTGAATATTAGTGAGTGCATATTTTTTTGCTCCATGTACTCCATGAACTTTTCAATTCCGATTGTCTACGAAAATCTCCCGCAGGTGAAAATGACGTACGCCCAAAATTTCGTGACGTATGTACTTTAATTGTGCTTTTTTATCTATTTTTTTAATATAACTTCCAAACGGTTTGACACTTATTCTTGGTAATAAATAGAGGTCGTTGTCACCTTTATAGGTACCTGCTGTAAAAATTTGAACGAAATCCGTTAAATATTTTTTGAGTTATGCTTGACGAAAAGTTTTAATATCCATTGTAGCTATATATGGGGCAAAGTAATACTGCGCTGTGTATGAGTCTTCGTTGCACTCAGACAATTAATAATAATTAAAAAATTAAAATTTTCAGGAAGAAAGTTTATCTGAAAACAATTTTTTGCTATACATACGAATATAATTTTACACTTCATTAAATAAAAATATAATTAATAATAATAATAAGCTAGATATAATTGTTAATTTTTATATAAAGAATTAAGTCAAACAGACAGAGTTTTTGATTTTATATATGTTAAATGTTGAAAATACTGCTTTACATAAATATGTAATTTAAAATCATAAAAGTATATTTAAGGTCATTCCAGGAACTGTTAGAAATTCTGATCTATCTTTCTAGGATCTATGGACTTTGAAGATTCTTTTTTCTATTCCTACAATTTCTGCCACCTTCAAATATAGTTATGCAACCCAAACTTCGAGGATCTCTGCTATTTTATACAATAAATGGTTCAAGAATAAGAAAAGTATAGTTTTATGAAAAATTTAACTATATTCATTTTAAAGATTTTTATTACGACTAAGAAAGTGTATTCTACAAAATATGCAACAAATAAACAAGTGAAATTCACAGGTATGCCAAGAACAATACACTAAAAATAGTTCATCCTTATAAATGTATGATGATTTCATAATCAGATGTCACATATAAATTATTTTTCTTTAGGAAAATCATCACTATTTTATACAAGAACACTTGACAAGATAAATATTTACAACTTGTTTCACAAAATTTATAAAATCAGTATTGCACTTATTTAATAAAATTATAAAAGACTAGATACACAAGAACATTATACATAGAGCTTCCATATTGATATTGGTTGACGATAAATGCCAGGAGCTCCTTGTTCTCTCCCACCAAACATGTACAAACACAACTGCCACTGATGCTGTTCTAATTTGGAATTTGCAGGACTTCTTGACCAGCGACGATCGGTAGATTCAGACTGTTCTTTTCTTTTTGAAGTGCTTAGGACATCTGATCTAGATATTCTTTTCTGTTCTGTACTAGACATGAAACTATCCTCAACTATACTAGTAGACATCAAAATAGTGGGTGTAATACTACCACCAGATGGATAACTTCGAACCATTTTCCTTTGTGATACTCTGTCTAGTGATCTAGCTCTTTCTTTGTTTACAGGGGGCGGGGGAAGAATTATTTCTTGACTAGAACTATTCTGGCTACTTTGTTCACCAGGGGAGAAAGTTTTCAGTTCCAGATCTCGACATCTGAGTGACAGCTTTCTGCTAGCAGATGTGTTTAAACACCCAGCAAATTCTCGGTGGCTGTCAGAACCATTTTCTTCTTCTGTAAAAGAATGATAGCCAGAACTATGTGATATTGAATGTGGAAGCTCGCGATTCTCAATGCAAGGAGTATAGGCTTGTGTTGCAAAATCGGATATTGTATGACTAGATTTAAAAGTATTATGCGATGTGCTATTTTCGTTCGGTATTTCCAGATCAACAAGCAAATCTGTCTTTACCTCCTTATCATTCTTCACTTTTGCATCACTGTTGTTTGTACTAATCATCATATTTGGCTCATCAGCATTTTCACTGTTTTCTTCAATAACATCGCGTACAGTAGCTAACTGGCCATCAAAAGCTAACCGGCTCAGCCTTGTTGTAGGTGTAGTACATGCACTATGATGTTCATTTCCATTTGTTCTGATGCCATTGATTGGCAATGAATGGCGATGATTTTGAAAAGTATGTTCAGACCATGATGATCGAAGTAAGGTATTGGGATTTTCAACCCACAGAGGAGGAGAATCTGTTACAGCATTAGACTTGGGCTTATGTTGAGGTGTAGACTCACCATCAGATTCAAGTACAGCATCTGAGCTTTGGGACTTTTGAATTTTTAAACGCGGTCTATGCTGATGATGAGGAGTACTTTCTTCAACAAGTTTTTCTAATTCATCTTTTCGAGCATCATATGGGGATTGATTATGTAGGATGGAATAACTGCCACTTGATATACTGCGGACAAGACGGCTGCTGTGAAATTTATCTCGTAATGTTCTACAAAGAGAAAGTATCAGAAACAATTTTATTAGTTTAATTTGCAATATTATTGTAAATTTAGTCATACATGAGTCAAATCATAAAAATTTATATTAAATTTAAAAATTTATATTCTATATATATATATATATATATATATATATACAATACAATAGATATACAAAAAATATTTCTTTATTAAAACAATGACAATAATTTTAATCAAAATATACATATTTTCTCTAAAATTTATGGATTAAATTCTGTTTGTTACTGATGTACAGTTGGTTAAAAAAAAATAAATAAACATCCATATAATTTAAATCTTTAAATTATATCATAGGAAAACTTTATTCCACTGAGAATTATGTCTTCTTTAAATCTATATTTAAAATAATGTAAGTGGCTGTCTTCATATTAAAATATGAGCAAACTTCAAAATTTTTAATACTAACACCTAATTTTGACACCAAGAAATGAAGACCTTTAAATTAGCCAAAATATAAGCTTTCATGCAGTTCTTATAAATATTCAGTATAAAGATATTCAATATTAAACAAGTTGGAAATTGTACGTTAAACATGACAAATGAAGTACTTTTTTTTATAACTAGTTTCACAATGTAAAAAATCATTCTTATTATTTCAGTGAAATGAATTATATCATCTGCTATGAGTGAAATAAGCATGCCCCTTTTCTTTCTTATTACATATGCAATGTTTACAAATGCAAATTTTTTTTTTCTACATCAGACAGCGCTGCAAAATTCACCATGGAGATCTTGCTTTGCTAATGATTACCTCCATGGTTTAATATTTCTATGACTCACTCTGAACGAATCTCCTGCGTTTATTTACTCTAATGGATTGAGATATTTGGCTGTTAACTTAATTTTAACTGAAGTTATCTCAGAATCTATAGATTTTTTAATGTAACTCATCTCTCAAGCAAACAACTTTTTTGAATGATCTTTCTAAAAATGTAACTTTTATGCAATTTTATTAAAAAAAAATAATTTTGAATAAAAATGGCCGTCTGGCATATGAAAAAAGAAGTGGTTAGCCCATATTTGTTTTCCTCAGTCACATGACTTGTGCTTTTATTATCTTTTTACGGTTTGATTAGATTTTCATAACATTTAAAATGACTCGACAAAATTCTGCAACGTTAATATATATTAAATTTCAAACCATTCGGTTGGGTAGTTTTTTCGTTCTTATATACAGGCGGATGGACCAGACAATGACTATAGGTGCTGTGTATTTATATAATTACGAACACACCTAAAAACAAGCTAATTTTGAAGACAGTCTTAAAAATGAAATTTGTTAGTATAAGCTTTAGATTTAATGCAAATTTTATTAATACATTTTAGTAGGAAATATCATTAGTGCTTTAAAAAAAATCCTGCTAAATGAATAAGATAGTTGAGATTGCTTTTAAACTATTAATAGTTTATATGAAATCAATTTTTTTTTTAAATTTACTATTGAGGATTTTTTAAATAGAATTCAAAGATTACTTTAAGGAATTAACTGTAATTTATGCATACTAAAAACCCCAAGAAATAAGTTTATACTAAAATATTTATAGATTAAAATTCATCAATCTTCAAATAGTAATTTTAAACTTAAAGATCTTAAAGATGTACAAACAAGAACGAAAAATCATGCGTCAAGCATAAATTATGTAACACTTTCCAACGCTTCCAAAATAATTTTACAAATCATACCGTTTAATAAGCTGAAAGATAACATCTAAGTAAACAATTTGGAAAACGCATAACATATTTAAAAACATAATTTCAGGAATTTCCAACATATACAATATTCGGAAAAATATCCGAATACTTTTATTCAGCCCTGTATATGATCTATAGATTTGTATATATACTACATAGGATGCTAAATTTTAGTTCAGTTAAGAAACGCGTAGCACAGTTTAAAATTCTCCTTCTGGAGTTTCTGTCAATAAACGGAAATGTGTTCGCGAACTTTTGTATTTCCCTGTATATGATCTACAGAATTTATACACATCACATAATAAACAAAAAGTGAGTTAAATTTAAAATCGCGTTCAGTAACTTAAAACGCACTTCCAGGAATTATTGTTAACTGACAGTAGAGAATTCTTTTGTGTGTCCTTGTAAATGAACGATGACTGCTATACTCACACTATTCTGTAGTAAGCCTCTTGTAATGCACCTTAGTGATATATATAAATTTCAATGCGTTTAAAATAGTGAAACATTATTTAAATAAACCGCAGACGATTTTTTTACATAGACGTAATGTAACAGAATTCTTTTGACTGTCCCTGTAAATTAACTATAAGTGCTATCCACACCCTATTCCATATTAAGCTTCTTGTAATACACCTTAGTGATATATATCAATTACAATGTGTTTGCAATTGTGAAACATCATTAAAATAAACCGAAAATGATTTTTCCCCATAGACCGTAATGTAACGGAATTCTTTTGAGTGTCCCTGTAAAAAAACTATAAGTGCTACACACTTCAGTTGAAATAGGGAACATGCTATAGATAACGACATTAACATATAAAAATTGCAAGGTAATCCGAGCATATTTACGGGAGTTAGAGCACGGACAGACGGCAGACGGCCAGACAAACCGAAGTCAAACACTTTTCAACTAGGTTGGAAAGTGTTAAAAAGAAGTAATTATGTTTGGGTTACTCTATACTTAATCAGTGTGAAAAGTAATACAGTAGAGTACCACTAATCTACATTGTGTATATGAATATAAACAAAAATAATAATGTAATTCTCAAAAAATAATTTACCTATGATTTTTTTTCCCTCCAATTTTATTTTTGTTTCTGATATATATTATCACATATCATTCAATACTCTTATATATATACTAGTATTAAAAAATGCTCTGAAGAACACCAAAAAAGGTTAGTATGTTTAAGTATGAAAAAGGGTTGGACAAGTGCTTCTAATTGAGCATGAGAAAGGAAAGGGGTTCCTTCTTGGCTGCAGCTCACTGTCAATGCCAACTTTTGAAAAAATCATATTCGCGCTGTTTCATATAAAACAAATTTGCGGTACTGTAGTAAAACTTTCCAACGTGCTTTATATGTCAACTGCACTGTTCTGCTGTTGTACTGGGCGTGCGTCTGCAATGCAACTTTGTACAGTGCACTGTGTACTATTATTGCTCTACAGACTATACTACACTGTACACTCCTATTATACTTTTGAGCCTCGGTGTACATCCGCACTGTTCTTTTGTACTTTCGTATTAAAGGTATATGCGCCTAATATTCGTTTATAGCTTACATATGCATTGCTGTACTGTATATTGCATTGTGGAGCCACAGCCACTTGCATATAATTTCAATCAATGAATGCATTATACTGTAATGCGTGCATATGTGAAATTGTTCCTGTTCAGAATGCTGCAACACTCTGCACTGCAATACAAATCAATTTTCTGCGCAGTTCTACACTGCAGGCATACTTGGTAGCACTGCATGAGTGTGATACGCTGCAGAAACTAAGGTTTTTGGTACTATGTCGCCTTACATTCATGTCTAATCAAGCTGCGTCTTTACTAACTACGTCTTTAAAGTATATATTTTTATCGTAACTGTGAGTGATTTCATTTATATGGAAAAAGCGCGAATATGATTTTTTCTGAAGTTGGCATTGACAGTGAGCTGCAGCCAAGAAGGAACGCCTTTCCTTTCTCATGCTCAATTAGAAGCACTTGTCCAACACTTTTTCATACTTAAACATATTAACCTTCAGTAAATTATAGCACAGCGATTGAAATTTATTGTTCTACACAGTAAAATCCTTTCCACATAAGTACAAGACAATTCTAAAAAGTAAATTATGTGGTAATTTTTACCTCAGATTAACTTGGGCGGAACTTTGGTTATAACTCACTGTATATTCATCATCCTCATCTTCATCAGAACTTGTGTTTTTGCTACAGAATCTCGAAACTGGATGGACCTTGAATTTAAAATGCTTTTTAGGTTCAGGTTCATTGTTTTGGCCAAAACACATTGAAATGGACTTGGGCGGATTAGCTCGATTTGGCACTTTTTCAATACATTCACCCCAAGCTTCAATTTTAGTGTCCCACTGATGGAGGGCCGGATTTGGTACAGCAACATGACGACAGCGAGGTGGAGGTACAACACCTTCAGCATTTATTCGCTCCCAGGTTTCGGTTGCTGAAAGATTTTAAAAACCTCATAAACAGAGTGCAGTTTGAATGCATAGCATTGAAAACATAGTTCATTTAAAACACAGAATATTTCTCAATCTTTAAACACTAAAAAATTAATTAAAAAATATAGATAATATAGGAAAGTTACAAAAATAGAGGGGCACAATAGAAAATACAAGTGTCATAAAGAAGGGGGGAAAATGAAAACAAGCATCTAAAGGAGAAAACAAGATATATTTATAAACAAAATTCTATGGATTAGTTAACTTCTAAATAGCGCTATAATTTAAAAATGATGTTTATTTATCATACATACATTTTTTAACAACTAGCTTATTTTATCAGTTTTTGTTTCATGGGGAAACTAAAACTTGTATTAATTTAATTTCACATGTAATTAATACTACAGTTTTTTTTATAATTAAATATGCTTTATATTTATATTTTATTAATTTTTATTGCAGCGAATTTCTGTTATTGTTAAAGTTTTATTACAATCAATAGGGATATTAGTGAGTTAATATATGTATTAAGAAAAGAAAAAATAAAATAGTACAAATATTAAGAAAAATACTGAAAAAATAATATTCAAATGTATAATTTTTGAGCTCAGTTATGTTTAGCATAACTGCTACTACGATAGATTCTCAAATTTTCTGTATGAAAGCCACGAAAAGTGGAGAAAATCATTAAGTCAAACACACAAAAAGTAGCTTTGAAATCTCTTACACTTTAAACAGGGGCGTGCCTAGCGGGGGGGTGTTGGGGGTGTAACACCCCCCCACTTATTTGTAAGAGTTGGTAAAATTTAGAATAGTCAGTAAGTCAGAAAGTTAAGAACACTACCCGCAAGAAAGTCCCCTCCGTGTGCCGTCCTCAGTTTCATTTCAATGCTCTGTTGTCCATATTTAAAGGGGAAAAGAAAGAGCTTCTCACACAGAATGGAAGATTGTGTATGATTCTGTGTGGGAGAGAGGGGGTGTCAGTGGGCTGGGGTGATTTTCAGGGCTAAGATAGAGAGAGAGAATCGCTTTTGTGAGAATTTGAGACTTTGGTGAAATGAAGAAGGGAGAAGTTTCAATGTTTATAGTGAGTTTCCCCACCTAGCATCTTTAATTGTTCCCTTCTGCTATGGACTGATTCTTAGAATTTGGGAACCTGACAATCTGGTAAGTAAAATTTTCAGTGCAGCCAAATAAGATAAATACTGAAGAAAAACGAAAAGTTCCATAGGCTGTATTGGTAATGACAAGTTACGGCGGCAGAAGGCAGTTGTACTCCACCGCCGAATCCAGATTCTCATGAATTCATATGAGAACGCGACCAATAGAGGTCCAGTTTATGCGATGCACCTCCACAGGTGGCACTCTTTGGCCGGAGAAGAGACGGGTACGTGAGCCTCCTGCGTCTCTCGACCCTTTCCCAAATGAATTGACGACAAAGGTCGATGCAACATGCGGTGGAGCCCAAACTCAGAAGACACCACCACACAACACTTGGGCGGACGTAGAAGTGATCCGACGGCTTTATTGCCGGAACCCCATAAAAGGAACCGTGTCCTAGGCCAATGCCAAACCCACCCCCACGACCCATTACTGTAACTGAAACTTCCAATTATTGAGTCCTAGGGAGGGAGAAAACGATTAGTTCATGGGTTGTAACGGGAGCTTCTCGCCAACCCGGGACTTCGAAGAAAACCAGTCCCTGACGCATAGACACAGCTTGGCTAGGGTTGTCTCCTTCCAATGGCTTTGCTTTCGGTGATCCCGCAGCGAAGTACAGGAGGTCTCCGATCGACTCATAAGAGGATCATTCACATATAAAACAACACAAACAAACAAAAAACAAAACATATCACAAAATTGTTAGATACCACGGAAAATTAGTTTTAGAACCACTATCGGACATGGAAACTCCCTTCAAAAGCACCAAAGATGTGTTCTCGATCGAGATTAGTAGCGTGAAAATTAGGTGGTTTGCCGGCTAGCCCCTACCGCCAGGCACAGAAAATTCTAGCTACGCATAGATGCGCTGGACTGGTTTCGGCCCAAGGTCCGACTTAGGTCTGGACACCGTCACTTGACTGACGAGCCCCTTGCCCGTTTTCCTCGTAATCAGCCGGTCAGGGAAGAGGGTTAGACCCCCCTCCAGAGAAGGTAATACGAGCCACAGACCTCAGATCTGAGTAGCCCTCCTTGACATGAACTTCTGTTGGCACAAACGGGCATCTTCCCTTTCCAACAGAAATTTGAGGAGAACTCACAACTACTCCAGCTACAGAGGGAGTCGCAAGGGACGATCGGGAAGGAGGTCATCATTGGGTGCGTCGCCCTTCACCCACACCATCCGTCACATACACGTTCTACCGCCTGCACGGTGCCGAGGATTGCTGTACGCCGCCGCCTCACTCACCGACAAGCGTCACAATAGAACCCGAGCGGTCCTTGTCATACGAAGTCTGCCCTCGCCTTAGATAAATGTGGAAGCTGTCCTATCCCCGTTAGCTAGCCGTTGCCCTCACATCACTTTTTCGGGTGTGCCGTGCACCAAGGCACGACCACCAAGCGAGAGGGATTGGCCTACGCAGTGTCCTTTTACCACCCGGCTGTCCCAAGATCCTGTGGAGCCAAAGTCCTTCATCGGCGGGCGTTACCAGCAAGGAACTAGAGCTCTGCACGTGAGACCTCAAAGGACAACCTAAAGCCGCAAGCTTCTTGCAGCCGAGAACCGGCCCAAAGGAGGGGACGGCCCAGACCCTCGTGGTATTAGCTCCCCACATTCAGTGCCGTCGGCTAGACACCACTTTACCATCCGATCACCACGTTGAGATGGCGATTCATCAGCTTACCTGTCCCCGTCGTGTCGGAGAACATCTCGCAATGCCAGAAGCCGTAATGGTAAAACGCATTCCCTCCGATTGCCCCTCTCTCCCGACACCATGGCCATATGGCAGTAAAGCAATTTTACAGTATGAATTTAGGATAATTTTTAGTCTCCATTTTTAACAAGCAAAATTTTAATTTTTATGTACTATTTTAAAATGTATACACTTACATTAGACAACAGCATGCGATTTTATTTATAGAAACATAAATTCCGAAATACTTCAATGTTCTTAAATTGTTACTTTTGAGAACTGGTTAATGTAAGGTACATCCGCCCACATTTCCTTTTAAATCGTAAGCAGAATCCTAGTTAAAAACAGGATTCTCAACACTACTTATATAGTAAAACAATAAACATTTTTTAACATACTGAATAACAGCATTTAATTTTTACTGTGTCAACAGAGTGTAGTTTGGCCGAATGCAGGTGAGCACTTAGGACTTTTAGTGTTTTTTAAAATTAACAGTATTGTAGAACAGTTGACTCCGTCACTAAGGGGTGGGGGGACTATCACTAAGCCTTTCTCACCCCGATCTCGTACTCGGCAAAAATCCTTTCACACCCCCCCACTAAATCAGCCTTCGGCACGCCCCTGACTTTAAATGATTATTACATAAAAGGTAAACTTCAATATTGCTGTTTTTTAAAAAGGAAATGAATCCTGAATAATACTTTTTACACTTTTGAATCTTAAAAGATCCAACATTTTATATTTTTCTTTTACTGAAATTCAAATTAAGAATATGCATAAAAAGATATGCTTCCATAATAAATGTTCGAATAATGATCAATAATTTCATTTAAATCAAATAAATAAGCTAAATATGAAGAAATATACAACTTATTAAATATTTGAATTTTTTAAAAATATATACAAATACAGGGTTGTTCTAAAATATCTGGCAAGGACAAATTAAAGCATAAGGAAATAAATAAAATCATATAAGAATGCTGGGTTATTTAATCAAAAATGTAGGGTATCTCATTCAAATCTGAACCTGAATACTCACTCATAATTTTAAAATTAAAGAAGAAAATTCAACAAATTTTTACAATTTTTTACTTTGCTTTGTGGGAGGTTTAAATGACACCTTGTATATTTGACTAAGTAAGGGAATTGCAATCTTATGTTCCTACGAGGTTTTTATTTGTTCCTGATTTGCACTTTCAATTTTATCAAATATTTTAGAATCACAGTCAGGAAGAATACATGTTTTAATAAATCTCAAATCAATCCATATTTGTGGGGATCTGGCATCGCCGAAAACTTAAAACCAGCTAATGAGCTGGGTCCAGAATTTCGGATGTTGGATCCATGGTTTTTCATCTGTGCTTAACGGGAAACTGCACGGAACAAGCCTTCGCCGTTGAGCGGGAAGAAACAGTTAGTTGGACTCTGGACTGCCTGTTGAACGCACGTATTTTAGCGTGCTAATGTAACGATCAATGCTGAATTGCTGCACGCTGGTGCGAAGAGTGTATTTTGAGTTTAAATATAAATTATTAAGTTTTAAATGTATTCTTAATTTGTGAAGTGCAATATTTCATTTAATCGATAATTAGTATCGGGTTTAGAATGCCCGCAACTAAAGTGGTGACCTCGGTGTTTGAACAGTTCGTCTGATAATCTAAGTGCATCGACCTTATAATGGCCTTAATTACGGCGTGTGTACATCATTAGTGACCCAAGCGGATATATTTCTTCAAGAGTTTGTGTGAAACACGATTGTGTGCATTATCGGTAAACTGTGTTGTTAATCACCTATTGGCATGTGGAGACATCAGTGCTACGAGGTAAAGAGCTTGAATCCCGAATCCCGGTGAGTCGTATCTATTTTGATGGTGTTCAAATCAGTAATACCCCTGTGTGTGCATATAAATTTTACTTGCCCCTAGATAAATTCGACATTAATTTTTTGCGCATTTTATTTAATTTTTGTATATGTATTTATATTGGTAATAAGCTTTCAGTACAGCATTATTTAAGTGCTTTCAAATTGAATATTTTTTGTTTGTTTTGTAATATATGCTTATTTTGAAATTCGGGGTATGACGTGATTTATTTCGACATACTATCGTTAAGCCTGGCCAGATCAAATCGCATGTTTAGGTGATCCAAAATATGGTTTATCGTATTATATTATGCTAAAATTTTTGTTTCCATACTTTTCCTTGCATTCTTATTTTTTATTATGTCTTAAATAGCATTTTTGTACATAGTTTTTGGTAGGGTTGTTGAAACCAGTTTTTTCTGTATACAGTATATGTCCTGCATTTATATTTTTTTTTCGTGGCTTAATTGTGTAGTAAAATTCAAAAAAATGGCAACAGAAACACCGGATACTGTCGTTCCAGGCATTCATAGGGTTGGGGTAAAGGCGACCCCATTTTGGCGTGCAAACCCGAAACTTTGGTTTTTCCATTTGGAATCCCAATTTAAGCTGGCAGGGGTTTCCGACAGTGTTACCCAGTTTCACCATTTAGTTGCAGCAATGCAACCGGAGGAACTGGCGATAGCAGGCGATATCATTAGTGAGCAACCCACAGATCAGCCATACGAAAGGCTCAAAAATCGGCTCGTAAATCAATATTCCATGAGTGAGGATCAGTGCATTCGCGAGTTGATTTCTGGTTTGCAACTGGGGGATAAAAAACCTTCCCGTTTGCTCCTTGAAATGCGGAGTAAGGCTGGTAGTCAGGTCAAGGATGATTTGCTGAAAACCTTATTTCTCCAGTGCCTACCCACTCATGTGCGACAAATATTAGCAATTTCGAATGACCCACTTGACAAATTGGCCGAAATGGCCGATGGTATCATTGCAGCGAATGGTCCACCCCCCATGGTTCAAAATATCCAATCGGGTAATGAGGAGCTCAAAACATTAATTCTTGCACTCTCCACACGCTTGGAGAAGTTGGAAGTGCAGGGGAATAATAGCAGGCAGAGTCGTTCCAAGTCCCGTGACCGTTTTAGGCATTATAAACGTGATAAAAGTCAAGAAAGGAATGCTGTTGGAAGGAATTTATGTTGGTACCATGCTACTTTTGCTGATAAAGCAAGTAAATGCCGCAAGCCTTGTTCATGGGAAGGAAACTAGTACAGCCGTCACTCAATTCTGGGAGTGACGGTGCAGTTCAGATAAATAGGCTCTATCTCAATGACAGAACTACTCATTTGAAATTTTTAATTGACACGGGGGCGGACGTGTCTGTCTTACCTGTGACAAAAGCTGATAGAACACGTACAGCAGATAAGCTACAACTTTTTGCCGCTAATGGCACGATCATTCCTACGTTTGGTCAGCAGCTCTTAAAGCTAGATTTAGGCCTGCGCAGGGAATTTCATTGGCTATTTATTCTGGCGGATGTTTCGCAACCAATTATAGGGGTTGATTTTCTTCGACATTTTGGTTTACTCATTGATGTGCATCAGGGAAAGTTACACGACCCCATTACTAATTTGCAGGCGCAGGGTATAATTGATAAGTCAAATAGTAGCAATATACGCACGGTTTCTGAAATGACAACATTCCATACGCTGCTCAACAAATTCCCTAGCCTAACCGATACTTCAGCCTCCCTTAACCCCCCAAAGCATGATGTGCAGCATATTATTGAGACCAAAGGTCCACCTGTGTTTGCTAAGGCTCGCAGACTTCCTCCAGATAAGCTTCGCGCGGCTAAGCAAGAATTTCAGTTTATGATATCGGCCGGTATTTGCAGACCTTCTAGCAGCTCTTGGGCTAGCCCGCTGCACATGGTACCCAAATCGAAAGGCGATTGGCGCCCGTGCGGGGATTATCGTCATTTAAACGCTGCTACAATTCCGGATCGCTATCCTGTTCCTCATATTCAGGATTGTACACAAGCGCTCCACGGTACAAAGATTTTTTCGACTTTAGATCTGTCTAGAGCATATCATCAAATTCCGGTACGACCTGAGGATGTTCCAAAAACAGCAGTCACAACTCCGTTTGGTCTTTTTGAATTTTTGTATATGCCGTTCGGTTTAGCCAATGCTGCTGCGACGTTTCAGCGATTTATCCATAGAGTGTTATATGGGCTTGAATTTTGCATTCCATATTTTGATGATGTACTAGTAGCATCGGAGAATTACGAGCAGCATGTCAGACATTTACAAATGGTGTTCGAGCGTCTATCTCAATATGGGGTACGTTTAAACCCATCTAAGTGTGTTTTTGGCCAATCTAATGTTAAATTCTTAGGGCATAACATCTCTGCGGATGGTATTAGCCCGCTTCAGGATAAGGTTAACGCGATTAAAAATTTTCCCCGTCCCGAAACCATTAAAGAATTGCGACGTTATCTGGCCATGCTTAATTTCTATCGCCGGTTTATCTACCATGCTGCGCACACACAGGGGGTTTTAAACAAATATTTGCAAGGAGCCAAAAAGAATGACAAAAGCATAATTCAGTGGACAGAAGAATCTAATGATGCTTTTGTACGAAGCAAGGAAGAACTTGCAAATGCTGCCACCTTGGCATACTTCATACCTACGGCACCTCTATCTATTGCAGTGGATGCATCAGACTTTGCAATGGGTGCAGCCTTGCAGCAGCAGGTGAATGACAATTGGCAACCTCTAGCATTTTTTTCAAAATCTCTGTCACCGGCTCAACAAAAGTATAGTGCTTATGACCGCGAACTTTTGGCGGTGTATTCCGCAGTACAACATTTCAGACATATGATTGAAGGTCGGAACTTTACAATATTTACTGACCACAAACCACTTATTTTTGCATTCAGACAAAAAACAGACAAATGTTCACCGCGGCAAACTCGACAGCTGGACTTTATAGGCCAATTTTCCACGGACATTCAGCATATTAGTGGTGTGGAAAATGTTGTGGCTGATGCTCTCTCCAGGATAAATATCTCCTCCATCAAGTCTTGTGTTATTGATTTGGAGCTGATGGCCAAATTACAAGCGACCGATATTGCTTTACAACATGCGAAGCAAGACAACATTAGCTTAAAACTTCAACCAATGCCAGTAGGTGATTCAGCGGTTGAATTACAGTGTGATATTTCCACGGGTCGCATTAGACCTTTTGTGCCAGCAGACATGCAAAAAACAGTGTTTCAGAAATTGCACGAACTGTCCCATCCTGGTGTCAAAGCGACACAGAAACTGATTGCTGAACGCTATGTTTGGACTGGAATGCAGAAAGATATTGCTTTATGGGTACGATCCTGCATCTCCTGCCAGAGGAGCAAAGTACACCGGCACACGAGAAGTGCTATTGGCATATTTGAACAACTGTCTGCTCGGTTCCAGCATGTTCACATTGATTTGGTTGGACCATTGCCACCGTCTAACGGGTTTCGGTTTTGCTTAACATGTGTTGACAGATTCACCAAGTGGCCAGAAGTAATTCCATTGGCTGATACTACTGCTGAGAGTGTGGCGGAGGCCTTCTACGCTAGTTGGATCACCCGTTTTGGACCACCTTTACGTCTAACAACTGACCAAGGTCCCCAATTCGAATCATCATTATTTTCGGCGCTGAATCGTTACCTGGGCATCTCGAAAGTTCATACTTCCCCATACCATCCGGCAGCGAACGGCCAGGTGGAGAGATTTCATCGACAGCTCAAGGCTGCAATTATGGCCCACAACACCACGGATTGGGCCCGAGTTTTGCCAACTGTACTCCTGGGCATACGAACAGCGTGGAAAGAAGATCTGCAGGCTACAGCAGCGGAAATGGTATATGGTACCACCATCGCCCTTCCAGGAGAGTTCCTTGTTCCAGTAGCCGGTTCACCTAACCCAGTCGATTTTCTTGGCAGGCTACGGGAGGTGATGCGACGATTACAACCAGCCAATTCTCGGTTGACACCTGAGCGTAAAATTTTTGTCAGCAAGGATTTGAAGTCTTGCTCACATGTTTTCTTGTGCAGAGAGGGTATTAAGAAGAGTCTGCAAGCTCCATTCGAGGGGCCTTACCAGGTTCTGCAACGGACCGACAAAAATTTCACTGTTAAGATCAACGACAGAACTGTTACGGTAAATATTGACAGAGTAAAACCTGCCTTCTTCTGCACTGAGGAGCAGCCGTCGAATCCTCAATCCGAAGAAAACCACTCTAAATTAGATTCACCAGCAGCAACAGTCACAGAAGAAGCGGAAATTCCAGCTCCAAGAAGTCCAGTAACTACTCGTGCTGGTCGGCGTGTCAGATTTAACCCTCGCTACCTCTGATGGTGAAAATTGTTTCGCTATCGCTCAGGGGGGGCTACTGTGGGGATCTGGCATCGCCGAAAACTTAAAACCAGCTAATGAGCTGGGTCCAGAATTTCGGATGTTGGATCCATGGTTTTTCATCTGTGCTTAACGGGAAACCGCACGGAACAAGCCTTCGCCGTTGAGCGGGAAGAAACAGTTAGTTGGACTCTGGACTGCCTGTTGAACGCACGTATTTTAGCGTGCTAATGTAACGATTAATGCTGAATTGCCGCACGCTGGTGCGAAGAGTGTATTTTGAGTTTAAATATAAATTATTAAGTTTTAAATGTATTCTTAATTTGTGAAGTGCAATATTTCATTTAATCGATAATTAGTATCGGGTTTAGAATGCCCGCAACTAAATATTCATCGAAATTGCAGTTCATTTTAGGCAACAGACAATTTCAGATTTCATGTTTCAATGTTTTATTTTAAATAGTGAATAATCAGAAGATGCAGTCTGGGCCAATTTAATTTTAAATTCAATGCTTTTATAAATGTTGTATAACAGAAATCAGTACAACTACTCTTATTTTAATAAATATAGTGATACAATAGCCCGCTGTTATATTGTTCATTTGAATATACAGTAGGTCTTCATTATAGTGTGCACACCCGGAAACAAAAGAAAAAAAGAGCAATATAATAGAGGGATATTAAGGAAGAAGACAACCTACAAGTAAACGTTTTATATTTGTTTCCAGAATATCAGTTTAAACATATTACAATTTTTTTTAAAGAAAATTAACGATAAAGTAGATATGTAAAATTGTAAATTAAAGTAGAACATAATATTTTTTCAGAAGATAAGAAGAAATAGTGATATAACAAGCTGCAATATAATGGAGAGGGGAGGAGTTGGGGAGGGGATTACTCTTTTTTGTGTTCAATGAAAAAAAAATGTGTCTTAATAGCAATTTTTAAGTAACTTAATAAATATGCCCTTTATAATAAGAGTCTGTATTATTTTATTAAAAAATTATGCTCTGGGGAATTTGACCTAAGCTACAAATGAAAGGGGGATGGGGCGATAGAAGAAAGCCCATGCAAAGCATAAAACACCATAGCAACCCTGTCCTATCTCTAACTGTTTCGAGTTATAGCAAATAAAAAAATGCATGGTTTGCATTTTTAAACTGATCTAATTTTGATTGTGTTAGGTGGTGTATATAAATTCTATAGATCACATACAGGGCTACACAAAAGACTTCATACACATTACTGGATATGGATGGCAATTGCTGAAATTGGATTTTTACTGAGTTACGATTTTTTTTTTTTTAAGTTGCTTATTTATATATATCATTTCATTCTAGAGGGAAATGTAATTTCTTAATAATAGCCTGTTAATGCTGGAAAGTGTTTCATAATCTATGCCTGATTTTTCATTCTTGTTAAAGAATGAATACGGAAATAAGCTACTTTAATTAATGATTTACCAAAGTGAAATCTCCATAATTCATTCAATGTAACTCCAGATCTTTCTCCACCAAAAATGTACATGTGAGCTAGACCTTTAACAGCAGCATGGCTATGCAGTTCACCTGGTCCTTTCTGCACTTTAATTCTTGACCACTGATGTGTTGCTAAATTAAAAAAAGAAAAGAAAAATATTAAGAACACAAAATAACATTCAGAACCAAGTAATAATGACAAGAAATCTTATGGATAATTTATAATACTATAACTAATTTCTATGCTAATTACTGTCAACTTTTCACATAATTCTTAAAACAACCGATGATTATGTTTAATAAATATACGCCAAGTATGGAGGTATTATTAACATGACTTTTAAATAGTTAACATGTCAGTATTAAGTTCAATGTATGTAAATGAACAACTATTAATATATTTGAGTTTTATTAAATACTGAGCTAACTGCACATCTAAGAACTACTATCCACAGAAAGATATCAATATAAATATATAATCAATATTTCATGTGCATGCAATCTTTATACTGAACTACAATAAATTATTGAAAGGAATTTCAAATATAAGTTTAATAACATTTATTTTTCATAATTTTCTTCTGCTTAGAATGTGTTTCTTATTTTCATAGGTGATATATATTTTGATGAAATTTTTACTTACATCCTGTAATACTACTAAAACTTATTACTGCTACTGTGGAACCACTCTAAAAAGACGGACCTTGGCATGCTGCCAAAAAAATAGACCCATCCGAAGGGAGGGAAGCATTATATTAGGAGGAGACAAAATACAGGTTTCCCTTATCTTGCCTGACCGCTTGTCATTTCTTCACTGGCTGTTCTTGTACTATTAGCGTTTGTTTTCTCTCTCCTTATTTTGTTTGCTATTCATTTTGTATTTGTTTCTACTTGTATAAAATGGATTTAAAAGAATCTAAAAGCTCTCAAGACAAACATTTTCACAGTGCAGTGAAAAATATGTTAAACAATGTTGTAAAATATTGTGATAATGAAGCAGATAAAGGCTGCCTAACTATTCCATTAGCACATGCAACAAAAAGAGCTAGTGCAATTGCCGGTGTTTCGGATAGCGCTATAAGAAGAATTCGGAAAGAAGCTAATAACAATGTAAATAATTTCGCTTCTCCTAAAAAGAAAAAGGCGAAAACAACCATAGAGAATGTCAACTTGGATAATTTTAACTTGGATGTAATTCGAAGAACTATCCAGGACTTCTACACTAAAGATGAAAGAGTGCCTACTGTTCCGAAATTGCTAGCCAAGTTGAAAGAAAACATACAATTTTCGAAAGGAAAAGAGACACTGCGCAAAATTCTTCTTGAAATGGGATTCCGCTGGAAAAAATGTCAGAATAAGAGGAAACTACTCTTGGAACGAAGTGATATTGTTTTATCTCGCACGAAATATTTACGGACTATTCACCAGTTCTGAAAAGATAGAAGACCGATAGTTTTTGTCGATGAAAGATGAAACATGGATTGACAGCAATTTAACTGTCGGGAAATGCTGGCAATCGGAAGAGGTGTTCGGTGTTGTGAAGACGGGGGCGGCATCGAGACGCATTATTGCTTTATGTGCAGGGGGGGAAATGGGATTTATTCCAAATTCATCGTTGATCTATAAAGCCAATACGACGACCGGTGATTATCACGGGCAGATGAATTCACAAATTTTTGAAAAATGGGCAAATGAAAAATTTATTCCAAACTTACCTAAAAATTCTGTTGTTGTAATAGACAATGCGCCATATCACTCTATTCAATTGAATAAACCTCCGAATTCTTCAAAAAACAAAAGGGAAATTATTGATTGGTTGGCACTGAATAAAGTGTCATATTCATCAAACATGCGAAAAGTTGAATTGATGGACCTTGTTAAGACGAATTCGCCCTCTACTAAAATATACAAATTTGACACCATGTTAGCCGAACATGGGCATTATGCCTTAAGATTGCCTCCATACCATTGCGACATAAATGCAATAGAGTATGTATGGGCGGATATGAAGGAATTCATTCGAAAAAGAAATATAACGGCGGATTTAAATATGGATCAACTTTTTAAATTGACCAACCTTGCACTAGAAAATGTTAATGCTGAGAAATGGAAAAACTACTGCACGAACATAGAACACCTGGAAAATGAGTATTGGAAGAAAGACGGCATAATAGAAGAAATGTGTGATCCATTAATTATTTCGTTCGACGATGATGATGATGATTTTTTTCCGGATGATTCTGATGATGACATCGAAAATGAATAAAGACCCCCCCCCCCCCTGCACTTTTTTTTTTTTTTTTTTTAATTTTTTTTTTAAGAAGGTCTGTGATGATATTATGAAATACAAGCATTTTTATTGCTTTATTTTTTTCTGAGACCTTCTCTTTAAAATAATTTTATTTTTACCAGCTTTAGCATATATTTTTTAAGTTCTTTCATCTCATTTTGACAATAATTTCATTTTTATTCCTATTTGCCTGAATTTTTTCAAGAATTAACATTCAAATACTTAAAAATCGAACAGCGTCTTTAATTTTCCTATAAATTCGGCACATTGTGAGTTACAATTACAATTTTTTCGTGAACTTATCCAAAAAATAGGTTCAAAGGGCGACCTTCAACGACATTTTCAGTAAGATTAGTTACTTTTATAATAAAACGAAAAACGCTGTTCGATTTCCTGATATCTGAATAAGAAAGTCTGAAACTTTCGCGCATTTATGAATTAAAAAGATTTAGAAAAAGGTATCCGAAAACTTAATTTGAATTCGAGCACATTTTTAAAAATATTTGAGTGTAAAAAATATTTTTCATCCTTTAGTATGACTCTGTACTCTTTGAACTATTTTCTTTTATTATTAATTGAGTATTTTGTCATACATTTTCGCCATATAATTAAATGGTTTCATGTAGGAAAATAAACATGAGCAATGAAGAAAAAAAAATGGAATTCTTGCGGTAAAATTAAAAATATATGTATTAATAATCATAATAGTAAATGAACATTTTAAAACCACACTTCTCCTACAATTACATAAGTGTGCCCTATAAATATAAGGAACCGATTTTTAAAATCGTAATTTATTTAAGAAAACAATAAATTGCAATGTCATGTGTAAAAATACAATAAAAAATAGTATTTATTTACTTAACATTTTTATATCCGATAATTAAATAATCTAAATTATCATAACATGTTTCTTTAGATTGAAGATATCCCCTTCATCGAAGTGAAAACTACAATTTTTATGTGCTTTATTACATAAGAACAAAAATCCTTTTTATAATCTTGTAACAAGTAAACATGAAACTATCGGAAATCAACTCATTCCCCCCACGAAAGCAAAACTAGGGGAGCCGGGGAGACTCCCTTTCATTACCCCGATCCCTATTATGAAGAATAGACTGGTCATATTTGGACCTGTTACTCACGTGACCAGTCTTTAAAGCTTGGCTGAGCAGTACTACTATTACTCTTACAAATACTACTCTACTTTCATTAGTCAAATTTTGAATTTAAGTATTTATTTGATCTTAGACATTAAAATGATCAGTAAATATTTAATAGAAATACAAAAATATATATCTTAAGAATCTTTACTCTTCCCATACCACTGAGAAATAAATAGAAATGCAATGCACTATTAACTCAAAAGATTAAGAATTCATATAATGAATAGGATACAAAATTCATCTAAGAAATACTACTTCCGATAATTTCTGACGCATTTCTTTTGAAATTTACATAGGTATTTTTTCTTTTCAATTTCAAACAATTAGCAAACTCATGTGAAGGTTTTGCTCTTCATTCTTTTTGCAATTTATATATTTTTTATGTAATTAAAGTTTGCTATATTTAAATTATTGAAATATCATATTGGTAAAAAATGATTAATTAGAAATCAATAGGCTGAATCAGAACATGTAGCAGTCACAGCCACAAAAAGAATAGTGAAAGCAGTGATTAGGCATCAGGCACCAAGCTAAATAGGTACACTCCATCATTGCTATTAGTTATCATTATTGATGCACTGGCAATTGATAGGAATGGTGTTTTGCAGCTCCACAACTTTTTTGTAGAAATGTTGCAGCTTCCCAGATTTGAAAAAACACCGCAGGAAAGAGGGGGGGGGGGGGACCGACCAGCAGATAACGGTGTAGGAAGACTGCAATTCTACAGGGGGATAAACCAGAAGGATGTGGGTGGAGAAAAAGTGACTTAAAATTTACAAAGAAAATGTTTATTCATACTTTTTATCAAACAAGTGGGTAAGTGTGACCGAAGAATGCACAAAGGGTTTCTTTTAATATTCCTTTCAAAACACTTTATCCTTTAATAAATAAATCCAAATGAAATTTTTTAAATTATAACTATCAATACACTATCTCAATAAAAACTTAGGGTACTTCTCTATTATCCCGTCGACCACTTTTCATAACAAAAAACTATCGCCAAACTGTAACACCAAATTAACGGGAGAACGTTGCCATTGGAATAGGAAAATAAATAAATATTTAAAATATAAGAATTTAAGGACACAATTGTTATTTTAATTAATGAAATAACTAATAAATCAGTAAAACATAATGAAAAATACACGCAAATGTTGAATTAAAAACCACTTGATGACATAACAAACACGTATAATGCTTCTGACATCAATTAAATGGGACTGCATTTTTGGCATTTAATCTTACAGTTTGGCGATAGTTTTTTGTTATGAAAAGTGGTCGACGAGATAATAGAGAAGTATCAAACTTAGTTGGCAGCCAAAAAAAAAGTTATCTTAATACAATAAAGTTAAATGTAAAATTTTATTTACTGCTCTTCATATTTTGTAAACAATCGCTCATAGTGAAGTGAAAAAAAAAATACAAGCTTAAATAATGAATAAAACAACAGCAAAAAAAAAAAAAAATCTAAAATGTTAATAATTTAACTTAACAGAATGCAGAATATAACAATATATATTCGCAAGAATCATAGTTCAGTTTTGTAAAAAAATTCCTACAAAAATTAAAAAAAAACAAAACAATTAGCATATCTTAACAGTATGACATGTTTGGCACTTTTTTACTGAAAGATGTTCTGAATTTTAAAATAAATAACTTTAAATGATGCACATATAAAAAGCAATAAAAAAAGCATAGCTAAATTGTTTTAAACCTTTACTAAACTTAAAAAAGAATGACCAATAATATGTTTTTATACATTTAAGAGATTTAAACACCCAAAAATGTAGGTTTCATAATTTTAAAATAAATAACTTAGAATTAAGAACATGTGAAACCAATAAATATAACTAAAATTTTCTTAAATCTTATTAAAGAGAATGCAGAATATAAAAAAAATAAATAAGAACTTAAAAACTGAACATATAACATCAATAAAAATTGCTAAAATGTTCTGTTATTTTACTTAACAAAAGCATAATTTAAAAACAATTTTTGTGATTCAGTATTGCCATCTATGGACTGAAATATAAACAAATAATACAGAATATTTAGAAATACTGCCTTATAATAAATAGTAAGCTAATCGAACGAGTAGTTCAACAAGATTTATGAATATTTCTAATGAATATCACTCCCTAGGAAAAAAAAAAAAAAAAAAAAAAGGAAATATTTTTATTGAGCGTCATGCAGTATCGCCATCTATCCATTTAATGTTTAACAAATAATAAAGAATTTTAAGCTTTAGAGAAACAGTTTATTAAACTATTAAAATCGCATAAAGGGATTATTTACGTATTATAAAAACAATTAGTTGTAATTTAAATTTTTACATCTTAGTTTAAAATCTCACTCATAATAATCTCATAATAAAAACTTATTGTTTGGTTTTCATATTTGATTATATAACGTAAATTCCTAGAAGAAAAAAAAAGAATATAATTTGAAAATAGCTTCAATAATGTAACATTTAAATAATATTTCTCCTTTTTAAGGTTTTTTATTTAAGAAAATTAACATGTAACAGTGAAAAGGAAAAATTGTCAGATCCGCATAAAGAAATTATTTACGCATTATAAAAATTTTTAATTACGAATTTATGACAGCTGAGTGCATATGGAAAACATATTATATTTACTTACACTTAATTATGTTACCTAATGAGTTAATGTTACCTAAAGAAAAAAAAATGTAAAATAGCAACAAAGTAAGAAATTTCTTTTAATTAAATTCATCGGACAATTAAATAAAAAAAATGAAAAATTCAGCTTCTGCCGAAGAGGATCGAGCCTGAGACCTTTGGTTTAGAAAGAAAATACTAGACCACTGGACTATCAAGTCTACAATGAAAAGGTTGAAATTAAGATTGTGTAACAACGGCTGCAGGGTGCAGTATTTCTCCAAAAGAACGCTTGTTTCCTTCTGAACGTTAGAAGATGCTCGCAGAAGTGGGGAGGGGGTTGGTCATTTTGGAGCAATGACCGAGAACTTCCGCCCTTACCCCCAGTGGACAGTGTACACGTAGACGTGGAGAAGCGGGGAGTCTGTTGTTGGAAAGCGAGCGATGAGGTTCGCTTGTAAACAGCTCCGGTTTTAGTGAGATGTTTTTTTTAGTGCTTTCCGCTGTGTTCTGCGGTGATTATGAAGATCACGATTAAATTGTAAATCACAAAGAACTTGTACAGAATATTTTTTTTAATTAAATAATTTTTAATTGAATCCAGTGGATTCTTTATTAGTTTAGCTGTGCGTGAATGTTTATGTTTGAAATTAACACTCGCTACACCACAGCTTATGATTAATGGTGGCAGTGCTCGGTGGGATGTTGGAACTAGATTAATTAGTTCCACGAATTCTTAGCCACCTTCTGCAAAAAAATTATATTTGTTAAAGTCGTGCAGTTATCGTATAAGCACGCATTTTGTGGGAGAACTTTGTCGACGATTTCCACGAGTTTTGGAACGGCCAAGTATCCAGAGTTTTATTTTCTGACATTTGGAGTCTCTGTAAAGAAGAATCAGTGTTCTGTCCGGAAGGTCAAGGATTCATTCTTGTGAAGTGGAGCGAGTGGATACCATCGATAAAGATCCGGTGTGGAGCTTCATTTCTGTTGGACTGTTTATCTGCCGACCCTGGAATTTGCCTGGAATTTGCTATGTGTCCCCCAGCGTAAACATCAAATATGGAATGGTAAGCCCCTATATTTCTCGTGCATGCTGAATTTTGGGAGGTCCCATTGTTATATATACATGTACATAAATTTAGTAGAAATAATGTTGGGCTAAGTAATTTGAAGTAGGGTTTATTATTATTATTATTACTTCAAGGTTCATGCGTACGGGATAGCTATAAGTTATTTTATATTCTCTGGTTATTGTACTAATGTTCTCAGGTAAATATTTATTGCAGAAGTGGCGGGTTATTTATTTTATGTGTGTTTTTGTTCTTTTGTGATAAGTATAAAGATTAAATTATTTTTTATGCACATGTAGAGTGCTAATGCAGCTAAACAATATGTGTTACAGTGTGAAAGCATTTGTTTAGAGGTAGGAGATTGAATTAATGAAAATTATCACTGTGAATTCATTTTTAAAATAAATTCATATTCCTAGTAGAAAGGAATTTTGTTTAAATTAATCTACTAAGTCTTTTCTTTACTGTGTAGTATTTTTATGAGTGTTTTTTGGGTTTATCTTATCATTTATGGTGTTTTATTTAGGGAGTTACTCAGTTTTGAAAAGAAAAGTAGATCCTTGATTTTCTTTGCTTTTTTATTGCTAATTGTGTTCGGGAAAATTATTGTGCTTTTTTGTATTTTGTGTTGAGATATTTTCTGTGTTTAATTATGGCCAGTTTCTTGAATAAACAAAATAAAAGCGTTCTGCTATTGCTCACGGCCGATTTTGATACAGAATTACCTGCGGACAGTAAAAAGGTAGCGATAATTCAGGCAATTTTGCGTGCCTCTGATTATGAGGAGCAAATGGCTAAAGATATGTTGGAAGGGATATTAATAGAGAGGGAAAAACTGGCAGAGCAAGAAAGATCAGACAAATTAGCGGAGCAAGAAAGGTTAGATAAATTGGCAGAAAGAGAGAAAGATAGACAGTTGGAGTTAGAGAAGGCGAAGTTACAATACAATGTAGATACTACCTCTGTAGCTTCCACAGTTTCTGTAGTGGCAGAAAGTAAAGATAAAAAAGTAAGTTTAAAAGATTTAGTCCCAAAATTTGACCCTAAATCCATTGACATTACTTTATTTTTTATGATTTTTGAGAGTCAGGCATTAAAAGAAAATTTAGATGAATCTAATTATGTATCACAGCTTATACCCTTGTTGCCTGTAGATGTTGCGGAAATTATTGTAAAGGAACCGCTAGAGAAAAGGGATGACTATCAGCACATCAAAAGCGTTTTGCTAAAAAGGTTTAGATTAGGAGCTGGGGCCCTTAAAACTAAATTTGAAAACCATCAAAGGAAGTCAGGTGCACTGTGGTCTGAACTTGTGTATGAGCTGAGAGGGTATTTGGATAACTGGTTGGAAACGGTTGAAGTGAATGATTTCGAATCCCTCAAAGAACTTATACTCACAGAGCAGGTGAAATGTAGAGTCCCTTTTGAAATTAAAGAGAAATTCTTAGACGAATGGGATGAGATGAAGACAGCGTCCTATTTAGCAGAAAAATGCGATAAATATGAGAGTGTGAGAGGGAATTTTAAGAAAATGGAAAATAAATTTTGGAATAATAAGTCATTTGGTAGGGACAGGAACAGTCAGGATAACTTCAAGAGTAAGGGGGAACAGGCAGTAAAGTCGGGAGGGGCTGATAAAAAGGATCACGCAAGTAGAAATTCTTGGAATAAAGATAAGTTTGATAGAAGGAAACCTATTGTCTGTTTCCAGTGTAACCGTGCAGGGCATATCAGACTGGATTGCCCAGATTTAAAACGTAAAGACTCTGGAGATGTAGTTAGTCACCTGGGTGTAGATGTTAGTTTAGAGAGTGTTTTGCACCGTATTTCAAAAAGGCAGAAATTAATGGAATAGAACGGGATTACTTACGGGATACTGGGGCTGGCATTGATCTTTGTGACCGTAGCTGGATTGATAATGAGGATTTGATTGGTGAAGTTACTTGGATTAAACAACCCCTGGATAATGAATGTAAATGTTTGCCATTGGCTAGAGTTACAATTAAAGGAGATTTTGGAACGGTGGTCACTAAGGCAGCTGTGAAACCTATCGAGTTAGAACAAGGTTATTATTTGTTAGGAAACAAAACGGCTGAGCTTATTGAGGAGTCGAGGGGTAATCCTGTACCGGTAAATGCTGTAATGACGCGCAGTCAGAGGCGGGGACATGAGAGAGAAATGTCCGCTGTGCAAGTTGAGAGTGAATTTGGTTCGGAGGATGGAGAACCAGATGAAGGGGAGTCTAGTAGCGGTGAGGAAGTAGATGGGATAGTTATTCCGGAAAGGTTAGAGGCAGAGTCGGGTTTGGAGAAGGTATCCGCAGAGAAATTTAAGGAAGAGCAGATAAATTGCGCTTCACTTAAGCAGTTGTGGGAGAAGGCCAGTAAACCTAACGAAAAAGAATTTTGTGTTAGAGATGGTAAGCTTGTGCGGGTATCGCAGTCACGGAGAGGTGATGATAAAGTGCAGTTATGTGTGCCGGAAGTTTATCGTAGAAAAGTTCTAGCATTGTGTCATGAGCAGGTGTCAGGGCATTTGGGTACGACTAAGTCCAAGGATAGGGTTCTGAGATGTTACTTTTGGCCAAACTGTTATCACGATATTGAGAATTATGTTAAGACTTGTGATACATGTCAAAAGGTAGGTAGCAATCGAGATAGGCGAAAGGCCCCTTTGAAGTTAGTACCGATAATTTCGGAATGCTTTACCAAAATAAATTTAGACGCGGTTGGTCCCCTGCAAACTAGTAATAAAAACAACAAGTATTTAATTACATCCATTTGCCTCGCTTCTAAATATCCTGATGCTATTCCGGTGGAAAACATCACTTCCACATCCGTTATTGATGCTTTGGTACAGATATTCGCTAAGACAGGTTATCCGAGAGAGGTGCAAAGTGACCTAGGAAAATCTTTCACCAGCGAGTTAACATCAGAATTTTTTAATGTATTTGGTATCAAAGTGTCGCATAGCTCAGTTTGCCATCCGGAGTCGAACAGCGTGGAAAGGATGCATTCTACTTTGAAGAAAGTACTTAAAGCTTTGTGTCTAGAGTCCGGTCGAGACTGGGAAGAGGTTTTGCCTATGGCGTTGTTTGCTCTAAGAACTGTGACGCATGAAAGTACTGGGTTCAGTCCTGCCGAGCTGGTTCATGGAAAAAATTTACGCATGCCGCACACTTTAGTTTATGAGAATTGGATGGGTCAAGGTAACACGGATCAAAATGTGGTAGATTACATTTTGAACTTGACGAATAGGATGAAAAGGTGTCAGGATTTAGCAACTAGGCGTATGGAGGAATGTCAGGACAAAAGGAAGACATGGTATGATAGGAATGCAATAACTAGAAAATTCAAAGTTGGGGACCAGGTGTTGGTTTTGGCAACATCAAAGCCTCATAAGATGGCCGTAAATTGGGTCGGGCCGGGAACTGTCACTGGAGTGATTTCGGAAACAAATTACACAGTTGACTTGCCAGAGAGGCGCAATAAGGCGACTATCTACCATGTGAATCTTTTGAAACCTTATTACAAGCGGCCTGAATTTGTTAATCTGTTGATTGACATAGATGCGGAAGAGGTGGAAGAAGATGCTGAGATCCCTTATCCCCTGCCAAACCCCACACAAATTGACTTCTGGGAAGTTGTGTATAACAGCGAGTTAGAGAAAAAAGTGACAGATAGCCAAATAAGTTTATTTAAGGAGGTTATAGAGAGAAATAGAAAAGTTTTTTCTTCAGACCCTGGACGTACCCATCTGGTAGAGATGGATATCGAGTTGACAGATGAATCGCCGGTGAGGGCGAAACCTTATAGAATGTCACCTAGGCAGACCGAAATTTTAAGAGAGGAAATCAGGAGACTATTGGAATTAGGAGTGATAGAAGTAGGGCAGTCCGATTTTACGTTCCTCATGATTTTGGCAGAGATTCCGGGAAAGGATCATCGTCCCTGTGTGGACTATTTCACGGGAATGCAGACGGGTTAAGTAGAACCGAAAAGTGTAATTTCTTTAGTATTTAATTAGTGGAAATTTCTTTACTTGATTCCCGAATTAGTATTTGTTTATAATTTTTGTTTACGAGTTATTGTTTTTTTTTTTTTTTTTTTTTTTTTGCTATTTATCACTTGTATATATATTGTGTGTAATTTAGTATTTTTTTAGAATTTTCTTTAATTTCAAGGATTGCACTGTGTCAGTTGTTGAACTCAGATAAATATCTCATCTATATTAAATTTGATTACGAAAATGTTTTTATTATTTGAATTGTTATGGAAATTCATAAGTGAAATCTAGGATTATCATGAGTCTTTTCAAAACTGAGTACGCGTGCGTCTGTATGAACCTTGTATAGAGAAAAATTAAAGTGTATAAAGTTATTAAGGTATTAGCAAAAGGTAAAAGTATTAAGGTAAAGTTATTAAGGTATTTCCTTAGCACTTCCAACTGGAGTTTAGGTGTTGGGACCTCTCAGATTTAGTGTGTTAAGAATGAGGGGCTCGGTACCTGGTTCAAATTTACATTTTCATAGGTGTATGCACCGTATGAAAATTCTTTAGGGGGAAGGAGCTGTAACAACGGCTGCAGGGTGCAGTATTTCTCCAAAAGAACGCTTGTTTCCTTCTGAACGTTAGAAGATGCTCGCAGAAGTGGGGAGGGGGTTGGTCATTTTGGAGCAATGACCGAGAACTTCCGCCCTTACCCCCAGTGGACAGTGTACACGTAGACGTGGAGAAGCGGGGAGTCTGTTGTTGGAAAGCGAGCGATGAGGTTCGCTTGTAAACAGCTCCGGTTTTAGTGAGATGTTTTTTTTAGTGCTTTCCGCTGTGTTCTGCGGTGATTATGAAGATCACAATTAAATTGTAAATCACAAAGAACTTGTACAGAATATTTTTTTTAATTAAATAATTTTTAATTGAATCCAGTGGATTCTTTATTAGTTTAGCTGTGCGTGAATGTTTATGTTTGAAATTAACACTCGCTACACCACAATTGTTTTAAAATCACAGAAATGGTGGAATATCTTTAAATTAATTAATTTAATTAAAATAATATGACTTTTTCTAAATTTTATGATTTTAAGCATGTCAGTAAGTATTCAGCTGTAAGTACACAAAATTTCAAGTCTCAAATTTATACAGTTTCTGAGAACTGACTCTGTGATGGACAGACAGAGAAGCGTGACGAATAGGTTTTGTGAGATGAACAAAACCATAAAAAAGACACCCCTTGATTGGTAAAATGAAAGAGACAAAAAAAAAAAAAAAAAAAAAAAAAAAAAAAAAAAAACTGTAGACAAGTATATACAGTCAAAGGAGAAAAAGTAGTTTTAAATTCAGGATTTACAATTTAAAAAGCATTTGTAGAACAAAATACATGGAAACATAGAAGGAAATACATGATGTTGCACTGTGAAAAGAGGCCCAGGTAAACTGCAGAGGGCAATATGCTGGTCTTTATTCAGAAAAGGAATTGATCAATATTCATGGTAAGAGATAGAATTTAGAAAGAGAAATAAATTCAAATTCATTAAAGAGAAAAGTGTCAGAAGATTTATTGCAAAGAATTAGAAAAATATTTCTATGTATGTATTATTATTTTTTTGTAATTAAGAATATTGTTATTCATAAAATACAAATACAATTCCAAATATTGTTAAAGTAAGTAATAATTAAAAAAATATATATATTAGAGATGTTGAGCCAATGTCATTGTGGTATAGGTAACACTAATGTTGCTAACATATATACAGTAGAAGATCTTTATAACGCAATTCTATATAACGCACAACTTCTCAGATGTAAACAATGAATTTTCAGTTAAGAAACACCAGAATTCTTACATTATAAATAGTTGCTATTCTCTAGAGGACTAAATCTGATACATTAATTTAACTTTATCTCCTTAATTCAGAGCTAATCACTGAAAAAATTGCTATGATTTGATACAGCTATGTTTGGACAATCTTTATAAAGTAAATATAACAATGTGTGGAATGATCTATATTATGCAAAAAATTATAATATACTAGATGGAACCCGTCAAAACTTGACGGAAAAAAATTACAATAACAATATTAGTAAAATAAGTTTCTTTATTACATTAGAAGGGGTGCGTATGAAACAGTCTTTCAAATATTTTATTTTAAAAGTTTCCCCCCCCCAGTGAATTGCAGTACTATTTCCGAAGCAAACTCCAAACAAACAATCCGTAAACAACTGTGTAATGCAAATCAGTTTGACATTACCGCCATATTCCCCACGGCAAGAAAGAAAATTTCCTAGACCTATGAAGTATCATACAAATAGTATATCCTTACGTTCATCTTATATTCAGTCAATAAAAGAACATAGTAAATAAAGCACACATCTCCCCCCCCCCCCACTGTGATAATGCAACCAAATGAGCTCCTATGCGCATGTGCTTTGCATCTCACCAAGGGCACCGTCAAAATTCGACATTAAAATTTTTTTTTTAAATTTTTAAATTAAAAGTTTTAAAATATCTTCTTTAATCATTGTTCATTTCAAATCCATATCTTCTGAAACGCATCCATTGTTTTAAGCTAATCAATTTCTATGTAAAGATGAAGGATTTTTTTTTACAATAATAAATCAATCTGTAGATAGGGAGATTTTTAATGTTTTCAAGTGTAATTTATTTGTATGGTTTCTTCGGTTCCTTTACATAATCAGGATGATTATTCCTTTTCCATCACAGTCGGGGATATTTTCCTTCTTATACAGTTAAATATCCAACGGATCTTTAAAAAAATAATAAAATACAGTTCCTAGAATATTCTGATGCAACATATACATCAACGAATTCAGCATATCAATTTTATGTTAATCATAAACTATAAATAGTTTTTTTTTCTTGACAGATTTTAGTTTAGCGCCAAAATGCTCTTTCTTTTGGATAATCTGATCTTATGATTTATCAGGGGTTTTTATTATTTTTCTTTTTCAGTTTTTATGATTGTTAGGAAAATCTATTTTCAATTGGGGCAACTTTCCCAGGGAATATGTTACATTATTAATGCAAACTGATGATCATTGTTGAGATAGAATTGAAAAATATTTCATGCTTGAAAATTATTTAAAAAGTCGTTAAATTAAGCGGCAGTTTTCAATTAAACTTCATTCGAAAGCTAATTTTTTTCTAATTGATGATGTAAGAACTGAAATTGTAAAATGTAGTAAAAAATTTTAATTTGTAGTATTTAGAAGTGATGTAAGCGCGATGAAAGCTAAAGCGATAGGGCCGTTTGTTGTCACAACCGTTATGGCGTCCAAAAGTAGACTATCATTTTTTGACATCAAAAGAGAAATTCACAGTGGAAGAAATAGGACTTTGCCACTAATAAGGAACTGTTAAATGAACTTATATAACAAACCTACCAAAATAAGCCCTATAAAATATTAGCCTTACATTATTTATTCTAGCTAAAAATACAATCATTATTTCAAGTTTTTTTTCCCATAACACTATTTTTAATATTTTTAATTTTCCTGAAATTCTTTACTTTTGTGAATTTTTTTATAAAAAAATGAAATCTTCTAACCTATAATTTAAGAAAAAAAGTAATTGGTAACATGTAATCAAGGTATGCAATCAATATGAAGCAACCAATAAAGGCTTAAATTCTGACCTTTAAAATTAAAAATTGAAAAATCAGTTAAAATTACGTCATGTTGACACAATTAATTTTTCTTTTTAGTTTTATCAATGTTAAAATGCATTTCAAGCTAAGCATAACGTCATTTTCCCCGGCGGAAACTTTTCACACGTACTTTGTATAAGTTACTTTTATGCTCAAACACCATGTTACAAATAAAAATATATTTTGTATTTAATTGTAATGAAAAAAATGACATCAACAAAGTTATAATGCATAATGATAAAATAAACCTAATGGGCAATATTCCGGTAACGTCACAATAAATATGAATTATTATTCGCTTATAAAACACGCGGATAAATATATTCACCGAAATTTAACTTGCAAATTAAAAAATTCGGCCTAAAAGTTCTCATCAAGTGATTTTTAATTCGACGTTAAATGTATTTATAATGATGTTTTACTGATTTATTAGTTATTACATTAATTAAAATAAAAATTACGATATTAAAAACCATGATATTAAAATAGTAAAAGCATTGAAAAAATGTTGTGATTCGTAGTTTCATACAATCGATAAAATTCAACTGACGTCACAAACATTTATCCAACAGTCGAAAGGGATAATTAAGAGAAATAATATAAATAAATAAATATCCAAGATTATTTTTTATTCTGTTTTCATTGATATATTGTAAATTTTATTGCTTAAAGTTACTGATAAATGATACTTTAGTAAATGGGGCTTTTCCTAATTATTATTTTATTATTTTTTTTAATTTTGAGATTTAATGGCAACATTCTTCTATTTGTTTATTGGGCGCTATAGTTTGGCGAATAATTTGGGGTACTTTTCGGTTAGCCGGGCGCCAGTGAAGTATGTATATATATATATATATATATATATGTGTGTGTCATTATATATGTCATATATATATATGTCATATACATATATATATATATATATATATATGTCATTCTATAAGCAAAATGTATTCTAGGTAACTGAGGTCTCTGTAACTGGGGTTAATTTTTGGCGCCTAAATGACGATTTTTGCTTTGTATGGCAACCTGGTGTTTTATAATAACATTCAATATGTGTGTAAATAAATAAAATAAAATTGGTACTTTTATGTTAGCTGGGCGTCAGGGATAACTCTCCAAATCTTCTTTCAATTGGAATAATTTAAATTGCAATATTTTACGTGACATTTGTTATTCATATTGATATGTTTTTGTTTAGATATTTTATTATGATTATATTTTAGCTAATTTTCAGTAAGTTTTTTTAAATTTAATATTACAATGTTAAAATATTACCTAGTTGATATTAGCTAATGTCAAAAGATTGGCGAACCATAGAGTTCAGAAAATAACTCTATGCCTCCAACAGTGGGAGTTGCCGACTTTATGACGTCATAAGCAGCAGTAAAAGTTTAATTGAAAATTACGACTAATTAATTAAATTTTCGAATAAACGAATGCACGATAACAAATCTGTGTCCAAATATCTTTCATTTAAAAAAAGAATGGTGTAATTTGATGCAGTAGTTCGTTTTCACGGATTGTCGAAATAAAACGCTTAGCGTTTTAAATATATAGATAACTCCTGGTAATAAAGAATGCAATATAAAGATACTCTAATGTATTTTGGTATGTTTCACACATATTTGGCCATGTTTTACAAGCTAAATTTAATGATGTGTGAAATGTGATCTATATAGCACAAAATTCTATATAACGCACAAGCTCATGTTTTTAGGTTTGCATTATAAAGATCTTCTACTGTACATACATATAAGCTATTAAAAGGTTCTCATAGATTTATACAGTTAATGCTTGATTTCATTTTTATGATTTATTAATGTCTTTACATTATTAACTTTCTTTTTAATTTGCATGAAAAATGTTTGGTCACTCTGTAATAAAATGAGAAAATTAAATGAGAGATTATGAGAATATGAAAAAAAAATTCCATTTGAAAGGGAGCATAATAATATAAAAAAACTTTCGATAGATGATAATGTAAATTATGTTTGGAAAAAAATGTGTTTTTTTTTTAACCTGTTCATATTCATATATAATGCACAAAAAGTAATACAATTCAGTGTAGTAACAACGAAAAGTTAAACACATGTTGTAGTTCCAACTTAGAGAGCTGTCGAAATTTTAAATGTATTTCATTAGTGGTATCAACTTTTGAAAATATTCATTGGCCTAAACAAATTTCAGATACTAATGTATCAAACAGATGAAAAAATTTAAATTGTTAGAGCTTAACTCCTTAGAAGTCGCTGCAAAATTTTTTCTTAAGTCCTTATTTTGTGTAGAGAAAAAAAAAATAAGGAGTTATTTTTGGGAAATTTATTATATTTTTGTGAAAAATGAAACTTTGTAACTCGAAAATCATAAATTTATAATTCTATGTCAATTTATTACGTGACTTTTCACATTCGGAATTTTCAAAGAGAGACTATAAAGATTTTCTTTTTCTTTTTCAGATATGGAACACTAAAAACAGTTCAGAATGAATAAGTATTTTTATTATAAAATAATATCTTGATTAATATTGAAAAAAAAGTCAAATTTATAAGAAAATAAAATCAATGCAATAGTTTATTTGTAATAGTCAAACATTTTCCTTCACTAAAAATCGCTAAATGAATATCTTCATTTTTTAATTTCACTCTTTTTCTGCCTGGATTTCATATAAAATTCTGCTGTTAAGATTATGTTTAAATTCTGGAGACTTCTTTTTACCAAGTGAATCTTCATGAATGAACTTTTTCATAATATACACAGAAACGAAAGGGAATATTTTTTAACCCATTAGGCGCCATTGCTCCCATTTTGGAAACATTGCTTTAAGATTTTTTTCTGAAGTGCTTATTTTATAAATTGTTAAAAGGTTCATGTTATTTGCATTTTGAATATATTAGATGACATCTGAAATTTTTTTGTTAAGTTTCATTAGAAATTTCTATTTTTTAAAACGTGTTAAAAAAGGCGAAAAATAGCTTTTTGGCAGTATTCGAAAAAAAAAATTTAAAAAAAAAAACAACTTTATAATAAAAATTATATTTTTTAGTTAAAATATCTTCATAACAGTGTATTATGTTAAACAACGTCAATCCGGAATTAATATGTATAATAGATCAATCACAATTACCGAAAGAATAAGATGTTCCCAAAATGGGAGCAATGGCACCTAATGGGGGTAAGGTTTTTGAAAATTTGTACATATGCCTCCGTACATTTGTGGTATTTATTTTTCAACTTATTAGCTATAGAAGGTATAATATCATTCTGAAACTAATATTTTTAGAAGATTTCATATAAATTAGTACAACTTTTACATTTATAATAAAAAACAAAATGAAATTACCAGTTCCATAAGCATTTTCACTATCCATCTCTCTATTTTTCATTATTTCATAATTTTTTCTGATTATTTTACATGGAAGATGATTGAACAATTTTTTAGATTTGGATGATTTTTCGGATGTTCCGGAAATCGTTTGTTTGCCACCCGATTGCAGTATTGTAACATATGAGGAAGATATCTTCCTCATATGTATGTCGCATAAATTATTTTCTATTACATATGTAATAGAAAATAATTTATGTGATGATTTATCCCATGTTATATTTGGTGGAGTAGAACTTTCTGTAAATTCTAAATCAAGAGACAATCAAGAAATATCTAATTTAGTGTTTAAAAAAGACAAAGTATTAAACACAGGCTTGATATTTTAGATGAAAGTTCAGGCGAACTTCAAATTGGAATATGGAAAAAACTAAACAAAATGCAAAAACAAAAAAAAATATTGTTAAAAAACCAATTTCAGAAAACGAAAAAAATGTAATATAATGCTGCATAAAAAATGTTCAATCATTTTCATGTAAAATAGTAGGACAAAAATTATGTATTGAAGAAAAATAAAGAGGTGGATAGTGAAAATGCTTATGGAATCGGAAATTTTATTTTTTATTTTTATTATAAATGTAGATGTTGGACTAATTTATATGAATTAATCGTAAAATATCAGTTTCAGAATGATATTATCCCGTTTATAGCGAAAAAACTGAGAAATAACAAACATAAATGCACGGAGGCATAAGTAAAATTTGTGAAAAAATTTACCCCCATTAGGTGCCATTGCTCCCATTTTGGGAACATGCTATTTTTTCTAAATATTCGAATTTTTTTAATTTTTTTCTTCAGAAATACCTTAAAGACTTTCTATTCATAAATAAAAAACAACTGTTTCATTAAAAAATTGCTTAATATATATAGCGGCGCCTAATGGGTTAAGGATACCTCCCATTGAGGTTACCTCACTCCTACAAATGTAATTTTCTACCTACAAGTTTTGGAACCTTCGCAAGCAGCAATCCTACACAGGGTTTTTCTTAGGAGAGCCAGACAGTACTAACATTTAGCTGGTGAAAATCACCCATGAATCTCTTTGTCTACTGGTACTTACACGTATGTACCATATAATGGCACCTAATAATTATTATTATATTAATTGTTAAATTAATAATATTATAGTTATAACTAGGGGGCCTACCCCCTGCGAGCTACGCTCGCCAACCCCCGCTCAGACTTCGAGGCCTCTAAAAACATGACAGCGTGCTTTGTTTTAAAAATATTGGTAAATCTGTAATTGGGTTGCCATGCTTTTAACGTTTTAATGGGGCATTTTTTTATTATCATGGCCTCATATACAACTGTTGCGACAACTGACGACTGTTTTCGGGATTGATAAGTATAATCAATTACACCTTGAAAACCAGCTTGTATAAAATGGTTAGGTTTAAATTGTGGCTACCTCTCGGACTTTTATAACAACGATCTATATTCTATTCTTCCTTTGCGTTTAAGGATGAAAAAAATTACATCTGTTTGTGAATAACATTAAGAACCACGGTATTGAAAAGTACTATGTTATAGACATTTTCAGTAACAGGTTTTAATTTTCTCTCTATTTTAGTGCACCATCATGCATATTTTCATGTTATTTTAAATATGTAAATTATTTATTTTAATTAATATCTATATATATGAATTTTCTAATAATTATTTATCATACAAAATTAATTAAATATTTTGTGCATGCATGCCTGCATTTATTCGGCATCAATTGAGATATTTAAACGAATTTGCTATCCGCGATAATTTTACACCATGTTATGTCACTTGAATATTGTCCATAAGAAAATCGGGTACTTTTCCAGTATAGGATCCTTTGCTTTTAGGTTTGGCGTAATTCGAGTTTCAAAAACGGATAGATTCGTTAATATACATACATTTGTTGCCAAAAGTTATAAAAACAAACTCAATGAACTTTTGGTGCTTTTCTATTATAGGGGGTCTTGACGCTTTTTTAAAAAGCTTGGCGCAATTCGGCATCAGAAAGTGAGATTTGGTGCCAAATGACATAAACAGCCATGGAAACAAATTCGATGATTTTTTTGTTTATATGCGTATTTTAATTATACGTACATTATTATTGTTTTTTCTATACAAATTACTTCTGATTATATATAAAATAGGATAAATGGCATTCTACGCTAAACAAATTGTATAAATATTGAAAAAATGCTTCTGTATACGAAATGACAAAGTGAATAGGTTGACGGAAAGTATGTTGCCAAATTTCCTTTTCCGCCAAGGCTATTTTGTCTGTTTCGTCAAGGCCCCATATTACAGCGCCTAGAATACATAGTGTGGAAACCGGCTACAAAATAGTACTAAAAAATTGTATCCAATAAATGTACAACGTTGCTGAAAATATTAGGATGGGTTCGCAGCGCCATCTGCTAGCTCTTGACATTGTATTAGAATGTTTCGGCTGGTGGTAAGTATTTTAAATATTTAAATTATATCATTTTCTCCTCTGACTTAGTAATTTTTATAAGTTTTTTTTTTAAATTATGAAAGCATGGCTAAAAAACGTGATACGCATTTTTTTGTCTCTGGTTGCAACATTATCGTAGGCTTCGTAGGAGCACCGTTGCACATTTATAGGCTACAACTTTTTAGCACTTTTTAAAGCATTACACCATTTGCCGGTTTCCACACTATGTATTCTAGGCGCTGTACCCATATACTGGAAAAGCACCGAACTTTTATGCTTGTTTATACATGTATTTATATGTATATATACAATTTATTTATAATTGTCTTTCAATTTACCTCTTTTTGTACATAAAAATAAATAAATTCTTTTAATTAAATTTTACAAAAAAATAACAAAATGATATCAATAAATAATAATTACTATTAATTCCTTTCCTCCCCTTTCTTTTGCGTTTACATAAATGACGTCATTTGGACGAATTTATTCAAAATATTTTCAATTTATAAATTAAATTAAATGCTGACAGGCGATTGAATCCTGACGATAGAAATGTGATTTTTTTTTTTTTTCAAATTTTCCTGAAAAACATAATTTAATCACAATCTTGCCTTCATTATCGATTGAAATAAAAGATAAATTCAATTTCAATTTGAAAATGACGATTAAAAAGAAATCAATAATCCCTATCGGGATCCTTTTCGATTTTTTTCCCTTTTTGTCACAAAAAAACTGAGTAATTAGTTGCCATCATTACAGAAATGTCATTAAAATTAGAAAAAAATTAATATCTCGAAAACTAATTCCAATTTCAAAATTTTATTACCAGTTTTGACATCCGCGGATTTTTATGGACAATTGGTATTAATTTCACCATCAAGCGTTTAATATTTTATTAAAAATAGCCCTGAAACATAATCAGTCGTTTAATCAGTCGTTTCATAAAATCGTTTCATAAATTCGTTTCATAAAATCGTTTCACAAATTCGTTTCATTAGGATTTTATATATATAGGGTAGATTTAATTATTATAATACAATAGAAATAATTCATATATCAATTATAAACAATAAGCTAATATTTATTGATATAATACATAGAAGCTAATAGTATTTAACAGGCTTCTACCATTTTTCTTTGTTTTTTACCTGTAAAAACCAGGTTTTTCCCATGACCTGGTAAAAACGAGATTTTGCCGAAAAAAAAAAAACACAATCTTCATACATAGTCCCCCCATACATATAAATGCTGGACTTTTAAGTCCAATACAAGAAAGAAACTTGACATTTTTTATATTTCAAATATTCACTATTAAAAAAATATTTTAAAGAGACATATGCTCCCTTTTTCCCATGAATGTTTTTGGTGTGACAAACTTCCTGTAGGGAAACATTATACAGTAAAATCTGTTAGATAGAATCTCAAGGGACCAGAAAAAAATTCCCCTTTAGATAGGTTTTTTGTCTTACCAGGCAAAGTCTATTATTAAATGTACTGTATTCTTTTAGACCAGAACACAAAGTTTCCATTATAGACAGGTTCTGTTTTCATAGGTTTTACTGTAATTATTTAATAGAACTAGAAGACTTTTATTGTCATTTTTATGGCCAACTAAATTGAAAACTGTCAAGATACAACGAATAATAAACAGATGATAAATAATAACGAATTACAGATTTTATATTTAACTAGCGGGACCCGTGCCTGGCTTTGTGGGGTGGACAATGTGTTGGCTACGATGTAGGGTAGGGATGGATATGTAATTTTTAAAAAAATGTTCTAAATCGGATAAAAGCGGGAGTGAGACAAAATTGCAGTACTTACAAATTTTAAACTTTAAATAAAACATTGTAAAAATGTGATAATTATTTTTTTTTCTGTTTATATACATATTGAAACTAATAAATTAATTTTGATATAGTCGAACAATCCGGCTTCGCCCGAGTTAACTTTAGCCTCCCAGGTAACATAAGTAAAAATGTAATACCCTAAACAGACGCCGATCCCAATAACGCATTCGCGTCCATAAAACGTCAAATTGACAATCAGAAAAAAAATATGTTATTTTGATGCAATCATGCTAAATCCTTCAGCTTTATAAATGATTAAAAAAAAAAAAAATTCCTTTTAAAAATGCCTTATGCAAAATAGCTAATCAAAAAATCAGCAAAAGTTGTCTTATTCGTCTAATCTTCTATACTTGGGTTCATATCCGATGTTAAACCCTCTTAGTGGGTAAATTTCTAAAATCGCTGAAATACGTGAACTATTTTTTTAATAGATTTGTTATCCTGAATTTCATACAACTACCTAAAACTGCTGCTGAGATATGTTGAAATGATCTAAAACGTAACCCCCCCCCCCCCCCCACATTTAACCCGCTAAGGGGATGATTTCTAAAATAGCTGAAATATGTTTTTAACCATTTTTCAGTAGATTTGTTATCCTGAATTTCATGCTCCTACCTAAGACTGCTACTGAGATATGGCGAAATGACCTAAAACGTTCGAGCCCCTCCCCCCCCCCTCCATTTAACCTGCTAAGGGGATGATTTCTAAAATCGCTGAAAATACGTGTTTAACCATTTTTTAGTTGATTTGTTATCCCGAATTTCATGCTCCTACCTAAAACTGCTGCTGAGATATGGCAAAATGACCTAACATATTCGACTCTCCTTTAACCCCCTTCGGGGGTGAATTTTCAAAAATCCTTTTTTATTGCTTGTCTAGGTCATAACAGTAATCTACTGTCCAAATTTCGTGATCCTGGCTTTAGTCATTTCAGCTGGGCGTTGATCAGTCAGTCAGTCAGTCACGCGTTCTCTCTTTATATAATAGTATAAATAGATAAAGTTATTAACAAAATTTATTTTTTTTGTTTTCACTTACTGAAATCCCATTTCCAAAAGTCTGCTCTTGGTTGAAGATCTGTAAGTCCACCATAGATCCACATGGCAGCATCATGGACAACACATGAATGATTATGGCGCGGAGGGGGTTGCTCAAAATAACTAGGTGTCAAAAGAAGATTCCATCTTTCTGTATCTAAATGAGTTATAAATAAATTAATAAGATTTCTAATAGTGTAAGTCATTTTCTATCTATATAACCATACTTATATACATACGTATATACTTTATGGATACACTCCAACTACATATATTTTTTTTACATTACAGAACACAGCTGTCAACGATCCCGTTTTTTGAGTACCGCTATTTCCGAAACGAAATATAATTCTTTTTTTTTTTTTTTTTTTTTTGAAGGAAAGAAATTCTGCGATAAAATATGACGTATTCGAAAATAGCAGTATCAAAAAACGGGAGAAGTTGGCAACTATGAAATTTAATTTAATATTTTTTAACAATCTCTCATTCTTAATGCGAAAATTGAGCGAATGTCTTTCTTTTTTGAAAATTCGGTTAACAAGTTTGGGGGTGAGGGGTGGAAAAAATAAGGCGGGGGAGGAAAATAAGGGAGTAAATATAGCAATGTAAGAAAAATCTATTGATTTTACAGAAAAAACAATCAACCGAACCCGGACACGGATTTATTTCACGGAAAATATCTTAAACGGAGGCTCTGTTTAAAATATATTTTTTAAACGCATGAACGTAAACAAGGACGAAAAATCATGCGTCAAGCATAGATTATGAAACACTTTCCTTTCCAACACATCCAGAAAACTGTAACGAAATTTCACCGTTAAATAAGGTGAAAGAAGATATGTAAGTAAACAGCATAGGAAACATATAACACATTTAAAATTCCAGTTTTAGCAATTACCTTTCACAGTCAAAAATGTAGTCGAATTATTTTGTGCAGCCCTGTATATGATCTATACATTTGGATATATACTACATAGCAAGATAAAATTTAGTTCATTTAGAAAATTCCCATTTATCAATTTTCGCTAATCGATGGAAATGTACTCGAAATCATACAACCTTGCATATTATCTAAAGACTTTTGTACACACCCCATAAAATTTAATTCGGGTGAAAAACGCGTAAATCAACTTAAAACAAACTTCCAGAAATTACCAACCATAAACGACAATGTACCTTGCTCTTTGCATAGCTCTGTACACGAATTTATTTATTTTCCACAAACTTCTATAAGTCAACTAACTATCAGCAGGAAAATGGGTAACGCAGTTAAAAACTACCCTAAGCAATGCACTCCCCACTGAGCTCCACAATAGAATTATCATAGAGCTCAGTGGCACTCCCATAGTCTGTAATACTTACGAATTCCTTTGTGTAGCCCTGTATATGATCAACCAAATTTATACACACCACGCACTCTGCAAAAGTTTAGTGAAACTTAAAAACGCAAACCAATGTTGAAAACGCACTTATCACGCATAAACTGTAATTATTGCACGTATACTGCAGCCGATAGCTTTTGTGTGTCCCTGTAAATGAACGATAAACGCAATGCACACCATACTTTTAAGTGAGCAATTTATGCGGTGCACCTCAGTAATGCATATGAATTTCATTATGTTTGAAATTGTGAAACATTAAATTACACTGCAAACGATTTTTCCCCGTAGAACAATGTGCAACAGAATTCTTTTGTTTGACCCTGTAAATGAATAATAAATGCTTTGCACCCCATATTCTACAAAAAGCATGTTTCAGTGTGTTTCATAATTATATATCAATTTCACCATGTTTCAAATGGCGTAGCATGCATTTGAGACGATTTTTTCCCATTGACTGCAATGTAACGGAATACTTTTGACCGTCCCTGTAAAAAAACTATAAGTGCTACACATTTCATTTTCAACAGGGATCATGCTATAGTAAACAACAATAACATACACAAATTTCAGGGCAATTCGAGTATATTTACACGAGTTAGAGCATTGGCAGACGACCAGACAAACCGAAGTCATAAATACTAATAACTAGTAAGTGTTAAAAAAGAAGAAGAAAGAGAAAAAAATAATTAAAACGTCTTCAGCCCCCCCCCCCCCCCATGAAAGATTTTTCGTTCTTTTTATTCTAGTGTTTCATTATTTTTAATCACTTAAAAAAAATATTTTTGCTCCCCCTTTTTATTATTATTATTAAAGAATCAGACAGTTAATTCAAATTATTCCAGGGAGAGGCAATGGCCTCTACTGCCTCATCCTTTCCCCTCTTGCTGCTCTCATGTGTTGAAGTTCTTCAGTTTCAAACTTAGAAATATCAACAGGTAGATAAGAAGCGCCCCATCCCTTCCTTTTCCTCTGTGTAAATTTTAGACTATCCTCAGTTCTAAAAAATTAAATTTGCATCCCCGCTTTTTTGAAGAAAAGTATGAGGAGGGGAATATATATAAGCAGCCATATTTAGAGGATGTCGGAAACTCTACAGAGCAATCATCCATTTATCGATACACCCGTTCAAAGTACATCCACCTCCCTTGGAGTGATGTTGAAGGCGGGGGATCACTTTGAGGGATGCCCCGAGATGAGTCATCCGTAACCATAACAACGGGCCAGGGAGATTCACGATGGAGATTCTTTCCCCTTCGCACGTATTTTCACAAAGTAGAATCATGAGTAAAGTGGCAAGATGCATTAGCAGAAACGTAATTTTTGCAGAGAATGCAATTTAAAAGCATGCTTTGAATATCCTAAGGTGAAATGCTATAGATGTTGGCGTAAGATAGCAAATATTCAAAACAACAAAAGCGCACTTTTTTTTTTTTTTTTTTTTTTTTTTTTTTCAGTCAATGAAGCTTATTTTTCCTCACATGGAATCGGCTAACCTACCATAAATTTAGCGAAGTACTGCACTACACAGTGAATCAGGTGTAAGAAATTTAGTTTAAGGAAATATATTTTTTATAATTTTAGTTTTGTCATATATAAATATTTTGATTTTTTGAAATTTAATTATCTTATTACACAATTTAGAACAAAATTAAAATTGTTTAATTATTTTTAAGACTCAAAATTACTTTTAAAAACATGGGTATTTACTCAACTCGTGGAACAGTACAGAATTCAGCAATCAATAATACAGGAATGCTGTTTCAAACATGTATGCACACAAACTAACTTCTGCAGCTTTTCATTAATCCTAGATTTTCTGCGATTAAATAAGGCAAATTTTACTTTTCAAAAACACCGGTAGCAAAAACGCGTAAAAAATGGCAGCTATGGTACTGTATCTTGCGAGTTTTTTAAAAGTTACTTTTACGCTGTTGTTGATTAAAGGCTTTTTAAACGTTACTAGCCAGCCGGTCTTCGCCGGTCTAGCCGATCGCATCCGAGTGGGCCTTTTTAACACTTTCCAACCTAGTTGAAAAGTGTTTATGATTTCGGTTTGTCTGGCCGTGCTCTAACTCCCGTAAATAGGCTCGAATTGCTCTGCAATTTTTATATGTTATTGTCGTTATCTATAGCATGTTCCCTATTTCAACGGAAGTGTGTAGCACTTATAGTTTTTTTACAGGGACATTCAAAAGAATTCCGTTACATTGCGGTCTATGGGGAAAAATCATTTGCGATTTATTTAAATAATGTTTCACTATTTTAAACGCATTGAAATTTATATATATCACTAAGGTGCATTAGAAGAAGCTTAATATGGAATAGGGTGTGCATAGCACTTATAGTTACTTTACAGGGACAGTCAAAAGAATTCCGTTACATTACGTCTATGGAGAAAAATCGTCTGCGGTTTATTTAAATAATGTTTCACTATTTTAAACGCACTGAAATTTATATATATTACTAAGGTGCATTACAAGAGGCTTACTACAAAATAGTGTGTGTATAGCAGTCATCGTTCATTTACAGGGACACACAAAAGAATTCTCTACTGTCTGTTAACAATAATTCCTGGAAGTGCGTTTTAAGTTACTGAACACGATTTTAATTTTAACTCGCTTTTTGTCTATTACGTGGTGTGTATAAATTCTGTAGATCCTATACAAGGAAGCACAAAAGTTCGCGAACACATTTCCGTTTATTGACAGAAACCCCAGACGGAGAATTTTAAACTGTGCTACGCGTTTCCTAACAGAACTAAAAATTTAGCATCCTATGTAGTATATATACATTCTATAGATCCTATACAGGGCTGAATAAAAGTTTTCGGATATTTTTCCGAATATTGTATATGTTGGAAATTCCTGAAATTATGTTTTTAAATATGCGTTTTCCAAATTGTTTACTTAGATGTTATCTTTTAGCTTATTAAACGGTATGATTTGTAAAATTATTTTGGAAGCGTTGGAAAGTGTTACATAATCTATGCTTGACGCATGATTTTTCGTTCTGGTTTTTTTAGGCGAGAAAAGCATGCGACTTTATCACAGATAACCAGCCCCACTCTCGATAATTCGGCTCCTATGTAGGACACAACCAAGCCTACTTGGGGCTTGGGTGCTGGGGCAAATATTCACTTGGGGCGCTCCTGATGCTGCAATTTATACTCATTTTAAGGGGGGGAAAAATACATCCATTTTTTGGATTTGGGAAATCTTAAAAATGTGTCCTATTTGTCCTTAGGATAATCAGTTCCTGCTCCTTTCGGTTGCAGATGCTTGATGTGTAGAATTTTCCAAATATGTGTTTTAAACAATTTTCAAAGAATAAGCTATAGTACGTATTGTTTAATTATAAACAAAAAAATATTTTAAAAATCTTAACCTAATTTTTTGTCTACTCCTAAATAAAATTCTCGCCAAACCCATGAATACACTCGTCAATGTTATGAATATGCTCGATTTATGAGATTTCACTGCGAGTCATGATTTAAAGACTGGCTATTTGAAACTTGAAAAGTAAACTATACTTCGTTAATAACTTCAAAAGATTTATTCACTTCGTTGACGATGAGGTTTAAACAGTTTTAAAAAAAAATCACTCTAATAGATTGTCTGTACTTTTGTTCTTGAAAGCGCACGTCAAACACCTAAATCATATTTCAGGGCTGAAGTTTTATCGGGAATATTAACAACACTGAATCTTTCTGCCCCCCCCCCTCCCCCGGTTAAAACATGGTCTATTGCGGCCAAGGTTAGTACGCAGAAAACATATTCCCCTTTTCATTAAAAAGAAAGGATTAGAATAGGATTTAAATAATGACCAAAATAGGATTTAATGAAAAAGGGGAGAAAGACTATATTGATTATTTTCCTCGCAGACTTCAACCTACTTAAATAGTTGTGACTTCTCGAAGTCTAAAAATCTATATATATATTTCTCTTACGTGGCGCGAAAATAGGCCTGAATTTGTAGCTTATGGTTAGGCAATCTAGTATATATTTCTCTTACGTGGCGCGAAAATAGGGCTGAATTTGTAGCTTATGGTTTGGCAATCTATATATTTCTCTTACGTGGCAGGAAAATAGGGCTGAATTTGTAGCTTATGGTTTGGCAACAACCGTAGTTTCCAGAGCTCAGACCAATGAACAAACAAGATTGTGTTAGATCAGCTCCGCCTCCAATATGGCGGCCAGTGTGAGAGCAGTGAAACCATAAAATGAAACTCAAACTAGCAATTATTAAAAATAAAATAACATGTACTTAATCCAAAGCGTCTGAGATGATTCCTCATTTTAATTATGAGTAATATCGTTAATTTCAAATGAATTCTCAACTCTTATTTAGAATTCATTTACGAATTTCACTCACTCAAAAATCGCAGAAAATCAAAATATCAACTGTCTAGATTGCACCTGCCGCAATTTGTTGCTGTCTTGATGAAGTAAAAAATAATTTTTTTTTGTAAAAATCTATAATCAATTAGAACAGTAAAATGTCGAACAAAATTTAAACAATGATTGATGATATATATAAACTATCTTCCTATCACATAGTGTTTTTTTTCTAATAAATTTAAGCCGTCCTGTACAATATTATAGGTGCAATAAGTTTTAAACTAATTATGTTTCCAAGAACCTTTTTTCATAGTATTTAAATGATTTATATGCCCATTGGTACGCCAACTAAATGCATTTTTAGTTGTGTTTTCAACGGAGAATTACTTTTTTACATTAGAAAAAAATTGTCAATTTCATATGTTCAAATGTTTTATGGTAGAACTTATTCCGGCTAGAATTGCTGAAAAATAAAAAGGGGCGAGCGAGCGAAGCGAGTTAGGACCACGTAGCGGTCTCAATGTGAATTGCTTCGCAATTCACGGGGGGTTGGCGAGCGTTAGCGAGTAGGGGGCTGAGCCTCCTAGTATGTATACATTTTAACACTAGAACCACGGGAAATTTTACTCAAGTTTAATAAAAATATTTGACTCCAGAAATTTTATTTAAAACTGTTTAACTTGTTTATTTAAATTATTTTTGGGCAGAATATATTTAACTTATTTTGCGAAAAAAATTCTGGTTTGAATCAACATCTATTCATTTGGTACGGGTCAAAATGACCCGTCATCGCGGTTCTAGTGTTAAGAAATTTTTGTTAATATGGAAATTGAAGACTTTTATTAACGGAATTTATTTAAAGGCTATTTAACTACGACTATTGTTAAACAGTAATTAATAAAAATAACAAATAAAAACTGCCAACCCTAATTGGATTTTTAAGGATAAATATAAGAATATTTGCGCATGCTCTCGTTCACTACGCACAAATATGCACAGACATATTTGATTATGTGTGTGCTTGAGTACATGTATACGTTATTTAGAATGCCTGACAGCACAGATTTTTAGGTCATAGAAATTTTTACGAAACAAAGAAAGAAAAATCATTATAGCGTATTTTGTCGATTCACGATGAGACTTATTTTGCAAAAAGTACGAGTTAACAATAATAACAACAAATGTCTGTAGTCACTGTAGTGAATTCTTCTAACACAGAAAAAGAAGACGGGAACTATAATGAATATTGAGCAATATTTAGTTTAGTGAATTTCATTATAAAACATATAGTTGGAAAATCTATCTATACTTCTATCTTACTATATATATATATCTATACTAATAAAAGAAAGTTTCGCTCTGTGTGTCTGTGTGTGTGTGGGCGATGGCTAGGAAAATCTAGCCCACCTAGAAGGCTGCAAATTTAGGTGTAGATAGTCCAAGGTCTGGCCATGTGCACCTGAGCCTCAGAATTTTAATATTTTGATAATTAGCCTAGATATTAATTAGATTATCATTAACCATCGCTTCTAAAATGTCAACTTTTTAAATCAAAATGGCGAAAGAAACGAACTGGCGCATTGGATTTGCGACCGGAAATGAACGAATTCGAAATTATTTAACTAATTAGCGAATTTTAATAAAACTAATTGAGATATCAATTTGAAAATTTCTGAGCATATGTAAAAAAATATTCTGTATCTGACTATGTGATTTTTGAAAAATTCGGTTGGTAATTTTTTTTTAATTTACGCAAAAAACTGCCAAAAATCTGCAGGCGCCAGTGAAAACGATCCCAGAAAGTTTCAGACAGGGATCGGCTTTCATTAAAAATTGAACTACAAAGAGATCTGTTTCTCGGGAAAATCCCTCCATTTAGTTTGCGAAAATGAAAGTAAATAATTGCCAATTTTTACTAATGAACAAAAATTTAGGTACTAATTAAGATATAGATTTGAAATTGCGGTCGGGAAGGGGTGACATCTGCCCGCTATTTTAGCGTAGCGTCTTCGTTATGTTCTAATTATCAGAAAAATGTAATTCTTTTTTTAATGATCGCGTTGATGTAGGTGACGGTGGTTCTCTTGAACAAATTATTCATTATATTTGCGGGTATGGGGAGGGAGGGGGGGGGGGGGGTTAACGCCTTTCTCTGAGTTTGTAATTATCTCGGGCCCGCGCAACGCCGGACGGGTTAGCTAGTATATATATAAAATGCAAATGGGAATTTCGTTCAGGCTGTTTATAAACTGAGTTCTGTTGAATGTATTTTGTTAGGACTTGCACTATTAGTTAGATAATTTTTCAGGGAAGGTTTTCGTATATAATATATCGCTCTATGTAGACTAGTTATAGAGCTATGGGGGCAAGTTCTATAATCAGTGTACTCGATTATGAAAGATTAGCCTTTTCAGAAAGGTCTACTAAATGGATTTTAATGGGAACTGCATTGTTAGGTAGATACTTTTTCAGGGATGGTTTTAGTATATTGCATGTTTTTCTACGTTACTTAGTTAAATATTTATGGGAAACAGTTCTATAATCAGGTGAACCCGATTATGAAAGATTAGCCTTTTTAAAAAGTTCTTGGATAAATTTTGTTAGTTAGATTGTTTGCATTGTTAGTTAGATAATTTTTCAGAAATGGTTTGAGTGTACTGCATATCGTTCTTCCCCAAATCCTACTCTAAATTAGGGATGCACCAAATATTCGGTATCTATTCGGTATTCGGCCATATTACCGAATAATCGGTTATGCCGAATATCAAACTATTGGGCTTGACCGAATATCAAAATATTCGACCCCCCGAATATTCGGTTTGGCCGAATATCGAAATATACGGTCAAACCGAATACTTGAAAAAACATTTTTAAAAATATTTTTAAAAACCCACAATTTTTACTTTTAACTTTTTAATTAATAAAGATATTCAAAATAATTAGAAATAGAATCATATTTCAATGAAAGATAATGCTTTTAGATTATTTATTTGCTGTTGGAAAAGTGTCACTTAAGAATATTAACCATTAATGATGACCTTCATAGGAATTAATGATGTACAAATAAATGCAAGTTCCTGAATGTTGTCTAGCGAGTAACCTGTTTCTTGCTTTTTCGCAAGCATCATGTTTCTAAACAAAACGGAAAAAAACTTTCACAGGTGATAATAGACGGCAAGACCGACAGTTTTTGTCCAGGAAACTAGAATCGCAACACACTTATTCAATCAAAAATAAAGTGCATCTCACTCAAGGTCAAATTTACGTCTGAATTTTAGTTTGTTACTTTAATAATATTGAAGATATTGTAACCATATTTTCAACATAGTTACTTTGATTTCTGTGAATCGCGAGAAGTACTGGAAATTGCCACCATTCATATCTAAACAACACTGAACTAGATATTCCTTTATTCAGAGTGCAACTAACAGTTACTACTTATAATGTGTCACTAGCCAAAATTCAGCCACTTCTAATAATATCATCATATTTGCTACAAGCAAACTTAATACAATGCAAATCTCGCTAAAATATCTTCATTGTTGTTAAAGTTGTGAATCAAAATTCAGTTTGAGCTTGCGGTGACACACCCTGTGTTTTTGATTGAATGTATTTGATTTTTGATGGAATAAGTGGATTGAGATAATGTTTCTTGCTCAAAAAAATGTTTGCCTTGACCACATTATCTACACAGAAAGTTTGTTCCAAGATGTATGAACACCCTGTATGTTTACAACCTCTGAATATGATCGTCCATTGTAGACACTTGCTCTCTGGTTCATTTTAAAACTTCCTTACCAAATCAAAAGGAGCAGGAAAGTTATTCTTGCTGATTTGCCCCCATTTTAATATATTGTATTGTTTTACTTTAGTCCCTTCCTGAGAAATAAACACCATATGACTGTAAAATGTTTCGTCTAATTCATTCAAAATTTTTCTTTGATTTTAAAGTATTTGTTTCAGAATACAAGAACATTTTATAAATTTATTTTAATTCATAGAAGAAGCTACGAAGTGTAAAGCTTTATTAATTAAAAAAGTTTTAAGACTATCCTCTTTTTAAGTTATAACTCAAAGCACAGATTTTTTGTGTGTGAAAAGGTTTCTTGTAAAAAGCATGGTAAAATGGCCTAAAATGGTAGTATCTGTGTTAAATATTATGTAAAATTGTTTTGTAATTTAACTTTAAACTGTGAAATATAAAATACTCGGCCAGCCGAATATTCGGTATTCGGCCGAATAGTTACTATTCGGTTGGTCGAATATTCGGTCTCACTGTTTCTATTTGGTTAGCCTAAAATTCGGTATTCGGCCAAAATCGCTATTCGGTGCATCCCTACTGTAAATGATCCACTAAAAGGTTCTTAACAGCTCAAATTTTGTCTGCACATTAGAAAATATCACAGCACAATGGCGTTCGTATCATTTACAGCAATGCGGAAGGACATTACAGGTAAAGGTTGATACTGCTTTAAAACAAAGTCAAATTCACCAATATATTTCGTTTCATTCAAGGATCGTTTGGAGAATCGGCCAGCGTTGCGGGCGAAGCTTACTAGTATTATCATAAATTACAGTATTTATCAGAAATTAATTAATTTATTTTCTTGATACGGCTATTATTTTGATTACCACTGGAAAAATATAGTGTTAAAAATATCTCAATTTAACTCATGATGGGTACTAAAATGTTTTTAATAAATGGAGGCCAACCTGTATGCTAATATTGTATTTAAGGATACCAATTATTCAATAGCCCTGATTGTGAAAGTGAAAAAATAAAAATCCCTACTGTTAATTTATGTACGATTTCCTCGTTTTATTCTTCTTTCAACTTACAAAATTACTGCTTTCAATCGCCAATAAAAAGATCATGTCATTTATGATAAAAGTACTTTGATCACACAAAGAAACCATTCTTGTAGCAATTGTTGTATTTTTGATTAAGGATGTTAAATCTAAGATGTCTTGTATTATGAAATGGGTTAGAATGAGCGTGGAGTAAGTCAATATTTAGTGATTTGAGAAATGAAGGGTTTTGTGAAACTTGTCGTATTGCCGTTGCATTCAATAGTTCAACTTGTTTTGCCCTCTAGCGTCTCCCTAAGTGAACTATGACTTATTTGAGTGTCATACTGAACCTAAATTAATATACCTTTAATAAAAATAGGGTTATCTAGATTTTTCAAATTTTAGACTTATTTTTGATAATACTCAAATTTTTGACTGTCATTCTAATCCCCTCATATATTTAACCCCGATCATGAAAAAAGGATACCTATACTATCTATATTATAAACGTGTCAGTGAATAACGCTGATGTCATATTGACGGTGGCAACGACCTGGCAAGTAAATTTTAATTTTACTGCATTTTTTTTTTTTTTTTTTTTGTAAATTTCTAAACACCGCACAATTTTAATTTTTACACCGTCAAATAGGAGAAAAAAAAATGTACTTTCAAATGCAATTTGTTTGAAAACTGTACTCGTATTTACTGTTTTTTTATGATTTCAAAAAAATTTCAAAGAGTGACTTAAAAAAAAAAAAAAAACTATCGCTACCGCGTACACCCCAATTATGGAAGATTAAATCGTTTGCACTTAAGAGCCTACATCAGTCATGCGAAAAAACGCGCAAGCTAATGTTATAAGTCTATGGGAAGGTTCTTGCGCGATTTCTCGCTCGCATTTTAATATTTTTAAGTGATTTTTTTGCATAGGATAGCTGAGGTCGATCTCTAACGTTGTTAGTTTTTACTTTATCGATTTTGTTTCCAGTTTTTTTTTTTTATATAAGGGTACTTTCACATTCAGAACCGGTTCCAACCGGTTCCAAAATTGAAAATATTCGCTTATAAAAAAACTATAACCAAAATCAAAAAAGTAAAAACTAACAACGTTAGAGATCGACCTCAGCTATCCTATGCAAAAAAAGCATTTAAAAATATTAAAATGCGAGCGAAAAATCGCGCAAGAACCTTCCTATAGACTTAACATTAGCTTGGGCGTTTCTTCGCGTGACTAGCGTAGGCTCTTAAAACAATACAAATAGTTCAGAATTTGTCTCTGGCTAATATTCTATAACAAAATTAAAACTTCATGAATACATAAATGAAACACAAATTTAATAGATTTATACATAATCGAACAACGTGCTTAAACACTGAAACAGTCAGAAAAAAAAAAGGCTGCTGAAAATAGTGAAAATCTTGGATGATTTCTTCGGATATTAACCCTTGTCATGCGGCTTATACGAAAGTATTGCTTTCAATACATTTCAAAACTTTATTTGAATACATAATTAATATGTTTTCGTATAAAAATGCTGTTTGGTGGCGTTAGTGGACAATCTGAAAAATCTATATACATAAATATGTAAAAAATATATTAGAGTTTTCAATTAAAAATGGTTTTCTTTTTACGCCTATTGTGCACACCGGGTAGTATATTCTGTAACAAGGGAAACCCGGGTTGGATTCTCTGATAATTATAAAGAAGAAATTTTATTTTATTTTTTATATATTTATTTTGTAACGAGGTAATCTTTACTCGGGAGGGACATCTATACTCTACAGATCTGATTCCCAGTCTGAGCAGTCCTAGGCATTCAAAAATCTCCTGCAACTACCAATTAAAAAAATAATGGTGACAGTTTCGGCTACAACATATGCTTTTTTATGTCGATGCCCCTGCTCCCAAAGGAGTGCCATAGAGCAAAAAACTTTCTGAAATAACGATTTCTTTGAATATTAAAGCTAAAAACTTGAAAATTGACATGGTGGTTACATTTAAGAGGTAAATTCTAACTTTCAATTTTTACATCGTCGAACACAGGGGTGTACTTTCAAATGCGATTTATTTGAAAACCGTACCTGAATTTACTGTTTTTTATGGTTTTAAAATAAATTTCAAACATGATTAAAAAAACAAAAACTATCTCTACCACATGAAATTCCAACTACGGAAGATAGAATCGCTCTCACTTAAAACAATACAAATAGTTCAGAATTTGTCTCCGGCTAATATTCTATTAACAAAATTAAAAACTTCATAAATGTATAAATAAAACACAAATTCGATATATATAATCCAAAAACGCGCTTAAACACCGAAATAGACAGATTAAAAAAGCTGCTGTATAAACAACGAAATCTTTGGTGATTTCTTCGAATATTAACAAGTGTCATACGGCTAATACGAAACTATCGCTTTCAATAAATTCCAGGTCTTTAACAAAAATTTTTTTACAACGGTTTTTAAAAAAATTCGAAATGAGAAGAAAACGTTCTAAAAGCAACTACCGAAACGATTTCAAAAATTCTTTCAGTATTATAATGGTGACATCTCTGCTTAAACATTAGGGTATATTTAAATGCTTTTATTTTAACTTGGTTCATGTATGTAAAGATGGAATTTTGTAATTCCTTTTTCATCCAATTCCTGATGTGTAAGGAGGACGAACACCTCTTTCTCAGTAGGGTGGGTGGTTATAGAGTTTTGGCGATATTTAGGATTCAAGTTAGAGAAATATCATGAAACTGATAAAATGATATATATGTTTGGTATGTATTGTGTTTAATGGTTATGTTAAGAGTTGTGGCGATATTTGTGACTCGAAAATTACAGAGAAATAATGAAACTGCAATGATATAAAGTTGAATTTCTATTTAGTAAACTCGAAATTTTTACGAAGAAAATTTTCTTATTAATACCGACCGGTAATTTATAAGAATTTAATAATTGATATTCTTAAAATATTATAGTTAAATTTTCTATTTAACGAAATTTTCTGTAGAACCTTGATTTTGAGCTACAATAACACACACACACACACACACACACACACACACACACACACACACACACACACACACACATATATATATATATTACATAACGAAGACTAATTTCCATTTATCTATTATTTCAAAGTTTTAATCATCTTTAATCTACTAAGGAAACTATTCTGAAAAAAATCTTTCATGTTCTTTTCGTCAATCATAATAGTACACCATTAGCACATTTTATTTACGAACATTCATGGTTTTACTTTTTGTCTTTTTAATGCTAACCAAAGAAATCACAAATTCTGAAAACCCATCGCAAAGAGAAACGGTGCGTGTTGATGATGTTTATTACGGTCGATTATCTACGCAAGGAATATATAGGCCGAGGGAAGTATACCCTCCGTAGTGTGGAGGGCTTTCTAAGGGAACCTACGCTGTATTTACGCAATGTTACCCAAGGTTCGAAGAAAACCCCGGAAAACTCCGAACGATTAGGCCGACGGGCGCGATTGGGTTCGAACCTAGCGCCTCCCGTCTACCAACTTTGATAGCAGAAACTCTCAGCCGCTAGTAGAGTCCACAAAGAGAAAAGATGAAATGCATTTTTTTTTTTTTCAAATTGTGCATAGAGACATATAACAGATTGCTTTAATGCAAACACTAAACTTGAAAAGTGTTGTATTATTAAAAAATTGTCTTGTGTTATTAAAAAAAAAACTGAATTAGTATACATCAGAAATATAAAATCAAGCAGAAATTATCACCTTAAAGTGTACTGCTTAACCCCTTGGGGACGAGCGACACGTATACGTGATACATAAGATGCTCAGAATCCTCGATTATTCCCATCAGTTAATTTTTATTGTAAGCTTTGCCTTATTTAATGATAGCATTTCTGCGATTCAATTATGCGAAAATTTCTGTTTTGAAAAACCGGTGGTAAAAGATGAAAATTTCTGTAAAGGACGCTCGTCGCGAAGGGGTTAAAACAAAGGTAGGAACGTTGTGTAAATCTTCTACATTGAAAACAATTTCGGACTAAATTTGTATTTAACGAAATTTCTATATATTACAATTCTTTTTCCAGGAACAACGAGATTCATTAAATCGACCAGCCTCCTCTACTGGTTCTAAAATCATGAAATATGCCGGATAAGTGTTATTTGTTGCGTTAAGTACCTACAAAGAATCATTTTGAAGAGTACATAAATTAAAGGTAATTTAAAAATGAAAAAGTACTCAGTTACCTTAACCACACTGGGCATAAATAAAATCTGCCATTAGGGTAAGTTGTTTGTGTTTCACATGCTTTTTCACCCCCCCCCTCCCCCCCCTCATTTTAAACAGCACATTTCGGAAGCAAATACTCTTTAAACTCTACAAACTTCGGCTGTCAGTCCGTATCAATTGCAACAACTTCTCGTCTGATCGGTGAGAATTTGTGACATGTGCAAAAGGCTGCATTACCTTGACTTATTCATGAGACACTCAAGAAAATGATAGCGGAGAGCGTCGGGAAAATGTTAGCCGTGTTTGGTTTAAATCGAATGCGACATAGAGCTCTTCCACTGCTTACATCCATCATCTCCCTCTATCCCCAGGAGCACAGAAGATGGGGCATGGTTGGGATTAAATGCCCTTCTTCCTCCTCTTCCTAAAAAAGAGGGCAGCTTCAATGACTGCAGTGAAATGCTTTCACCGAAATATGGGATTTTAATAAAACTTTATAAGTATGAGTTGTACGGAAGGCATAATATAGACACCGAGAGCAATAAGGTTCAGTGTGGATTTTAGCATCTAACTGGAAGGTCTCGGAACGGTCTTTTTCAAAAGAGACCAAATAAAAATTTTGGCCACCACTATTTTCTTACGAAAATTTTCATTTTAGACTTATCTTGCAAATGTCGTAGAAACCCGCTTCGTGGTGAGCTTTTTCTTGCAATTGTTGTAGTAATCTACCACGAAAATAATGAAAAAAAAATTTATTGGTGGCCAAAAAAGAAATCGCTCCGAGGCCTCAACTTGGGTAATCCGCCAATTAGTAGCCAAAGCAAAACCAAATTTGTGCTATTTTGCAAATGACGGGAGATTATCATTCTAATCCGATGTTACCGTAAGTATATTTTATTCATTCAGATTGGTCTATAACGGAGATAAAATGCAGTATTTCATTATAAAACACTCAGACCAATATATTTTATATAATAAATAGAAGGAACATTGGCGTACTTAAAAAAATTTTCTAGAGGGAATCTATCTCAGAATTTCCAAACACTAATAGTAAACACTTTTATTAAAGTTAACAATACTCAACAGAAACCTTCTCTATTAATAGACACCCCTGAAAACGTACAATTCAGTCACACGGACACTTTTATAAATCTATAATCACAAAATGTGTGCGTCAGTAACGTTCAGTGTTGAATTCAGGGGGTGGGCCCGAGGGGGACATTCCCGCCGGGATTTGAAAATTTATGCTTAGCTTTTGATGGTCAAAAAGTGCTATCCCCCCCTCCCCCCCACCCGAACTCTATAATGTCACTCCCGGAGAAAAGTGTCTGAATTCAACACTGGTAACGTTGACGCCGTAACGATGCGGACAACAACGAGGTTAAAATGCATAAGTTACAACAATGGAGCTAATGTTTCAATTAATTATTCAAACATTTGGGTTAAACGATTAAAGTGGATTTTTGATTTTTTTTTTGAATGTGAAAATATTTCCACAAAACGTAAAAAAACAAAAAAAAAAAAAAAAAAAATTTCCATAAAAAAAAAAAAAAAAAAAAAAAATCTACGAAAAATTTAAAAACCACAGAAGACAAAATTTACTATATTATGTTCAAAGATTAAAACCAGATTTCCTTTACGAATGTAGAAAAATCGCCGCAAAACGCATAAAAACGTAAAATTTGCTAAAAGTAATCGCGAAAAACTTAAAAATCTCAGAGAACAAAATTTATTACATTAGGTTAAAAAATTGTAGCTGGATTCTTTTTGCGAATGTCAAAAAATCGCTGCGGAACGTGAAAAAGCGTTAAAATCACATGAAAATTTTAAATCATAGTACGGATTCCGAATAAACTTTATTGAAAAGAGAAAAAAAAATACTCTATTGGCCTAAAAGTTTAGAACCGGATTCTTTTTACGAATGTGAAAATATCTCCACGAAACTTGAAAAAAAAAATTACATAAAGAAAATCACGAAAAATTAAAAAATCTCAGAGGACAAAATTAACGGTATTGTATTTAAAGACTGAAACCGGATTTATGCGTAAAAACAAAATGCGTAAAAACTGAAAAAAAAATCACGAAAAACTTAAAAATCGCAGAGAACCAAATTTATTATATTGGGTTAAAAGATTGTAGCTGGATTCATTTTACGAATGTCAAAAAAAAAAAAAAAAACGTCGCAACGCGCGAAAAAACGCTAAACCCCACATAACAAATTCGCGAACGAATTCAAATTCGCTATAACGAGTTCCGAATAACATTATTGAAAAGAAGCCAACATTTACTATATTGGGCTAAAATAATTTGGGCCAAAAGGTTATAATTGGATTCCTGTTACAGATGTTAAGAACTTCCACGAAACGCGAAAAAAAAACCCCGCAAAAAGTCGCATGAAAAATTCGCGCTTAAAATCAGTGAGTACAAAATGTAATCGCAGAGTTCAAAATTTAGTACAATGGGCTGAAAGATTGAAACTGGACTCCTTTTACGAATGTTTAAAAATCGTAGCAGAACGCGAAAAAACAGCAAAATATCTCATAAAAAATTCATGAAAAATTTAAAAATCGCAGAGGACAAATTTTACAATAATGGGTTAAAAGGTTGAAACCAGATTCGCATCACAAATGTTAAAAAATTGCCACCAAACGCGGAAAAACACTAAAAATCATATAAAAAAATTATGAAAAATTTAGAAATCACTGAGGACAAAATGTACTATATAGGGCTGAAAAATTGAAACCAGATGTATTTTACGAATGTTTAAGAGAATCGCCGCGGAACGCTTAAAATCGCATACAAAATTCGTGAAAAATCTAAAAATCGCAAATCACAAAATTTGCTATATTGGACTAAAAGATTGAAGTTGGATTCCGTTGACAGATGTAAAAAAAATCGCCACGAAACCCGAAAAATCGCACATTAAATTTTCAAAAAATAAAAAAATCGCAGAGTAGAAAATGTACTTTATCAGCTGAAAAAATAAAACCAAATTTCCCGTACGATTGTTTAAAAAATTTCCTCGGAAAGATAAAAACGCTAAAAATCACAGAAAAATTTCGCGAAAAATTAAAAAAAGGCAGAGGGCAAATTTTTACTATATTGTGTTAAAAGATTGAAACTTAATTCCTAACACAAATGTTAAGAAATTGTCGCAAAACGCGAAAAAACGCTAAAAATCACATAAACATTTCGCAAACAATTAAAAAATTACTGTAGACGAATGTTTAAGAAAAATAAATTTTTAGGTCTAGGGGGCTAGAAGATCGAAACTGAACTCATTTTACCCAATGTGAAAAAATTATGCGAGGCCGTTTTTAACCAAGATTACCACTGTATATATATGGGAATGTGTGCGTGCGCGCGTGTGTGTTTAATAAACATTTGTGCCCCCCCCCCCAAATTTTCGGTCACGCTACGCCTATGATCATTGGTGAGTTTTCAAGAATGAAGAATTAAGAAATATTTTATCAAAAGGAAAGCCACCCCCCCCCCCCCAACCTCCAAAAAAAAAAAAAAAAAAAAAAAAAAAAAAAAAAAAAAAAAAGAGGATACCGTGCTTCTCCGAGATTCAGAGGTTAATCGGGCCCTGCTAGTAGTTCACAGATAATGCTATCCACAGCAAAATGCTGTAGTTAGATTTATACCTTGTAGCAAAGTGTCTAGCTACTCTTTTATGACCGTGGTCTAGTGTCAAATGGATTTTTGTGTTTTGTGTCCCGATTCTAACATTTGTGAGTGAACGAGTGGCTATTCTGTCGTCCCTTTAATTTTCGCAAAATGTGCCTGAATTCCGGGAATCTGATTTTTACTGTTATTTTGTGCAACGTATGCTAATTAGGTTTCTGTGGTTGTTTAGCTAGCATAAATATGGTGGTGGAAGTTAGTTCCAGCGGATTTAGTCGCATTCTGTCTTTCGTGGGAGTACCAGACTGGAGTTTTATTGCTTCTGGATTTTGAAGTTAGTTTCTGCCACGTTCTGAATAGCCAATATCTATTTTCAACGGCTTTTTGGAGTTGAATCTTCGACTGAGAGATTCGACAGCGTTGTTCAATCTTTGTATTTCAAATAAAGAAAGTTGGAATTCATGGGGTTTCCTTGTTTATGCCAGTGCAGAATTGTAAAGTTACATTTTTAGTGTTTTCAACAACAGTTTATAGTGCTATCTACAGAATTCTTAGTGATCTTTACTTATTGTTTCAAACTCAATTTCAATAATCGTTACTCTAAAAAGTTCACGCTCCACTGCACCATTTTTACTTATTGCTTTAAATAAATCATTGTTATTGTTAATTTCTGTGTTATGACTACTTTCTTAGCTGACGGGTCCGAAGGGAATGCCACAATCTTTGAGACAAGACAAAGGACCTTATTTCCATTTATGTAACTTCCTAGAACCTAGCATAGGGTTTGGTGACATCAAGAACATTCTATACAAAAGAAGGGTAGTTGCCTTACCTCGAGAATGTATAATGAACTATTTCTTTTTCGTTCTTCAGGCATAAAACTACCGAGACCACCACGAATCAAATCTTATATCTAACTTCCTTGTTGGTATTTACGACTTATGGGACTTTATGATCCCCCCCCCCCCTCAAAAAAAAAATAAAATAAAAGAAAATAGAAAACTAGCCTAGCATGTTGCGTTTTGTTCGGTCTTGCTATTATTACTTATCCTGCATAACACTATAACTCTTTAAAAATTCCTTAAAAAACTCATATTTTTTTCACTATATTTTTGGGGGTCCTAGTTGGCAATCTGTGGCGGTGGGGGGAGGGTCTAGCCTCGCGCATCTCTTTCGTTACGCCTATGAGAGGAAATAAGCAGATTATGCAAACAATTCTTAATGTTACATTAACCGTACAACTCATGGAGAGTTGAAAAGTAATATTTAGGATTCTGTTTATTTATTTATTTTGAAAATTTAAACTCGGAAAATAAATAATAATCGCTTTTTTTTTTTTCTCATTTCCAATAAGAAAAAAAAATAAAGAAGTACACGGAAGATTTGTTTTAAAAAATTAAATAACACAATGCGATTTTATTTACATTTGTTCAAACCAAAACAAGAATGTTTTTGAAATTTTTCGATTAACGAGCATCATCCAAGTCAAACATAAATTTTGGTAAGAAAGTTAACTAGAGATAAAAGAGGCAAAATAAATTAAAAATACATTACGAATGATGAATAACCTTTATATAATAATAGTAGTAGTAACAGTAACTATTATTATTATTTGGAATAACTTTATTACATGCATATGGTATTTTTTAAATCTTTTCTCAGAAAATCTAATGATAATTTTTATTTATAATACGTCCTCACCCTACTTTGCAGGCTTTCACTTACAAGAGAATAACTTTTGGTGCAGCTCGCACCTAGCATCGAGACCTGTTGCATTTTGTAGCCCTATACATAAAAGTTAGAGAACCGATAAAATTTCTCTGTAAAAAATCCTATTTTATGTATTTTTTTATTTTTTTTATTTTTTATTATTGGATTTTTAATTGTTAATTTCACGCCAAAAGTGAGCTAAGTCGCCAAATAGGGCGCTACGAACCGAAACCATTACTCATTCACACACAGACGACTATGACATTCAACCAGGGTTGCAGGGGTAAATTCTACGGTAGGCCAATTTCGCGCCGCCAAAAATGTAATTATAATGTTGTAATTTTTCAAAATCAAATTCGTAGGTTCTTGAAGGAATTTTTAAGCTATTTTCAAATTTTATACTTATTTATTGACTAATTTGTATTTTTAACTGCTTTTCTAAAAAAAAAACTTCTATGTTAATAGTCCGGTAAGTGGTCTCGAAAATATCATTTTCAGAAAGTTATGCTGCTGTAAAATAAAAAAATATGATTTTAACAGAAAATTTGTATCGATTCTCAAACTTCGTAATATAGAGCTTTAAAATGCACCAGGTCTCAATGCCAGGTGCGAGCTGCACCAAAAGTGGTTCCATTGTTAGTTAAAATATAAAATACTTTATCAACTCCAAGTTTCTTATTATTTTTTTTATTAAATTCCTACTATTAGCTCACACTCTCTCTATATATATCTTGTTGGAATTTTCAATCGTTAATAAAATATTTTCTATTGATCCATTCAAGTTCAAATAAATTTTTTAAAACTTGTACTGGATGACAATTGAAGTTAATACAGTTTTTTCAAATATTAATTCATTCAGTAAATTTAATTAATTAATTTTTACATGGGAGAAAAAAAACTTCTCCCATTGTTTCATAAATGAAATGAAAGATTTATCTCAAATTTGTGATGCCAACAAAAAATAAAATACCGCAACGATGATTATAAAATAATGTTCAATAAAGATAACGTGGGACATTAATGCTGCACGGGTTTATTTTATATATTTATGATTAAAAAGTAGGAATTGACTTAAAAAATTGTTTTTATATTACTTGTTGATTGTTATGTAACAGAAAAATTTAGAATTACAAGATTAAATTATTCTTGAGGGAAGAACACCCTATACATATAATATTTTCCTTATCCTGTTAAAAATAACATCATTAATGATATTGTGACTCATCAATTACTAACTACCTAGTAATTCTATTTGAGAAAGGCGTAGCACATCAGCCGCAAAAGTGCAATAAATAACACTGTAAAATATCTACCTTGCGTGTATTAAAAAGCAGGTAAACCATTCATCGCGTGCATCCAGTGTTAAACCTGAATCGGTCAACTGCACACTCCAGAGGGCTCTTAACTTAATATTAATCTACAACGGCCCCTTCCTTTATTTAAATGCCCCTAGAATGCAGAATTAATACAATTATTAATTGTTATGGTGAAATTATCAGAGAAAGATATCATTTTTTCTAGACATGATTAATAAAATACCCATTAAAAATAATTAAAATTATTTTTTCCGATAAAATCGTCGTTTTTCCGTTTCATAAATTGTGATAAAAAATCTCATAAATTGTCCTTTAATGTATAAGTTTTAACTTTTAAACCTATAAATAAAATTTTGAAACCTATATTAATTTTAAAACCTATTAATAAAATAAATTTTTCTTCTTGTAAATCATTTATCTCATCAAAAAGTCACCTGTGAAAAATGCAGCCAAGTCTCGTAACTCATTTACCGTAAAAAGTACTGAGATCGTATAAAGCCAAGTTTAACTATCTTATTAACTCTGAAGTTTTCATTCACAAATCACGCCTAGTCTCTACATCTTTAGTTAGTTATTTTGTGACTTGGCAATTACGTAGCACGAAAATGTGATGTATATAGTTAGTCTTAATCAAATAATACTATAACATATTAAAGTGTAATAACTTCCCTGTGCGTATATAATTTGCTTTAATTAAATTATCCCATCCCATCCCATCCCATAACATAGTAAGATGTAATAACTTCCCTGTGCTGCGTAATTGCCAAGTCACAAAATAATAATTAACTAAAGATGTAGAGACTAGGAGTGATTTGTGAATGAAAATTTCAGAGTTAATAAGATAGTTAAACTTGGCTTTATACGATCTCAGTACTTTTTACGGTAAACGAGTTACGAGACTTGGCTGCATTTTTCACAGGTGACTTTTTGATGAGATTTCACTTCTTTTTGTAAGTAATCTTCCTTTTCTTGATTTTGGGTTCTTTTTGGAGATCATCCACTGATTTTCGCTAATCCCACACTCTGTCTCTATTATTTACAGGTATCAAAAAATTGAAGCTTTAGTTTCGTTTGCCAAGTACTGTAGATAAAAAGAGATTTCAGGTTCCTAGGCAAGCACTAAGTTATGGGAGGGGGAGTGTCAAAAGTACTCTTAATTGCTTCCAGGATAGGTGCTATCCATCTGAGATATTACTCGCAGCCCTAGATACTTGATATTTAGCATAAAAGAACTTTTTAGTATAAAAAGAAAGCCAAAATTAAAATTTCCGAAAATTTCCAATAAATCAAACTATATTCCTTTTTTCGATGTTTTTTTCTATTATTTACGGATTTTTTAATTTTTCCTTACTTTGTGCACTAAACCCTGCCTTTCTGTCAAATGTCAAGCTTCTAGGACTACAAAATCGAATTATTTTCAAATTTTCGACTTTTTATATATTTATTGATTTTTCGATTTTAATTCTAAGTTACCTGATTGTCATGCCAATTCCAATATAGTAATTGTTTGATCCGTCTTCTTAGGATCATTTAGGTTCAATATAGAGATAAATCAAGTGAATCTTATTAGAGTCACCATGATTTTATTTAGAAAGGACTATCAAGCCATAACCAGCCAGTAATGTCGGAAGGATAGGGGGAGCTGTGAAAATTTTTGTGGGGCTAACATCATTTAACAATCCATGTTTCATATGTGAAGTAAATAGAGTACAACCTGTGAAAGAAAACAAACCTGTCTATAAAGAAATCGCCTATATCGTCGCCAGTCTATAGCGGAACTTTTCTATAACGAAATTCGTAAACGAAAGAAAAGAAAACCATAATCCGGGGAAAAATCACATAAAACAATTAGGGGCGTTGTACTAGCTAATAGGACAATTATCTTAAAACTAATGTTTCTAGCAGTACAAAATCAAATTGTTTTCGAATTTTCGATTTCTTAAAGATATTTCGATTTTTTGATTTTATTTTCGAATTTAACGAATATTTTAATTTTTCCTTTTATTGAATAGTAAATACTACCTTTACACCAAGTTTTAAGTTTCTAAGACTACAAGATAAAATTATTTTCAATTTTTGATTTTTTCGAATTTTTTTTATAATTTTCTGGATTTTTTAATTTTTTCTTATTTTGTATCCTTTATTACAAATTTCCAGTTTCTAGCGCTACAAAATCAAATTATTTTGAAATTTCCGATCTTTTTCGAGTTTTTTATTCTATTTTCGAATTTATTGTGTTTTAATTTTTCCTTTTTCTGTATCCCAAACAATAAGTTTACGCCGAATTTTAAGTTCTAAAGCTACAAAATCGAATTTTTTTCAACTTTTCGAATTTTTTTTTCGAATTTTACAGATTTTTTTATTTATTTCTTTTTTTGTATCCTAAATACTACCTTTATTCCAAATTTTGTTTCTAGCTTTACAAAATCGAATTATTTTCGAATTTTCGTTTTTTTTTAATTTTATTTTCAATTTTTGTTGTGTTTTATTTTTTTCTTTTTCTGAATCCTAAACACTACCTTTACACCAAATTTTCAGTTTCTAAGACTACGAGATCATATTATTTTCAATTTCTCTCCTTTTCTTTCTTTCTTTCTCTCTCTCTTTTTTTTTTTAATTTTTAATTTTTTTTAATTATCCATATTTTTTAATGTTTCCTTTTTTAGTATCTGAAATATTACCTTTATTCAAAATTTCAAGTTTCTAGCACTATAAAATCGAATTATTTTCAGAATTTCCTTATTTTTCGATTTCTTTCGATTTTTTTATTTTATTTTCGAATTTTATTGCGTTTTTATTTTAAATTATTCTGAATCCTAAACACTATCTTTTTAGAATTTTAAGTTTCTAAAGCCAAAAGATCAAATTATTTTTTTTTTTCGAATTTTCGATTTTTTTTCGATTTTTCTGGATTTTTTAATTTTTCCTTATTTTGCATCCTAAATACTACCTTTATTCCGAATTCCAAGTTTCTAGCGCAACAAAATTGGATTATTTGAAATTTTTCTATTTTTTTCGATTTTATTCTCAATTTTTCTTTTGTGTTTTTGATGTTTTCTTTTTCTGAATTCTAAACACTACCTTCACACCAAATTTTAAGTTTTTAAGACCACAAGATCGCGTTATTTTCAATTTTCAATTTTGTTCGATTTTTTTGAATTTTCGAATGTTTTTTTTTTTTTTTTTTTTGAATTTTCCGAATTTTATAATTTTTTCTTTCTTTGTATCCGAAACACTAGCTTTATTCCAAATTTTATGTTTCTGTGGCTGCGGGATCTACCCAATCTTTTAATGACGCGAGAGTGAGTGTGTGAGTGACAAAAAATCGAAACTTTCAGTTCATATATCGTCTGCACTAATTTATGGGTATTTTTTGAATTATCCATATTTTGTAATTTTTCCTTATTTAGTATCTTAAATATTACCTTTATTCCAAATTTCAAGTTTCTAGCTCTATAAAATAGAATTATTTTCATATTTTCCTTATTTTTCGATTTTTTCGATTTTTTGATTTCATTTTCGAATTTTAGTGCGTTTTTTATTTTAACTTATTCTGAATCCTAAACACCATCTTTACTGCGAATTTTAAGTTTCTAAGGCTAAAAAATCAAATTATTTCAATGTTTTCAATTTTTTTCGAGTTTTTCGAATTTCTGAATTTTTTTTTCGAATTTTCCGGAATTTTTAATTTTTCCTTATTTTGGATCCTAAATACTACCTTTATTCCGAATTCCAAGTTTCTAGCGCAACAAAATCGGATTATTTGAAATTTCTCGATTTTTTTTTATTTTTCGATTTTTTCAATTTTTCTTTCGATTTTTTTGGTGTTTTTGATGTTTTCTTTTTCTGGATACTAAACACTACCTTCACACCGAATCTTAAGTTTCTAAGACTACAAGATCGTATTATTTTCAATTTTCAATTTTGATGGAATTTGTTGAATTTTCGAATGTTTTTTTTTTCGAATTTTCCGGATTTTATAATTTTTTCTTTCTTTGTATCCTAAACACTACCTTTTTTCCAAATGTCAAGTTTCTAGAGCTACGGGATCTACCTAATCTTTTTGATGACGCGTGAACGAGTGAGTGAGTGAGTGACAAAAAATCGAATGTTTGAGTTCATATATCGTCTGAACTAGAAAACGCAGAAAGTTGTAATTTAAAATTTTGGTCCTGTGTGCCAAATACTCTAGAAAACCGAAGTTTCAAATTTTTGGGATACTCCAGCGCGGAGATATGGGGGGGGGGGGGTCAAAAGTGCCCTGAGTTGCTTCCAGAAAAGTATGCTTACGGCTGTCCTCTCTCGACTTGGCGGAGGCACTGCCGTGCCTCCAGATTCCAATGGACCATGCAACGTTTTCCCGTGTAATAGAATTAGAATGGGTAGCTCATTCTCAGGAAAAAGGCTTTTTATATTTATACAAAAAACAAAAACACTTTTCATTAACAGGAAATATGAATAATAATCAGCAAATTTCTTGAATAAATATTTGAAGAATGAATAAGGTTAGTTTCAATTTATGACAACAAGATGCAGAATAAGGTAGGTACTGTGGACTCAACAGATAGCAAATACATTTGATATGTCAGTTAAATGGGATTATCTCGGCTTAGGCCGTATAGTCTACAATAGCTCAAACTACTCTCTTGAGTAGGACGGGAGATTACAAACAAAATCGTCGACCCACAATAGTCAGTTAACTTACGCAATCGCAATGGTGACAAAACAGTAGAATTAGGAACAAGGTTGCGTTCTTTCTTAGCGCTACACTCTATTTCAAAATATATCAGCCCGGGACGGGACTTTAAACGTCGAAAACTGGGGTTAGCTTTTTTTCCGACAATCTTCTACGATCGTCGTTCGTTTCTTAAATCTCGCAGGCTGAGACGACTCCAAGACGCACACAAAAAAAAGATCTAATTTTCTCTCCATGTCTCTCTGTTTATCCCCTCGGTTTTCGGGGCCGTTCCAAAGCATTTTTTTTTCTCTGACCACTTTTTACGCAATAAGAGGATTTTCCGGCTTCTTCATTGGATGGGCTAGGTTTCATACCTCCATCAGCTGATGCGGTTAGCTGTTCGCCTTCGTCAGCTGATGAGGTCAGTTGTTCGTACATGCAAGCCCACCATGAATTTTCCCAGTACTTCACCGATTCCTCTGTGGCTAAACGGTTTTTTTTTCTATCTCAGAAGTGTCAAATAGATGATCATGGATTACTTTGGTTCGGAACCTAGATACAACTTTTTAACTAATACATGGGAATGGGATAGATATCATATAACCCTGGGTAAACCTAATTTTTAACTTTAAAGTATGCTTCAGAAAAAATGCTGTAATATACTCTACCTTCTGTCAAAACTTGTGCATGGTGTTTCGCGACATCCTTATGATATTAAGTGAAATAGTGTAATGTACTAAAATACAGTGTTTTACTTATTAATTGTAGTTTGTTTCTGTTATATATTAATGCATTGTATTTGTATATCACTGAACTAAATGTATAACATATGTTTGTATGGATTGTTGTCATTATTGCAAAGAATATTACTTGATGGAATTGGACGTAATTTTAATTATTGCTGAAAATTGTCAAAATCCTTATGGGTGGGTACAAGTGTGCAATTTTTCAAGCTGGTCGAATCTGAAAAATCCACTGTTTTTTTTTTGTTTTTTTTTCGGGGCTGTGCCCATGACGGCGAACTCTGCATTAATATCTCCGACTAAGAACGTTGCTTTTCCAACAATGCAATCAATATCTGAATTAAAATTCCATCAATACCTACCTAATGTGGAAAAGGTAAATTCGGCCGAAGTTTTTAATTTCGTATGTAGCTGAAGGAGGGGGAGGGGGGGGAGAGGAGGATATATATATATATATATATATATATATATATATATATATATCATCACTTCATCGTTTGATTTGAATTTTTTAAAATACCAATGGACAAAAAACTAATTTATTCAGAGCCTGTTACTATAACAGGCAAAAAGTAAAAAACTTAGAAGAAATTACTTAAAAAAATATTTATAAGGAACAGTCACCTGCTTGTTAGCGGGATGAGTGTGTACAAATGTTGCAAAAAAGAATGAAGAAAACAATGATTTAAAATTATTTAGATATTTATTTAAATTTTTCATAGTAATAAACGAACCAATAATATAAGGACAATTTTTTTAATTTAACCACATCAGATTTTATTTTAAATTTTGTTCAACCGAAGTCTAGATAAAGTGTGAAACTAAGTTACCCCCTCCCCCCCCCCACAATGCTCCTACCCCACAATGCACAGGGAAGACTGGTACACAGTGGACCACTTTCTCAGTTTTTTTTTTCTCTTTAACGGGTAGACTTATTTGCCTGAAAATATTTTTGAATATTCCTTATACCTTTTACATTTCTCAGAATATTTCCAGAACACAGTTTTCAATACATTTTTCAAAATAAAGATATTTTTATGCACCACGTAAAACGGACAAGTGCATCCTGTAAACGGGGCACACTGGTCCACCAACTGGGGCATATGGACCATTATTACGTATTATCTGAAATAGAATATAAATCTATTTTTCATTAATATAATTCTTCTTTTATTTCTCCTTTACCTCCAAAATAATATATACAAATTTGCAAGTAACATTTTCAAAGAAATAACATACAAAACAAACAAAAAAATTATCAAAAAAATTATTATATTTTGAAAATAATAAACAGATTAAGATACAGGAATGATAGCAAATAAGTTGAAGTTATTAATTATACGCAAATAATAATAATAATTAAACAAGTTGGAAATTGTACGTCAAACGTTACAAACGAGGTGCGTTCGTACGCACGTTTTAGAATTAAATTCATGATATCCCGTGCGTAGAACGTGTTAAACAGCTAGTTAAGTATATATTTTATGACACTGTTCATACAAATATCTTAACTAGTTATATAAATATTCAGATATATATGTATCAGCTAGTTATATAAATATTCAGATCTTGATGATTTTTAATTCTGTGAAATGAATTATATCGTCTGCAGATTAATTTCTGTAATAAAATAAGTATCTCGGTCGCTTGACGATTTAACATCCATCGGAAGCTCATATAACAAAAAAGCACCGATTTAAAAAAAAAATCAAATTTCTTAATAAATATTTTTATTAATATCTCCTAAAGTTTTGATTCGATTTTGATAAAATTTGAAATGTCTCGACAAATTTATGCAAAGATAATATATTTCAAATTGCAAACCATTTGGTTGGGTAGTTTTTGCGTTGTTATATGCGGACAGACAGACAGACGGACGGACAGACAGACAGACGGACGGACAGACGGACGGACCAAACGACGACTATAGGTGCTACGTATTTATATAATTACGAACGCACCTAAAAATGAAAAAAAATATCAGCGGGCTTTAAAATTTGCAAATGAAATTCCAAAATACTTATGAGTAAGATTGAGCCTGGAATTTTTCTGAAATACTTTTGGGTCTGAGAGCAAACATTACGAAATCACTGACATCAACAACAGATTTATCTACAGTTTCTTGAAAAATAAACTGGTTTCCATTCAATTTACGTCTCATGAATCTTACTTGAATAGAACCATCACCAATTAGGCTACAGTTTAAAGGTGGCCTACGGTTTAATCCTATTTCAAGGCACCATTTGGCGCTTTTTAAAAATGATGCCACATTGGTGATTTCTAAATTGTTTACTTACATTTATCATATTGTAACCCACAATAAGCAAGTGGTAAAATGTTGCCATTCTTAATTTTTAAATAGTTATACATAGGAAAAGTCATAGATTGGTGATAAAAACGTAACAGAAAAATAGATTGCATTTATACGAGAGTAACAATGTAAAATTTTATTCGTTCAAAACAATTTGGACAAAATAATGATAATTTAAATACAGAATTATTAAATTAAACCATACACAGTTGATTTTTCTTAGATACTGCATTTATGAGTGAAATAAAGTATTTTGACAAATTTAATAAGATACATATGAAAAAGATAATATGAGCAGTAAAAAACAACGTTTTTATACACATTTCATCGATATTACATAAAAGTTAACGATTAATGTGAAGTTGAAAAAAACGAAAATACACGAAATTCGTTAATGCCGCGATCATTGTACCGCACGTATGATCGCTTCACGAACACGAAACCGGAAAAAAAAAACATCACTGGATACAGCAACCTCATCGTATCGGAATCCCAAGAAATACAAGAAATTCGTTAATGCCGCGATCACTGTACCGCACGTATGATCGCTTCGTGAACATGAAACTGAAAAAAAAAACATCACTGGATACAGCAACCTCGTCGTATCGAAATCCCCAAAAATATACGAAATTCGTTTATGCCGAGATCACTGTACCGCACGTATGATCGCTTCGCGAACATGAAACCGAAAAAAGACATATCTGGATGCAGCAACCTCGTTGTATAGCGATCACAAAAAATACACAAAATTTGTAAATGCGGCGATCACTATACCGCATGCATGATCGCTTCGTGAACATGAGACTTGAATAAAAACTGCAGTCAATTAATTTTTATACTGTTCTAAAGTAACAAGAGTAACCACTCACAAACATAAAAAAAAGAAGAAAAAATCAAGCTTTAAATAAACAAGCAGATGATGAAATTTTTTCAATGCTTTTTAGCTCTTTCCAACCTAGTTGAAAAGTGCTTATGACTTCGGTTTGTCTGGCCGTATGGCCGTCTGCCGTCTGGCCGTCTGTCCGTGCTCTAACTCCCGTAAATATGATCGGATTGCTCTGCAATTTTTATATGTTATTGTCGTTATCTATAGCATGTTCCCTATTTCAACGGAAGTGTGTAGCACTTATAGTTTTATTACAGGGACACTCAAAAGAATTCCGTTACATTGCGGTCTATGGGGAAAAATCATTTGCGGTTTATTTAAATAATGTTTCAGTATTTTAAACGCATTGAAATTTATATATATCACTAAGGTGCATTAGAAGAAACTTAATATGGAATAGGGAGTGCATAGCACTTATAGTTACTTTACAGGGACAGTCAAAAGAATTCCGTTACATGACGTCTATGGAGAAAAATCGTCTGCGGTTTATTTAAATAATGTTTCACTATTTTAAACGCATTGAAATTTATATATATATATATCTAAGGTGCATTACAAGAGGCTTACTACAGAATAGTGTGTGTATAGCAGTCATCGTTCATTTACAGGGACACACAAAAGAATTCTCTACTGTCTGTTAACACTAATTCCTGGAAGTGCGTTTTAAGTTACTAAACGCGATTTTAATTTTAACTCGCTTTTTGTCTATTACGTGGTGTGTATAAATTCTGTACATCCTATACAGGGCAGCACAAAAGTTCGCGAACACATTTCCGTTTATTGACAGAAACTCCAGAAAGATAATTTTAAACTGTGCTACGCGTTTCCTAACTAAACTAAAATTTAGCATCCTAGCATATACAAATCTATAGATCATATACAGGGCTGAATAAAAGTATTCGGATATTTTTCCGAATATTGTATCTGTTGGAAATTCCTGAAATTATGTTTTTAAATATGTTATGCGTTTTCCGAATTGTTTACTTAGATGTTATCTTTTAGCTTATTAAACGGTATGTTTTGTAAAATTATTTTGGAAGCGTTGGAAAGTGCTACATAATCTATGCTTGACGCATGATTTTTCGTTCTTGTTTTCTTTTAATATCATGACATATCCATTTAATGACGTAAGTGTTATTTAATTATATTAAAAAAATGTTTTAAATAAATAATAAATCATTAAACATCATTAAAATACAAATAAACATTGAATAAAGAATCACTTGATGACGTAACAAATACGTCATACGTAACAAACGCGTCATCACAAAAAATATCATAGCTCAGCCTTTCCAACAATAAAAGAGCTACATCTGGCTGACTATCGACGATTTGGCATGATTTCGCCAAATGGTGCCCTCAAATAGGAACCAACCGTGGCCTACTTTTTAAAGGTGGTAAATACAAAACAAAATATTTCGTACTATGTTAAATAATTTTTTTTTGTTTACTTTATTTTACAGTTAACTAACTACTTTAAAACATTATTTCTTTATAGAAAATAAGCAATTATTAAATATTTTTAACATTCTGCAATACAGGAGTAGAGTGGATTGTGGACCACTGTGCCCCATGTTGAAGCTCAATAAATCCTTATATATTATTTCTCCTGTCAACATCCCTTTTACTCAGAAAATATGAAACGCAGAACAACGAATGAGATACCATATGAAAGGTTTTAGAACAGGCTTCTGACATCGCCCACTTAACAATTCGTTAAAACATGTTTTTGATTGAAATTTGCTGAAATTAAAAAATTAAATCGGCATTGTTTTCATGAAAGAAATGAAAGGTTTTCCTGAAATATTGTTGCAAAAAAAATAAAATACCACATTATATGATGCTCATAGCAATTATTATTAAAACACCGCACGGGTTTATTTTATACTTATGATGATTAAAAAGCGAAATTGAAATTGAAATGTTTAGATTTATATTTCTAAATCCCATGGTTTTCCCGAAGCGGATGACGTCATCCTCTAATGCAGTCAAAATACGATTGTTAATTTTTTTTTTCTCGCGCGTGCCTTTAGCAATCTTGGATAAGTTTTTAGTCTAACTTTGATGGAATAAATTAGATGATATTCTGGCTTGACTAACAACTAAATGTTGTTTGCAGATATTTTTATCCTTGCTTTTTCTTCAGAAGTTTAAACCTGCATCTAATAAATATTACATATTGATAAAAAATGATACTTCTCTATTATCCCGTCGACCACTTTTCATAACAAAAAGCTATCGCCAAATTGTAACGCCAAATAAACGGGAGAACGTTGCCATTGAAATATCAAAATAAATAAATAAATAAAATACATGAATTTAAGGACACAAGTGTTATTTTAATTAATAAAATAACTACTAAATCAGTAAAACATAATGAAAAATACACGCAAATGTCGAATGTAATACCACTTGATGACGTAACAAACACGTATAATGCTTCTGACATCAAGTAAATGGGACTAAATTTTTGGCGTTTAATCTTACAGTTTGGCGATAGTTTTTTGTTATGAAAAGTGGTCGGCGGCATAATAGAGAAGTACCTAAAAAATATTAGATTTCAGTGCGAAATCCTCGCACGGGCCTTCTGGTAATCATATTAATGTTGTTTATAGCTTTCTTTTAAACATATTAACTTCAAAGTTAAATAAAATCAACTACCTTACCTTGGCAAAAGAGTTGTTTTATCTTATTTATCTACAATATTTAATTACTAATAAAAGAAAAATATGATGATGAAAAATTTTACTATTAGAAGCTTAAAACAACCAATCAGGATAAAATGGCTCACTCTGAGCTAAACATGTTCTCTGAAGGCTATAAATAATCAATCCAGTGCTGTTGTCTATAAGGATAGAAGAAAAGCTTTAAAAATTTGGGTGGTCCACTATGCCCATAGGTCGTGCACCGGTCTACCCTACTGCAGAGTAATTTTCTTATTGTAGTAAAACTTGCACAAAATCTTCGGCAGGATTTCGCTGTGGGATTGAAATGAATATCTCAAGTATTAAGAAAATAGCTGCGGCGAAATTTATGTATACTCCTAAGAGTGTTGTTTCTCGAATAATACAATAAATTAATGCACAAGAGAAATTTATGTGGAATACAAAAGAGACAAAAAATGCACTTACTCAGATCAAACGTCCACAATTCTGACGAGGAGCCGCGCAAATCTTGGTACCCGCCAAAAACGTGCATGACTCCGTCGTAGACTACAGCCGAGTGACCGCGACGACCAGCAGGCTGATGGACAGAGGAGCCGCGGACATGGTGCTTTTTCCAAACATTGGTACCTGACAAAAAAAAAAAAATTGAGGAAATGTAGGCATTGTAGAAAAGTAATTTAAAATTTATTTTTCCGCTTTACAAAGAAGATTTAACAAAAAAAAAAATATCTTATGAACGATTTTTCTGTATTAAAAACACAAATTGCTTCAAATATAAGATGAACTTCTTACTTCAACATTTTGCACGGATATCTTGTGTCTATTCATTATGCTTCCTTCACTTACGTTGCTATACCACTCCATTTTTCTGGTGATAATGACCCCGAGAACTGGGAGCATAATATAGACACGTAATAATTTAAAAGTCAGGAACAACTTTAAAAATTAATAATTCGAAAACGAATAAAGATAAAAAGAGGCGGTTGGAAAGAAGACTGATTTTTTATGACGAACGCAAAACAGAATGCTTGAAATCGCCATCACTGATAACATTGAAAGATGCCATCCGCCAACACCTGTCTTCTATACCGTAAGAAAAGTTGCTTAATGCTGTGAACGGTGTTGTGCCTCGTCTGACGAAAGGACAGCTTTGCTGCTGAATGACAGCTAGCACATAAGCAGTTGTAAGCGCCATCATCATTGCAAACATTGCAAGATGCCATCCGCCAACACGTGTCTTCTATACCGCACGAAAAGTTGCTTAATGCTGTGAACGGTGTTGTACCTCATCTGAGAGCTGTGCTGATGAATGATGGACAGCACATGACAAGTTGTAAGTGCCATCATTGCCAATATTGAAAGATGCCATCCGCCAACATGGGTCTTCTATACCACAAGAAAAGTTGCTTAATGCTGTGAACGGTGTTGTGCCTCGTCTGACTTCTGTGCTGCTGAATGACGGACAGCACAGAACAGCATCATGTGAATTAATTCATATGAGAACTGTTCATGTGAATTAATTCATATGAGAACTGTTCATGTGAATTAGCATAGGACAGCTAATTCACATGAGCAGTTGTAAGCTTATTTGTAACGTAAGCGACTTGTCACTTTGTATGCCACCTATTAGGGGAAAAAAAAAAAAAAAAAAAACTATTTAAGCATTTGTTTTTGTTTTCGTCATAAAAACTCAGGCTTCTTTCCCATCCGTTCAGTGCAAACCGCATTTTTTTTTTTTTTTTTTTTTTTATTAGTTTACAAATTATTAATTTTTAAGGTTTTTCCCGAGTTTTGGATCACCCATACACTCTGAGATGGTGATTTGAAAAATTGCATACATATATACTCAAATAATGCAAATAGATTGACGAAATATTATTATTATTATTATTATTTTTAATCCTGTTCACTATTTATAAATGGAGAATCAGTAAAAGGAAATAGCGAAAAAATAAAAGAAAGAAATACTTACTGAGATCTAGTATCCAAAGTGGTGTCTCTCCGGTTGAGGCAAACCCAATTTCTCCACCAAATACATAAATTGTATTCTAAAAAACAAAATGTATTTATAAACATTTTAAAGATCGCTTTTTATCTCTCTCTCAAGTACAAACTCATATCAATTAAAAAATGTCTTCAAATTTTAATGATCCAGATTATGATTAACGTTTTTACAAAGATGCAATAAACTCGGTTACATTTAAGAGAATATTAGACAAATGTATTTCAATTAAGCATTTTAAAAAAGTAAAACAAACGTTGAACTAAAATTGAATGTGAACGAGGTAGTATTTATGTTAAAATTTCCAGCAATTAGCAGAATGCATCTATAATAGATCAGAATTTGTTTCAGACAATAATTTTATGTTCACATTAATCAATTTATATTAATGAACTGAAAACTGTTACAATTATTCTTATTAAGATATTCATATTAAACTTACTGCATATTAAATTGGAAAATGTGATTATTAAGGTATCCACACACCTTCGGATGTGATTTTTTGAAATTTTCTCTTTATACCAATTTTTTCTAATGACATTTAAGTCAAAACTTTGAGAAATATATAAACATTTTAGAAATTATACAGAAATGATTTTTTTAAGTGAAAAATAGTCAAAATTATGTGAAAAATTGACATTTGCGCAAAACATGATAACTGAAAATCAAACAATGCATTCACATTTTGTAAATTGCATAATAAAGAGAATAATTTTTCTTTAGGACATAGAATATCCGCATTATAATAGTTTCTCTAACGCCGATGCTATGGCACTAAAAGTACTAATGTAATGAAAAATTCGTAAAATTTCTTGCAACTTTTTATCTTATACCAGTGTAAATATAGAACTAATTAATATAGTATCATGATTGTATAGTCTGTTTCCTCAATAAACATTTGTAACATAAGTACAAAAAATTTCAAGACATTTCATGCATAATTTTTTGCTATAGGATGTTTTGCGTACAGTAAAAATCTGAAAAACTTCATTTTGAGAAAAAAGATAAAAACAACTTTTAAAACGTGGTTCTTGCTATAAAAATAATTATTATTCTTTAAAGGTTTAATTATATACTCCATGTATTTTCTTGGACATATAATCCAATTTAAATGCTAAATCTCGAAAAAGAAGATACAATCTAGATAAGATGTAAATATACATTTCAGCTTACTTTCGGTTTGCAGAAAAATATTTCCGGATGTAAAATTCTTCGGCAAGCTATAAAATATGTAATTTAAACTGATGTAACTCGGGTTATAATTAAGATACAGACACAGGTTAAAGCAGAATTCCATAGATAAAACATTGAATTTTAATATTATTGCAAAAATGAAAAATCGATATTTTTGATTGAAAATGGCGCTTTAAAGGTGTGTGGATCTCCCTGACACGAGTAGTGAAACTTAAACTAGCAATTATTAAAAATAAAATAACATGTACGTAATTTAAGCATTTGAGATGATTCCTCATTTTACTTATGAGTAATATCGTTAATTCCAAATGAATTCTCAACTCATATTTAGAATTTATTTATGAATTTCACTCACATGAAAACCGGAGAGAATAAACATATCAACTGTCTAGAGTCCACCTGCTGCCATCTGTTGCTGTCTTGAAGAAATAAATAAAATATCACGTAGTGTTTTTTTTTTAAATGAATTTAAGCCGTGCTGTACAATGTTATAGGAACAATGAGTTTTAAACTAATTGTTTTTCCAAGATCCTTTTTTCATAGTATTTAAATGATTTATGCCCATTGGTAGCACCAACATAAATGCATTTTTAATTGTGTTTTTAACGAAGTTTTCAATTACTTTTTTTTACATTTAAAACAAATTGTCAATTTCATATGTTAAAATGATTCATGGTAGTACTCATTCCAGCTAGAATTGTTTGGGACCGCGTAGCGGTCTAAATGTGAATTGCTTTGCAATTCACGGGGGTTGGCGAGCGTTAGCGAATAGGGGGCTGAGCCCCCTAGTTATTAGGAAATCCGATAACACTTAATTTTTAGTTGTATAAAAGATAATACAACAACGTAAGAGTATTTAATGATGTTACACAAATAAAAATATTTTTCTTATTGCTCATTTAAACAACATGTGCGTTAAAACAACAAGCATTCCAATGTTAAAATGTAAAATATATGCCACATTTAATTCTTAAATCACAATTAAATTTAATAATAATGTAAAATGTAAAATTTTTTACTACCTTCATGTCGATCACTTAAACTGTAAAATTAATAAATGGAATAAAATTATTGTATTGCATTCTAAAAACAACTTAATCATCCGAAGAATATATATATATATATTATGTGATTTAATGGTTATTATTAACAAAAGTTTTATTATATATACATGTGGACGTGTGGTATCATTAAGAACTTGTGATGTTTAAGGATTCTCGATGATTATTGTGAGTGGGGTATTTTGTCTACTCTTTACGGGTTTTTATTTTCAATTTTATTATTTCAAACTGATATCAGGTAGTAATTCAGTGAGGTGTTGTATACAGATTTTAGGATAATTGATGTGAGTGAAATATATTGTCTATTCTTTATGGGTTTTTTATTTCCAATTTTATTATTTCCAATTGTTTTCTGGTAATAATTCAGTATACCTGGGTGATTCTACTGATCTTAGCATATATGCCAGTAGAATTATGAAATACTGAATTATTTTTTAAAACACATGTGGGTACATCCAGGCTGATGATTATATCTACATGTGTTTTTTCATATACAATTCTGATTTAATTCTCTTGTTGTCCAATTTTCCATTGTATATGGTTCATATTTCATTTCTTAATCCATTTGTATTCACTTGATAGCAACTCCAAATTATTATTATTTTTTTTTCTCTTTCTCTTTTTAAATTTTCTTCATGTTTTCAGTGTTTTTGGCCAATTGCCATTGAGGCACAGGCTGTGGTAATATTATGATTGCACTTGTTAATCTATTAGCTATGTGGTATTCTGTCTACACATTATCATTAATTATCTCTTTGGAGATTTGAGTAGAATGATACAAGAACTTGATATGTTTTTTGAAATTCATAGATATTATATATATATATATATATATACATATATATATATGTGTGTGAGAATTATTAGAAGTAACAACAACAATAATACGAACTCAATGAATTATTACTTTGAACGAGCAGCTCAAGGCGATGAGTTCACGCAAGACCAAGAAAAGCATGCCAGCACGAGCGGTTGTTCTATAGATTTCGGATATGTTGGTGGGTGGAATTTTTATGCAATACTGGACGAAGATGGTATAATTATTATTCGTAGTGAGATAAGAATGTTTGTATCATTCAGGAATATTAGCCCATTTATATAGTTGTGTGTGAATCTCAGCTGTATTTGTTGTTATGTTATTAAATCTGTTTTGTTTATATTATATTTGAAGAATCTTTGTTGTGGCTAAAGTACTTATTACTCATAATAATCCCACATATATATATATAAATTATAAAAATAGAATTATAAGCATGCCTCTATATAGCATATGTATATTTTATGAATTTCTTTATTCAATGGAATCTTTTATTCACCGAATTTCTTTGGAAACTTCATTTACTGAATTTTTCATTCTACAGAGCTTTTTGCTTAATTCTGCAGTTTTGATAAGTAGAGGTCTAATTGCATATATCTGAATCGGCAATGACTACTAGAAATAAGTTTTAAAAAAAATTAAATAAAAAATAAAAATTAAGAAGGTAAAAACACATTTAACAACAATAATAAGTTCACACTTCGGATAAAGTATATACAAATTAACCATCTACTTAAGTGATAACATTTACAATTATGCAATTAGACCAAGTTTGTTTCTTTCAAAACGATTTACAGATAAACATATGCTAATAGTATTTTTTTAGATTTCTGAAAGTCATGTTTATCTTATTATTAGCAAAGTTGTAATTCTGACCGGTCAAAACTAATCTTAACCAGGACAGGGGTCAAAAGGGGCCAAAATTGATTTTAACCACTCAAAAGTGGTCAAAACTCTTATTAAATAGCTTTAGCTTACATAAATTGCCCAAACTATATATTTTTGTGAATATTAAAGCATATATTATGTAGTATATAATTATTATTATTAAAAATTAATAAATATAGATGAATTCTTTTGTGTCTTATGTAATAATATAATATTTCACATAGAAACATACATTTCATAAATCTTATTTTTCCTAATGTCTAACGTGTAAGTAATACATTATTACAATATTTGGTGGGCAGTAATGAAAAATATTGAATTTGAAAATTTCGTGACGCATCCAATGAATTGTGATAACTCTTCACCAGTAAAATGATTATTTTCCAAATTTGATCCCACACAGAATAAACTACGAAATCCTCTTTAGCTTAATACAACAACACTTGAGTTCTAAATAAAATTCTTAAAATGTTTCTTTTGCTTAGTGTGGTTTAGTTTCTTTAACTTTTTATATTAAAGTAGATATGTAATTAAATTATTATTAAAACTATTTCAAACCTTATGATAGTGTCTTATCTTTAAAAAATTAAAGTATAATATTAACTAAAATACTTGCAAACACTGTCAAATGTGGTATTAAATAATGTTAAATGTTATTTTGACAAAACCTTCCAAATATTGCACTAAATTTATCATTTAGAAAAATAAATTTTAATTTCTTTTACTCGTCAAAATGAGTTTTAACCACGGATGGTCAAAGCATATTTTGACCAGGACGATTAAAACCAATACAACCTTGATTATTACGCAACATATAGTAGTAAAAATTCGGTTCTAATTAGTTTTAACCTTACAGCCTAAAACTTCGCCTAATATTTGGCTATTAATTAGGCATATCGGCCATTAGACATATTCGTTGCATTTCTGAACAATATTAATTAAAAGAAAATATGTTTTCATAGTTTCAAAAAAACTATACTCACTTTCCAACAAACCATGGTGTGCTCTTGAAGACAAGGTGGACGGTTTCCGCGACATTTTAGTTCTTCCCACACACTCTGAACTGAAAAAGGAAAAAAAAAAAAAAATCTAGCCTTAGTTGTGAACACTATAGCACTTTGACATCTTATGCACTTAAGATGCCAAAAATAAATTACAATTTAAAATACAAAAAAGCATTAATTTTAACAATAAAAAAAATATCACAAATTATACCAAGCAAACACTGCTAGTTACTTTGGAAGAAGAATTCAAGGTGACATAAGGAGATACTTCTGATGTCTGTAATGACTACTGAATGATTAGAGTCACGAACTCTTACAGGTGTCCCCAAAAAGTATTTCTCCCCGCTCAACAACACGAATCTTTCTGACACATTCACGAACTCACTTTCTGTCCAATTTTCCAGAAATTTTCAGCTATTTACATTTAGATGTCTAAGAGTCGAATAGCGTTCTTTATTTTCTTATAAATTAGATACATCTTGAGCAGGGGTCGGAAGTAGCGCGCTACAAGTAGCGAAACTACAGTAGTCGCTATTTTTTTCTAGTAGTTTGTAGTGTAGCGCGCTACATTAAAAAAAATGTAGTATAGCGAATAGCGCGATACAAAAAATCAGTAGTTTGCAGCGAGCTTTCACGCTACTTTTAACGCTACTTCAAGAGAGGAGGGAAAATGCCATTCTTCTAATCACTGGATCATAAATCGCTTCTTTATTTACGAAATGCGTTCTCTGCAGCAGTTTGTGAACGTCAGCGACAAATCTCAGTTTCAGTGTTATAGATTTTTCCATTGACTGTTGTTGATAAAGCAAAACAAATTGCTTACTCACCAAAAGAATAAATTTTCTTGCGGTCAACACTTTGTCTATTAACGCTTTCTTAAATCTTATGTTTTAATGCGTGGTATCTTCTTTTGGAATTAAAATTATGACAGAGAAAAATAAAATTCAACTGTTTGTTCGGCATATAACCATATTTTAAAGTTATCTAGTGGTAATTACACTGTAACTTGTAAACTTTGAACATTTAATTGTCAGAAGTTGTCAGTTTCAAAATCATCCGCTTTGAACAGAAAGATGCACACAGAGGTGAGTTCGCATTTTCTTTATTAATAATAATTCCTGGATCGCATTTCGCACCGATTATCTAAAGCCTACGTATAATCATTAAAAAGAATATTTCCAAATTAAGATTTCTAGTTAAGGAAATATTCTCATTCAATTGTTTATTATCACAAAAGTTTATCTAATTAACACGTCTTTTGATCGTTGTAAAGTATTTGTTCTATGCATGCATAAAAATTAATTGAATGCATATTCCCTTCTTCCAGATTCCAGTAGATAAAAAAAAGTGCTTGAGGGAAAAAAGCCAAAAAATACGTAACTTTATTTTTATCAGGAATATACTGCATAGCAGACATCTCTATAGTCCTGATTTTTATGGTTATTTATTTTTATTTTAGCCGCACAGGTTCTTTATCACTAAAGAAATTGATTCATAATGTTTTATAGTTGACTAGCAAGCTACGCCCGCTACGCTGGTCAATTTATCTTAACGAACTTTTAATCAAACAAAATATTGACATTTCATACTTCACTCTTATATTTTAACAGAATAAAAAGACTACTATAATTTGTGACTTGTGCCAATATACACGTCAGGACACGTCGCCCTTATCATTATCTTTTTACGCATGAAGTTTCGCTATGGTACTCCATTGTGAAATTTGGTAATTTTTGAAATTCAATATTTGAAAAACGGCATAATCATTAGATTTGAAATTTATATCAAGAAAAATACAATATTTTACCTTTCAAACGCAGTTTGTCTAACAATTTTCTGACAAATACTTTTCGAGCTATTATTTTTTTCAGTAACTTCAAATGTTTCATTTTCCGAGATTAATCTGTGGCAACAATTAGCGAAAAACCCAGTCGTCAGCAACGCATAGCTTTTTATTAAAGAGGCTGTTGGAACAGATATTGTCACCATCAATTTGCCACCATCACTTTTGAAATCGGTTCTGTAGTTCTAGAGATTCCGTAGAAATTGTAATTTAGAATGATTTTAGAACGCTTTTCGCTCATTTCACCCTTTTAAATTTCGATTTTTTTAAAATTATTATTCTTAGAGAGCATTTACATCTTATAAGTAACTACAATGCCAAATTTCAAATTTCTAGCTCCTTCAGTATAAAAAAGTCGCAATTTTCGAACATTTTTTGCTCCTGCACCCCATTGGGGTTAGTGGCACTGACAGTGGCGCAGCCAGAATTCGGTTCTAGGGGGGGTTTTGAGTTTATAATAAAGATGGTCGCCGGTTATACGAATAATCGGTTAATGGAATCAGTCTTTTAAATGAATGAAATCATAATGCTTTTCTCCGCAATTACGTTGGTTATGATTCATTTAAACAGCGTTTACAATATTAGAGTTACAAACTATAAAATGCACCAATGAAATAACACAAAACTAGGTTAGATTTATAAAGTGTTTAAAAATGATGAGGGAAAAACTTAAAGATGGAAGAGCACAGTACAGCAAATAATTTTTACATAGAAAATAACAGAGTTGGAATCCATTTGTTCAATCAAAATTACACAAGATTTCATTACAAGAGAATCACGGATTCTTATTCCTAACTTTAATAATAATGAAGCAATTTTAACAAAATTTTCAACCTTGCTTTTTGCCAAATGTAACAAGTCATTTAGAACTTTTAGGGCTAGAGTCTTGAAATTTTATATGGATTTTACTTAAAAGACGTAAATGCTCCCCAGAAATGCTCCCAACCATTTATTTTTTCAATTCGAAATTTAAAAGAATGCAAGAGTAAGAAGCATTCTAAAATTGCGATTTATGTGACACAATTGGTATGAAAACTTGGAATTTGGCATGATGATTACTTTTATGTAGTAAATGCTTCCTTATAACATTTTTAAAAACATTTAAAAATTTAAAAGGACGAAATGAGCCGAAAACTTTCTAAAACTGTTCTAAATTATGATTTAGGAAACTGTTAGTGTTAGAAACTTGAAATTTAGTATGGATTACTTTTAAGATGGAAATGCTTGGCATAAAGAATTTATTATAAATGGGAAATTTAAAGGTGTGAAACAGCTGAAAGCATTCTAAATTACGATTTATTTAGAACCTCACGTCATATCGGGCCTTTCGAAGACGATCTTTTTTCTATGCTAAAAGTAACTAAACGTCTGTATTTCGACACAATCCATTAAAAGCATCTTGGAAGATCAAAATTACAGCGCCTACAAAAATTTGGAAACGCTCTGATGAATAAAAGTATTTAAAAAAATCTGAGAATTTTTCGATGACAATGGAAAAAGAAAGTTGGGTATTTTGGCGTGGGTTCGCTCGGCGTCGGCTCATGTTTTCAGTATTAAATGTGACTTAGTCTTTTTTGACGTGACTCTGTGTTTCTGTGACTCTGTTCTCTTCGACTTTAGTCAAAGACTTAGACTTTTTTCACGGAATTTTAAAGAGGGGTTGGATACAGTTATATTTACAATCAAATAAAATTTCAGAGAGTTCGGACAGCAAATTTTTTGTGTTGTTATTTTAAAGGACACGTCGCAAAAAAAAAAAAAAGAAAGACGCGAGAAGAAAGCTTTTTTTTTACAGCTAGATATCAATATTTTCCCACGGTCTGTAAAATCATTATATTTATAACCATGGCTTTACAAATTTGATAAAATCTGGTAGCCAGTAAAAAATTCTAGTTACCAGTAAAAAAATATAACCTGCTCCCCTCCGAAGTCACTAATTTTCAAAAGCACAAAAGTTTTTTATCAATTAATTGAGAATAATAAGCCTATTGTAGGATTATTAGTTGCATAGTTTAGAACAGTTACATCATTTAAAAAGATGGTATAAACAAAGTTTTCTAATGAAATTTATCAAAATTATTTATCTATGAAAAAAAATGTAAAGGCTGCATTAACCGGTATGTTCAGGAAATGCTGATTGCCGAAGGTTTCAAATGTCTGGATAAGTGAGTGCTGCAAAATCTATATCTGATGAGGGGGGCATGGATGAAGCAGTGAAGCTGGAAAACAATTTCTGCCTATTTTTGTGTCGAAGTCAGTCAAATAATTATTTTTTATTAATTTAAAATTTGCATTTGTTAAACTTATTTTTGCCTAATTAAAAATGCCGAAAATGAGAAAAAAATGCCATTTATGGTCATTTCTTAGGTCAATTTTTGTACAAAAAATTATAATAATAAAAAAAAATCGGGTTAAATAACTTGGTGGCTAGATAGAAAAACTAGGTCGGCGACTGCATTTGTCAAGACCTGTTTATAACTGATGAAAATTTTATAGAATTCCGACAACTGGGGTTATTTTTTTTTTAAACTATGAAACGAGAGACCCTTACGAGGAAAAGAAACAAAAAAAACAACCAAACAAGAAGGTGTCTTTTAAAAATGCTTTTCTGTCTAATAATCAATATTTTTTAGTGAAAATTTCATTTAAAAATATAAAATTGATATAAGATATATAATCATACAAATTTGGTCAGCTAGTATAATTTTAATGACATGCAGATAGCATTCGTTAAAATGTAATAAGTGTAAATCAATGCATAACTAATATATTGCTGATCAATTTAAATTAATGCATGGTTAGCGTAAAATTGTGTGTAATTATAGATAGTATTTTCTAAAAAAAAATGCATTTAACGCCCTTTTTTTTTTTTTCAAAATCCATACTCACAGGCAGGGTTTAAATTCTAGGAAAAAAGAGTAAAGGAGCTCATACATATACGCTATAAGCAAGAACCCGAAGGCTCTCATCCTGTGAAGAAACATATCGGAGACTTGGGCTTCCATGAAAAAAAAATATATATTTTATTTGAAGAAAGATAATTGAAAAAATGATGCGGTCCCCCAGCACTCAGAACGTCTATATCTTCACATCATGAAAACTCAAAATCGAATGCCTTTTTTTGAGATGCCACAAATTTATCCGCGTCGACCCATAGGGTACAGAAGAAAATTCGTTAGGGAGAAACACATCCTATTTTTTTTCAACGCAAACCGCCAAACCAGATTATCATGTCAGCATCTTTATAACAACAGAAAACTAACTGTCCGAACTTAACATCTGCAGGAATTTTAGCATGCAGATGTATCGAGAAATAGACGTTGCATTTTATCTTTCTTTATTTATTCTGTGATCCAAAATGTATGCATTAGGATGGCACGCAGATGTCAAACTGAAAATGATTTCATTTCTCATATGAAAACCGCAAGCACATACGAAAGAAATAATTTAGACATGTACATTAATTGAAAAAGTATCACTTCAAGCTGCGATAAAAGAGTTTAAGAATTATTGAATTTTAAATAGAAAGGAAAGAGATTTTCTTTTCACAGAAGCGCGATAGAATTAAAAATAGCTAAAAGAGGAACCACAACTAATTTATAAAATTTAAACGATAAATATATGAATCTCCATCATAAGCAAGACGTCGTTGCTACATTACCAACAAATGAAATATAGTCTTTAAATTTGTGTACAGGCCCCCTATGAAATAAATGATTCGAAAGAAACACCGATTGCAAAAATCTGCTCATAATCGAAAAATAGCTTTTTATAACTAAGTACTTTTTTTAAATTCTTACTTTTGCAAAGATTTTTTTCCTGGGTACGCACATAGCTTGGTCTTAGATATAATTGAGAGCAAAAAAACGCAAAAAAAGCCGCTTGAAACTGTGAGAGACTTACAATGTGTATGTTTTTTTTTTCTCTGGAATACGATGATCTGTTATTGTTTCGAACGTGGAACAAAGACAGAAATGCAATTCAGAAACAGACCACTGTATACTATATAACTCAAAGCGTCTGTGTGAGAGTATATGACCTATCTTTTACTATAAGACGTCTCGACAAAGTGACGCAGTCCAAAAATCAAGTTTTGACTTAACCTATGCGTGTAATATGCGCTTTCACAGTTTTAAGTAGAATTTTCGCCGTTTAATTGAATCACATTGTTGAATAGAATTTGATTTAAGAAAGCGGTGGATTCTGCCAAGGCGGAAAGGCCAAAAAACTTAATTTTAACTTTAGTAGTTTTGATTCATATAAGCGGCAATTATAGTAATTCTTTTTGCTCTGGGGTGGGGGGTGGGGGGGGGGTTAGTGGCGGCGACATAAAATATAGCCTATATTGGAGCAGGGGTTGTCACCATCACTTTTGAAATCGGTTCAATAGTTCCAGAGATTCCACAGAAATTCTAATTTAAAATGTTTTTAGAACGCTTTTAGCTCATTTCACCCTTTAAAATTTTTTTATTTGTTCTTAGAGAGCATTTACATCTTATAAGTAGCAACAATGCCAAATTTCAAATTTCTAGCTCCTTCAGTATACAAAAAATCCTAATTTTAGAACGTTTTTTGCTCCTGCACCCCCCTGGGGTTAGTGGCACCGACATAAAATATAGCCTATGTTGGAGCAGGGGTTGTCACCATCACTTTTGAAATCGGTTCGGTAGTTCCAGAGATTACCCCCTACAAACAAACAAACAATCTTTACTCCTTTATAATATTAGTTTAGATAGATTTAATATCGACCATAACACAAACTTGGTTTTTCAATACTTTTGATACTAAAATACGAATCTAGAGCTAGACACTCAAATTAGCCCAGTTATAAATTTTTGCGAAGCTTATAATGATTAGTGCTCGATATATTCAATATTAAAAATTGGGTTAATTTTAGAGGTCGTCTATAAAGTTAAATCATTACAAAAAATTTTATACTTTTCAACGATAAATAACATTAGTATTAAAAAACGTTAAATAAATCAATTAAAAATTCCATCAAATATAAATAATTAACAGTGCTATTACATCGTTTAAGTTTTCTGAGATTAGTCACCTTATTTATAAATTATGGTCTCTCAAACTGTAGTTCAGCTGATTTTTTAAGCATAACTCAAAAATTATTTGCCAGAATGTGATGAAATTTTGTAAAGAAGTTTAGAAGTTTTTAGAACTTTTTCTAAAATGGGTTACAGTACAGTACAAATAGTTACAGTTTTTTCGAATATTAATTTCCTATTTCATATCATACAATTATAGAAATTAGATACAAGGGATTTTAAAACTTTCAGTCCAAGTTACTTGAAACTTGGTATATGGTCATAAATTTCAAAAGTACATTAAGAATATTTTAAACAAAAATAGAGTGTTGTCATTGAAAGTTGCCACTGACCCAACATTTCAAAAGAAAGTCCTGAATATTTTTTGAAATAAAAAGACAATATATTTGAATATCATGAGTGTATGTGTGTTTCTTTTTATACAAAAAAGAAAAAAAATTGATATCAGAGATATAATCCTAGACCACATTTCCATAATTGTATTAAAATAAGGATTAATTTTCTTTCACTTCGGTTTCGGGTATAAAGATTTTGGAGTTCAAGTCGTTTTCAAGTTGACGATTTTTTTTTTTTTTTTTTTTTTTTTTTTGACTGGTTTGGGTCGCGTTGTGGGTTGACTTTAAGCAGAATTTTCAATTTCAGATCGGGTACAGAACCCGACCCATGCAGAACTCTTAATTCCGTTCCCTCAATTTCGAGTGTAGGTTGATGAGTCTTTCGACAAAATCTAAAAGTAGCGAAGTAGCGACTACTTTTGAAAAGTAGTTTGTAGTCGCTACTTTTTAAAACAAGTAGTTGTAGTTAACTACATTTTTGATAAAGTAGTTGTAGTTCGCTACAATAAAAAAAGTAGTTTTTCCGACTCCTGATCTTGAGTCACAACAGCCGATCACCACCATTCCGTCAATGTTATGTCTGGAAAATTGTCTCAAAACACTAACCTTGATGTTATTTTCTGAAAGATTTGTTACTTTAATAAGAAAACAGAATACATAGTATACTCGATTTCTTAGTATTTGAATAAGAATACCTGCAAATTTAGTACATTTAATAATGAAAAAAAACTTAACAAATGTGTCAAGAAGTAGCGAATTCAGTTTTGAGAACAGTTTTAATAGAAGGGTTTGTATTTCGTCTAATAAAATAGTGGATTGCAAAAGTCACAGACGTTACACGAATCTGCGGAATGAAAAACCTTGTCGAGTGTTCGATTATTAGGAAAATATTTATTTATAAGATATGTAATATACTCGCGTATAAGTCAACCCCTACTTCAAGGAAAAAAAAAAAATCAAAAATCAAAAACTCGTGTATAAGACACTTTCCTCTTTATAAACGCTGTCAGAAACAAAATTTTATGCATTGATTTAAAAAACAAAAAACAAACAAACAAAAAAAAAACAATAATAGTCTTTTCAAAACTAATTGGCAACAAAATTATAAATGTACTCAAAACAATAAATTCAGTCACTATAAAAATGTAGTCACTGGAATCCTTCTAATTCTGATACCGTGTCAGACTCGTTAAACAGTTCAGCGAAGATTTTTACATCATCGACACATCCTCGTGTATATCCTCGCTTTCATCATTGTGCATTTTGTGTAAACCACTTTCATTGTCAGTTAAAAAGTAAGCACCGCTCTCATCAGTTAAGTTCATTGCTGATACATCCTTCTTTGAATGACTTAATGATGTATTCTGTTGCTATAACGGTCACGTGCATTTTTATATGATAGATCAATGAACGTAATATCCAGCTTCTTCAGATTTAAAAGCTTTGGTTTCAGATGACAAACTTGAGTTGATCGAGGACAAGTATTTTCGGACACTGCATTTCAACAGTTTGAAGAGACAGACATCTAAAGTCTGAAGCAAAAATATCTAATTCTCGGTGATTACAACAAGAGTTGGTTTATTTTGTTTTTTATGTTTCTTGTTACTTTATCCCACATAAAAGCTGAGTTTTTTTTCCAAACTTTCACCCTACCTTTTGTTCGAGATATTCTTTAACCAATGCTCAGCACAAGACTCGCTTATCCAAACTTTTTTTGTGAGCACGAACAATACTAAAATAATGTAATTCAGCACTATTTCGAAGACTGTGTCACCTAAAAATTGTTACCAAAGACAAAAATAATTTTCGGAAAAGACGAAAGTTTAAATACTTAGATCACGACATCGAACAATATACGATTAGGGTTGGCAAGTTTTTTACACGCGACGGTATTAACAAAGTTTTAACCATGGTTAAAACAGTCATGTCAAAAACCTTTATGTGAAATACCAAAAACCTAATTTTAATAAAATAATATCAAATGAGCTATTTAGCAGAGTTGGACGGACTTTAATCAATAAATTAATTCTACATAAAACTACTGGGTATAAACTGCACAAATACATTCTTGAAACATATTTATAGTGGGATATGGTAGGTAAACTGCAAATAGACTGCATCATGATAATTTTTTGAATAAAACTTGCCTAATTCATTTTTATGCTTTTTAATGATAAAAAAGTACAAATCCCCCTCCCCTCTGGGAACTCAATGATGTCCCCGCGGAACTTCGGAGCCCTCTCAGAAAAAAAATGTCTGAATTCAAACTGCTCAGTACTGTTTGGACGTGGATGATGGCCATTTCTAGCACTTTGTGCGATTTCATCACATTTTGAAAAAAGTAATGTGATACTCTTGAAAAGCAATGAGAAAGCTCTTGAAACTTTTTAAAAACAATATGAAAACTCATGAAACTTTTGAAAAGCAATGTGATGCTTTTGAAACTTTGAAATGTGAAAGCTTTTGTAACTTTTGAAAAGCAATGTGAAAGCTCTTGAAACTTTCGATGAAACATCTTCATTATTGTTAGAGTTTATATGAACGAAAGTCTGGGCTCGGCTTGGAGTGAGACACTTTGCATTTTGTCCTATGTGGATTTAGACTAGTTTCTTATGCATTTTTATTTATTTTTTTGTCTTGACATGTATTATCATCACCCCTTGCAGTTCTAAATATCAATTCAGATACACCTCCTTGTATATTGCTATTACTCGCACGATTTTTATCAGAGACGTATGTAGCGCAGTTTTCGTATCAGCAAAGATATCTGTGCATGTTTGCGAAAACAAACACACCATGTAATATCATCCACTTAATTTCAGTAAAAGCAAACATCTGATTGTGACTACCAAGTCAAATCCATCCTAATTCGCAATGTAGCTTCTGTTGCAATTTTGTCTTACAAAATCGTACGAATGTTTCGGGATTAAGTCAAGTCTAATCCGTTTATTTATTTTTTTGTCTGTTTCAAGAAATGACGTGCCTGCAGATATTTATTTAAGCAAAACACTGCTGACACATGAGTGTAAACGCTAAAAAATATATAGCTTATTTAACCTTTTCGGTAGAGTATAGAAAGCAAAATAATTAGCAAAAAAATTTTTTCATGCAAAAATTGACATTTTTAAATAAATTTTGAGGTTACCACTTTGTTTTTAATATATTGAAACATATTACATAAATAAACAGACAGAGTACAGTAATTTTATTTTCGTAAAGGTAGGATTTTCTTTATGCAAATATAACTACATTCAAATTGTTATGAAAATAAAAATCCAAAATGGACTCTAATTTCTAAGCAAATGTGGTACTAGGCTCCTTTGAGAGCAGAAAAAAAGTTGCTAGACAGAACAGGGATAAGTAGAGATGGGAATGCGGCTCGGGGAAAAATCGGAAATTTTTGGGGAAAAACAAGTTTTTTTCGTTTTCCGAAAAGGTTTATTCTCATTTGGAAAATTTGAAATTTCTTTTTTTAAATATATTTAAAATTTTATAACAGCTACATTTTGGTATTTTTTTCCTTCCCTTTTTTACATCTTCATGAACACTTTAACTTGGAAAATAAAATCTGTAAGATAATTAAACACTACTTCTCTCATTAGAAATGAAAATTCATATGCAAAATTTTATCAATACCAATTAGTGAAAATGGTAAGATTGATAACTCCGTATCATTTGAAAAATACATTCATTTTGCTGTTTTATATGCAAATTTTCATATCCCTTACAACCTCAGCCGCCACAATCATAATGGTCATCATCAATCATCCTATTTTATCGCTTAATACGTTTGAGATGTCTTAATACCCACCAGTAATGATTGTAACAGTGCCTTCTAGCTTCATAGTTTAAAAATTTTGCTGCCGAATTTCAAATCTGTACCTATTTCTAGGTTCTGAAAACTTTCATTTTTGGGTGCATAGTTATTGATTAATCGGAAACTTTCTGGGGTCTTAATCAGATAGTAATCACCAGAAATATTTAAAAAATATAATCCAGAATCCTTGGAAAAAATTAAATACTTTTAAAATGCAGCACGAATTACTTGCTCTTTTCGTCTGTTTTATACCTTTAGTATAGATAGATCCTTAGACGTATTGTTCTTAATATAAATGCATCTAAATAAACCAGTATCAAGAAGAGATTGCTTGGCAGCATTTATATACTAATTAAAAGAAAATACAGTAAAACCTCTTAATACAGGGTGGCTACAGATCAGGGGAAAACACAGTAATATATATATATATATATATATATATATATATATATATATATATATATATATATATATATATATATATCAGTATTTTTTTTAAAAAATAGAGAATTCGACTTATTTATCGCTCAAATAAACAATACAAATTTCTCCATAAGAAATATTCAGGAGTGTCCGTTATGGAGGTTTTACTGTAGTGTAGATGGAATGTACAATACAGTTAAATTTTCTCTTAAACTGCAGTGATAGCAGATGAAAGGTATGAGATTTTTCTGCCCTTTAAATTTTAAAATTAGTTTTAATCGTAATTTAAACTAGAAAATGTAATTAAAATTTAAACAATTGAATCATATAGGTGGGTGCCTCTGGTATGGCCATGCTAAAGTTTAAGAATTTTCCCTGCCGTCATTTTGATAAAATCAAAGCCGCTTTTATTTTTTTAACGTTCTAAAGTTAATAGACTTTCATAATATATATATATATATATATATATATATATATATATATATATATATATATTGCATTCTCCATGAAAATAGTTTTACTAGTCCAAAAAAAAACGGAATTCCAAAAGTCTACCACGGGGCCATATCAGGAACATGTGCACATGATATATGGCAACCATTGTTCCACTGTTTCACAAATCGTGATTTTCTACAATTTAAAAATGCTGTTCTGCTAAATTAAAGAATTTTGGTGTAAAATAAATAAACATGATATTTCATAATTCTGTTTGATATTCAAAAGTGGATTTGAAACAGGATTTTTCATCAAAAATGAAGTTGTTTACAAAATTGACATTAGAATTTGAGGTTTTATTTGAAAAAAAAAATGCGAGATCCTTTTAGAGTTTAAAAAATTTGTTAAAACAAATTACTTATCGCAATTGGAACAAATAAAAATGTCTGTTTGGAATAAAAATTCACTTGCATGGTGCACTTGATATGGTCACCTGGTTGTTCACATCAGAAGCAGATCAGCTTTGAATTTTCAAGCAGTCATTTGAATTTGAACAACTCTTAAAATGTACACCATCAATGACAGCACCAATTGATAAAGCATTAAAAACTGAACATAAGATGATGATATTCATAAAGAAATTCTTTTAAAAACGTGCATAAAAAAGGGAGACTTATTAGATAAAAACAAGAAGAAATCACACCAAAAACATCATAAGATAGGAAATTGGCGTTAAATTCAACAACCTTGCTAAATGGCAAGTGATCACATGATACACTAGGAGGCTCCCTCACGGTATGCGCATGTCATTTAGCGAATTTTTTGGTTAGCTAACGTATAATAGGTGGACGGCCATAACAGGGCACAAGAAGTGCTTTCATTTGTAAAAAATTGTTTTTTCCAAAATTTCAAATTTTTCCAGGGAGAAAAAAAAAAAAAAAACTATTTTTTTTTCACTACTTCAAAATTTCCGGAAATTTTACATCTCTACTATAAGAACACATGATTGAATGATGAAAGCATTTAATCAGACTAAATCACGACGCGAAGGAAAAACATTTCTCATGTCGTCTGGCGCATTTTGCAGCTTTTCATCCAAAATACAGTCAGAAAGTTATTACAAAGGTTGAATTGGTAGAAATTTGAAAGACGCTGGTTATTTAAAATGGAGTGTACAATAATTATTTTTTAATTTGTCTATTTTTTAGAGTTATTTAAAAAAAATTTTATATTCAAAATTTTATTACGTGAACAGAGATTTAATTCATATTTAGAAAGAGCCATTTTTTACCTACTGTTGCCAGATTTTAAACGCCCAAATAATAATATTTCCAAACACTTTTAAATTGAAAAATATATTTACAAGTGAATATTAAAAAAGAAAGAAAACTTTAAAATAATGAAATTATTAGCTGCAAATATTATGGTGAAAATTACGTCATATTTCAAACGATCTTCTTATAGCATCTAAAATAACTCTTTTCTTCTAGACGTTATAAAACTCCGGGAAGTACTGTCATTTTTACTTAACCATTTTATGCAAAGTGATTTCCAAATATGCAATTGATCTTATTTAATCAATTACGAAAACAGCCGTTAGCTGTCGCGAAAGCAGTGAATGCAGCCTTGATAACCGAAAAATCCCCAACGGAAAGGAGAATGAATGACAAATAAAAGATCGCCACTGGTCGTGATAATATCATTGAATCTCCCATAATCTAATATTTTTAAAACAGAGCAAATTAGCGTTTGTTTAGAGCTTGCGGGGTCTGGACGAGGGTTGATAAAAGTAGCTTGGAGGGGGCAGAGAGCCCTCTAGTATCGTAAAATAAAATTTTAAAAAATCCTCTTTTTTTTTCTTCCCCAAAATAGTTAAAAAACCCTCCCACGTTAATTGATGCAACAAAAAAAATATATACTCCTAAAAAGGTTAACCACATCTACAAAAACAGAAAAATCTATTCAAAGAGTGAGCATAAAATTCTGGAGTTAAAACAAATAAAATAGTTAAGGCTCCTTACCAATCAAGTCTAATTTCCCTTTCCAATGTTTCTAATTCTTTATCAGAAAATTAGAATTTTAAACTTCTTTTTTTCTGTATACTCTTCTGAAAGAAAGTTTCTTTGCTTGCGCATGTTTGACAAAATATTTTAAAAATATACGTATATACTTAATTTTATTTTAAATGTTAAAATCACATTCACATCTCGTCAGATCGAACCTTAAGAGAAGCAGATCCCAACGTGTGAACATACAGTTGGAAAATAAAAACAACATCCCAGGATAATAAAGATAAATTGAATGGGATTAAAGATTAAGAAACCGCGTAAATGCAGAATCAGACAGTCGTCTGTAATTATCTCTCACTTATCAAAGTATTTGGCTGTAAAGACTGCGGATTAAAAAACTGAACTAGGAAAATTAGACGACAAAGCGATAGAAGGGATCTTCGTAGGGTAAAATAACAGTTCAAAGGGATATATATACAAGGGAAGATCCTCAGCCTAGCCCGCACCGTGGAATTTATTGAAAAAACAAATTCAAATAAAGAAAGTTAAATATTGATCTAGACTAGACGAAATAAATAAATAAATATTTTGTTCCTTTTCAAAAGAAAGCCTAAACCCTTTCATTTCCTGTAAAATTTACATATATACGCAGTCTCACTCCAACAAGATGACTGACATTTTTTAGAAAAGCATTTATTAATAAAAAAGTGTGAAGCAAATCATCATATACATTATTTCTGTTGTCGACATCTCTTTTTCTATGAATTTACGAAACGAACAAAAACGAATGAGGTATCATTGGAAAGGTTTTTGAAGCGGCTTCTGACATAGTACACTCACATTTCATTAAAACATGCTTTTTGATTAAAAATTGCTGTTAATTAAAAATTAAATAGACATTGTTTTCATAAATAAAATGAAAGGTTTTCTACCATTTAGTGTTGCCACAAAAAATAAAATACCGCATTATAGGATGCTCAACAATGATTATAAAAAAAATAGCACAAAAAAAGATAAAGTATGATTTCTCCACGCGGATTTATTTTATATCTAAGGTTAAAAAGAAAAATTGAAATGTTTAGAAGAAGAAAAAGACATCATCGATCGATCCAGTGTGATATTTCACGTGTAGAATAAAAGGTATGCTTTGTTATATTAGATTAAATTGTATTTTAAATGCATTCAATTTATTTTTCTTTGTTTCGTGTTTTTCAAGAAGCGGATGACGTCATCTTCTAAAGCAGTTAAAATACGAGTGTTAACTTTTTTCTCGCGCGTGCCTTTTGCTATCTTCATTCAGTTTTTACCAAAGCCCTTATTTAAGGGCTTCGGTTTTTACTGTAACTTTGATGGAACAAATGGATATTCTGGCTTGACTAATGTTGTTTGCAGATATTTTTATCCTTAATTTTTCTTTAGAAGTTTAAACTTTTATCTAAAAAATATAACGTAATGTTACAATTATTAATCTGCAGGCGAAATCCTCGCACAGGCCCAATAGTATATTCATAAGGGTTGCCCAAATGAAAATTGGACAGTTTGAATTAAAAGAAATAAAGAATAACTTTATTGGAAATCAAAAGAAATCGCCATGGGCGTTGTAACACAGGTCTCACGATTTCGGCAGCAGCCTTTGCTGTAGAAAGATCGCGGTTGATTCTTGGAGAAGTCCTGAACAGCTTCCTTCACCCCATCGTCCGGATGGAAACGTTTTCCCTGTAATGCTCTCGTAAGTGTCCCAAAGATGTGGAAGTAACATGGTGACAAATCTGAACTGTACGCCGGGTGTTCCAACACTTCCCAACGGAATTTGTTTAAGGTCGTCTGAGTTTCACGTGAAGAGACGTGAGAGACGTGTGAGACGTGTCCCACACGTGAGAGACGTGTAGGCGGGAATTGTCATGGAGAAGGTTCACTTGTTGTGTGAGAAAGCCTGGTCGTTTGCTTTCCGGAGTTTCGTCAGAGTATTGAAGTATTGTGTTGAATTGATAGTGCTCCCTTGGGGCAGGAAATAAATCAACTACCGCGCGTTGTTCCGATCTGGACGCATCCATGTATGTCACTGTTGAAAACGCATGCGGTGCATACCTCCTACAGCCCTTTAATATCCCTGTTCGCTGGCACTGCTATAGTTGCAGTCATTCTGACACAATTGCACGTATCACTTTTCATTTGGGCAACCGTTATATAATGATATTATTGTAGACGGATAAGTGCAGAGTGTTTGTGCAAAGTTTCTATATATTCTGTTTGAAATTCTTGGCTTCAAGAAACAACTATTAATAAGACATACGATTTTACCCTTCTTTTCCTTTATCTCAATGTCTCCATTATAATATATGCGGTTTCTAACATTAATTTGATTAAGAAAACTGTAAAGTGCGCATAAATTAACGTTTTTGAGATAAAAATATATGCTTGTAAATTATCGTATTTCTAACATTTTCAATGTCCTTGGTTATGCGCTTTCGGATAGATCACACTTTTTTCCTGTCTCCCAACAGAAGCGAATAACGAGGGGTTACTGTATTAAAGAAGCAAACAATTATATATATATATATATATATATATATATATATAGCACATTATGTATTAAATGTATTCGGCAGACCCAGAATTCCGCACCATAATTAAACTAGGAATAAATAACAAACATAAAAAATAAACATATATAATCTGAACAAGAAAAAACCAAAACAACCAAAATATCTACATATATATATATATATATGTAGATAGGTGATACGTAAAAAGTTAATTTACTGAATTAATTGAACAACTGGACTTCAAAATAACAAAAACAAGAACTTTAATGCCATTCTAGGAAACCAATTCCACAACGCTTCGTTGGTTATTTCTTCAAAATATCTTACACTTCTCACATAAAACATACAATATTCTTATTGCCACATAGTCCAATTAGGCCTAGCAGTTCCCTAATTGACTCTTTCACACTTCAACGCTTCTTCGATGATAAAAACTATAAGACTGGCTCTTTGCCAAATCTCGCGATCCAAAATATTTATACCTCGTGCATTTGAATCATGGATGATAGTAATAGTACTAAAGTGTCAGTTAATATGACGATCATGACGTCATAAAGAAATTGAAGTATTAACACTGAAATCCTACATATATATATATATATATATATATATTCGAACAATAAAATGACCGAAACTCCAATTTAGAGACGGCATATACTAATATTTCACACATTTGTCAAGGGAAAATTAATTACTAAACATCATAATGAATAAAACCCACTATGAAATTTCAATATATAAGAAACAAATACATATTTTAAAAATCACATGAAACTAGATAAAATTGAAATGAATATAATCTAAGTATAATCCTGAACAACAAATGCAATATAAATATCAAACAACGATAGAAATTTAAAATATCAAAGCGACACGTGGATGTCTTGAAAGAATATTACAAAAGAAAACCAGAAGAAAATCGAAAATTCATTCAATAAGACCATTTGGAAACAAACTTAAGATGCGATTTTACGCTTCTTCATTCAAATGAAGTGTGAAGTGTTATACAAACGAACTTACTTTAATGTCCAACTTAGTCTGAACAAGTCATAAATTTCGAAAATGAAGTCCATCAAATAATAATACAATTTATCAGAATGTAATTAAGTTATACAGTGGACGCTCGTTAATTCGAACTCAAAGGTTCTCAGAAATAAGTTCGAATTATCCGAAGTTCGAATTATCCGATGTTAAGATAAAATATAACTTAAAAAGTTTATCACTGAAAAAGAAAAATCTCCTAGTATGCATAACCCCAGAAAATATATTATACTATGATATTTAAAATTAGACACATTAAAAAGCAATAAAGACTTACCTTAATCATAAAATGAAGCAGTAGGTACGTAGTAAAAAGAAAACTTTAATTAAAAATATGAATTACACTTTTGGGAAAAACTGTAAAATGGATGTTTGGTTTTGTTTATTATGCCTACAATTTTCAGCCAGCTTCTCGATTTGAAGCAAACATTTCAATTCATTTTCAGAGTAAGGTTCCATCTAAATAAATGCTTTCAGAGTTTTTATAGACTCCATTATGGCTTGGTCATTAGGTCGGTTAACAGTCTCTGCATTCTCTTCTGAATCCGATAAGGTCTCTGCTTTTTCATCTTCTCTGATAGTTTTTATTATGTCATCGTCGCTCAGTTTTCCACAGACTTCTACGTCTTCATCTACCCTTACATAATCAAAAAAATTAACGTCATCACATTTAAATTTTTTGAATTCAGGAAAATCGGTATCAATATCGTCACAATCTTCGATATGATTGTTCTTTTCAGCGTGTATGAATTTAGCATGACGAAAGCAATTACTAATTGTGCTTTCTTTAACAGCGTCCCATGCAGCGTATAGATCATTTATAGCTGTCAGCAGAGTAATGTTGTAATTTTCACCACAATCTAAAGAAAAAATTATTTGTTTTTAAGAGTCTTTTAAGATAATTTGTTTTAAGATTCTGGATGATTCCTTGATCCATTGGTTGTAGCTTCGCAGTTGTGTTTGGCGGCAGATATTCAACTTGTATGGAACTCAGTTCTGGAAGGTTATTGTGGCAGCTTGCGTTATCCACAAATAAAAGAAGTTTACGATTTTGTCTCGAAAACTGCTTATCTATTCCTTTTAACCAGCTACTGAAGATGTCTAATGTCATCCATGCTTTTGCATTGATACATAATCAACTGGCAGTGTTTTAATTCCTTTAAAACACCGTGGATTCTTGGACTTTCCAATCACTAATAATTTAAACTTTTCGCTCCCATCCATAGTAGCACAAACTAAAGTTGTAATCCTCTCTTTACTGCTTTTACCTCCTACGCAAGTTTCCCCTTTAAAATGTAATGTCTTGTTTGGCAAGAGTTTATAAAAAAAGTGCAGATTCGCCCGCATTAAAAATATCTTTCGGCAGATAAGTAGATAAAAGCCCTCCCAGTTTCCTACCGAAATTAGTGCACACGTCTTCGTTTACATCACAGCTTTGGCCACATACAGTTTGATAAGAAATATTGTGCCTTGACTTAAATCGAGAAAGCCTGCCATCACTGCTTGACTTAATCACTGCATTTAAAATCTTCAGTACCCATTCGACTTGCCAATTCATCCGCCTTCGTCTGCAGTAGGGATCCATTTATCGGAAAGTTTCGAGCTCTAGCATCCTGCAACCATAGCAGTAGAGCTTTTTCTAGATTTTCTTGGGACGCATTTCTCATGCGTTTCCTTCCTCTAGCAAATTTAGATTTTCCCATGAATATAAAATTGATTCCTTGTTTTTCAAATAAGTTGACAAGGTATTTTTTTAATTCCATAGTCAGCTGCTAACTTTGTTTTACATTCGCCATTCTCTACTTTCTTTAAAATTTCTACCTTTGTCTCCAAAGTTAGGGTTTTGTACTTTCCACGTGTAGCCATCCTAAATTTTTACACGGTCACACCACACACTGGGGAAGAAAAACTAGAGCACATTAACTTGTCTGCACTGTAATCATAACTGATGCAGCCCCCTAGAATCTGTAATAAAAAAATTGTTCTTTTTTTTTCTGAAATTCTAAACAAATCGATAACATATAAAAGAAAACTGCCCAGTTAAACTGACGGCATTGAGCTCACAGGCTATTCACACTAACTGTAAATTATATTCTTATTTCAAAGAATTTGAAATAAGCCCTCGAAAAATGAAGAAATCGACAATATATTAAGAGGGGGGAACCATCCCCCGTTTCTCCTTCTTATAATTAACCAATGAACCCATAAAACTAATCAGAGAAGCGCCTTACCACAATGAACCTATATACAAAATTTGAAAAAATCGGATAATTCTGCATGAAAAATCCATTTATCTAAATTAAAGGGGGGGTTAGCCCCCCGTCCCCCCTCCTTTATACTTAACCAAAGAACCCCCAAAACTAATCAGAGAAGCGCCTTATAACAATGAACATATATATAAAATTTGAAGAAAATCGGATAATTCTGCTTAAAAAACCCATTTATCTATATCAAGGGGGGTTAGTCCCCCCCGTTCCCCCCTTTATACTTTACCAGTGAACCCCCAAAACTAATAAGGGAAGTGCCTTACTACAATGAGCCTATATACAAAATTTGAAGAAAATCGGATAACTCTGTATGAAAAAAATCATTTATCTAAAATAAGGGGGGAGGATTAACCCCCCCGTTACCCCCTTTATACTTAACCTATGAACCCCCAAAACTAATCAGGAAAGAACCTTATCACAATGAACCTATATACAAAATTTGAAGAAAATCGGATAACTCTTTATGAAAAAAATAATTTATCTAAAATAAGGGGGGAGGATTAACCCCCCCCCCGTTACCCCCTTTATACTTAACCTATGAACCCCCAAAACTAATCAGGAAAGAACCTTATCACAATGAACCTATATACAAAATTTGAAGAAAATTGGATAATTCTGCATGAAAAAAACATTTATCCAAATTAAGGGGGGTTAGCCCCCCGTTCCCCCCCCCTTTATAGTTAACCAATCAATCCCCAAAACTAATCAGGGAAGCGCCTTATCACAAGGAACCTATAAACAAAAGTGGAAGAAAATCGGATAACTCTGCATGAAAAATTCATTTATCTAAATTAAGGGGGAGGATTCCCCCCGTTAGCCCCTTTATACTTAACCTATGAACCCCCAAAACTAATCAGGAAAGAACCTTATCACAATGAACCTATATACAAAATTTGAAGAAAATTGGACAATTCTGCATGAAAAAACCATTTATCTTAATTAAGGGGGGTTAGCCCCCCCGTTCCCCCCTTTATAGTTAAACAATCAATCCCCAAAACTAATCAGGGAAGCGCCTTATCACAGTGAACCTATAAACAAAATTGGAAGCAAAACGGTTATTTCTGTCAAGAGTTATCGCGTTACGTACGTACATACGTACATACGTACATACATACATACATACATACATACATACATACATAAAGAACGGGCGGGCACATAAGCTCTCAGGCTTTGATAGCCTGTGAGCTAATAAAAAATGATATCGCTTCCCCCCCCTCCTGATTCTTCTTCCCAACCGCTCTGTTTCTACTCACGCGGGGGGGGAAGGAAAAGTACTTTGGAGTGTTTTTAGTTTAAGTTTCTAACTACCGCGGATGGCGCGCTTGGAAAAGAAATACAGATGATTTTGACACACACAATAATAAATACAGCATGCTTTTTTCTTCGTTAAACGAGAAAAAGAAATTTTTTTTGTCAAATTTTTAGTTCGAATTAACCGAAGTGATAAAAATTAGTTCGAATTAATGAGATATTTGTAACATTAATTCCAATACAAGTTTTTTGGAGCTTTTGGATTAGTTCGAATTAACGAGCGTCCACTGTACTATATATATTTGCTTCTTGTCATTTTTTCACCGTATGCATTTTGGATTTTTTTCTTCATATAACTTCATATTTTCTATTTATTTCATTTTGAGAATCTCACATTTATATAAAAGTACTTATTATAAAAGTATTATTTATAAAAAGTACAATATTTCAATGTTTTAATATTTTGAGTGAATAATCTTTCAGTGGCCCATTTTGTTACTTACAATTCAAACCATCAATTAACTTTTATTATTCAACATAAATTTTCCAAGTTTTTTTTTTTTTTTTTCCATCATAGCTTTTTGTAAACTAGGTTGTCATGGTGCCAGAAATATTCCAAAAATACAATTCTATTCCCCTTACAAAATCCAGATCAGATCTCAGTAACATTTATAATCATATATCTTGAAAAATAATAGAATTCTCCCATTTCAATAGTAAATAGTTACTATATATTAATTTTAACAACAATAAAATCTACTCAATAAACATCATAAAAACTACATCAAAATTAATTTTCTGAGACATTTTGTTATGTAAATAAAAATTTTGATGTTGTTGTTATTCTTATTCTTATTGTTGATGATACAATTATTATTATTATCATTGTTACTATGATAAAAAGGTTATTCTAAGGTAATCGTTGCAATATATTAAATTTAAATTTAGCAAAAATAATAAATAAAATTTAATAGATTTTTATGTATTTTATTGAACAGATGTTCTGGTTAGAGCTTAATTTGGATTCACCAATTTTTATAATTCTTAAAATTCAGTAAGAAAAGTTTGAATTTAGTTATGTTTCTGTCAGAAAATTACAAAATAAAGTATAATAAATATTTCTTAAACTAAAATTTAAACTTGATTAACGATGCAATTTTCTCAATTCTCTAATTAATAGTTTATTATAGTTTTAATTTAATCATTTGGTACATATTTACAAAGTAAATAACTCCTTAAAATTTCATGAGCAACAATCACAAATCAAACTAAAGTAAAAACAATAGATTAAATTCTAATTCTTTAAATATATTTTATTACAATAGTTTTCAACTTTATCAGGTATGTTTTTTGTGCGTAACAGAGATATTACTTATTTTTGAAAGTTTTATATTTTAAAACTTTAATTTAAATTATCTTATAATTATGTCACAACTTTTATTTTCAACATTTTGGGTATATTTTAGCCGGATCAACTAAAATATTTACTTGTTTTTGGGAGTTTTTGAGGTTAATTAGACACCTTATGCAGGCATAAGATGTGTATTTTGATTTTAAGAAGTTTCAAATTGATATTGAAAAATAAAATTAAATGTGTTTAGTTCTATATCAAAATAAACTATATTTAATTTATTTACTTTTCTTAAACAAATTGTTTTCAAAATTTAATATGTTATTTTTATTTCAATAGTTAATCAAATAGTAAAAGTTTATAAATATTTCTGTCTATATAATAAAAGTGCAAAGCATTTTACTGTCATCAACAATTCCGGGATGGCCGCTTCACTTTTTCATATGCCAGGCGTTTGTACTTTTTTGTACCATTGTTGAGTTCATTGCGATTGTTAATTTTGTATTGTTGCACCTTACAGACAAATATTATTACATCATCATTATAAACAATGTTAACATTTTTGAAGATTTTCTAAACACAAAAGATTCATTCATCGTGAACGTTTAAAATATTAAACCATGGAGGTAATCGGTCACGATGTAGTAAAGGCAGGTCCGCTAGCGGGCGTCAACCAGCTAGTAATTATATAAACATATAAATAATTGGATAATGATGATGTGATTCTACAGTGATTGTTGTGTTGTAACAATAGAAATTAAGTGTTTAAACAAATTACCTTTGTACTCCATTTCTCAGTTAAAATTGACATCTTTTTATTGTTATTTATTTTCTTTATTTATTCTAAGTTTGCCAAACACATGTAGAAAGAAAATAATTATTCTACATTTATGATATGGAAACTTATAACTTAACAACTTAACTGTATAATTTTGTAAAACAGTATCAGAGAGAATATATATATATACAATATATGTTACGGTCAATATGATAAATCAGGTAATTATTAATAAAACCCGGTTATAATTAATAATTACCGGATTTATCATAATGACCGTAACATCTATATTATGAAAGTTCAATTGTTCAATATGCCATATGGTTTTTTAAATATTTTTGATTATCATATACCAGTTTAATATTGAATGCGAAAGTCAGATTATCAGGAAAGCACCGAAGCCTTAGAGGGAGTGAAATAACCTTCAAACTATCCACCATTTATGCAAGAGTCACGCAGTATTTACATAACAAAACTAATGAAAAATAAAAAAGCAGATGGTTTACTCATACGCTAAAATAAATCACGCTGTCGAAACCCGATTCGCTTTTTCGTTTGGGAAATACGGATTATTTCCGCAAACCGGAAAAGTGAGGGAAAGATGTAGAGATGCAGAGACGATTAAAAACCTGACCAGGATTTTAACAGTCAATTATTCGAAGCCATCAACAAGATACCCGCAAATCCAGAGGACCACGTAATTTTAACATGAAACAGTATCGATCCATACGCCCACAGAGCGAAAAGATTTACAGAAGAGGGGTTATTTTGTTTGAATCTGATATAAAACTGCGCGTTATTAGTATAATTGACTCAGGAGTTTAAGAATAGAAGGGGCTCAAGCCCTTCCCTTCACATTCAAATTAGCTGTCCTCAAAACTTTTGTTTTCTATCTTTAAAGTTTAAAAAATTATCTAAAAAACTGTGTATACAAAACGGCGTTATAAATGTTGATTATATTTCTAACTGTGAACCTGCAAATTACGGCCTCTGCAAGTCGCATTTTTTACTTTGAACTCATTTTATTTAATATTTGAAACTCTCAACCTGCAGTTTCATTTCTTTCATATTAGTATTACTAGTGGATTCAATAGATTTAACTATTGCACTGCAAAATAATAAAATAAAATAAAATAAAATAAGATGTTTATATTACGGCATAATACTGGCAGCTAGAATGTCAGTATTATACCGTAAAATCAACATTTTTTTTTTCAGTTAAAGAATTATAACGCGAAAGGTGATTACACTCCAAAACTGTTTATTTACTGTGAAAACTTATTATTTCAGGAGAGCCCCCCCCCCCCCCCCCACACACACACGCACAGACTCCCTCGTTGTGCCATTAACTTGACAAATTTTAACTTGCTAGAATTCAGTATCTTAAATCTTCTATCGAAAATAATTAAAATATTCATTTTATGATAATGGCATTAATCATAAGTTTGAACGATTAATTCTTCTTATAAATATTTTATTAATTATTGATCCTAATTTATTTAAAAATGGCTTCTTGAGCCCTTCCCATATATTTTTTTAATCGCTACGACACTGATCGCAATTGGAAAAGGGAGAGATAAAGATGCGGAGATGCGGAGACTGTTAAAAACTTGACCAGAGTTTTAACAGTCAATTATTCCCAGACGTCAACATGATAGCCAGCTAATTCAGATGACTACGAAATTTTAACACGAAACGGTTTATCGACCAGTCTTTGAATGTGCCTATACAGCGAAAAAGGTTTACAGAAGAGGGGTTATTTCGTCTGATATAGAGTTGTGCATTACTTATTATAATAGAGGCAGCTTAGCAGGACATTCATTCTATATCTGCAAAAAATTGCTTCAAAAAATTTAATTTGATCTGTAGAGTTCGTAAATATCATGATATTTTCGAAAATATCAAAAATACCCGATATTTTTTATATAATCAACTTACTGCTGATTATAAATGTTTTCAGACCTAATATAAATGAGAAAAATGAAAAATATATTGCACTTAGCATGTAAACTTAATAAAATTCGAAATGTCTGTTTTATTTTTGTTTGTTTTTTCACTTACGTAACGAAATTGAAGATCAACTTATTGAAAACAGACACAATTAGCTTTTTACACAAACTATAGGATTTAATATCATGTTTCAAGAAAATTTTGTTTTATACAACAACATTTTAAATACAAAATAATTTGTTTTTATTGAAATATTTAAACATAAATGTAAGCTTGTCTGCTTTTTCCTTCCCTAATCAGTTGCGCAGTTTAACCCTTCTTTGCATGAGTTTTTCTTTTACAATTATGTTTTTTTATACATATACTAGCTAATCCGCCCGGCGTTGCCCGAGCCCGAAATATTAATAATCTGTTCTATACGAATATGACTGAAATCTGTAAGGCTATCGAAATCAAGTCGAATGAGGTAAACCCCCTCGTAATCGGGCTCATAAAACCCAAGATCGGAAAACACATCATGGCGGTCGAAAGTGCAGCTAAAATATTTAAGGCTATAGAGAATGTGCATGTTTGTCAACAAACTGGTTCCTCACTAGACCACGCCTCTTCGGTAGGCAAAACATTTCCCGCTCAATGCCCATTTCCTACGGTTTCCTATGAAAAAGCGAAATTTTTGCATTCAATTATGGATCATATTTATTCAAAAACAAATTTTCTTTTATCAGATTATGCACAGAACTTAGATTCTGTTGCTAATCAAGATTATTTAACAAAGCTTAGATTTGTCAAACCGAATAATAGTGTTATTATTTTAGATGATCCGTATATTATTGTGGATGCAGATTGGAAAGCAGATATAGCTTTTTGGCCATCGGTTGCTTCATCAGATATTGAAACTTATTACTTACCCATCATACGTAGTATAGGGTAAGTCTTGTAATCGTTTTGAAAATCGAAAATTTTTTTTTGACGCATTTACACGTTTCAGACATTGGACATTCCGAAAAACATATTTTTAGAAAAAAAAATTTGCCGTCCGTCTGTGTGTCTGGCTGTAAACGCTCTATCTCCCGAAAAAATTGAGATAGAGACTTGCAATTTGGTACGTACTTAGTATGTAATAATGGGAAGAAGCCTATTTCATTTCAATAACCTCGATTAACCGGAACTATTTTTTTCGGACTCTCGAAATATTCGTTCTGATAAAAGGTATATAAAAAATTTCGAAATTGTTTATTTTAAGAAATGAATATAAAAGACAATAAAAAAACATAAATTTTGCATAAAGCATGAAGTCGATCGGATAATGAGTTGCCGAGATATTTGGAATCCTATTTTCCACACTCTTCGATTTTTCATGACCCTGTATTTCATCCAAATTTCACTTCAAAGATATATTTTAGTTGGAAATTTGACGCTTAATCAGATGCAACAAACCACTAGTTAATAGGATTATTATTTTTGGAGTTATAAGGATGTTTCTTTCAAGCAATTCAGTAATCGAGCCTTTAAAGTTTGTGACGTCATCGAGCCACGATTTTATTTGAATTGCAATGCACTTTATAAGTAGTTTACACATTTTTATTTTAATATTTTACATTATGCATATCCATGATGGGTAAGTATTACGGTGGCCCCCAACGACTATTACTTACCCATCATACGTAGTATAGGGTAAGTCTTGTAATCGTTTTGAAAATCGAAATTTTTTTTTTGACGGATTTACACGTTTCAGACATTGGAGATTCCGAAAAACATATTTTTAGAAAAAAAATTTTGCCGTCCGTCTGTGTGTCTGTGTCTGTGTGTGTGTCTGTGTGTCTGTAAACGCTCTATCTCCCGAAAAAATTGAGATAGAGACTTGCAATTTGGTATGTACTTAGTATGTAATAATGGGAAGAAGCCTATTTCATTTCAATAACCTCGATTAACCGGAACTATTTTTTTCGGACTCTCGAAATATTCGTTCTGATGAAAGGTATGTAAAAATTTCCGAAATTGTTTATTTTAAGAAATAAATATAAAAGACAATAAAAAAACATAATTTTTTCATAAAATATGAAGTCGATCGGATAATTAGTTGTCGAGATATTTGGAATCCTATTTTCCACACTCTTCGATTTTTCATGACCCTGTATTTCATCCAAATTTCACTTCAAAGATATATTTTAATTGGAAATTTGACGCTTAATCAGATGCAACAAACCACTAGTTAATAGGATTATTATTTTTGGAGTTATAAGGATGTTTCTTTCAAGCAATTCAGTAATCGAGCCTTTAAAGTTTGTGACGTCATCGAGCCACGATTTTATTTGAATTGCAATGCACTTTATAAGTAGTTTACACATTTTTATTTTAATATTTTACATTATGCATATCCATGATGGGTAAGTATTACGGTGGCCCCCAACGACTAGTTTTAAAGTTTCCAGGGAAGAAGTCAAGAGCTCAAGAAGCATTTCAACTTATAAAAGAAAGATTTTTTTTTTTTTTTTTTTTTTTTTTAATTATGTTGGAAAGTTAATGGTTTTATTTTTATTTACTTTTTTTCTACTTGTAGTTCAAGTTGTTCTTGTTCGCATGGTAACTTTTTATTGCTTGAGCTAATCGGAAAATGTTTACAAATTTCGTTATATTCAGATTAAATGATCGATTAAAATGATACCTATGGGTGTTCTCAAATCAAAACTGCTTATTTTCTGAAAGACTTTTATATAATTTTAACATGTTGAATTATGACAAGGAAATCTATGAAACTGAAGCATAAGTTTTGTCAGAATTCGGTTTTATTAAGCTGAAATACTTTTTATACTAAATAAACACTCCTTAAGTTTAAAAAAAATATTTTTACTATTCTAATAATATGTATAAAAACAGGACAAAACAAAAAATCGACTTATATGAAACATTTAATGAAGTACTAAGGGCGATATTTTTTTTAAAAACATTTTACTCTTTTTTTTTTTGGTGGGGGGGGGGGGGGGCATTTTGTGAAAAATAAAATTTATTTTTCTGAAATTTGTTATATTTTTGTGAAAAATACATTTTGTAACAAAAGATGAAATCCAGTTACTCAAAATCGAACCAAACATTTATTAATAACTAGCTGATCAGCGCCCGTGCTAATAATAATAATAATAATAATAATAAAACCCTCAAGTTTTCGAGATCGAGTTGAATGAACCAAACTCTGTTGAAATCGAGCCCTTAGAACCCAATAAAAGAATGAGTCCCCAGGCGGTGGAATATCCCCCCCCCCCCTGTAAATTTAACGAATTTCCTTTAACATTAACGCGATATTTAATTTACGGATGAACTCTTTCTAAACATAACCTCTTATCTTTAACAGTAACGCGATTTCTAATTTACGGCTGTAAACGTAAGTTGATGCCGAAAAAAAAGATTAATATTAAAAAAAATCCTTAGCAGCTTGGCCTACAGGCACAGGTAAATTTCGAAGACGCAAACCGTGGGCCGCCTATCTATTGGGAATGCAGAAGAAATGACCTTTTTGCCATGATGCGGCAGTTGGTACCGCTCACTTCGAAATCTACCTGTGTCTGTAGGCGGAGAACGCAAATAATTTTTCTTTCCGTAAGGGTTGGTTAAAAAAAAAACTTGTCATTATAAAAGTTGTAGATAATATTTAGAGGATTTGTAATAAATTAGCGGATTTGATATCTTGTGAATTGACAAAGTTATGAATTTTTTTCTTCTTAAACTCCTATTCTCTCCCCCCCCCCCCCCCTACCACCACTTGAGGCCATTTTTAATGATATAAAAAATCTGTCATATATAAATTTTCGGCCCTTTTCCTAGAAGTAATATTAACTTTAAACGGATTCGATACGTATCATAATTAAGAAGTTATGGGTAACGTAAGGGGTCCAGGGGCCTGGATCTTGTCCGAGAAATTTTTCGGTCTTTCATGTAGTAGCTGGAAATCCTAAGAAGTTATTAGAAAAAAAAGCTAGCGAATTGGACGATTTTTAAGGGAGTATAGTAGGGGCACAAAAGGGGCCGCTGATAGTTTTGAGCAGGGCCCTAAGATGAACGGTCCTACCTGGAATGAAGAAATGGGGAAATAACTAAATGGAGAAAACGCCCCGCAAAACGAAGATCGGATCAAAAGGGAACAAGGTATTAACAATTTAGGGAACAATAACTTTGAGGGGCCCGGAACTTCTCTAATTTTTTGTTGTTGTTGTTGTTGTTGTTGTTCATGTAGTAGCTGGAAGTTCTAAGTTGTTAGAAAAAAAAAAAGCTAGTGAATCAGACGATTTTTAGGGGAACTATAGTAGGGGGCCCAAAAGGGGGCCAGCTGATAGTTTTGAGCTGGGCCCTAAGATGAACGTTCCTAACTGGAATGGGAGAAAGAAATGGGGGAAAAGTTAAATAGAGAAAAGGCCCCAAAAACGAAAATCGGATTATAAGGGGACGAGGTATTAACAATTTAGGGAACAAAAACTTCAAGGGGCCCAGGGGGCCCGTATCTTCACCGATTTTTTTTTTTTTTTTTTTTTTTTTTTTTGTCGTCGTTCATGTAGTAGCTAGAAGTTCTAAGTTAGAAAAAAGAAGTTAGTGAATCGGACGATTTTTAGGGGAACTATAGTAGGGGGCCCAAAAAGGGGCCAGCCGATAGTTTTGAGCAGGGCCTAAGATGAAGGGTCCTAGTTAGAAAGTAGCAATGGGGAATAATTAAATGGAGAAAAGGCCCCAAAAACTAAGAAAATCGGATTAAAAGCGGGCAAGTTATTCACAGTTTAGGAAACAAAAACTTCAACGGGCCCCGTACCAGGCCCTAGGGGGCCAGGGTCATAACTAGATCGTAGAAATGGGGGTGAAAGCTAAACGGAAAAAAGGCCCCTAAAACGATGAAGATCGGATAAAAATAGGACAAATTATTAACAATTTAGGGCAAAAATCTTAAAGGGGCCCCAGGAGGCCAGGGTCTCAAAAAATTAAAAATCCGAGCCTCAGGTGCATCAGGACGTACCTTGGGCTATCCGCTGCAATTAAGAAAGGCAAAATTATATGAATAATTAATTAAAAAATATGAATAATAAGCACATAACACAGCTAACTATACAGTAGGCATGCGTATGTTTTGCCTACCGCTCATTTTTTACGGCTTCGTGACGTCACATGCACATTCTCCTGGAAGCAATTGATATCAAGTCGAATGAGCCTAACCCCGTCGTAATCGGGTTCATAGAACCAGATATATTCCTATAGTTCCACTTTCCACCGCCAGGGGGCGCTCTCTGTTCTGGAAGAGGCCTTTTCAGAACACTTGACCCAACCAAATTTCCTAGTAGAATTGAAATTTAACTACGGGTAAACATTGCCAAAATAGCGGAAATCGCGAAAGTGGGTTACGTAATCGATCGGTTTCTAAAGGGTTAATGTAGATGTTTTTTAAAACCCAACCGTGCATTTTGAAGAAAATGAACGTGTCTATGATCTGGAGTCTACTGTTTGTCCGTACTTGCATTTCCCTAGTCGATGCCGATTTTTAAATCTGGACCAAAAAAAAGGAAATTCGCGTGAGTGAGTTTTGGAAAGGATTTTTTTTCGGAGGGTTAAAATTAAATTTTTTCAAAACGGATACCAGATTTTAAAAAACAAAGGGATATAGATTAGGCACGGTATTTTTAGTTTTTCGTATCTTGTTTATAAACGCCAATTCGGATTTTTAAATATAGGAGAAATAGTTAAAAAAGCGAAATTGACTTACGATTAAAAACGTTTTCGAACGGGTTAACGTGATTTATTTTTTAAACTAAAGGTTTCTGCCTAAACCCGATAGAACGTAGATCTCTTTAGGTGTGTTTGCTTATTTTAGAAAGCCGATGCCAGATTTAATATACAGCAGAAAATCGGAATTCGCAAAAGAGAGTCTTGCGCACGAATTTTTTTTGAAGGGTTAATATTCGTATTTAAAAAAAAAAAAATACAGATGTCGAAAAAGGAATAAATGTAGATATTGTCTGGTATTTTTAGTTTTTCTTACCTGTCTCTGAATCGCCGATGCAAATTTTTAAAAATTACCAAAATCGCAAAACGGCATACAGTAAATATACTTTTTGGAAGGGTTAATTTTTGCATTTTTTAAAACCAAAGGTGGCTTTGAAAAGGACAAAGACAGTTCTTTAATTTGGTGACCTTCGTTTTTCCGTATCTTTTGTATTCCGGTAGATGCAAGGCTCGGAAAACGGGAGAAAATAAAAAAAACATGAATTCGATGCTTTTTTATTATTATTTTTAAAGGGTTAAATGTAAAATTTTTACAAACCAAACAGATCGTTCGAGACGTAAAAGTATGTTCTTTTAGAAAATGTAGACCGTTTTTCCATGGCGAATTTAGACATACTTAAAAAAAAAAAACGGAATGTCTTCTGCTTTCTTTCTTCTGTTCCGGAAGATACGGAAATTGGTTTCTGCGCAGGCGCCAGTAAGCTTCAGAATAATGACTTTTTTATTTGTGATCTTTGATCAGTTTTTAATTGATAACTACTTTAATTTTCAAAATTTTAAAATTCTGAGGCTCAGGTACACGAGGAGAGGATTTGGACTACCTAAATCTAAATTTACAGACTTCTAGGTGCGCTAAATTTTCCTAGCCATCGCCAACAGACACACAGAGCGAAACTTTCTTTTATTAGTATAGATTAAATATTAGACACCAGAAATTTTAAGATAGATTTTTAACTTTGTTCAGCAACATAGTTCACGGGAAATTTACTGGATTAATATTTCTATATAAATATAGTGGTGGCGAAGAAGGTGATTTATTTATTAAAAGTTAAATAAACAGTGATGGAAATTTACATCACTATGCAATTAAGGGTTAAACTGAACAAAACCAGAACAGATTTTTTTTTTTTTTTTATTTATTTATTTTTTTTATTTATTTTTTAATGAAGCTGCAACAAACTTATCTAAATTACAGCATTTATCTTTCAATAGCTGTTCTAAGTAAGTATTGTCCCAGATAATTATTGGTTCTACATTTAAAAATTCAGCTTCAAACATAAAGGTTGGATTTTTTTTTTTTTTTTTTTTTTTTTTTTTTTTGGGGTGGGGGAGAGGAACTAAAAAACAGGGTTGTTTTGGTTTCAACCACGTTGGTTTAACCAAATGGTTAAAAAAAAAACAGACTTTTTTTTTTTTTTTTTTTTTTTTTTTTTTAACTTTAAAACTAAAAAAAAAAAAATTATATTTCATCAAATGTGATAAATAATTATTTAGATTAGGATAGACTAATTTTAATTCTGATGAAGTGAAACATGCTTATTGTGTAAGAAAATTAGAGGATGCAACTGATGCAAGATGTCTGATGTCATGTCATTAGGTATCTCCTTATTCGTTGATTGTTGGCTGTCTGGTTGTTTCCGTCTATGAAAAGGAAAAGCAAAATTGTGTTAACATTTTACAAAATAAAACTGTTTACCTTGGATTTAATGGATAGTCAAGTGTACATAACTAACCCGTGGTATGTGTAACTGTTACAACCAAGACAGGTAATGTGTTCTTAATTAATACATTCGATACTGGTGAAAAAACTCATACTATCTGAAAAAAAAAGACCCATTTATAAAATGATATATTTGCTGTTATTCGCAAATCGTTTATAATAAAATCACAGTAAAAGCTATTCTTGAGTAATTTTTTTTTCTGAATATGGATTTTTGTTCTTATTTTTGTTTTTTATATCAAAAGTTCAAACTTTTAGCAGTTTAGTTTAATTAAAAAAAAATAGAGCATAAAGGGAAAATGTTTATGTTGTTTATCTCCGTAGGAAATGAAAAAGAGAAAAAACTAGTCGTTGGGGGCCACCATAATACTTACCCATCATGGATATGCATAATGTAAAATATTAAAATAAAAATGTGTAAACTACTTATAAAATGCATTGCAATTCAAATAAAATCGTGGCTGGATGACGTCACAAACTTTAAAGGCTCGATTACTGAATTGCTTGAAAGAAACATCCTTATAACTCCAAAAAGAATAATCCTATTAACTAGCGGTTTATTGCATCTGATTAAGCGTCAAATTTCCAATTAAAATATATATTTGAAGTGAAATTTGGATGACATACAGGGTCATGAAAAATCGAAGAGTGTGGAAAATAGGATTCCAAATAACTCGGCAACTCATGATCCGATCGACTTCATGCTTTATGCAAGATTTATGTTTTTTTATTGTCTTTTATATTCATTTCTAAAAATAAACCATTTCGAAAATTTTTATATACCTTTTATCAGAACGAATATTTCGAGAGTCCGAAAAAAATTGTTCCGGTTAATCGAGGTTATTGAAATGAAATAGGCTTCTTCCCATTATTACATACTAAGTACATACCAAATTGCAAGTCTCTATCTCAATTTTTTCGGGAGATAGAGCGTTTACAGACACACAGACACACAGACACACAGACGGACGGCAAAATTTTTTTTCTAAAAATATGTTTTTTCAAAACGATTACAAGGCTTACCCTATACTACGTATGATGGGTAAGTAAAAATGGCAAAACTCAAGAAAAAAAATTATCTGTTAAAAATTGGCAATAAAATATTAGAAATTAAAAAAACTAAACTCTTTTTATATTACAGGGAGTGGAAGTTTAGGGGAGAGTTTATTTTAAAAATTATTAGAGGGGCTACAGGTCATACAACTCTATGCTTAGCCTATGGCTCCATCTCATCAGTTGTTACAGGTTAAAGATAATGCAGCAAATGTCACTAAAATGCAGCATTTATTAAGCAGAAATGAGCATTTAATTGTTATTACATTTGGCTGCTCAGCACTTGTGTTAATTGCATTATCCAATGACATTCAAAATCAGCATCCGACAATCATCAAAGAAAACTTGTTAGAAATTATTAAGTACGAGTACTTTCGTAATAATTACTTTGCAGATGCATTATATAGATCATATGCAAATGCTTTAGAATTAGTTCTCCCTACCAAAGCTATATGAAATTCAATGAAAGTTATACTCTAAGTTTACATTAAAAATTAGCCTACTTTACTGAGCATTTATGAAGAAAACAGAAAATCGACACAAGCATTAAAAACCCTGTGTTCAACTTTGTTTTAAAAAGAAGTGTTGAAGAAATAATTGAACAACTGGAACCAATTGCAAATGCTCTCGCCAAAATTCAAGAAGATAACTGCAGCATTGCTGATGTGTATATCTGGAAAGACCTAGTAAAAAAAAATTAGAAGAAAAAAAAAGAAAATAAAGTAGTGATGAAGAACCTTGATAGTCAATATAAAATGGCTTTAACACCTATATATTTATTGCATATATGCTGCATCCAAAACAAAATGATGCTTTTGATTTTTCAAAGCAAAGGTTATCTAAACTCCCTCATACCATTGGTTATTAAATTCAATGCAAAGAGTTCACCTTTCCAGGAATGCTTCTTTGAATCTATAGTATTGTAAATACTATAACAGTACATGAATGGTGAACAAGCCAAAAAAAGAAATTAATAAATTTAATAGCCAAAGTTTTTTGTGGAATTGAACAACTTTTAACAGCAAAGGCATTCTGCCAGTGTAGAGAGAATATTTTCAAAATTTGGACTTGCTGGAGATAAACTGCAAAATAGATTAAAACTCGAAAAAGCGTCAAAATTTGTGTTTTTATATAAAGTTTTTAACAAAAATGTAAACATTCACATGTTGTAACATTTAAAAAGTTCTATAATAGTGATTATTTTTTTAAGTGTATAAGTGATCGCACGCTTTATTGTTTATTATATGCAAAAATATAGTAATATAAAATATTGTAATTCTTAAATTAAAATAAAAATTATATTATTAAATTTCAACAAAATAACTTAAAGTAATTTTTGTTTAATGCTTGATTTCAAATATCTGAAAATAGGAATGTTCAGTGTTCTTTCCGGGCTTTTTTTTTGGGGGGGGGAGGGGGGGGGGGGACCGTTTTTTTTTGTTTTTTTACAAACTGCTAAAAAAGTTATTTCCAGAGCAAAAGTTTTTTTATCTTACAGAATGACATAGTCAATAACAGTTAAAAAACTAATTTACACTATTTTTCACTGAAAAAAATCATACACAATATTTTGAAAATAAATATCAACTATATGAAATTATCAAATTTTATGATATTTTGAAAATAAATATTGCATATATATATCCATTGATATATATTAGTGATGGGCATAATGATTATTTTGATTATTCGAATGAATAATTCGGGCATACGCAGAAGCATATCTGTCAAACTTCAAATCTTTTTTTATTCAATTACTACCAGAAATTTTGAAAAAAAAAAAAGTTTCTGCAGAAACTCTTTTTTTTCAAAATTTCTGGTAGTAATTGAATAAAAAAAGATTTGATGTTTGACAGGTATGCTTCTGCGCATGTCCGAATGATTCATTCGAATAATCAAAATAATCGTTATGCCCATCACTAATATATATCACCAAACCTTCGTAGAGTCAGAGATACTAAGTATATTAAGGTTTTTATACTTTTTAAACAACAAGAAAATTTATTTATTTGTTTATTAAGTACTGTTAATTTATTTAAAAATTACTTCATATATTTAGAAATAAGTACAATAAAACCGGCTAAGATAGAATCGCAAAAGGAAAAATTTCAGATATGTTTCCGTCTTAGCAAGAACATCGTCAACTGAAACTGTACTGTATCATTTTCGGAACCAGAAAAAATTTCCGTTTAAGGCAAGATTCTGTTATATGCAAATTCCGTTTCAATAGTATTTGACCTTTTACTGCATTTGAAATCAATGACATTATTTTATAAAAATTTTACTGAATATTTTAAATGATCAGGTGAGATTGATTTCATTATGAAAGCTTTACATGAACGATTTTTCTTCTCCAAATTGATCTTATAACAGTACGTAACCTTGCAGAGATGTATGCTGATACATCATGCGCTGTTAATTTAATTAGAATTTAAATTAGGCTTTTAAAATCTAAAATTAAATATAAATTAATAAATTAATTAACTCTTTAAAATTTTGAATAATTTTATATTTGTCTCGCATGTTTTCTCTGAATTTCTGTGATGTTCATAAACATCTTTTCCATGATCAACCTACATTTTTGACACAACTTTACACCTAAAGTGAACTTTGGATTTTAATAACTCTTATAAATTTTAAAGAATTTTACTCTTTAATTTCAGAGTTTGTGGAATGAAATATTTCTGAAAATGATGTCATTTTGACGAAATTACTGGAAAATATTACAGGCTTGTGGATGTTTTCTTTGGAAACACTTTTTGTCATTTTCACTCGCAAAACATTTCACTGTTGGTAACCTTGATTCCTTTTGATGGTGTTAAATAACACCATCTATTCAAATAAAAAATGTTTTATTTTCAATTGAATGGGTAAGTAGCATAGAATAACATTCCAAAAATATGGAAAATGAACTGAGATAGCCATTTTGAAGGTTTTACTGTAAGCTATCTAATGAGTCGAAAAATGGTTACATTTCTGCTTCTCACCATCAGTTTATTTGGACTTCAAGATTTCGTTGAGTGGAAAAAGTATAACATTCCTAAATTGTTAACCTTCTTCCACTGCTCTGCAACATCATTCGAACGGCTAGGAAGCGCACTCCCCTTTATCAAGCAAAGAGACTTCAAAACAACCAGATACTCATTTTCAAGATCTTGGTGTATTTCAACAAGAGTTGCAAAGACATAACAAAGAAAAACACGACATTCAACATTAGCAAATCATCTAAGACAGCCGTACTCAACCTTTTTTTTCTCGCGGGCCGCAAAGATATATTTGCGACTTTAGGCGGGCCGCAACACACTTGTATAATAATGCAAAAAAAATATAGATTTCTATTGCAAATGCGCGAAGATTGTTGTTCTGAAAGAGTGGATAAAACATTTTGCTGCCAATTTTTTCTGCGACAAATATTTAACACTAATAACCCTTATTAGCTATATGATAAGTATAAAACGTAACAATATAACAATGCAGCAATTCCAAATTCTCAGGAAAAAAAAAAAAAAAATCAAGGGATTTTTTCTAATAAATGAGTTTTTTTTTCTCAATGCAAAAACTTTTTTTTATGTAGAAATATATATAGTGCAAATTAAATCCAAATGGAATAATGTTTGTTTAGTGTTCAGGATTAAAAAATGTATACACTACTATAGCACAAGTAAAACTACATGTAAAAAGAACTTTGACTAAAAAAACATCATTTAAGATATTTTAAGGTAATTTTAAATTAGTAATTATAAATAACAGGAAAATGTCTTCCCACGAAAATATATAAAAGAGCAGTGAAAATATTGAAAACTTTTTATACGCATCTCAATTAATTTTATAAATAGCTATTAATGATTATGGTTCTCGGGCCGCAGGTTGAGTATGGCTGATCTAAGAGATAACCATTTCTCTATGATGGAGAGCAAGATTTTAATATCTAAGTTTTTGATTTTAATAGCAAACTATTAAATAAAGCAAAAGCTCGATCAGGAATGATCCAATTAAAAATTTATTTTTATTGTATGGTTCAAGATGATGACGATCTCCCCCATCGATGTCTAACATATTACATCACCTACTAGCTATGTGTATAAGATATATGACTTTCACAATGATTTCATTTTTCTTGTCTCAATTATTTTTTGATTTTATATGAATTCAAAATAGGGTGATGACTTCGGAATCCTAATTCAATAGTTATTTGTTCTTGTTAACGTTGGGCATTTGTTAATCTTGTCAATGTTGGTCTTGTTAATGCAATTTGATGATTGATTAATGTCAACATGGTATTTTTAATTAATAAGATAATAATTCTAGTTAATAAACTGAATGTCACCAGCGCAGAAGCTAAATTAAAATTATGAAAGCGATTGTGCTTTCTCTTTTCTTTTATTTTGTATATAATGTTTATATTTTTAAATAAATAATTTTAATTTAATTACTTTTGGTTTTTCTTTTAATCATCACGGTTTAATTGTGTGTAATTCTTTTAGGTTTATTTTATTTTCTTTCATTACAGGTACGTTGAAGTTAACTGTTTTTTTCCGCGAATTATAATTATGACATTTTTATGATAATGGTCTTCCATTAGGTACTAAATGAGCAGCTCAACGTTAATTTTAACTATAATTTCTTTTGGCGGAAGGTTCACAAGTATTTGGGAATTTTACTAAAATTACACTACGCAAGTTGCATTACTATTTTAATCGAGTAATAATATTTTTATAACCTGAGTGTTTATACTTAATTTAAGCGCGCGCTTCCCTGTATTATCAGAGGATTCATTAATTATATACGATCGCGAATGATTTTTAAATAGGTTAACTACATATACCACCCATTTCTATGCTTGATTTGGGCTAGTGATGGACAGATTATGATAAATAACCGTCATTTTAATAATGTGCACGAATCTATCCAGCAAATCCCAAAGTAGATTCGAAGTTACAGCTATTTTAAAAGCACATACACATACATATATTATGACACTAGCACTCATTCTTTACGATAACAAAAAGTGCGATATTAGACATATTAAACTCGCTCAGTAATCAAAATTTGCTTTTTAAGTGGGTTCTTCTTTCAGTAATAAGACAATTTCAACTTATTAATGCAAGCTATATCTTTTTATGATCAGTTAGTTTCATTTATTTTTTTCAAGAAAAAAAATATATATACATATATGCATCTTAAAGCAACCATTATGTTTTTTTTTTATGTTTTTTATAGTTTTCTTCTTCAATTTTTTTTACAGAATCGTCGCGGCATTGATGAAATGAACTTAGTTGAATTTCTTTTAAATCTTAGTTTCTTGTTTAATTGTCACAACCTATCATCATTATAAATAATCACTTAAAAAAAAAAAAAGTCAATATACATGTTTTTATTTTCTTTGTTTAATTTTAGAAAGAAAATCAGTAACAACTTTATTGAGGAAAGCATAATACAGCTATCCATTCATTTGATAAAATAAGTTTACAGCACTGCGCAAGAAGCAAAAGTAACCAAGCCATTATTTTAAATAGTTTTCCATTACCGAATAAAATTCTTAGGATAAAAAAAAAGAACAGGATCCATTAGCCAAAGAATTCAAAATAAAGAAATACTCGAGTCATATTTCACTGTAAAGGACAGAGGCACAAAGACTCGTAAAAAATACGAAAAGATATTCGAAAAATTCAGTTCAACGGCAGCGTTTTAATGGTCAAAATTGGAAAGAATTCGCTGCAAGCCAACATCGGTGAGCTCTCAGCTCCATCTTCCCTTTTATGCCGGTTGCTATAGTAACGTATCGAGGATGGAGAAATGGGGTCATCGACACTCCGAATACAGTTTCTATGAAAGCTCTTGGATATAAGTAGGGCGAATTTTGTATTAGTAATCAAAGGTAAATTTTGAAGGTGTATTCAGTTTTTCGTACAAGTAGGCCAATGATTTTAATGTTTTCTCTTTTTTGATTAAATTAATTCAGCAATACTTTGAAATTCTCTTTGCGCCATTTTTACACTAATGTCACTTTTTCGTAATCAGATAGAATAAATACTAAATTATGAGTTTTTTTTAGTGAAAAAGAAATTATTATCCAGTTAGAAAATATATTCCCTTTTTTTCATTTCAATGTCTAATGAGTGAACATAAATGTTCTTAGAAACGGGAAAGTGGGGATGCACATATTATATTAATAATTTTGGAATATAGCACGAAACATATTCAATATTTATGCATACGGATATTTAATCTATAGAATGCATTTTTCTGAAGGGACACGAATGACGTTATTATCCTATCAGAAGAAAGAAGAAGAAAACCTCTGTTGTTTTGGTGCATGTCTCAATAATTCTTGAATACACTAAAGCTTGAATAACACGAAAATTCCTCTTAAGTAAATTTACTTCATTAAGAGCAGTCTTGGGTTTAGGAACCGTAATCGTAAATATCTACTTCGACAAAAGCTAATGTAATAATATGACAGATTTCGTTCAATTAAATAATTACAAAAATTTCCAGAAGTTTTTAACCAGTCATAAAGCAATCTACACTGCATTTTTTTTTTATTATTAACATACCGTAAAACGTATTATACCGTAAGGGTATACCGTAACGTATTATACTGTAACCAGTATTATACCGTAAGTGTTTTGCCGCACATGCGCGGTAGCGCATTACTGCTTTTTTACTGCTTATTACTGTTAATTTTACGGTATAATACTGACAGCTGGAGTGCCAGTATTATACTGTAAAATCAAAAACTTTTTTTGCAGTGTAATATCCGGATTAGAAATCACATGTAGAGCTTAATATAGCAAAATTATACACACTAGTAAACATACGTTATTGTATTTTCATACTGGGAAGTTTAAAAGCATGCTGCTTAATGAAATTTGAATTCTGCTAAGCCACTACCCCTCGAAATAATGTTTGTAACACTGATGAGTTTTTGTGTATGTTAGAATTTAGAAAATGTTCCCTATATGAATGGGACCCTGATGCTAAATGTCCTTTCGGGATATTAGAATCCTGCACGGTCGGATAAAAAGCTCCAGTTAAAGTAATCTTGAAACCCGAAAAAAAAAAAACATTTTTCGTTGATCTGCACCCGACCTGAATCCAACACACTTCAACTCAATACCGACGAGAAACCCAAATTGAATGAAAATTAATGCCATATTTTATGCAAGTAGGAAAAAATTGTTTACATTCACATCATCTCTCATACGAAATAAAATTAATATATATATATAATGAAACACCGGTAAATAGAGTGTTCGTTTTAGTGAGAAGGGACAATGATTAATCAGCGGCTAGGGAATTAAAAAACTGTCCATAAAACGAGGGTCCTCTTTCAGGGGTCGATCTAGGAAATATTTGGGGCCTATTTAGGGCTTCACAAAAATCTATTTAATAAAATGGGACCATTCACAAAAATCAATTAGATAAAATGGGACATCTTCACAAAATTCTATTCCATAAAAACTTACTATTTATTATTTATTTATTACTAGCAAGCTACGCCCGCTACGCTGGTCAATTTCTTTTAACGAACCTTTAATCAAACAAAATATTGACATTTCATAAATAACTTTTACATTTTAACAGAATAATAAGGCTACTATAATTTGTGACTCGTGCTATAGCCAATATACACGCCAGGACACATCGCCCTTATCATTATCTTTTTACGCATGAAGGTTTCGCTATGGTACTCCATTGGAAAATTTGGTAATTTTTGAAATTCAATATTTGAAAAACGGCATAATCATTAGATTTGAAATTTATATCAAGAAAAATACAATTTTTTACCTTTGAAACGCAGTTTGTCTAACAATTTTCTGACAAATACTTTTTGAGCTATCATTTTTTTCAGTAACTTCAAATGTTTCATTTTCCGAGATTAATCTGGTGCAACAATTAGCGAAAAACCCAGTCGTCAGCAACGCATAGTTTTTTATTAAAGAGGCTGTTGGAGCAGGGATTGTCACCACCAATTTGCCACCATCACTTTTGAAATCGGTTCCGTGGTTCCAGAGATTCCATAGAAATTGTAATTTAGAATGACTTCAGAACGCTTTTCGCTCATTTCACCCATTTAAATTTCGATTTTTTTTAAAAATTTATTCTTAGAGAGCATTTACATGTTATAAGTAACTACAATGCTAAATTTCAAATTTCTTGCCCCTTCAGTATAAAAAAGTCGCAATTTTCGAACATTTTTCGATCCTGCACCCCATTGATGTTAGTGGCACCGACATAAAATATAGCCTATGTTGGAGTAGGGATTGTCCCCATCAATTTGCCACCATTACTTTTGAAATCGGTTCTGTAGTTCCAGAGATTTCATAGAAATTGTAATTTAGACTGTTTTTAGAACGCTTTTCGCTCATTTCACCCTTTTAAATTTCAATTTCTTTTTTATTTTGTTCTTAGAGAGCATTTACATCTTATAAGTAACACTACAATGACAAATTTCAAAATTCTAGCTCCTTCAGTATAAAAAATAAAAATAAAACTGCCCAGTTAAACTGAGGGCATTGAGTTCACAGGCTATTCACACTAATTGTATATTATCCTCTTATTTCAAAGAATTTGAAATAAGCCCATCGAAAAATAAAGAAATAAACAATATATTAAGGGGGGGGGGTCATCCCCCCGTTACCCCCCCATAGTTAACTAATGAACCCCTTAAACTAATCAGGTAAATCTCTAATTACAATGAATATATATACAAAATTTGAAGAAAATCGGATAATTCTGCATGAAAAACCCATTTATATAAATTAAGGGGGGGATTAGCCCCCCCCCGTTCCCTCCCTTTATACTTAACCAATCAATCCCGAAAAGTAATCAGGGAAGCGCCTTAACTCAGTGAACCTATAAACAAAATTTGAAGGAAAACGGAATAATTCTGCATGAAAAACCCATTTATATAAATTAAGGGGGGTATAAGCCCCCCGTTCTCCCTCTTTATACTTAATCAATCAATCCCGAAAACTAATCAGGGAAGCGTCTTAACCCAATGAACCTATAAACAAATTTTGAAGCAAATAGAATAATTCTGCATGAAAAACCCATTTATATAAATTAAGGGGGGGATTATCCCCCCGTTCCCCTCCTTTATACTTAACCAATCAATCCCGAAAACTAATCAGGGAAGCGCCTTAACACAGTGAACCTATAAACAAAATTTGAAGGAAAACGGAATAATTCTGCATGAAAAACCCATTTATATAAAATAAGGGGGGGATTATCCCCCCGTTCCCCCCTTTATACTTAACCAATCAATCCTGAAAAGTAATCAGGGAAGCGTCTTAACCCAATGAACCTATAAACAAAATTTGAAGAAAAACGGAATAATTCTGTATGAAAAACCCATTTATATAAATTAGGGGGGGGGGGATTAGCCTCCCAATACCCCCCCCCCCTTTATACTTAACTAATCAATCCCGAAAACTAATCAGGGAAGCGCCTTAACTCAGTGAACCTATAAACAAAATTTGAAGGAAAACGGAATAATTCTGCATGAAAAACCCATTTATATAAATTAAGGGGGGGGGGAATTAGCCCCTTGTTCCCCCCCTTTATACTTAACCAATCAATCCCGAAAACTAATCAGGGAAGCGCCTTAACTCAGTGAACCTATAAACAAAATTTGAAGGAAAACGGAATAATTCTGCATGAAAAACCCATTTATATAAATTAAGGGGGGGGGGAATTAGCCCCTTGTTCCCCCCCTTTATACTTAACCAATCAATCCCGAAAACTAATCAGGGAAGCGCCTTAACACAGTGAACCTATAAACAAAATTTGAAAGAAAACGGATATTTCTATGAAGAGTTATCGCATTACGTACGTACATACATACATACAGAACCGGCTGGCAAGCTCTCAGGGCTTGACAGCCAGTTTGATAGCTGAAAAATCGCAATTTTAGAACGTTTTTTGCTCTTGCACCCCCTGGGGTTAGTGGCACCGACATAAAATATAGCCTATGTTGGAGCAGGGGTTGTCACCATCAATTTGCCAGCATCACTTTTGAAATCGGTTCGGTAGTTCCAGAGATTACCCCCTACAAACAAACAAACAAAGAAACAATCTTTACTCCTTTATAATATTAGTATAGATTTTGTGCTGTTTTAAAATGTGTACTTTGTAAAGAAACACGTTCACCAGAGAGGAAAACTTCAGCAAAAGGATTTAAAAAAGTTTTTGGTTATAAATGCTTGGTTCGAATTTGATAAACTGGATTTCAACTTTCGTTAGAAAATGTTATTTTTCACAAAAATAACCTTTACTTTCACAAAATGGGCCCCAAGAAAAATAAAACCTGCATCGACCCCTGTCTTTAGATGTAAAGTGAGATTTCACTGTATTCATTCTTTTTAAAAATACAGTAAAATCTCACTTTATGGATATACTCTTTCAAAGCAGATCGTCGTTTTACGGACAAATGTTCTTATTCCCTGGCTACTAATTGCATGTTCCACCTTATTATAATGGTCCTCGGTTTTTGTGGTCCCCAGACTGTCCGTTTTACTAAGGTTTCACTGTATGTAGTTTTTGTAAACCAAAAAATTATATTTCGGGAAATCAGATTACACCTGAGCTTGACCTGCAAGAAACAAGCCAAGCCGAGCCCAATACATAACAAGAACGAAAAATCATGCGTCAAGCATAATGTACATCTTTCCAAAATTTCCAAAATAATTTTACAAATCTCTTCTCTCATTTAATAAGCCGAAAGATGATATATAAGTAAATAATCATATATACCGAATATATAAGTAAATAATTTCGAAAACGCATAACATATTAAAAAGCCAATTTCAGAAGTTACCAACAATATTCGGATAACTATCCGATTTCTTTTGTGCTGCTCTGTATATGATCTATACATTTGTATATATACTACATAGAATGCTAAATTTTAGTTCAGTTAGGAAACGCATAGCCTAAATTAACGCGTAACCTAAATTATAGTTTAAAATTCACCTTCTCGAATTTCCGTCCATAAACGGAAATGTGTTCGAGAACTTCTGTGCTGTCCTGTATATGATCTATAGAATTTATACACACCAAGTAATAGACAAAAAATGATTTAAATTTGAAAACGTGTTCAGAAACTGAAAAAGCACTTCCGGCAATTATAATTAACAGACATTACTGACTTATTTTGTGTGTAAGTGAACAATGAATAGTGAACAATGTAAGTGAACAATGAATGCTATACACACAATATTCTATAGTAAGCCTCTTGTAGTGCACCTCAGTGATATATATAAATTTCAGTATGTTTGAAATTGTATAACATCATTAAAATAAACCGCAAATGATTTTCCCCACAGACCGTAATGTAACAGAATTCTTTTGAGTGTCCCTCTAAAAAAAGTATAAGTGCTACACACTTTATTTTCAATACCAAACATCCCATAGTAAACTTCTATAACACATATCAATTGCATGACAATCTGGATATATTTACGCGAGTTAGAGAATGGACAAACAGACAGACAGACGGCAGACAGACACACAAACCGAATTCATAAACATTTTTTAACTATATGTTAGAAAGTGTTAAAAAAGAAAGAGAGAGAAAAAAAAAACTAAAGCCTACCGGATGCAAGCCTATAAGAAATATAAAGATATTGAATTTTATTGATTGGGGGAATTGGGAGGGGGGAGGGGGGATTTCATTACAACATAATTTCGAAGGAGGAATTGTCATTGATTGACCAAGGGCAGCAACCGAAAGGAACGGATTTTACTGTGCAATACCGGACTAAACCGCTTTAAGCGTGGATGACAGGAAAAGTAAAAATAACAAGAAAAATTATGCATCATGCATAGATTATGAAAAAATTTCCAACATTTCCAGAATACTGTAACAAAACTTCACTTTTTAATAAGATTTAAAAAATATATATATAAACAAACAATGTAGAAAATGCATCATAGTTGAACACTTAATTTCAAGAATTAGTGCCCATAGCCGATAAGATATTCGAATACTTTTGAGAATGATCTATGATATGATCTATAAATTTGTATACATGCCTATGCCTATACCACATGATTTTCTAAAATTTAAATTCAGCATTTACCGGCCATACAATGTGCTTTAAGCCGTGCAGCAACTATGTCCCACTTTATCTTTATTGAACATTTAAAAAAAAAAAAATAATCATTGTTGTGGTATTTTATCTTAGTGGCAACACTAATTTGAGGAAAACCTTTCATTTCATTTATGAAAACAATGCCGATTTAATTTTTAATTAATTGCAATTTTGAATCAAAATACATGTTGTAACGAAGTGTGCTATGTCAAAAGCCTGTTCAAAATCCTTTCATATGGTATCTCATTTATCGTTCTGTGTTTTTTATTTGCTTAGAAAAAGGGATGTTGATAACAGAAATAATATATAGGATGATGATTCAACGAGGAACAATGATTTTGGTTTTAATGAGATAATGGAAAGAATTAAAACGGCGGTTGAATGAAAAAGATAACTAGAAACAAAATTAATTGAAAATAAAAGGGGATTGCCTGAAGCTAATTAAATTTTATAATTAAACAGGGTTTTGGGTTTTTCGTGACAAACGATATAACTTTTACATTAAAATTTCAGAAATAATTTTTTTGTGAAGATTTCCATTTTATCCCGATAATCACACGACATCACATCGTTATTACCCCATCGGTAAAATACGAAATAATTTCATAAAAATTAAAAAAAAATCAATAAAATACTTTTTTTAATGAGTTAAAAACCCAAACTGATGATTACAAGGTATACAGGAAGTCCTCAAAAGATTGAAACGCGTTTTTATTTTTTACCTGTTAAAAATAGGCAAGTAATGTAAATTGCAAAAGTGCTCAAAATAAGGTAAGAATTAATATTATGTGAATGAAATACTCCTGTTATTAATTTAATCACTGATCTATTCTGTACAAGAAATTTAAATGAAATAAAATAGCAAAATTGGCATAAATATAAAATCTGATTTTATAGCCACCAATGGATAAAACAATCTAAATACGTAAGACAATATTCTAAACTAGAAGATAGCCCCTCAGAATGACGTGAAGACTTTCGTCTTCGTTTATTGCATTTAAAAAAATCTATAACCTTGAATTTCTTATAAATATATATATATATATTTAATTAAGACTTTAATTCTTAACAAATTTGATAGCTAATAGTAAACTAGTCGGATGTGCCAATCCCAAAACTTTCTTCTATCTCAGTCATGTTAATACTTCAAAATTCGCTATCACATCGACAATAAAATCAATATTTTTCGATATTCTGTTGTACGTCAGCTGCTTTCGAATCGTCGGGTTACCGGGATGCGATCAACTGATGTATAATACTAAACTACGGAAAGTCCTTCAGGTCTGAACCGACAAGAACTGATAGCCTCCTTATTTCTTGGTTTTTCGATTTTAGCTAATTTTACTGGAAAACACGAAGGTAAAATGCGTGGAACCTAATTAAAGAAGATTCAATCCCAGTTCTCGTCAACATTGAATTTGAATGAGAATATCGCCAAATTAGTCCTCTACAGCCAAGTTGGCTTCATTTATGACAACCTATTTTGGTCGCCAAATTCGGCGATATTTCGCCAACTGTCGCCAAGTTTGGCGAGAATTTGACGTTGGCGAATCCTATCCTAATAACATTATAAATCTGATTGTGTGCAAATGTTAGGCTGAAGCCAGCGTCCAAATGAAGCATTTAATGATCCTGTATCTTTGCATATAAGTTGATTATAACCCTCAAATGAATATAGGCTGGTTTTCTTTTATTTTATTTCAATATTTTACTTAAAAATTAAAATTTTCATTATTTTCATACAGAATAAATGGATATTTTTTCGTATATTTTACAATGGTTGGTTGGTTTGGTTGGTTTGGCCCAAAGGGCCCGGTTTTGCAACTTTTTTTAAAATGGTTAAATTTATTTTACCGTTGCTAATACTATATCGTTGCCAATATAAAATAAAACCCCTGAGTAATAATTTTTAATCAACAATTTATTTTCAAGTGAAAATTTTCCACGTGAAAAATGAAAAGGAAATGAATTATTTAAGAATTAAACAGAATATGAAATGATGTCATATTAGAAATAAAACGACATTTGATAATAATACAAAGTGCATAAATACGAGTAAGTATGGAAAGCAAGCGAATATTATGTCATATATAGAAAAATAAAACAAATTTTTATTTTGATGTTGAAATAAAATGATCTTGGGTTATCAAATTATTTGTGATTAATTTCTCTTTTTTTTTCTTTTTCTTTTTCACATGAAAGGAATTATTTTAAATGTACGTAATATATGTATTTTAAATGTATGTGTTGTAAATTAAAGTTCTGTGTTTTAAATGAAATGAGTGAAAGATTTATATTTTTAATGAATTCAATGCGAATGATGGGATAGGTTGGCGATGTATCGTCTGCACACGGCTAACATAAAGATACCATATTTTTAATTTAAATTTTAAAAAGTAAAAAAAAAAAAAAAAAAAAGGATGGCAAATGTCAATGATATGACATCGCAAAATTATCCGTATCGAAAATCAGAAAATCTTAATAAAAATAACTATATTTTTTAAAAGAAAGTTGCTTTTCTCATAAAAGCTAAAAGTTTAATATGATTGTGTCGAAGTAACAGCATTTTTCCTCTATCATTTTCCCACAATCGAAAACACATTTGTAAATCGTCGTTTCGAACCGGAATTTAATTTTACATTTCTTTTAGTTTTAAAATAGGAAAAACTTTGTTGTCTTTTTTAAATATAGCTTTTTTTAAAGTTGTTTCATAATAGATTTTTGTAAAGTCTTGCAGGATAAGAAAAATTGCATAGATTTTAAAGCAATGTTTAACTAAAATTACAATATTTTTACTTTCTTCTATCTATAATAGAAGAAAGTATTGTAATCGAAATTTTTTTCGACTTCCGGTTTTCAACGGATTTACACGTTTTAGAGGTCAGAGATTCCGAAAAACATGTTTTTACAAAATGTCTGTCTGTCCGTCTGTGTGTCTTCATTGTACCATCTAAAAATGTATGATGTTATGCTTCAAATTGAACCAAATTTTTTTTCTATGTTTTTGGCTATGGCAAGCAGGTTCTATCAGAATTTGGGGATATTTCGACGAAAGGGGGCGCTGTGATCGATATTTTTGTTCCATTTTCACTATTGTACCATCTAAAAGTGTATGATGTTATGCTTCAAATTGAACCACATTTTTTTCTATGTTTTTGGCTATGACAAGCAGGTTCTGTCAGAATTTAGGGATATTTCGACGAAAGGGGGCGCTGTGATCGATATTTTTGTTCCATTTTAACTATTGTATCATCGAAAAGTGTATGAAGTTATGCTTCAAATTGAACCACATTTCTTTTTTCTCTGTTTTTGGCTATGGTAAGCAGGTTCTATCAGAATTTGAGGATATTTCGACGAAAGGGGGCGCTGTGATCGATATTTTTGTTCCATTTTCACTATTGTACCGTCTAAAAGTGTATGATGTTATGCTTTAAATTGAACCAAATTTTTTTTCTATGTTTTTGGCTATGGCAAGCAGGTTCTATCAGAATTTGGGGATTTTTCGACGAAAGGGGGCGCTGTGATCGATATTTTTATTCCATTTTCACTATTGTACCATCTAAAAGTGTATGATGTTATGCTTTAAATTGAACCAAATTTTTTTTCTATGTTTTTGGCTATGGCAAGCAGGTTCTATCAGAATTTGGGGATATTTCGACGAAAGGGGGCGCTGTGATCGATATTTTTCTTCCATTTTCACTATTGTACCATCTAAAAGTGTATGAAGTTATCCTTCAAATTGAACCACATTTCTTTTTTCTCTGTTTTTGGCTATGGTAAGCAGGTTCTATCAGAATTTGGGGATATTTCGACGAAAGGGGGCGCTGTGATCGATATTTTTGTTCCATTTTCACTATTGTACCATCTAAAAGTGTATGATGTTATGCTTTAAATTGAACCAAATTTTTTTTCTATGTTTTTGGCTATGACAAGCAGGTTCTATCAAAATTTGGAGATATTTCGACGAAAGGGGGCGCTGTGATCGATATTTTTGTTCCATTTTAACTATTGTATCATCGAAAAGTGTATGAAGTTATGCTTCAAATTGAACCACATTTCTTTTTTCCCTGTTTTTGGCTATGGTAAGCAGGTTCTATCAGAATTTGGGGATATTTCGACGAAAGGGGGCGCTGTGATCGATATTTTTGTTCCATTTTTACTATTGTACCGTCTAAAAGTGTATGATGTTATTCTTCAAATTGAACCACATTTTTTTTCTATGTTTTTGGCTATGGCAAGCAGGTTCTATCAAAATTTGGAGATATTTCGACGAAAGGGGGCGCTGTGAGCGATATTTTTGTTCCATTTTTACTATTGTACCGTCTAAAAGTGAATGATGTTATGATTCAAATTGAACCACATTTTTTTCTATGTTTTTGGCTATGGCAAGCAGGTTCTATCAGAATTTGGGGATATTTCGACGAAAGGGGGCGCTGTGATCGATATTTTTGTTCCAATTTAACTATTGTATCATCTAAAAGTGTATGATGTTATGCTTTAAATTGAACCAAATTTCTTTTTTCTCTGTTTTTGGCTATGGTAAGCAGGTTCTATTACAATTTGGGGATATTTCGACGAAAGGGGGCGCTGTGATAGCCATTTAAAAATTTAAAATTCAAAAAGATGTGCAAATTAAAAAAAAATTAGAAATCCTAAAACTTTTTTTCGTTAAATGTTCGGCCTTGATCCGGATAATCCGGAGCAGTTTTTGTTTTGCTTCTATCTTAAAAAAATGGCTGAGATAGAGCGGTTTGAAATTTTAGGGTGGCTGACATTTTCAAACAAAACAGCAGAATTCATCCATAAACGGATTTAATTCATGAGTTTTAGTTAACATGGTTTCGGCAAATTTCTTTCATTGTTGTAACCATTAATCCTATTATATGCTTATTACTATATATTTATATTCGCCAACGTCAAATTATCGCCAAACTTGGCGACAGTTTGCGGAATATCGACAAATTTGGCGACCAAAGTAAGTTGCCATAAATGAAGCCAACTAGGCTGTAGAGGACTAATTTGAGTCTTCTTTATTTAGGTTCCACGCATTTTACCTTTGTGTTTTCCAGTAAAATTAGCTAAAATCGTAAAACAAAGGAATAGGGTGGCTATCTATTCCTGTCGTTCAAGCCAGAAGGACTTTTCGTAGTTTAGTATACATCGATTGTTCACATCCCTGTAACCCGACGATTCGCAAGTAGCTGACGTACAACAGAATGACGAAAAATATTGATTTTATTGGCGATGTGATAGCGAATTTTGAAGTATTAACATGACTCAGATAGAAGAAAGTTTTGGGATTGGCACATCCGACTAGTTTAAACTTAAAAAACAACAATGTTATAGAAAAGAAAATCGATTTTACCAACAAATTCGCGTAATGCAAAAGCAAAGAAGAAATAAAAAAGTAATGAATGTTTTCTTCCAGCCGAATTGAGTAAACTTGAACAAGCCGATCGTGCCAATTCATAACCAGCAATTCATGCCAGTGTTGTTTTTCGTTTTACGAAGAGCGATTCGTCGATTTTCACGATTTTACTTGGTCCTCCGTTTACATTAGTTGCAGTTTCATTTTCGCGATTGTATATATTATTTGGCATGAAATTTCACTTTTTTAAGACCGGGTTATGTCAAGGCCCGTATAGCAAAGAAATACCGTATGTTCTCCTATAAAATGTTATAAAGCTTTGGTTAATTATATATGTTGTTAATTACCAAGTGAAATGTTTTACTAAGTTAATGCATTTATTCTTTTTTTAATGTTACGTGAACGAAGTCACGGGTAACAGCTAGTATAAATATATAGTGATAAGCATATAATAGGATTAATTGTTACAACAATGAAAGAAAATTTGCCGAAACCATGTTAACTAAAACTCATAAGTTAAACCCGTTTATGGATGAATTCTGCTGTCTTGTTTGAAAATGTCAGCCACCCTAAAATTTCAAACCGCTATATCTCAGGCATTTTTTAAGATAGAGGCAAAACAAAAACTGTTCCGGATTCTCCGGATCAAGGCCGAACATTTAACGAAAAAAACTTTTAGGATTTCTAATTTTTTTGCACATCTTTTTGAATTTGAAATTGAATTTGGCTATTTTGGCCTTTTGAATTTGGCTATCACAGCGCCCCCTTTCGTCGAAATATCCCCAAATTCTGATAGAACCTGCTTGCCATAGCCAAAAACATAGAAAAAAATCTGGTTCAATTTGAAGTATAACTTCATACACTTTTAGATGGTACAATAGTGAAAATGGAACAAAAATATCGATCGCAGCGCCCCCTTTCGTCGAAATATCCCCAAATTCTGATAGAACTTGCTTGCCATAGCCAAAAACATAAAAAAAAAATCTGGTTCAATTTGAAGCATAACTTCATACACTTTTAGATGGTACAATAGTGAAAAGGGAACAAAAATATCGATCGCAGCGCTTCCTTTCGTCGAAATATCCCTAAATTCTGATAGAACCTGCTTGCCATAGCCGAAAGCATAGAAAAAAAATCTGGTCCAATTTGAAGCATAACTTCATACACTTTTCGATGATACAATAGTGAAAATGGAACAAAAATATCGATCTCAGCGCCCCCTTTCGTCAAAATATCCCCGCATTCTGATAGAATCTGCTTGCCACAGCCAAACACATAGAAAAAAAATGTGTTTCAATTTGAAGCATAACTTCATACACTTTTCGATGGTACAAAAAAGACACACACAGACGGACAGACGGACAGACGGACGGACGGACAGACAGACATTTTGTAAACACATGTTTTTCGGAATCTCTGACCCCTAAAACGTGTAAATCCGTCGAAAACCGGGAGTCGAAAAAAATTTCGATTACAATACTTTCTTCTATTACAGATAGAAGAAAGTAAAAAGATCACACGTTATAAGATAGGAAAATCAAATCTAAACAGTAAACATTCACTACTGGTGCTACTTAAAAAATATATTTTTTAGGAGTAACAATGGAGTCATTCACGGGTGTGAACAAAAAATTAAAAAAGCCCGAATATAAAAATTCTAACAATATTGCATTTAATACACACTTTAGTTTACCTTAATTTGAAAATTTTAAAGGGAGTTTTAATGCATGGAGTTCGTTCAGATCGATAGATTGCCAATGAGCTCCATGATCTATATAGTTTAATGAATCTCAAAAGGAATGAATCGGAAACATTAATAATTAAACATTGTTTTTGAAATCGTGAAATGATTGCAAAAATGTTTTTAGTTTTGTATGTTTAATGTTGCCATTGAGCAAAATTATTGCATCCATGGTCTATATTTTAATGAATCTCAAAGGAATGTATCGCATATTGTTTAACATCGCTGATTGCTGGGTGATACGATTTTCATCAAAAAACATGCATATTTCGATGTAGCTCATCACTCAAGATGTTTTTGTTTTTCACAATATTTCTAAAAAGGTTAATCTTATGTAGCTTTATTAAAAAAATTAAATCTCTGAAAATAGAAAATAAAATGACTGTTTTTAACGAAAGATTATCGGGATCCGGATGAGTTCGCCCCGGAAGTGTGTTATACACTTAGCGCTATTATATATATATATATATATATATATATATATATATATATATATATATATATATATATATATATATAAACTTATTGCAAAAATTAACCATTGAAACAGAAATAACTGACCAAATGCAATGAAATTATTATCCCAAATAGCTATGTCAAATTACACATTATAAAATATATATATACTAGATGGAACCCGTCAAAATTTGACGGCAAACAACTTGATAGTACCATAAAAATAAAATTTATAGTTGCTTTAACTTGACAAATTTTATAGTGGGGAGCATAATATGATTAAGCGGTCACAGACCTTTCCATCGATATACCACATGAGGGGTGTGTGCAAAATTTAGAAAAGTACCCCTTGGAGGGGGGGGGGGGCAAAGTGGGGAGATGGACATCGGAGATGCATAATATGATTAAGTGGTCACAGACCTTTCCAATAATATATAACATGAGGGTTGTGTGCAAAATTTAGAAAGTACCCCTTAGGGGGGGGGGCACAGTGGGGAGATGGACATCAGATATGTATAATATGATTAAGCGGTCACAGACCTTTCCAACAATATATGACATGAGGGGTGTCAACAAAATTTAGAAAAGTACCCCTTGGGTGGGGGGGGGGCAAAGTGGGGAGATGGACATCGGAGATGCATAATATGATTAAGCAGTCACAGACCTTTCCAACAATATATGACATGAGGGGTGTCAACAAAATTTAGAAAAGTACCCCTTGGGGGGGGGGACAAAGTGGGGAGATGGACATTGGAGAGGCATATGATTAAGTGGTCACAGACCTTTACAATGATATATAACATGAGGGTTCTGTGCAAAATTTAGAAAGCACCCTTTGGAGGGGTGGGGGGGGGCAAAGTGGGAAGATGGACATCGGAGATGCATAATATGACTAAGCAGTCACAGACCTTTCCAACAATATATGACATTAGGGGTGTCAACAAAATTTAGAAAAGTGCCCCCCTTATGGGGGGAGTGGCGGGATGGACCCCGGAGATGCATAACATGAATAAGCGCTCAAAGACTTTTCCAGCGATATATCACATGAGGGGTGTGTGCAAAATTTAGAAAAGTGTCCCACTTGGGGGGGGGAGAGTGGGGGGATGGACCCCAGAGACACATAACATGAAAAAGAGGTCACAGGCGTTTCAACTTGCAACTTTTTTCTCAAAGGCATTTGACAATATTAATTTTTTTTTTTACCCAAGACAATTTAACGATATTCTTAATTTTTTTGCGTAATTTGTCAAACGTTCATGGAAAAAATCATGAAATTCGCTAATCAATAGTTGATAAATTATAAAATTCAACAATCGATAGCAGTAAAATTGGTCAATCGATAATGGAAAAATCACGACATTCATCAAATGGTCTCCCGTAAAAAAATTGTCCTGCACACTGATGTGATGATCAAAAGGGTTTTGAAGTATAGGACAAAATTAGCACTTGCCAAACAGCGAGTAATACTGAAAATTTGGCAATGGACTTTATTGCTACCACTGGTCAAACATAATAGTCACACTCACCAATTGCGATGATTGAATGGAAAAAGATTGTTTTCTCTGCTGTTGCTCGACAAATTTCGAAACCATTTGGCGAATTTCACGATTTTTTCCCCGAAATCGACGGATTGTGATTTTTTTTCTCGAAGCCATTCGACGATATTCGAAATCTTTTCCCCCCGAAACCAGTTGATGAATTTTGCGATTTTTCCACTGTCGATTAATGAATTTTGCGATATTTCCGCTATCGATTGATGAATTTTGCAATTTATCGACTATCGATTAACGAATTTCACGATTTTTTCCATGAACGAACAAATTGCGCACTTTCTTTCCGCTAATGTTTGACACATTTCACCCTTTACAATTCAGCCAATGAGTTGAACGTTGTTTCTTTCCAGAAATGTCAGGAATGAAACAATGATTCTTTAGGATGAATTTCCTTCGTTCGATGCCCCATGGAAGAATGTGTGCGATGCAGCAACGGGCGTCACAGACTTTTTAGGGCACCTGCAGATTAAAAACATCTAACCAATCTTCGCGGGGGAAAAAATCACAGATTTCGTCAAATGATTGAATTTTATCAAAGGATCATGGGAAAACATGACTTTCGTTAAAAGACCACAGAAAAAACGTGAATTATGCAAAAGGATCGTGAAATATAAGCAAATTTTGTCAAAAAATCGCAAAAAAGGAAATTTCACCAAAAGATCACGCTTTTTTACGAAATTTTGTCTAAAAATGGCGGATAAAATGTATTTTATCAAAGAATCGCTGGAAAATGCGAATTTCGTTAAGGATCGCGAGAAAATGTGAAATTCTTTAAAGGATCACTGAAAAAACACGAATTTCGTCAAAGAATTGCTGAAAAAACGAATCTCGCCCAATAACAGAAAAATCATGGTTCATAATCATTATATCTAGTAGTATATGTAAATACAGTTTGTGATATGAGACAAAATTAACACTCACCAATCGGCGACTAATAGTGAAAATTGGTGATTGATGTTATTGTCACCACTGGCTAAACTTAATATTCACACTCGCTAATTGCGATGATTGAATGTAAAATGAAATCTTTTTTCCCGCTGTCACTCAAAGAATTTTGAAACCATTTGGTGAAGTTTTTCCCGAAACCATTTTGTGAATTTCCCGATATTTTCTTCAAAATCATTTGACGAAGAGACTTTTTTCTCAAAGGCATTTGACAATATTCATAATTTTTTTACCTGAGACAATTTGACGATATTCTTAAATTTTTTTTTCTGCAATTCGACAAATTTCATGGAAAAAATCATGAAATTCATTAATCAACAGTCGATAAATTGCGAAATTCAACAATCGTTAGCGGTAAAAACTTGTTTGTAGAGACAGTCATAGACCCTCACCTCATTGGCCGGTGATTTTTTGACGCATGCGTATTGGGTCGAATTTCGATGGAAAATAATTTGACAAAATTAGCAAACAGCTTTAAATATATGGATATATATATATATATATATATATATATTTGTTAGTCTTAGCATTTTAAATCCGTTATTAAATTGAAAAATTTAAATAGAAAACTTTTTTTTTTTTTTTATTTATTTTTTTTTTTTTTAAGTAGCATTTATTTCAACTCGTTTATTAATTCAAATTTCGTGTATGAACATATTTATACTACTAGCAAGCTACGCCCGCTACGCTGGTCAATTTCTCTTAACGCACATTTAATCAAGTGAAATATTGACTTTGAATTTGACCTCGTATTTTAAAACCCTATGGATCTTTACTTGGAATGTCCTTCTGCATTTCTGAAAACGATACGAACGCTATTGCGTTATTACATTTTTAATGTGTGAGACAAAATTCGGGCTGTTAAGGACAAATTAGGCCAATTCTCTGTAGAATGTATTATGGAATAGGTCAGTATTAAAAAAAAAAAAAAAAAAAAAAGAATGATTGTGTTAAATTATGGTGTCTATGGGGAAAAATCATTTCCGTTGGATTCAAATTGGATTTGAATGAAGTTACAATTTACAATACTTCAAATATAAAGAGATTGATATGCCTCACTGAGGTGGACAAAAATATGCTACTCGTCGAGAATTAAATAAAAATCATGCATTCGCGACATCATAATTAACTTTTATATTTTAACAGAATAATAAGGCTAATATAATTTGTGACTCGTGCTATAGTCAATATATATACGTCAGGGACACAATGCTAATATATCTTCTAAATCCATCTTCTAAAATAAAAGCGTAAGTCATGTGACTGTCATCAACAGTTCCGGGATGGCCGTTTCACTTTTTCATATGCCAGGCGGCCATTTTTATTCAAAATTACTTTTTCAAATAAAACTGCATAAAAGTTACATTTTAAGAAAGATCGTTCAAAATAAATTAATATTTGAGAGATGACTTACGTTCAATTATGTATATATTCTGCAATAACTTCAGTCGAAATTAGGTTCACAGTTCAAATTCTCTATTCATGAAAGTAAACAAAAAAAAAAAAAAAAAAAAAAAAAGATTGATTCGTCGTGAACATTTAAAATATTAAATCATGGAGGTAATCATTCGCAAAGCAAGTTCTCCGCGAATGAATTTTTGGACCGCTGCCTCGCGTCAAAAAAATAATTCGCACCAGTGAGACAATCAAAGTTTACCATAATTATGTGCTATACAACTCAATTTCCTTCCGGACCTTTTTTTGACGTAAATTGAACTCATGTAATAATATTTAATGAATCAAATTTTTAGCATTTTTAAAATCGCCAATACAGCTTTTATTTATCGCGTGTACAAATTAGAAACGAAACTTTGATTTTGAAATCAAATGTTTTGATTTATGATATTATTTCTTATTTATTTATTTTCTATTTAAATGAAAAGTGTGAAGTATTTTAAATTTATGTAATATAAGCATTTTAGATTAAAGTTAAGTATTTTAAATGAAATCAGTGACAGGTTTATAATTTAAAATTAAATTAATGTAGTATGAATGATGGTGATGGGAACAATATTTGGCGATTTATCATCTGCTCCCGGCTAACAAAAATACTCATAATTAAAAAAGGAAATAAAAATAAATAAATGATAGTTTGATGTAAATAAATATTGATCTTACATATCAAAAATAATTTATAGAACTAAAAAAAATAAAAGTAAATAAACAACAATTTCCATAAAAAAATATTTCGCCACATTGGCGGGGAAAAAATCGCGCCAACGTGCGTATGTGACACCTGTGCCCAAAAAATATGCGAAATGCTACCATGATCGCAAAAGTTTATGATTTGTCTATTAGAATCTTCCGATTTGGCGAAGGATTAAGGGAAAATTAAATTATGAATAAATGTAACGTGCTGTAATGTTTAACATACATTTAAGGGAGACCAAACTGGTCGCCAGCGGCGTCTAGTTATCAATATTGTTTTATGCGTGAAGACTTTGCTATGGTACTCCATTGTAAAATTTGGTAATTTTTGAAATTCAATATTTGGAAAAAGGCAAAATTATTAGATTTGAAATTTATATTAAGAAAAATACAATTTTTTACCTTTCTAACGCAGTTTGTCTAATAATTTTCTGACAAATACTTTTCGAGCTATTAATTTTTTCAGTAACTCCAAATGTTTCATTTTCCGAGATTAATCTGTGGCAACGATTAGCGAAAATCCCAGTCGTCAGCAACACATAGCTTTTTATTAAAGAGGACTAGCCGCCACTGGCGACCAGTTTGGTCTCCCTTAAATGTATGTTAAACATTGCAACACGTTACATTTATTCATAATTTAATTTTCCCTCAATCCTTCGCCAAATCGGAAGATTCTAATAGACAAATCATGAACTTTTGCGATCATGGTAGCATTTCTCATATTTTTGGGGCACAAATGTCACATACGCACGTTGGCGCGATTCCCCCCCCCCTCCCCCGCCAATTTGGCGAAAACTTTGTTATGGAAATTGTTGTTTATTTACTTTTATTTTTTATTTTAATTCTATAAATTATTTTTGATATGTATATCAATATTTATTTACAACAAACTATCATTTATTTATTTTTATTCTTTTTTTTAATTATGAGTATTTTTGTTAGCCGGGAGCAGATGATAATTCGCCAAATATCGTTCCCATCACCGTCATTCATACTACAATTAATTTAATTTTAAATTATAAACCTGTCACTCATTTCATTTAAAATACTTAACTTTAATCTAAAATGCTTATATTACATAAATTTAAAATACTTCACACTTTTCATTTAAAAGAGAAAATAAATAAATAAATAAGAAATAATATCATAAATCAAAACATTTGATTTCAAAATCAAAGTATCATTTCTAATTTGTACACGCGATAAATAAAAGCTGTATTAGCGATTTTAAAAATGCTAAAAATCTGATTCATTAAATATCATTACATGAGTTCAATTTACGTCAAGAAAAGGTCCGAAAGTTGAGTTGTATAGCACATAATTATGGTAAACTTTGATTGTCTCACTGGTGCGAATTATTTTTTTGACGCGAGGCAGCGGTCCAAAAATTCATTCGCGGAGAACTTGCTTTGCGAATGATTACCTCCATGATTTAATATTTTAAATGTTCACGACGAATCAATCTTTTTTTTGTTTACTTTTATGAATAGAGAATTTGAACTGCGAATCTTTCGGCTGAAGTTATTGCAGAATATATACATAATTGAACGCAAGTCATCTCTCAAATATTAATTTATTTTGAACGATCTTTCTTAAAATGTAACTTTTATGCAGTTTATTCGAAAAAATAATTTTGAATAAAAATGGCCGCTTGGCATATGAAAAAGCGATGCGGCATCCCGGAACTGTTGAGGACAGTCACATGACTTGCAGTTTTATTATAAAGATTATATTTTAACAGAATAATAAGGCTAATATAATTTGTGGCTCGTGCTATAGTCAATATATATACGTCAGGGACACAATGCCGTTATCAATATCGTTTTATGCGTGAAGACTTTGCTATGGTACTCCATTGTAAAATTTGGTAATTTTTGAAATTCAATATTTGGAAAAAGGCATAACCATTAGATTTGAAATTTATATTAAGAAAAATACAATTTTTTACCTTTCTAACGCAGTTTGTCTAATAATTTTCTGACAAATGCTTTTCGAGCTATTAATTTTTTCAGTAACTCCAAATGTTTCATTTTCCGAGGCATTTTCCATCTGTGGCAACGATTAGCGAAAATCCCAGTCGTCAGCAACACATAGCTTTTATTAAAGAGGATGAGCTACGAGATTAGAAACATAATAGTATTCACACAGTACAGTGAATTATACGGTTCATACTGCGGTTAAATATAAATACTTTTAAGAACAAAAAATTGGGACAAATGGGTACTGTAAAGCATATGGGTGGTAGCCAAACCGAAAATCAATAGTTCTTACTCAAATTTGGATGGATCTTTGCGCTACATTTAGATTGGAGAATGAAGAGTAGTTTCTTTATTTCAAATGAAAGTTTTTATAGGTTTTAAAAATTGAATGAAAAACCTAAGAAATGGGTGCTGAAATATTATGTTGGGATATCTAGTTAAAAATAAAAATAACTTAGCTGACCCCGTCCGGCGCTGCGAGGGCCCGTGATGATAAATAGAAAAAAAAAATCAAGTTTTTATTATTTTATATCTTTAACCCAATTTTGTATGAAATTATACTTTAAAATAAAAAATTCGCGAAAAAATATTGATATTTAGTGATAAAAGCGCCCATTTTCTTGTTTTTTTACGTAGGGTCGTTTCATAGTTTTAAAATAAAGAATTCTTTTTGTCCGAACTCTTTTAAATCTTTATTGGTGATAAATAAAACGGTTTTACAGCCCGTGTAAAAATTTCGCGAAAAAATATTGTTATCTAGTTGTAAAAGAAATGTTTTCTTCTCGCTTTTGTTTGTTTTCGCGTCGTCTCCTTTAACATAGCAATAAAAAAATAGTTCTCATCTTCCGAACAATCTGTCATTTCAATCGATTATAAATATAACTGTATCCAAGCACTCTTTAAAATTTTGCGAAAAAAATATGCATATTTGATAGTGAAAACATGAGTTCTTTTCGGAAAAAAGGCAAGCCAAATTTTTATGAAATCCTCCCATCAACATTTTAAAAATATGTTTGCTAAAGATTTTAAAGGTTTTTGAATTTCCAACTTTTTTGAAACATTTCTATTATTGAAAGAATACAAATTTTGTCAATAATCGGTCATTTTAATTAAATACTATTTAAAGTAAAATACAAAAAAGAGAAGTGCCCAGTTAAACTGATGGAATTGAGCTCACAAGGCTATTCACACTAATTGTATATTATACTCTTATTTCAAAGCATAATGCTCCTCGAAAAATAAAAAAATAGACTATAAATTAAGGGGGGATTATCCCCCGTTCTCCTCCATTATACTTAACCAATGAACACCAAAACTAATCAGGGAAGCTCCTTACCACACTGAACCTATATACAAAATTTGAAGCAAATCGGATAATTCTGCATGAAAAACCCATTTATGTAAATTAAGGGGGGGATTAGCCCCCATTACCCCTTTATAACGAATGAATCCCAAAACTAATCAGGGAAGCTCCTTACCACACTGAACCTATATACAAAATTTGAAGCAAATCAGATAATTATGCATGAAAAACCCATTTATGTAAATTAAGAGGGGGATTAGCCCCCATTCCCCCTTTATAACGAATGAGCCCCCAAAACTAATCAGGGAAGCTCCTTATCACAATGAATCTACGAGTATGAGTATATACAAAATTTTACGAAAATCGGATAATTCTGCATGAAAAACCCATTTATCTAAATTAAGGGGGGATGACCCCCCAATTCCCCTTTATACTTAACGAATGAACCCCCAAAACTAATCAGGGAAGCGCCTTATCACAATGAACCTATATACAAAATTTGAAGCAAATTGGATAATTCTGTATGAGAAACCCATTTCTCTAAATTAAGGAGGGATTAGACCCTTGTTCTTCCCTTTATACTTAACCAATGAACCCCCAAAACTAATCAGGTAAGCGCCTTATCAGAATGAACCTATATACAAAATTTGAAGCAAATCGAAAATTTCTATCAAGAGTTATCGCGTTATGTACATACATACGTGCATACATACAGAACCTGCGGGCACATTAGCTCTCAGGCTTAGATAGCTTGTGAGCTAAAAACTTCTTATTAACACCATAGAATTAAGAAATGCGCTAGGTCTTTTAAAAGAACTTTGTCTTTCTTCTCATGGCACAAAAAAGTCATGTTAACTTTTTATTATTATTATTATTTACTTTATTACATCACACCAGTTCCTTACTTATTTTTAGATACTATTTGTCTATGTATTAAAATAAAAAAACTTAGCGCATAGGACTATAATTATTTAAATATTATTTTGCACGCCATGCATGAATTATTGGAATAATATGCATCTATTCACGAGTTAAAAATAATTTATTAAGATATATTTATTTTCTTAAAAGTTAAAATTCAAACGGCTTGTTTAAATAATTGTTAAATAAAAAGTTTTCTAAAAGTGAGTCTAATAATTTTTAAGACAACAAGCTCTAAAACATTGGATATTTCAAAGATAAAACTGTTCCCGTAATAACATATGAAATTTTGGAAATATCAAAGAGACATTTCTTCGATTTGGCCAGCATGATTTTTAATCCAAATTAATATTTAATTGTTCATAACAGTCCATAGTAGGGGTCCATAAGGGGTGCCCATAGCACTTAAAAGTTCCTTTAAAGAGACAAAAAAATTCCATTACATTACGGTCTATGGAGAAAAATCGTTTGCGGCTTATTTTAATATTTTTTCATTATTTCAAACATATTGAAATTGATATATATATCACTAAGTTGCATTACAAGAAGCTTACTATAGAATATTGTGTGTGTATAGCTAGTATTCATCGCTCATATACAGGGACACACAAAAGAATTCGGTAATGCCTGTTAACAGTAATTGCTAAGTGCGTTTTCAACTGCTGAATGCATTTTTTAATTTAATTCGTTTTTTGTCTATTACTTGGTGTGTATCCCAGTGGCAGAAAGTTCTGTAGCTGTCTGCGACAAGCTTTTAATGTTTCATAATCTGTCTGCAAATTTTGCGGGTAATTTTAATGAATGAATAATACACTAAACTAGGGATTTTTCATCATTTTATTTAAAACATGGTAAGCATGATGCATTCTCATCAAATCTACTAATAACTTTTGATGTTACATGTCGTTTCATCATCTCACTTTTTGTAGGATTTCTAAAATGGGAAGGATACGCTTATCCCAAGACCAAGGGTAAAAGAATATTTTCTGAAATTAACAGAGAATTTTCTGAAAGGATCCAGGGTGGGAGGTATGGAGGATGAGAGAAATTTCCCTCTCCTGCCGCAGCTGCAGAAATTCCTTCTGGAGAAAAATGTCTTAATTGAAGTCCTGCATCAGTTGCAGATCGGGTTAATTCTGTTTTCAGTTCGAACTGAGTTTATATTCCTGCAGGTTGGGTTCGGGTTAACCAAATGTTTTAAAAGTTGGTTCTGTATATTATTTAAGATTTAAAAATTTATGTATTAAACATAGATGTTTGTCTGTGTGTGATGTTTTCTGAAGAGACCGCTAAGTGTAGAGCTGCAAGATTTGGCAGGAAGAGTCTGAAGTGTTGTTTTGTCTGAAGTTATGCACTTCAAAGCCCGCTTTTGGACTAATTTTCTTAATTTTTTATGCATTTTTATTTATTTATTTATTTTTTGCAGCGATTTTGCCACATTAGTAAAAGGAATCCGAAATTCCTATATCTATTTTTGAATTTTTTTGCAATCTTTAGCATTTTTTCTCGTTTTCCGACGATCCTTAGACAAGTAAAAGGAACTGGGTTTCAATATTTTAGCAGCCTTTTTATACAGTAAATTTTGTCTATGCTCACGATTATTTTTTTCCACAATGGTTTGATAAAAATCGCGTTTTTTTTTTTTTTTTCTTTTAACCACGATCCTTTGCCGAAATTCCCTTGTTTTTACCGCGATCTTTTGCCGAAATTCGCGTGTTTTTATCGCGATCTTTTGCCGAAATTCGCGTGTTTTTACCGCGCTCTTTTGCCGAAATTCGCGTGTTCTTATCACTATCTTTTGACGAAATTTCTGTGTTTTTACCGCGATCATTTGCCGAAATTCATGTGTATTTTTAACGCGATCATTTGCCGAAATTCGCGTGTTTTTACCGCGATTATTTGCCGAAATTCGTGTGTTTTTACCGCGATCTTTTCACGAAATTCGCGTGTTTTTACCGCGATCCTTTGCCGAAATTCACGTGTTTTTACCGCGATCTTTTGCCGAAATTCGCGTGTTTTTATCGCAATCTTTTGCCGAAATTCGCATGTTTTTACCGCGATCTTTTGCCGAATTTCGCGTGTTTTTACCGCGATCTTCTGCCGAAATTCGTGTGTTTTTACCACGATCTTTTGCCGAAATTTCTGTGTTTTTACCGCGATCATTTACCGAAATTCATGTGTTTTTTAACGCGATCCTTTACTGAAATTCGCATGTTTTTACCGCAATCCTTTGCCAAAATTCGTGTGTTTTTACCGCGATCCTTTACCGAAATTCACTTGTTTTTGCCGCGATTCTTTGCCGAAATTCGTGTTTTTTTTGCCGCGATCCTTTGTGTGCTTTTACCGCGATCTTTTGACGAAATTCACGTGTTTTAACTGCGATCCTTTGCCGAAATTCACGTATTTTTACCGCGATTCTTTGCCGAAATTCGTATTTTTTTGCCGCGATCTTTTTATGAAATTCGCGTGTTTTTACCGCGATCCTTTGCCGAAATTCAATGTTTTTACCGCGATCATTTGCCGCAATTCGTGTGTTTTTATCGCGATCTTTTGCCGAAATTCGCGTGTTTTTACCGCGATCTTCTGCCGAAATTCGTGTGTTTTTACCACGATCTGTTGCCGAAATTTCTGTGTTTTTACCGCGATCATTTGCCGAAATGCATGTGTTTTTTAACGCGATCCTTTACTGAAATTCGCATGTTTTTACCGCAATCCTTTGTCAAAATTCGTGTGTTTTTACCGCGATCCTTTGCCGAAATTCACGTGTTTTTACCGCGATCCTTTACCGAAATTCACTTGTTTTTGCTGCGATTCTTTGCCGAAATTCGTGTTTTTTTGCGCGATCCTTCGTGTGCTTTTACCGCGATCTTTTGACGAAATTCACGTGTTTTTACTGCGATCCTTTACCGAAATTCACGTATTTTTACCGCGTTTCTTTGCCGAAATTCGTATTTTTTTGCCGCGATCCTTCGTGTGCTTTTACCGCGATCTTTTTATGAAATTCGCGTGTTTTTACCGCGATCCTTTGCCGAAATTCAATGTTTTTACCACGATCCTTTGCCGCAATTCGTGTGTTTTTAAAGCGCTCTTTTGCCGAAATTCGTATGTTTTTACCGCGATCCCATGGCCCGAAAGTTGCGGACAATGGTTTAAATTAATTTCATTACTGCAGACAGAAACTGTCTGCAAGAGATTTTCTTTGTCCGCGACTATGTCGCCGTGTCGCGGTGTTTCTGCCACTGGGGTGTGTATAAACGCTATAGATCATATACAGGGCAGGCACAAAAGTTCTCGAGTACATTTCAGTTTATAGACGGCAATTCCAAAAAGGGAAATTTAAACTGTGCTACGCGTTTCTAATTGAACTAACATTTAGCATTACAGTATTGTGCTGTCCTATAAAGAAACCACCCTAGTACTTCATCAAATATAGTTTTCTAAAGTCAGTTTTTTTCTTGTTTTGTTCTGTTTTTATGCACCATTTAGAATAATAAAAATACCCAAGGAGTGGTAATTTAGTTTTAAAATAATTTAAACTAACAATTACAGAACTCTGACAAAACATGAGCTTCATTTTTAGAGATTTTCTTGTTATAATAGAATTTTAGGATAATCTACATGAATTTTTAATCGTTTTTATGTTAAATCATTAATATGTAATAAAACGCTTCATTTTCAGCTGCTTATGTCAGGTGTGGTTTTTTTTTTTCTGGTAACGTGTTATCTGTTGAAAAAGTGTTTTTTCTTTTTTTTTTTTTCAAATTTTTGCTTAATTGGCTGCCACTTTGTAAAAAAAGTGATAAAATGAAAAAAGCTCAACATGAAAATCTTAGCCAGAATAGAACAAGCTGTAAAAATTTAGCAATGTTTATTTATTTTTTGCATTTTTGATTCGACTTCATATAGAGAAGATTTCAAAAAAAAATTTTTTTTTTTTGAAGACAGCGAAGTAGATATACAAATTCACAGATCATATACAGGGCTGCGCAAAAGAATTCTGATATTTTTCCGAATATTGTTGGTTATTCCTGAAATTTGTTTTTAAATAGGTTATGCGTTTTTCAAATTACTTAAGTAGATATCGGTAGAATTTTTAAAATTATTTTCGAAGTGTTGAAAAGTGTTACATAAGCTATGCTTGACGCATGATTTTTCATTCGTGTTGAACATAATATTGAAAGTTTGTTAAAATGAAACTTTAACATTAGTTTAATTTATAATAGTGATAGTCCCCCCCCCCCCCCCCCCTAATCCAAATTGGCTACTTTCCGACACATTCATGAAGCCATTTTCATTCTTAATTGCAGAGAATGTACAGTTATTCGGATACTAAATAATCATACAGCATTTCTCTATTTCCTATAATAGTTAAGGATCTTTTAGAAAATGGCGGTCCAAATTGGAGATTTAAACTGGGTTTAGAGACACAACTGTCAGGGGTATCGTCAGGGCCTGTTTACCGAATAGGCCCATGAAGCCCATGCTTACCTACTGAAATACAAAGGGGCCTCCAAATTTACTTTTCAAATATTTGTGGTCCCTACACTGTTCTTAGCATTGACAAATGTTGCAATTTGTAAAGCGTAAAAGATATTTTGAAGTTCAAATATTCACAACTGTAGTTCTATACTTGTGAATTCATTTACAAAAATAATTTGTTATGTATAATTACGTATATAGTAAAATAATTTGCCATGTGTATATAGAAGTTTAATATTAAAAGTGTCATTTACTCGAAAATTTGATGGCAGAATTTCAAGTTGTTGAAGTATGTAAAAATTGGATTTAGTAAATGACAAAGCTACTGGTAGAGGAATAAGGGGCCCCTGTGTGACATCAGGCTTACCCTATTTCTAAGTCTTAAGCTGGCCCTGGGTGTCGTCATTAGGGTATGACAGATGTAAGATGTAACTCAAGATGTAAATACTCTTATGACTCAAGATGTAAATACTCTTATAGAAAAATGAAAAACAATGTTTGATTCTAAGACACTCAGAATATTCATTAATGTCTGCAAATCTCAGGCACACATAAAACGGCATTAAGAATGTATCTTAAAGACTTATTTGCAATGTTCAGCATTGTTTAAAGAACTATAAAAATGTATTTAATTCAAAAAATTGCATTATTATATTTCAGTATATTACTAAAAAATCGCTGAACACTAACTCATTTTCATTTTGTTTATAAGTTTAGATTTTATTATTAAGTTGTTTAAGTTCTACAAAAGAGTGCATATGATACTTAAATAAAAGTATTTTTCAAAGTGTTTGAAATATTACAAGAAATTATATCAAGCTATTAAAATTTTTAAACTCATAAATAATAAAACTTCAATTTGTGTTTAATTCTTTCTCCCATAATATATATATATATATATACAGTGCCGTAACTAGCCAGGTGCAACAGGTGCAGCCGCACAGGGCCCATCTGAAAGGGGGGCCCCCAAAATGATGTGCATAAGAAATTATATTTTTTATTTAAAAAAGAAATTTCTGCCTTTCTACTGCGCGATTTGACGGTTAAGTCAGGGCTGTAGCTAGGGGGGTGCCAGGGGGGGCTCAGCACCCCCTGAAAATTTTTGAGCCCCTCCTGGGAAAGTTGCCAAGGACACCAAATGAAAATCTGTTTCAAAAATCGTGTGTTAAATATTTGAACTTAGTTTTGGGGGCTTTTTACAGTTTTGCATAAATACTAAATTATAGTATTTGTTTAAAAACTGCAAATAAGTGCTTCAATATGTGTACAACCTATCTGCACATACTCAGAAACCTTTTGGTGATGCAAGCATTGACTTTTACATAAGTTACATACTGAAATTTTTCATTTTGCAGCGTTTTCCATTGTTATGCTATAGTGTTTTAGAGTAGAGGGTATCCGGTATTCCTTAAAATAATCCAGAAGGTATACCGTATAAGTCGTATCCACCGTATATCCTCCATTACATTCCTGTCTGCAGCTTTTATTTTTCTTATCATCAAATAAAGTTATTATAAACAGTTCAATAAGAAACGTAGTGCCTACAATATAAATATGCAATAATTTATCTTTCTATATAGTACTTTGATCATATGTGCGTGCATGTGTCAGAGAGAGAGAGAAATAGTATGAGACCCCCCCCCCTACATTTTCGTGAGCACCCCCTTTTGTTTATTTCTAGCTACATCCCTGGGTTAAGTTTTGTGTTATTTAGATCCTAGATGTCTCTGCTTATCAACATGAACATTCGAATTAATATAGAACTGATATTTTCAACTTACCTACGTACCTGCCAAACTTATGCTAGGTTATAGTTTGAATACAGTAACGTATACTTGTGTTTTCGCTTATGTTTTTACCAAATGCCGTTTTTTTTCCGTTTTAGTTTAACTTCCTTTAACCAAACCATTTGAAATATGGAAGATACAGTCTTAAAATTAGTACCTTTACGTCTCAAATTCTGCAATTAGTTCGAAAAAATATCGTTGTTAGCCCTTTGAAAAATGTTTGCAAAAAAGAGTCGTTTTCGCAGTAAACATTTCCCATAATATGCCAACGTTCCACACCCCCCCCCCCTCCCAGGTCGTAATTTTAGAGGCACCGATAAGCAAAAAATATGCCTTAATGCCGATACTTTCTTCTAATCGTCAGTGCAATCGGTTTTCAAAAATAGGAAAATTTTAACTCTTTTAAAAAATTCACGACCGCAGGTCACTTTACCTCTCGGTAGCGATATTTTTTCTACATTAAAAGTAAATAAACGTCCCTATTTCGACACAATCTTTTTACAGCATCTCGGCAGACTGGATTTACAGCTACTACAAAAATTTTGAAACATTCGGGGAAGCACAAATATTTTTAAAAAAATTAATAAAATCTAAGAAAAAATCGACGAAAAAAGTGGGATATTTCGCTGGATTTGGCTTACGTTTTCACTATTAAATATGCATATTGTTTCATAAAATGGTTAATAAGGGAACATCATATTTGTAATTCCTAAAAATTTCGAAAAATTGCTCCTTTATAATATAGAGTTATCCAGGACAAGAAAAATAGGTGTAAGTGCCCGAAAATTAGCTGAAATATTCAAGTGCTGAAAGACCCAAATAAATGACAATCTGAAAAAAAGTTTGCAGATATTTTTATCCTTAATTTTTCTCTAAAAGTTTAAACCTGCATCTAAAAAATATTAGATATCGCTAAAAAAAATATTAGACTGAAATGCAAAGTTGTTACATGAGTTCATTGATGTATGTCTTATTTCCAATGACAACTTCCCTTTTTCTATGCACATACAAAATGCACAACGATGAATTAGACATCATACGAAAAGTTTTGTTATAGAACACTCAAATTTTATTAAAACACGTTTCTTTATTTAAAAAAAAACTGCTTTTAACTATAAATTAATGAAAAGTGTATCAGAAAAAATTTCAATGATTGCAGTGCGAAAGCCTTCACAGGTCCACTGGTTATTATTACGCTATTTGAAAAGAAATTTCTAGAATTTGATTTCTTTGCTTGCTAGTAATATTAAGATTACTTGATTGCGATATTAAAAGACGCGTGACGAACGCGCTTGGATAGACCCGTCAATATTATGTTGGGTTTTTGTTATTTCTGTACGTATTTTTGTATTTGTATATTGAAGCTATTTGCAATGTTAAGTTTTAATGTATTTATAGACTCATTTTGTAGTTTTTAATGTACCATTTGAGTTTTATGGCGACGTTTTAATAATTAATTTCATGTGTAACAAATTTTTAGATTTTTAATATTTTCTGAGAAATGTTTGATTGGAAAAAAACATCGAAATATGGCAAATAAAAGGCATCCAAGCAAGTGATATTTCGTCACACGCTTGCATTCGTTCTACAAAAAGTAGTTTATGTACGTTATAACAGTTTTATACTTGTACAGGCAACATGATAACAATAATATTTTGTTTTCTAGCTTAAAAATGTCTAAGCATTTGTCAGGCGCACAAAAGAGAAATATAAGGAAACGAAAATTGGAAGAATGCAAGTCAATGTCGCAACAGTTTGGTAAATGGCTAAAAACCGAAAACTCAGAGAATAGAGGAAGTGTGGAAGAGGTCAAATCTAGCACTACTTCACAAGGTGATAAAAAACACTACATTTGGCATCTACCCCTTCAATTAACGACAATGAGGAATTTGCACACATGAGGTAATCGGCCAACTTTATATTTTTCTGATAATTCCAGGCTCATAAATTTCAAAAATGTTCTCAAAAATGTAAAAAAATCGTTCAATAATTGTTAAATTAGGTTTAAAGTTACGAGAAAACCACGCGACTTGAAAACGCTGCGTGATTGGCTATGACGTCACTGTTCACGATGTGCCAATGTTTACATTTTGTTTTCAAGCGGCGTTTTGGTTCTCGGCTCGGGTTTTGCAAGCATTTTGAATTTTTTCATCTCGAAATTTATTTCTACTTTGGTCTTTACGATATTTTTATCAATCTATCATTTTCGTTGTATCTCACTATTCTGAAAAAAGGTACTTAACTAATGCTGATGCCGCTGACGTAATTGAATTTATTGTGACATTTTGACTTTCTCGGCTTATAATACAGTAATTATTGCATATAACAACATGAAAACATGTAGTTTTGTAGAGAAATGTATAATAAATACGCTGAAGCAAGCAGTTTTTAAATCGAAGAATCATTTTATTAGCTATTTAATGTTAAAATTGGTCAAAATAGCTCATTTAAAAACTTTTATAAGATCAAAAACTATGCATAGCAATTTAATAATCTTTCGTAGGCATACTTGACTAGATTGTGGTGTGCAATATGCAAACATTTTTTTAATTTGTTAAATTTTTAAAGTATTTTTCAAATTTTTCATTCAAAATTTCATTATCTAAATAAAGATTTAATTCATAGTTTGAAATAACATTTTATTTCCCCTTGTTACCCGTTTTAAAATAGCCTAAATATGTAATTACATTTACAAATACTTTTCAATCGAAACATTTATTTGCACCCGATTGTAAAAAAATAAAGAAACTTTAAAATAATTAAATTATTACGTGCGAAAAGCAATGAATGTTAAAAATCACTCCTAATTAAAAACAATATATATTTAATTCGTCATTTTTACATCATATAAACGATTTTTTTATAGCATGTAAAATAAAACTTTTTTCTAAGCATTATAAAACTTCGGGAAGCAGCGACAGTTTTAACTTAAGACTGTTAAATCCAAAAGAGATACTTTCTGACACATTTCTGAATTCATTTTTGTTAGGAAACGCATGAAATAGGCAGGTGTTCTTATTCAGAAACTATGTAATCAAAGACGTTTTCTCTTTTTTGGGAAAGGCAGAAGATCTTTCATAAAATGCTGTCAAAGTCGGCGTTTTGAACTGAATTCCCGACATGGCAGCACGAGAAAAGGGAAAAACGTATGTCACGTGATACAAATTGGTTATAACTTGATAAGAAATTTATTTATTAAAAAATGGAAAACTCATTTCGATTTTAAATAGCTTCAATAGTTATGCCTGCCAATTTCATGCTTTTGCGTTTAAAAATGAATCGCGTTGTTGAGAAGGCCATTTTAGAATCACCTTAACTACTTTATAACAGCTGATTTTCAAATCTTTAATTGATCTTTCTTAACTAATCATGAAAACAGACGTCAGCTTTTGCGACAACAGTGGATGCGGTCTGGGGCGCCGAAAATCCCCCACTCAAAGGGAAATAAACGGCAACCTGACTACAGGACATCGCCACTTCTTGTGATAATATCATTTAACCTTCTATAATCAGATAAAGTTTTTTAAACGAAGAAAATTAGCGTGTTTTTAAAGCCTGTGGGAGTCTGGATGGGAGATGTCAAGCATAACTGTTAGGAGGCCATATATATATATATATATATATATATATATATAGATAGATAGATAGATAGATATGTGTGTGTGTGTGTGTGTGTGTGTGTTTATTTATATCTAGTTCAAATGCATAAATATCTTATTATTTTTCCTAATCAAAGCTTATATTTGATTTCTGCTAAAAAATACTGACGCGTCACAGAAATACATTTTTTTTTTCAGGTTAATTATAAATTTCAGTCTTTCTTTTATGCAAAAAACATTAATTATATACTGGTATCTGACTGTTTGGACACATCATATCAAATTTGTATATATATTACATATATAGGTTGTTATGTTTAAATAAAAAGTGATAAAAAAGTATTTATACTTCTGAAATTATTTCCACCTGGTTAAACAAACAAAAATATGAAAGGTACTTTAACATTGGGGTTTGTAATGTTATATTTAAAAAACAAACAAAAAAAACTAGAATCAATACATCTAAATTATAAATTAAAAGAAACCATCATGTTTGGTGATAAAATTTATCAACAAATTATTGTTTTGAGTTAAATTCCAATTAAATTTATATTTTCATTCAAAAGATATTAATTTTATGAATTAAATGAATCAAAACAATCATTTCCTTACTTTATATTTTAATAATGTATATAAATGAATCAAGGAGTTTTGTAAAATTATTGTAACGTTAGCAGATTACCCTCAAATTCTCAAATATCTGTCACACATTACCAGAAATGCTTTTGCCTCTGTAGTATATTGAATGATTTATAAAAATCATTTTTTTTTCTAATAAAAAATAATTATTCTAACACACAATATCGTATAACTTATAACTGGTATAAATATTTTATATTGGAATCATTTTTTTTTCTTTCAAAATTTAAATGCCAATGGAGAAAATCAAACTTACTTTAACTGTTTTTGTATTATACTATTTTTTTAAAAGGTCTTAAAAAATTAAGGATAATTTTTTTGTAGTTTGCGAGTTGTTTAGATCTTTAGTACATTTGTATTTTCTTAAAGATTCTATTACTTTTGATAATGTAATACCCACGAATTTTATTACAAGAAGAAAAGCAAACCCTCAAACGCGCTATCCAAAGCGTAAACAAATGCTGCGTTTCTCTCCTTGTCATGAACTATGACGTCACAAGACTGGCGTAGTAAAAAGTGTCGTTTTCGGAACACGGTAAATAGTGCGCTATAAAAACTGTCAGAAGTCAACAATTACAGCTCAAAATTAAAAAAAAAAACATACTGTTCTTCTTATCTTTCTGTTTTCTATTATATAAAAGTAAAATTAGAAAACGTGAAAATTCCTCATTCTCCGAGTAACAAAAACGATCCATTGCAAGAAAAGCAATCTGCTGCTTCTCAAGATATTCTACTACAATACCCTCATTATAATTCAAAAGAGTATGAGCCTGCACAAAGTACTGTCTCACAAACTGATAATACCGAACATTCTGCTGCTTCACTGGGTATTTTACTACAATTGTCCCATAATAGTTCAAAAGAGGATCAGCCTGTACAAAGTACTGTTTCACAAACTGATAACATCGAACAAAATATGTTCTGTACTGTTCCAGAAGAAATACTGCTTAATTACAATGATCCCCATTCCTGGCCTGCCGTTACTGGTAAATTAATACATTCTCTTGTCTCACATGGTTCAGATCAAGGCGACAACATTAACTTTAATATGTTAAAAGTAGACGATTCAGGTCGAAAATTTACAAAGGACTGGTTTTATGTTAAACAAATTAACGGAGAAACTGTTAAAAGAAAATGGATTTTATATTCCGTTAATCAAAATGCAGTATTTTGCTTTCCTTGCATGCTTTTGGGGCAAAAATCGCATAATCTTTCAGACCCACAAAAAGGTTTATATGATTGGAGGCATCTTCATCCGGTTCTTCCCCGACACGAAAATTCTCCGGAACATCGAATTTCGTATGTGAAATGGAAAGTAATGGAAAAGAATATAAAATCAGGAAATGCAATCGATGATTATGTAATTAATTCCATTAACAAGGAAAAAATTATATGGCGTGAAATATTGAAAATAATAGTGGATGCTATTCTATTCTGTGCCAAATATAATCTTGCTCTTAGAGGTTCAAATGAAATTATTGGAGATCCAAACTGTGGCATTTTTTAAAATTTGACTGAATTTGCTGGCCATTATAATATTACTTTAAAGGAACATATTGAAAAACATAAAAAGGGTTCAGTGTCTTATTTCTCACCCACTATTCAAAATGAAATAATAAAATTAGTTGGGGACAAAACTAGAAATGAAATCATCTGCAGAATTAAGAAGGCAAAGTACTACACAATTTTATTCGACTGCACTCCTGATGTTTCAAGAAAAGAGCAAATGAGTCAGATTATAAGATATGTCCATGTTGACTGTAAAGGGAAGGTAATGATTGAAGAAAGCTTCATAAACTTTATTTAATCTCATGAAAAAACGGGAGAAGGTTTATCATCTGAAATTTTGAATAAACTAAATGTTGATAAATTAGACATTCCGGATTGCAGAGGGAAAGGATTTAACAACAGTGCCAATATGGCTGGCAAGTATAAGGGAGTAAATGCACGTATTTTGGAAATTAATGATTTAGCAATATTTGTACCTTGTGCAGCTCGTAATCTAAATTTAGCCGGTGCCCACGGTGCATCTACAACTCCAGAAATGATTGCTTTTTTTGGTACTGTGCAGAGGTTGTTTAATTTTTTCTCGTCCTCAACAATTCGTTGGGAAACTTTAATGAAGTGCTTAAAAATATCACTTAAAAGTTTTTCTGATACAAGATGGTCATCAAAGGCCAGAGCAATAAAAGCGCTGTATTTACAATTACCTGAAGTAATGGAAGGACTTCAAATGATTACAAACGATTTTTCGAATCCGGAAGCTGTATCGAATGCACAAAGTTTGATTCTGCAAATTAATTATAGGTTTATCTGTACACTTTCTATATGGAATAAAATTCTACAATGCATTGATCGAACAAACAAAGCATTACAACAGAAAGATTTGTCAATAGATATTGGAACAAAACTAATTGCTGGTTTACGTAGTACATTACAAGGCTTCGAGATACAGGTTTTGAACAAAATATCCAGGAAGCACAAAGTGTGTCTGAAAAAATGGATATAGAGAAGGAATTTCTTAATAAAAGGAAAAGAAGAGTGCAGAAAATGGAAATAGATGAAACATCAGATGAAGGAAGTAAATTAACAGCTGAAGAGTTATTTAAAATACAAATGTACAGTGTTCTTGACACTCTGTTGTCTCAGATAGATTTGCGTTATGAAAAAATGAGAACCATCTGTGATTATTTTTGCTTTCTGTATGGCTCGTCTTTACAACATATGAGAGTCGCTGACTTAAAAAAAAAATTGGCTGCAGATCTCGCTATTAAGTACAGCAAAGATTTAAAAAAGTACGACTTCACATGTGAAATTGAAAGTTTTAAGTTTGAAGTAATGGCTCTTATACAAAACATACAAACTGCATCTCCGCTTGATATTCTACAGACTCTTCATGATTTTGGTTTAATTGAATCTTACCCAAATATCAGTATCGCCCTCCGAATATTTTTAACTCTTCCCATTTCTATTGCTTCGTGCGAGCGAAGTTTTAGCAAGCTGAAATTAATAAAAAATTATTTACGATCAACTATCGGACAAGAACGTTTATCCAATCTGTCTATTATTTCAATAGAATACAATATAGTTAAAAATATTAATTATGATGATGTTATTAACGAATTTGCCGAAATGAAAGCCAGAAAAGTGCAATTAAAATAAAACTTAATAAAAAATTTTATTGTGACGTATTTTTTTTTTCATTTTTCCAAACCTAATTAATTAAGGGGCCCAAATGCGAATTCTTGCACAGGGCCCAGGAATGGCTAGTTACGGCTCTGTATATATATATATATAATCAAAAGTTATTCGGCCAAATCACTGTTCGTCAAATCTCTATTAGAAATTGATTAAAATTCAGAACGAATCTTAAAATTGTCGATGAAGGACAATTTAACTAAATACTTAGCAGAAAAAACATACATCACAATGATACAATCGATAATATATTCCTCTCATCACAACACATGCATAAATGGATAATATTTTCAATAATGATTATAGCATGTTCTATGTTATGGACATACATCGTTACTGTTAGAAAAATATGCGAAGAGGTTGTGGAGAGTAGAAAATAAGTAAACTAGAAGGCATATTGGGTGAAATAACCAACTTTGCGATTATTTTAATTTATTTAAAAGTTCTGAGAAATATTGTTTACAGATTTAACAAGCAACACTAATTAATTTTTTAATTAAAATAAATAAGCTTTAAAAATGACACTAATATTAAGGACCAAAACCAGGGAGCCGAGAGGCCAAAAATTAAATAAATAATTGATGAAAATTGATTTACTGATCATGATCATAGTTAAATATTTTCTAACACAAACAAAATATCTCAAAATGTTTACGTTTTCTTAAGAATGAAGTACCTCAAAACGAAAAGAGAACGAATTAATTTTTGATTTATACAATAAAAAAATTCAACAGACTTACCTGGTAACACAAATTTATCCTTACAAAATCAGGAAAACTAAAAGTTGAATCAAATATTTTTTATTCCGTGAATATACACATCAGTTGGAATGCAATTCAAATCCAGAAACGATTTGAAATACAATAAAACATTCGTGATATACGTTTAAGAATGATTGAAGAAGAAATTTAAAGTTCTAAATATTGAAAAATTCAAGACTTAAATTAAACTTGTTGAGAATAATTTCACTATTAACTTCTCACGTGTGATGATAAGTACATCTGAAGCGGCAATTTTAAAAATATTTAAAATCCTCATGAACTGCAGAATGATAAAACATGTATCGAAGATATAAAAGTAAACGAGATTGAAATATCAGGTTCCAGAATCAGTATATTTCTTAAGAGCCTTGACTCCTGCCAATATTGCGAGTTTGGAAAGTCCACACTGACGTCCAAGTACCAAACGGACAGCAGTTTGGATTTCGTTGCTTGTCATGGTAGAACGTTTATTTAATCGAACTAGCCGGGAAGCTTCAGTCGCCAACCTCTCAAAAACATCATATATGAAGCTGTTCATAATCAATATGGATTTCTTTGAGATGCTCAAGCGAGGATGGATTATTTTCAGCAAGTTGAATATGTACACGCTGAAACTTACTTTCTGCGAGATTTATGGCCCATACTAGATTTCTTCAGGGCATCCCCACTGGCTGCAGGAGGCATACTAATAATTTCCGCAAATTTCAAAGTCTAATGTTTCACATCAAACGAAAATTGATTCGAAGACTATCTTCCCAAATCGTTTTACCGCACGTTTGAGAGAGTTAAACACAGTGTTGCCTAGATAGTCGAAAGTCAATTTCCCCAAAATTTCTGAAATTTTCCCTGTCAGTGATTTTTTTTACGAAAAAGTCCCCAATCCAGTTTCTACACAAAAGAGTAAATTTTCCATTTTTAGTTTGCCACTCTAACAAATATTTAACTAATTTAAGCTCAAAAAATTTCTCCAACTCAAGCCTTTTCTTGAAAGAATTCCCCATTAACAAAAAATAAACATTTAAACTCTTATATTTAATTGATTTATGTAAAATCTTCCATGTGCGCAACCTACTGAGCATAGTTTCTGATTCTTTACCAAGCGGAAAGTCGTCCAGTCTTATCATGTTTATTTATGTTTACCAGTTATATAAGTCTAAAATATTATCTCTACTTCCATTACAATTTGTTTTGATGAAAATGCAAAAAACATATATTCAAAATGGCATTTAGTTTAGGGAAAAAAAAAGCAACAATGCTTTATGATATTAATTATGCAGAATTTCGCTTACTATACTTGTTTATTGGTGCACTGAAATGTTAACAAGAATTAAAGCTTAAAAGAAAAAAAAAAAACTGGGATAAAACGTAATAATAAAACTTATGTTGTCAGAACGTTAAAGATGTTCCCAAATGGTTGAAAATGATGAAAAGAAACGTGTAAGCTGTAATATTATGAACGACGAGCACGACCACGAGAATAATGATTGATGTTTCCGATTTTCGTTTTTTTAGGTGCGTTCGTAATTATATAAATACGTAGCACCTATAGTCGTCGTTTGGTCCGTCCGTCTGTCCGTCCGTCTGTCTGTCTGTCTGTCCGTCTGTCTGTCTGTCCGCATATAACAACGCAAAAACTACCCAACCAAATGGTTTGCAATTTAAAATATATTATCTTTGCAGAATTTTGTCGAGACATTTCAAATTTTATTAAAATCGAATCAAAACTTTAGGAGATATTAATAAAAATATTTATTAAGAAATTTGATTTTTTTTTTTTTTTAAATCGGTGCTTTTTTGTTATAGGAGCTTTGGAAGTTTCATCGTCAAGCGACCGAGCTACTTATTTTATGACAGAAATTAATCTGCAGACGATATAATTCATTTCACAAAATTAAAAATCATCTAGATCTGAATATTTATATAACTAGCTATAGTACGAACGCACCTCATTTGTCACGTTTGACGTACAATTTCCAACTTGTATTTTATTTTTCCGAAGAGACAGATCCAGTTCTCAAATGACAAAAAATAAACTTTACCTGAAATAATGGAAAAAAATTCTCCAAGTTTTCCCCCAAAAATGTTGATAGTCCCTGAAAAATTCCCCTGATGGTTCAAAATTCCCCAAAATGGGGACAAAATCCCCAATCAGGCAACACTGCTTAAACAGTAGCTGTCCAATCAGAAATTTACTTTCGTATTTACCTGACCAATGATATTTTTATGATCAGGGCTGGATTTCCGTTTTTGGCGCCCATAGGGCTGATCAAGTCTGCCCACAGAGTTAAGAGAACGAAGCCTGCCACTTCTTTCAAAAACAACAAGAGCAACAGGAGCACAAGCTTCATTGAATTCATATTTTCGACATGACGACACTTATACAATTTTAATGAAAACAGAAAATAAATTGTTAATTTTTTTTTTTTTTTTAAATCAATGATTGGAAACTGTTTTGAACATTTCATTTTCTCAAGAATGGAATAAATAACTCATTTTCCCTTTAATTATGGTAGCTCTTCATATATCGTTGAGAACAAATAAGGCAAACCGTGGTCAGGTTTTTTTTCTGATAATAATAATAAAAAAGAATAGAATTCTTTAAAAAGTTCCTAATAATTAATAAAATGTCCATTATTTTAATTAACTCACTTAGATGTTTCATTTTCATGTTACCACTTGGTGATTAAGCAATATAACTAGATTTCCATCATTTAGAACATCGAATACAGACTCATTCAGGTCTGTCATTCCCTACCCTTCCATTTTTACTTCCTTCTATATAAAAGAAGAAAGTATTGTATTCGTGAAAAATTTCGATTTCCGGTGGATTTATACGTTTTAGAAGGTTCTGAACACGATTTGACTGATTTTAGAAAATGTGTGTCTGTCTGTATGCGATACAAATTTTGTGGACGCTCTAACTGACCAGCACGGAATTTAATAAAACTTCAGATTCCTGTAGACTTTGGTGCTGATTAGGTTTAGGTGTATATCGACCAACAGGTGTCACGATAAAATCAAACTTCATTTTATGCTAAACCTTGACGATGTCCAAATTCAAAATAAAAGCTGATAAGGTTTGGGTGTATATCGCCCAGCAGGTGACGCTGCTATGCTGCATTTTTTATGATTTCCAAAATAGCTATATCTCAAGAACTAATGCACGGAATTTCATCAAACTCCATATTATGTTAGACCTTGTCATAAATAGACCCTAATAAGGTTTGAGTGTATACACTCAACAGTTATGGCGCTGCTATGCTGTGTTTTTCGCGATTTCTACGATGGCTATATCACGAAAACTAATACCACATAATTTCATCAAACCTCATATTCTGTTAGATCGTGACATAAATAGATATTGATTCAAATTTGACTTTGATCAATCAACAGGGGGCGCTTGCATCCTGTGCTCGGGTAACGATTCCTAATCTTGTCCACAATCAATTGATGCAATTTGACGAGAGGGTTTTTTTTTCTATTATTCATTGATCACTGTCATTCTATGCTAAAATAAAAGAGGAACAAACAATCATGCGTCAAGCATAGATTATGTAACACTTTCCAACACTTACAAAATATTTTTGCAAATCTTTAACGTAAGGTGAAAGATAACATCTAAGAAAATAATTTGGAAAACGCATAACATATTTAAAAATCCAATTTCAGGAAATACCATCAATATTCGGAAAAATATCCGAAATCTTGTTTGCAGCTCTGTATATGATCTATAGATTTGTATATATATTAAATAGAATACTAAAGTTTAGTTCAGTTAGGAAACGCGTAGTAGTTTAAAATTTAATCTTCTGGAATTTCCGACAATAAACGGAAATGTACTCGAGAAGTTTTGTGCTGCCCTGTACACGATCTATACAATTTATACACGCCAAGTAATAAACAAAAAATCAGTTAAATTTAAAAACGTGTTCAGCAACTGAAAAAGCACTTCCAGCAATTATTATTAACAAGCAGTACTTTAACCGAATTCTTTTGTGTGTCCCTGTAAATGAACGATGAATGCTATACACACAATGTTCTATAGTAAATCTCTTGTAATGCACCTTAGTGATATATATCAATTTCAATATGTTTGAAATAGTGAAACAGTATTAAAATAAACCGCAAACTATTTTCTTCATAGACCGCAATGTAACGGAATTCTTTTGAGTGTCCCTGCAAAGGAACTAATAAGTGCTATGAACAAGCAGTACTTTAACCGAATTCTTTTGTGTGTCCCTGTAAATGAACGATGAATGCTATACACACAATGTTCTATAGTAAATCTCTTGTAATGCACCTTAGTGATATATATCAATTTCAATATGTTGGAAATAGTGAAACAGTATTAAAATAAACCGCAAACTATTTTCTTCATAGACCGCAATGTAACGGAATTCTTTTGAGTGTCCCTGCAAAGGAACTAATAAGTGCTATGAACAAGCAGTACTTTAACCGAATTCTTTTGTGTGTCCCTGTAAATGAACGATGAATGCTATACACACAATGTTCTATAGTAAATCTCTTGTAATGCACCTTAGTGATATATATCAATTTCAATATGTTTGAAATAGTGAAACAGTATTAAAATAAACCGCAAACTATTTTCTTCATAGACCGCAATGTAACGGAATTCTTTTGAGTGTCCCTGCAAAGGAACTAATAAGTGTCATGAACAAGCAGTACTTTAACCGAATTCTTTTGTGTGTCCCTGTAAATGAACGATGACTGCTATACACACAATGTTCTGTAGTAAATGTCTTGTAATGCACCTTAGTGATATATATCAATTTCAATATGTTTGAAATAGTAAAACAGTATTAAAATAAACCGCAAACTATTTTCTTCATAGACCGCAATGTAACGGAATTCTTTTGAGTGTCCCTGCAAAGGAACTAATAAGTGCTATGAACAAGCAGTACTTTAACCGAATTCTTTTGTGTGTCCCTGTAAATGAACGATGAATGCTATACACACAATGTTCTATAGTAAATCTCTTGTAATGCACCTTAGTGATATATATCAATTTCAATATGTTTGAAATAGTGAAACAGTATTAAAATAAACCGCAAACTATTTTCTTCATAGACCGCAATGTAACGGAATTCTTTTGAGTGTCCCTGCAAAGGAACTAATAAGTGCTATGAACAAGCAGTACTTTAACCGAATTCTTTTGTGTGTCCCTGTAAATGAACGATGAATGCTATACACACAATGTTCTATAGTAAATCTCTTGTAATGCACCTTAGTGATATATATCAATTTCAATATGTTTGAAATAGTGAAACAGTATTAAAATAAACCGCAAACTATTTTCTTCATAGACCGCAATGTAACGGAATTCTTTTGAGTGTCCCTGCAAAGGAACTAATAAGTGCTATGCACACCACATTCTATAGTAAGCATGTGGTAGTGCACATAAGTGATATATGTCAATTTCAATATGTTTGAAATTGCGTAACATCATTAAAATACGTACTGCAAAATATTTTCCTCATAGACCGTAATGTAAAGGAATTCTTTTGAGTGTCCCTGTAAAAAAACTAAGTGCTACGCACTTCATTTTTAATACCAAACATGCCATAGTAATCTTCAATAACATATATCAATTGCATGACAAATACGAATATATTTACGTGAGTTAGAGCATGGACAGACAGCAGACAAAGCGAATTCATAAACACTTTTCAACTATATTGGAAAGTGTTAAAAAAGAAGTTATACTTGTTGCTGTGTGAGTATGCTATTTAAATTAACGTATCAGATTGATATAGAAGAAAATTTTGTGATGGCCACAACATGCTAGTTTTTTCCTATCTTCCATAAAAATGTGGGGGGGGGGGTGAGATAAGGGCGTTTCAAATACCGCCCGTTTGTAAAATTTTACAACTGAGTATGGAAAGGAAAGATAGTAAAATAAAACTTTTATTTGTTTTTTCTTTTAAATCCGGATTCTGGGCCATATTAACCAGCATTTTCATGTCTTCTATTGAACTGTTAAATAGAAAAGAATATGTGAAATCAACAGCTCGAAAATTGCAGTGACTATTGCAATGTTAGACGAATTTTTCGGGGCAAAAGGAGAAGTGATCGGTTACATTACTGTACGTCGTTCATGTCCTGTAGAATTACCAGTTCTATACTGCCTTTAACTTCAGTACTGTGATTTTGTCTAATCTAATGAAAAGACCCATCTAAAGAAAACGACATTTAATAGTCTATAAAATGAATATTTTATGTTAACTTTTTAATATTAAGTTAACTTTAGGAATAGATAATTAAGTCCGTTATAAGTAGTTCTTTCTGTGTATATCTATTCATCAATAAACCCTAATGGAAGAACATTTGAACCTGACTATAATGTTTAATATTGCGTGAGGAGGCTTTCATTTATACTGATATGTGCTGTATTTATTAAAGAGCTTCTCAAATCAAGAAAATTGTTAAAGGGGAAAATAACTCAAGGCTAACGCGATAGTTCGGACAAGGTCGTCTCCAGGGATGACACGCAGACTTGCTGCTTGATGTCACACAAGAAAACAGACATTTTCATGGAAGATTATGTTTTAATAAATTTAAGCAGTTCTTCAACTTCAAAAAACATAGTCCAATAATGATCTAATGTATATAATTTATTCACTTTTTACAGGCCAAATTTAGATACACGTTATATTCATTTATTTTTCTTTCTATATTTAACCTTCCATAATGTTTTAGTTTAAAGGTCAATCATTAAAATATGGTGCAAAAAAAAAGTATCATTTTAGGATGTTTCCAAATGGGGTAATGTAGCCATTGTCAGTAGTAGGAGAACGAGAGTTAGACCCCAGCAGGCGCTATGTGCGCGGAGCCGGAGCCGGAAGTCGCAGGTGTGGATAACAGACATGTTGAGACAGGAAGTTCTGCGAACGGTGAAGGTCACCGGAAGTCGCAGGTGTGGATAACAGGCATGTTGAGACAGGAAGTGAACAGGAAGTGTAGATAGGAAGTTTAACCGGAAATGTGACAGGAAGTGAATGCGATAAGGGAGAGAGGGGGAGGGCTTATTTTTGTGGGGGGCTTATGCTAACCTGAAATAAAAATGGAATTATTTCTTACTTTGTAAAAATTTAACATAAAATGTATCTTTTTTTTTTTTTTTTTTTTTTTTTTTTTTTTTAAACTTGAAATAATTTTTTTTTTGCTAACTAACACATGAAAGAAAATGGAAATCTTTCTGACTTTGTTTTACTTTATAAAAGTTAGCATGAAATTTATTTTAAGACTGGAAACGCGACAGGAAATAAGATCGGAAACGGGATTAGACATGCTTTTTCCAAAAAGGGTTTTCAGGAAGCAGTAAACATGTTTTAGGAACATGTTTGGGAGCTTGTTGGAACAGGACAGGTGGTTTGTGAGATCGGAAGTAATTAAGATAAGAGAGATAAAGAAGGTGCATGATTAGACATATAGATTTTGTTCTTTGTAGAGGGTTAAATTATTTTTGGATGTTATTTATTTTTTAGTGTTTTGAATTTTATTTATTCTTAAACCGTTATAAATTATTTTTTTCTATCATTTTAATTTTTAGTGACACCAATTTTAGAAGTAATTGCTCATTAAAAGAATTATTTTTCAACGCTGGCACGGGCAGGAATTGAACCCACTATCTTCTATGTGGAAGACCATTGTGTTTATCCACTGTGCTAGTGGGAACTTGTAATGTTATCTCTTTAAATGCAAGAGATGGGGACTTCAGACATGTATTGAGATATCTTTATCATAGTTTTAATGAACTGCAGGAAATTGTCTTTAGCTATTGAGTAATTCGCGAGTTTTGGTTTAATATGAATGCTATTACATCTGTTTGTTTAATTTACAAGCACATTTCTCTTACAACATTCTGTCAACAGATCACTTCCATATTCGAAATAATAATTTAGAGGGAAAATTTTTATATGAAAATACTATGAAATGTCATTTATAGAGATTGACAAAAATAGCATGCTTGATTCTTTCTTGTATTAACATTATATTCGAAATAGAGTTTTGTTACGAAAAATAACGTGTTTATACATTTTAAAAACGAAAGCAAAGTGATTTTCAAAAATGTAACTATAAGCTATACACCCACACATTTTTGTTATTGAATTAAATGACAAGGCTTAATATTGTATTCAGCGTACTATTTTCTTATAAAAGCCGTTTCACAAACTTGTATACTAAAAGTAATGTGTCATTTTTAGGGGAAAAAATTAATTCAAGTCATTGAGACTAATCCTTTATGGTGGAAAAATCTGTCATACTTCTTTGTGTTACATTATATCTTCCGTTTTTAAGTTTACAAATTTGTGGACTAACTTAAATAATCGTTTTTAGGATACTTAAACAATATATTTTTTAATTATGTTTTTTTTTTTAAATTGACTTGTAATATAGCTTTTTTTTCCTTTTTTTTTCTTAAAAGGGTACTGTAGAATAACTTATGTCACAAATACTACATCCTTCTTTAGTTAAATATGTTTCACTTAAGACATGACAAAGTGTCTTAGAAACATTTCATTTTGGAGTTAAGTGATTAAACAAGAAAAATATTATTTATAAAAACACAACACATAAGACTAGCGGCTGAGAGGTTCTGGTTTTAAAGCTACTAGACGTTTGGGTTTAAACTTCTCTCGCGCTCGTCGACCTAACCGTTCGGAGTTTTCTTCGAACCTTGTCAATACGAGTTAGGAGCCCTTAGAATGACCCCTAGAGTGACCTATATCCCAAGCGTAGATAATCGGTTTTAACAAATAACCAACCATCCACAACACATAAGACATTTTAGATCATTTTAGATCATTCCATTTAGTTAATAAGTGATTTAACGTGCAAAATATTATTCATAAAACATACAATAAGAGAATTTTAAAGAATTTTTTCTTTCAAATGAACAATTTTTAGTGACTGTTTAACTTATTAAAGAGAGCGGGTATTTTGTTTTGAGTTATACGATTAAAATAAATTTTCATTATATTTGATTTTACACAACCAACATTTTTAAAAAAGAGAATGGAATCTAGTTTTTATAAATTAACATATTTCAATTTTACAAATACTTCACACCCCGTCTTTTTTCCCCTCTTTTGGTAGACTTTATACACATAAGACATAAAAAGCGTTTTAGAATACATCATTTAGAAATTAAGCAATTTGATAAGTAAAATATTATTTATAAAAGCAATAGATACAAAAGTAATAAAAATTTTTACTTACAAATGTACGAACTTCTGATAGGTAAGACTTTCTAAATCATTGTGCAAGAATTAAGTGGTTATTGAACTTATAACATTATAGGATGAAATAATCACGTGACGTATTTTTAAACCAATAAAATGTCAGTATTTTTAAACCAATAAAAAGTTAGTTTTTTTTTTTTTTTTTTACACGAGCGCCCTCTATTACTATATAAATTTCAATGAAACGAGTTCATAACATTCTACTGGGACCTGGTATCGTTGTAATAGGTTGTATTTTTCGTTAAGTTAGTTTTCATTTAAGTTATTATGGAACGAGTTATGAATTCTTATGTTGGTGATGTAACCAACTTGGAGTGTCAACACTCATCACCAAAGTTAAATAATCAAGAGATGGATTCTACACTTTTATCCAAAGAAGGACTCGTTTCGAATTATGAAGTAAAACCCACCTCATCAGGACTAAAGAAACAGAAGTTACTCCATGTGTGTAAGACGTGTAACAAAGCATTTCCTCGAAAAGTTAACTTAATGTTTCACATGAAATGTCATTTAAAGGAAAAGTCTTTTCGTTGTGAGGTGTGTGCTGAAGTTTTTTCACAAAAGAGTGATTTACGTAATCATCAAAAGATTCACAAATCGCCCAAACAATACAAGTGTAGTGATTGCAACGAGATATTTTCAAGAATGGCTGACTTATTGAAACATAAGAAGACTCACAAGTCAGGAAAACAACATTCATGTACAAAGTGTAGCGAAATGTTTGATAGTGATTCAGATTTAGTACAACATTGTGATACTTTACATAAAGTTTTACCTAATGTGAAGAAGTCACCTGATTTGTTATTTGAAAAAGTGAAACATTTTAAAAGACAACATGATGTGCGAAATATTTGTACTAAAACTATCATTGTGTCCAATGAGATGAATCAAAAAGACTTTCGTTCATTTTTTAACAGTGTTCGATCGGATGTTTTAAACGAATTAAATTATCAATTGCAAATAAAAAAGTCAATAAAATGGTATGCAGCCGTTAAAGTGGATGTATATCGTGAATCACAGGATGGTGACTTAGAGAGAGCAACCCCCTTTTTCCTTTCCAAAAGTGAACTGGAATTAACAGAACAAAACATACACGTGCATGTTGAGAATGCCTTTCTAAAGCTGTACAACGGCTTTGAAGATTTCACAGAACGTGTGTTTAATTGGACATTACAAAAAATTTTGAAATTAGAATTGATTACAGCTCAATATGACAGGCTTATTTGATTTGTATTACTTTAAATGATTAATAAATAGTTTTAATATGAAAAAGTATAGTGGTTTTAATATGAAAAAGTATAGTGGTTTTTTCTTATAGTTGATGTAAATTACTTTGAACAGTTTGACAATGCAACATAAAGTACTGTTTAACATTTTGAATGTCTTAGACAAAATGGGAATGAATTTGTTGAAATTATGTAAAACATGATGAAATAAATGTGATGTATTTATTATATGTTACTTAAACTACAAGAGAAATGATTGGAAATGTGTTATTTTAAATCTATGATACTTTTAATCACTAACAAAGTAAGACGTGACGTTATGAATCATCGATGGGTTTTCCTTTGAATAGGTATTAATCTTACTTATTGATAAGAAAGTTGAATTTTTCTCTTCGTTTAAACAATGACACTGCATGTTTTGATAATTTTCTCTCAACAGTCAACATCAATGTTTTTAACCTAGTTAAGAAATTTTTTAACTTAAACCGTCACTGAGTTTATCCTAGATAAGTAAATTTTTATATTTAACCTACATATAAATTAAATGATTAACTATAACCATGACTGTTTTTAAAATCTAGATAAGTAGACGTTTTTATGAAACACATCCAGTGTTCTGCTGACTTTTATCGAGATTACATCAGTTAGTGAAGCAGATTAAATTGTATAAAAATATTTTATGAAATGAATATGCGATCCCACGAAGAAGTGTTTCCACCTTCAAAGCGTCCACGCTTAGAAAAAGCTATGGAAAAATCAAATACTTGTGAGAAGGAGTTAAAAGACCCAAGATTAAAACTTTCTGAAATGGACAATGACTGCGTAACTATATCACGTGATATCTCCTCTACTAAGAACTTACCAGATGTGAAACCTGAGATCGCTATGAAATTTTCAAACTTTACCGGTGGTTACGATGCAACATCTTTCGAGAATCCACATCAAGAGTCAGTTTTTGCCCAGGACTATTTAAATACATTTTTCAAAGACATGAATTTTGAAAATTTAGATTGTTCTACCCCCTTAACCTCGCTAAAGGATGAACCCTTTCAAGAACCTACGAATAATATCTTACAGACTACTGTTAAACATGAGATGAACGAGCTACAAGCAAACAGCCTTTCGCAAGCAAGTGGTGAAATACAAAGCATCACTACGCCTACATTTGCCACTAAAAGTGACAAATTATACAATTCCAATGTGTTTCACAAAGAACTAAGTGACTGTTTCTACTTAACTTTGAAGTTAAAAAATAAACAATATTCTATACATATACGAGAATTTAAACGCAATGTATCTACTAATGAAGAAATCCCAACCAAAAACGGAGTTAATATGGATATTCATAGCTGGTATGAGTTTCAATATAAAATCCTTGCATTTAATTTAAGATACAAAAGTGCATCCTTTGTTTCTAATAACACGATTTTAGTGTTAAATCAAGATTCTATGATGCGAATTAAAAATTTGAAGAATTTTTCTCATGTTGTCTTAAACGAACAACAAATGGAAAAATTAAAAGAAAGTACCTCACACTTAAATACTGAACTTTTACAACATATGTACACAAAACTATTACCCTTTCTCATTAAACAGAAATGTGTGGTGAGTAACAGATCCACAGAAAAAGAACCTGTGTTATGGTCTAAACTTAATACGTGTATCGAGAATAATATGGTAACAATACTTAACCAGTTGTATGAATGTACAGGATGTATTTTTCGACATGCAAGTCAAAGCCTTCACTCATGCTTCGCATTTAATAATAAGGAAAAATTTAATCAACTAGGTGAAGCTTTGTTAATGCTCATCGATTTCGATTATGTAATTTCAACGTTTTTGAATGGAGTTTATAGTGTTAGTGAACACTTTGTACATAAGCTTCATGAACAAACTGTTTATAATGAATTGTTTAAGACAAAATAAATGATTTGTTTTGTTAAAGATCTGTGTGTGTTTATTTCTACAAAGTGTCTCTGTGTGAATTTATTAGTTTTTTATCTAATCGAACTTTTAAGTGAAGAGATGTAATTTAACTTTTTTGTATATTCCAATTCAAAAATTTCAACAATTGCAAAAAAGATTAAACTATTGAAAAAAAAAATATCCACGTTAGAAAAGAATTTTGAAAAAATTATTAGTTAACAAAAATAAAATAAAATAAAGTTGACAAAACAGCTTAAAAACATTAAAGTTAACAAAAAGTTTATAAATGTTAAAAGTTAACAAAAAAAAATAAGTTATGTTGAAAAGTTAAAAAAACAATGAAAAGTAAACAAAAATACAGTTTTTAAATTAAAATTTTTTAAAGTCTTCAAGTTAATCAAAATTAACTTTTTACTTTTAACTATTGAGAGACTATGATCTAACTGTTTATCCTCGCAACCAACTGGTGCATATCAACTATATACTCTATATCTGCATATGCGCAGAAAAACACAGACATTTACACTAACGACTTTAAATTCGTTAAATTTGTTCGACTTTAAATTCTTTGCCAACTTTTAAGTTTAATTACTATACACAACTCGATTACCTTTCCCACAAAACATCTTTCAGAAACAAAACAGAAATTAACACTTACCGAAAAACACGTCCACTTTGGGTGTTAGTCTTCACTCAACTAACGTTTCTCCCTTATCTTTGCTAGGAGGCGCTGCAATCGCCGCTAGAGGTGTTAGTAGTCTTCAGGTGTGTGATAAGAATAAACTTTAAATCCAACTTACACTCGCTCAGTCATTCTTGCTTCTCTCTACCTTGTTAACAACCGTTTGCTGCTGGCTCATTGTTTGGTTGTTTAAACTTGTTGAATGACGTCATCATGTGTTTGTCTAAACTTGTCCAGTCTTGTTTTTATGCAGTACGTCTATTTAGATGAGTCATCACTCGCTTATCTTGGTTGACTTGTCCAAACTTGTTTTTGTGTGGCACGTCTATTTGGGTGAGTCATCGTTCGCTTATCTTGCTTTACTTGTTTGAACTTGTCTAGTATCCACCACCTCATGTCTTTTGTCATAGCTTGAATATACTTTACACCAATCACTTAAATATAAAAGTCTTGTCACAACTTACTTAAACTTTGATAAAAATATTAATTATTTATAAATTTCATCAAATTCTTATTTTTCTGATACATTTACTATGTAATTTTCGTTCAAAAATATGGTAAAGCCCGATTTTAAATCGAAGTCTAAGATAAATTCCCCAAATTTGTAACATTTTAACACTAATAATAAATATTGTAAGCACCCAGTACATACAAGTTTTGTAAAAATAATATTACTTATAGCTAACTCGTTATGTCCCAAGATACAAAACTTCAATCTAACTAAAATCAGTGTTAAACGAAAATCTAATCACGTGTCTTTATATATTATTTTGAAATGCAAAGCATTATATCTAAACGAATGATATAAGGAGTAGTTAGAATAGTTCTTATATTTTTGTTAGTAAAAAATTTATACACATTATCTTACAAGGTTGCAATATTCAACACACGGTTCACCATATTTAAAAACGATTCACCATGATTTAAAAACTTAGTAACATATTTTAAATTTATAAATTTAAATTAAAACATATTTTTATAAATAAACAATTATAAATACTTAAGTATTTTTAATTTAAATTTATAAATTTAAAATATGTTACTAAGTTTTTAAATCATGGTGAATCGTTTTTAAATATGGTGAACCGTGTGTTGAATATTGCAACCTTGTAAGATAATGTGTATAAATTTTTTACTAACAAAAATATAAGAACTATTCTAACTACTCCTTATATCATTCGTTTAGATATAATGCTTTGCATTTCAAAATAATATATAAAGACACGTGATTAGATTTTCGTTTAACACTGATTTTAGTTAGATTGAAGTTTTGTATCTTGGGACATAACGAGTTAGCTATAAGTAATATTATTTTTACAAAACTTGTATGTACTGGGTGCTTACAATATTTATTATTAGTGTTAAAATGTTACAAATTTGGGGAATTTATCTTAGACTTCGATTTAAAATCGGGCTTTACCATATTTTTGAACGAAAATTACATAGTAAATGTATCAGAAAAATAAGAATTTGATGAAATTTATAAATAATTAATATTTTTATCAAAGTTTAAGTAAGTTGTGACAAGACTTTTATATTTAAGTGATTGGTGTAAAGTATATTCAAGCTATGACAAAAGACATGAGGTGGTGGATACTAGACAAGTTCAAACAAGTAAAGCAAGATAAGCGAACGATGACTCACCCAAATAGACGTGCCACACAAAAACAAGTTTGGACAAGTCAACCAAGATAAGCGAGTGATGACTCATCTAAATAGACGTACTGCATAAAAACAAGACTGGACAAGTTTAGACAAACACATGATGACGTCATTCAACAAGTTTAAACAGCCAAACAATGAGCCAGCAGCAAACGGTTGTTAACAAGGTAGAGAGAAGCAAGAATGACTGAGCGAGTGTAAGTTGGATTTAAAGTTTATTCTTATCACACACCTGAAGACTACTAACGCCTCTAGCGGCGATTGCAGCGCCTCCTAGCAAAGATAAGGGAGAAACGTTAGTTGAGTGAAGACTAACACCCAAAGTGGACGTGTTTTTCGGTAAGTGTTAATTTCTGTTTTGTTTCTGAAAGATGTTTTGTGGGAAAGGTAATCGAGTTGTGTATAGTAATTAAACTTAAAAGTTGGCAAAGAATTTAAAGTCGAACAAATTTAACGAATTTAAAGTCGTTAGTGTAAATGTCTGTGTTTTTCTGCGCATATGCAGATATAGAGTATATAGTTGATATGCACCAGTTGGTTGCGAGGATAAACAGTTAGATCATAGTCTCTCAATAGTTAAAAGTAAAAAGTTAATTTTGATTAACTTGAAGACTTTAAAAAATTTTAATTTAAAAACTGTATTTTTGTTTACTTTTCATTGTTTTTTTAACTTTTCAACATAACTTATTTTTTTTTTGTTAACTTTTAACATTTATAAACTTTTTGTTAACTTTAATGTTTTTAAGCTGTTTTGTTAACTTTATTTTATTTTATTTTATTTTATTTTTGTTAACTAATAATTTTTTCAAAATTTTTTTCTAACGTGGATATTTTTTTTTTCAATAGTTTAATCTTTTTTGCAATTGTTGAAATTTTTGAATTGGAATATACAAAAAAGTTAAATTACATCTCTTCACTTAAAAGTTCGATTAGATAAAAAACTAATAAATTCACACAGAGACACTTTGTAGAAATAAACACACACAGATCTTTAACAAAACAAATCATTTATTTTGTCTTAAACAATTCATTATAAACAGTTTGTTCATGAAGCTTATGTACAAAGTGTTCACTAACACTATAAACTCCATTCAAAAACGTTGAAATTACATAATCGAAATCGATGAGCATTAACAAAGCTTCACCTAGTTGATTAAATTTTTCCTTATTATTAAATGCGAAGCATGAGTGAAGGCTTTGACTTGCATGTCGAAAAATACATCCTGTACATTCATACAACTGGTTAAGTATTGTTACCATATTATTCTCGATACACGTATTAAGTTTAGACCATAACACAGGTTCTTTTTCTGTGGATCTGTTACTCACCACACATTTCTGTTTAATGAGAAAGGGTAATAGTTTTGTGTACATATGTTGTAAAAGTTCAGTATTTAAGTGTGAGGTACTTTCTTTTAATTTTTCCATTTGTTGTTCGTTTAAGACAACATGAGAAAAATTCTTCAAATTTTTAATTCGCATCATAGAATCTTGATTTAACACTAAAATCGTGTTATTAGAAACAAAGGATGCACTTTTGTATCTTAAATTAAATGCAAGGATTTTATATTGAAACTCATACCAGCTATGAATATCCATATTAACTCCGTTTTTGGTTGGGATTTCTTCATTAGTAGATACATTGCGTTTAAATTCTCGTATATGTATAGAATATTGTTTATTTTTTAACTTCAAAGTTAAGTAGAAACAGTCACTTAGTTCTTTGTGAAACACATTGGAATTGTATAATTTGTCACTTTTAGTGGCAAATGTAGGCGTAGTGATGCTTTGTATTTCACCACTTGCTTGCGAAAGGCTGTTTGCTTGTAGCTCGTTCATCTCATGTTTAACAGTAGTCTGTAAGATATTATTCGTAGGTTCTTGAAAGGGTTCATCCTTTAGCGAGGTTAAGGGGGTAGAACAATCTAAATTTTCAAAATTCATGTCTTTGAAAAATGTATTTAAATAGTCCTGGGCAAAAACTGACTCTTGATGTGGATTCTCGAAAGATGTTGCATCGTAACCACCGGTAAAGTTTGAAAATTTCATAGCGATCTCAGGTTTCACATCTGGTAAGTTCTTAGTAGAGGAGATATCACGTGATATAGTTACGCAGTCATTGTCCATTTCAGAAAGTTTTAATCTTGGGTCTTTTAACTCCTTCTCACAAGTATTTGATTTTTCCATAGCTTTTTCTAAGCGTGGACGCTTTGAAGGTGGAAACACTTCTTCGTGGGATCGCATATTCATTTCATAAAATATTTTTATACAATTTAATCTGCTTCACTAACTGATGTAATCTCGATAAAAGTCAGCAGAACACTGGATGTGTTTCATAAAAACGTCTACTTATCTAGATTTTAAAAACAGTCATGGTTATAGTTAATCATTTAATTTATATGTAGGTTAAATATAAAAATTTACTTATCTAGGATAAACTCAGTGACGGTTTAAGTTAAAAAATTTCTTAACTAGGTTAAAAACATTGATGTTGACTGTTGAGAGAAAATTATCAAAACATGCAGTGTCATTGTTTAAACGAAGAGAAAAATTCAACTTTCTTATCAATAAGTAAGATTAATACCTATTCAAAGGAAAACCCATCGATGATTCATAACGTCACGTCTTACTTTGTTAGTGATTAAAAGTATCATAGATTTAAAATAACACATTTCCAATCATTTCTCTTGTAGTTTAAGTAACATATAATAAATACATCACATTTATTTCATCATGTTTTACATAATTTCAACAAATTCATTCCCATTTTGTCTAAGACATTCAAAATGTTAAACAGTACTTTATGTTGCATTGTCAAACTGTTCAAAGTAATTTACATCAACTATAAGAAAAAACCACTATACTTTTTCATATTAAAACCACTATACTTTTTCATATTAAAACTATTTATTAATCATTTAAAGTAATACAAATCAAATAAGCCTGTCATATTGAGCTGTAATCAATTCTAATTTCAAAATTTTTTGTAATGTCCAATTAAACACACGTTCTGTGAAATCTTCAAAGCCGTTGTACAGCTTTAGAAAGGCATTCTCAACATGCACGTGTATGTTTTGTTCTGTTAATTCCAGTTCACTTTTGGAAAGGAAAAAGGGGGTTGCTCTCTCTAAGTCACCATCCTGTGATTCACGATATACATCCACTTTAACGGCTGCATACCATTTTATTGACTTTTTTATTTGCAATTGATAATTTAATTCGTTTAAAACATCCGATCGAACACTGTTAAAAAATGAACGAAAGTCTTTTTGATTCATCTCATTGGACACAATGATAGTTTTAGTACAAATATTTCGCACATCATGTTGTCTTTTAAAATGTTTCACTTTTTCAAATAACAAATCAGATGACTTCTTCACATTAGGTAAAACTTTATGTAAAGTATCACAATGTTGTACTAAATCTGAATCACTATCAAACATTTCGCTACACTTTGTACATGAATGTTGTTTTCCTGACTTGTGAGTCTTCTTATGTTTCAATAAGTCAGCCATTCTTGAAAATATCTCGTTGCAATCACTACACTTGTATTGTTTGGGCGATTTGTGAATCTTTTGATGATTACGTAAATCACTCTTTTGTGAAAAAACTTCAGCACACACCTCACAACGAAAAGACTTTTCCTTTAAATGACATTTCATGTGAAACATTAAGTTAACTTTTCGAGGAAATGCTTTGTTACACGTCTTACACACATGGAGTAACTTCTGTTTCTTTAGTCCTGATGAGGTGGGTTTTACTTCATAATTCGAAACGAGTCCTTCTTTGGATAAAAGTGTAGAATCCATCTCTTGATTATTTAACTTTGGTGATGAGTGTTGACACTCCAAGTTGGTTACATCACCAACATAAGAATTCATAACTCGTTCCATAATAACTTAAATGAAAACTAACTTAACGAAAAATACAACCTATTACAACGATACCAGGTCCCAGTAGAATGTTATGAACTCGTTTCATTGAAATTTATATAGTAATAGAGGGCGCTCGTGTAAAAAAAAAAAAAAAAAACTAACTTTTTATTGGTTTAAAAATACTGACATTTTATTGGTTTAAAAATACGTCACGTGATTATTTCATCCTATAATGTTATAAGTTCAATAACCACTTAATTCTTGCACAATGATTTAGAAAGTCTTACCTATCAGAAGTTCGTACATTTGTAAGTAAAAATTTTTATTACTTTTGTATCTATTGCTTTTATAAATAATATTTTACTTATCAAATTGCTTAATTTCTAAATGATGTATTCTAAAACGCTTTTTATGTCTTATGTGTATAAAGTCTACCAAAAGAGGGGAAAAAAGACGGGGTGTGAAGTATTTGTAAAATTGAAATATGTTAATTTATAAAAACTAGATTCCATTCTCTTTTTTAAAAATGTTGGTTGTGTAAAATCAAATATAATGAAAATTTATTTTAATCGTATAACTCAAAACAAAATACCCGCTCTCTTTAATAAGTTAAACAGTCACTAAAAATTGTTCATTTGAAAGAAAAAATTCTTTAAAATTCTCTTATTGTATGTTTTATGAATAATATTTTGCACGTTAAATCACTTATTAACTAAATGGAATGATCTAAAATGATCTAAAATGTCTTATGTGTTGTGGATGGTTGGTTATTTGTTAAAACCGATTATCTACGCTTGGGATATAGGTCACTCTAGGGGTCATTCTAAGGGCTCCTAACTCGTATTGACAAGGTTCGAAGAAAACTCCGAACGGTTAGGTCGACGAGCGCGAGAGAAGTTTAAACCCAAACGTCTAGTAGCTTTAAAACCAGAACCTCTCAGCCGCTAGTCTTATGTGTTGTGTTTTTATAAATAATATTTTTCTTGTTTAATCACTTAACTCCAAAATGAAATGTTTCTAAGACACTTTGTCATGTCTTAAGTGAAACATATTTAACTAAAGAAGGATGTAGTATTTGTGACATAAGTTATTCTACAGTACCCTTTTAAGAAAAAAAAAGGAAAAAAAAGCTATATTACAAGTCAATTTAAAAAAAAAAACATAATTAAAAAATATATTGTTTAAGTATCCTAAAAACGATTATTTAAGTTAGTCCACAAATTTGTAAACTTAAAAACGGAAGATATAATGTAACACAAAGAAGTATGACAGATTTTTCCACCATAAAGGATTAGTCTCAATGACTTGAATTAATTTTTTCCCCTAAAAATGACACATTACTTTTAGTATACAAGTTTGTGAAACGGCTTTTATAAGAAAATAGTACGCTGAATACAATATTAAGCCTTGTCATTTAATTCAATAACAAAAATGTGTGGGTGTATAGCTTATAGTTACATTTTTGAAAATCACTTTGCTTTCGTTTTTAAAATGTATAAACACGTTATTTTTCGTAACAAAACTCTATTTCGAATATAATGTTAATACAAGAAAGAATCAAGCATGCTATTTTTGTCAATCTCTATAAATGACATTTCATAGTATTTTCATATAAAAATTTTCCCTCTAAATTATTATTTCGAATATGGAAGTGATCTGTTGACAGAATGTTGTAAGAGAAATGTGCTTGTAAATTAAACAAACAGATGTAATAGCATTCATATTAAACCAAAACTCGCGAATTACTCAATAGCTAAAGACAATTTCCTGCAGTTCATTAAAACTATGATAAAGATATCTCAATACATGTCTGAAGTCCCCATCTCTTGCATTTAAAGAGATAACATTACAAGTTCCCACTAGCACAGTGGATAAACACAATGGTCTTCCACATAGAAGATAGTGGGTTCAATTCCTGCCCGTGCCAGCGTTGAAAAATAATTCTTTTAATGAGCAATTACTTCTAAAATTGGTGTCACTAAAAATTAAAATGATAGAAAAAAATAATTTATAACGGTTTAAGAATAAATAAAATTCAAAACACTAAAAAATAAATAACATCCAAAAATAATTTAACCCTCTACAAAGAACAAAATCTATATGTCTAATCATGCACCTTCTTTATCTCTCTTATCTTAATTACTTCCGATCTCACAAACCACCTGTCCTGTTCCAACAAGCTCCCAAACATGTTCCTAAAACATGTTTACTGCTTCCTGAAAACCCTTTTTGGAAAAAGCATGTCTAATCCCGTTTCCGATCTTATTTCCTGTCGCGTTTCCAGTCTTAAAATAAATTTCATGCTAACTTTTATAAAGTAAAACAAAGTCAGAAAGATTTCCATTTTCTTTCATGTGTTAGTTAGCAAAAAAAAAATTATTTCAAGTTTAAAAAAAAAAAAAAAAAAAAAAAAAAAAAAAAAGATACATTTTATGTTAAATTTTTACAAAGTAAGAAATAATTCCATTTTTATTTCAGGTTAGCATAAGCCCCCCACAAAAATAAGCCCTCCCCCTCTCTCCCTTATCGCATTCACTTCCTGTCACATTTCCGGTTAAACTTCCTATCTACACTTCCTGTTCACTTCCTGTCTCAACATGCCTGTTATCCACACCTGCGACTTCCGGTGACCTTCACCGTTCGCAGAACTTCCTGTCTCAACATGTCTGTTATCCACACCTGCGACTTCCGGCTCCGGCTCCGCGCACATAGCGCCTGCTGGGGTCTAACTCTCGTTCTCCTACTACTATTGTCCATTACACTGAAATATTTTTTTTGATTTTACGGTGTAATACTAGCATCCCAACTGCCAGTATTATACCGTAAAATTAACAGTAATAAACAGTAAAGTAAGCAGTAATACACTGCCGCGCAAGCATCCCAGCAGCCAGTATTATACCGGAAAATTAACAGTAATAAACAATAAAATAAGCAATAATACGCTACCGCGCATGCGCGGCAGTGTATACTTCTTATTTTACCGTTTATTACTGTTAATTTTACGGTATAATAATGCGCGGTAGCGTATTACTGGTTATTTTACTATTTATTACTGTTAATTTTACTGCATAATACTGGCAGCTGGGATGCCAGTATCATACTGTAAAATTAACATTTTAAAAAAAAAATTCAGCGTAATTATTGCCCTCTACACTGAATTAAAAAAATTGAATACAGAGATGAGTAGATTAAAACAAAAAGCAGAGTAATGAGACATTTTGAAAGATTTATTTTTAAATTTAAGCGCGTGTATAATTTAAGCTGAAAATTTATAAAATGTATGTTTATGACTCTATTTCATTTTACACCGTATTTAAAATGGGTAGAAAATATTACACATAATAATTTTTAGGGTTTATTTTTATTTACATAATTTAATTTACTAATTGAGAACATAAAAGTTCAACAAATTACAAATAATTGCTTTTCGTGTTTAATATGAATCATTTTAATTACGTCTTATTTTTACGGTTTCGTTCATCTCACGAAACCCTATTCGTCTCACTTCTCTGTCTGTCTGTCCGTCACAGAGTCCGTTCTCAGAAACTGTACAGGGACTTGAAATTTTGTGTACTTACAGCTGAATACCTACTGTCACATTGGAAATCAAAAAATTTTGAAAATGTCTTCATTAATGCAAGATATTAATTAAAAACCCACTCATTAATGGAAAATATTCAACTAAAGCGTAGAATTTAATCAAACCGCAAAGGAGATTCATTCTGAAACTCAGAAGAGGGGGAAGTGTTGCCACAGGCTTATGTCAGGGGTAATGCACAGTCACAGGATTACAATGGTGATAACTAGAGCTTCTATAATATATATATATAGTGTAATTCTAGTATAGAAGCCTTAGTGATAACAGACTGGATGTTTTCACAGATACCCCTATCTCATAAACTATTCCACCTAGGAACGTAAAATTTCGGACACCCACGCAAAAAAAATAAATAAATAAATAAAAATAAAATAAATAAAATAAATTAGCTTTCAGAATTTTTAAAAATTTTTCAATTACTCCCCTAGAAGTGTAAATATCAATTAAAAATCGATTTGAATAAATTGGTTTAATTTCCTTTCATTGGAAAACCACAGACGAACAGTCTGCACCTGTTCCCACAGCCCAAAGATGGCGGACTAGGCATTTTTCAGACTTCATAGATTTTTTTTTTTTAAATATTGCATTTATCGATTTGAAATTAAAAATCTAGTATGCGTATTTTATTTTTTTACGGCGAATCGAAAAATCTAATTTTCATAAAGATGGCGTACTTAGAACAGAAATTACGAATTATTTTTGCGTTAAAAAAAAAAAAATAATTATTATTATTATATGATGATTGCAACTGGTGTGTGAAATCGGAGACTCTCAGCGAGACATTCCGGCTTTTTGAAAGGGAGGAAGATAAATAAACCGCAGATTTTGATGGTAGTAAGAGATTAAAAGCTCTATTATTATTATTATTATTATTATTATTTAATACTGCATTTATCGATTTTAAAAAATTATGAATATGTATTTTTTTTTTATTATTATTATTTTTTTTTTACGGTGAACCCAGAAATCTAATTTTTATAAAGATCACATTATTATAACCAAAGTTGTATTTTATCCCAAAATGCTGATTTTTGTATAGAAAAAAGAAATAAAACGCTAATAGACAATGATGTAATTAATAATGCGAATAGGGATAAAAAATAAAGACGAGGAGAGGGGAAAACTACTTTTTATTAAATATTGCATTTAGTCCACACAACAGATATTTTTATGAAAGAGCAGAATACTGGGCTTCGCCCGCTATCGGCCAATTCAGATATTCGAAAAAAAAAAACGAAAAAATAGACCGGTATTTTTTTTATTTTATAAAAGACATGGCTTTTTATTTTGGAAAATGAAATTTATTTGGATTTATTAATTAAAGGATAAAGTGTTTTGATAGGAATATTAAACGAAACCTTTGAGCGATCTTCGATCATATTTACCCACTTGTTTACAAGTACTGTTATGTATCTTTTCTCATTTCTACGTGAACTTTTAAGTTAAGCAGTAAAATGGCAAAAGAAATGCCGTGCCGTTTTTACGATTTTCTATGCATTTCTCCTTTTATGGGTGAAACGTGATTTATACCTGGAAAAACCAAGCCAATTTTCAGTTACAACTACGATTTTTTTTTTTTCAAATTAATATGAATGAAATTTAATTTTTAACGGATTTTTCAATACTAGGTTCCCAATCGTGAACTGTGACCTGTAAAGCTTTACTGAAATGTTTTATCGAAATTCTATCTTAAAAAATGAATAAATAAAATAAGTTATAGATATTTTTCAATGGATTAAAATTAGTTTAAAGTACATCAGAATGACTAAAACGTGTAAAAACTAACAATTCGTTTAACCGACTTTTAAAGAAAAGAAAACGAAAGAGGAAAAGGAACTTCTTATTTAAGTTAAACTACAAATAAATTGCACATACTTATACCAAAGTACTTGGACTACTAGTCGTTAGTAGCCAACGTACATTTATGCCCTTTGTTGCGTCCCCTTCTCTTCACCCCGGCTCTTTAAGTAATGTAATTCGGAGTATATTATAGAAATAAAAGAACTGAAGTAAGAAAATTCGGAAAATGCTATTCTGGCATGTATTCAAGGAACATTAAATATAATATGATTCCAGTACATTTGTACTGCCCTATTGATTGCAGTAGCGAATATATTAATATGACGAAAAATAGATAATTCCAGTTTCATTTACATTTTATTTGCTGTACTAAAGTGGCAACCTATTAAATATTTTTGCTTATCTTGCATTGTAACACGGAAAAAGGAGGAAGTACTTGTGTCGTAAAGAAATGAGAAAAACTAGTTTCATCACGAATTGTTTAAGCGTTTGACCTTCAATACGGAAAAAGTACGACCTTTTTAATGGCTTTGTGATTCAACAGTTTTTCACCGTGATTTAAACCAAGTTCAATAAGTTTTTCAAGCAAATAAGAAGATCTAGATTGAAAGTGTCTTTTTCACAGTCTTAGATTACCTATTCTATTAATTATCTATCTATTCAGACGCTACAAAGTTTGTCTTTCCTTTATTTTATTTTTTTATTTTTTTATTTTTTTTCAAAATTAGCACTCAAGCTTAAATAATTTTGATTAGATTTGCATTAAATATATTAAATGTATTATCATCTATAGATAAATAGTTTTAATTAGGATAATATCATATATGTAATAAAAAATGTTAGCGATATTACAGTAAACGTCTGAATTAAGATGCAAATTAAACCAAAGTGTAATATATCATGCTAGACAGGTTAAAAATAAATAATATATATAAATCAAAACCTATACGTAACACGTGTTTTAAAAAATATATATATATATTATCAGACAATCCAACTCCGGATACCCCGGTTGAAGATGCCCGATAAGGGGACAACAGACAATTTCAACAGACGTGGTGGAGCAGCTAAGAAAAAGATCGATGTATAAAAAAAAAATGCACATGAAAATTGTTTTTAATTGAAAACTTCAATATATTTTTTACATGTATGTAATATATTTTCTTCGATTGCCCACCAATTACAACAAAAAGCATTTTTGGTTCTTTCGCATTAGTCGCATGCCAGAGGTCAATCACGAAACATTTCACTATTTATAACACACTTTATGATTCGTATTATTTCAGTGTTTAAGCACGTACTTAGATTACATTACTACTATCTGTTAAATTCGTGTTTTATTTATTTATTTGTGAAATTTTAATTTCGTTCGCCAATTTAGTTATGGAATATTCCGTGGAAAGAAACAAATGATGAATTATTTTAATTGTTTTAAGAGCAAACGGGTTAATCTTCCGTAATTGAGTTGCATGCAGATTTAAAACAATTCATACTTTCAAAAACCTAAAAAATCAGTAAATTAAGACACAGTTTTCGAACAAATTTTATTTGAAAGTACTTTTTTTCTATTTGACGGTGTAAAAATTAAAATTGTGCTACGTTTAACAGTTAAAAAAAAAAAAAAAAAAAAAAAAAAAAAAAAACTGCAGTGAAAGGGAAATTTGTTACACAGGTCGTTGCCACCGTCAATATGGCGTTAGCGTTACTCACGGACATGTTTCTGCTTTATAATATAGATTTCTCAGCATTTGGATCGTTCTCCAAATATTATGATCTGTGTATTAAATATATAATAGGAGAAAGCACTAATACATGATATGTATGTATGAATAATTATGCATTTAAGTGCGTATTATTATTTTATTATTATTTACCTTCATACCGTATTTTGTCATTTTTTAATAAACTAGTAATTAAAAAATACATCGGCAATCGCGCTATTAAAACCTTTTTCTCTATATTCATGTTTCTTCCGCTCATCCACAATCAGATAGTTGCGACACTTGGCTCGTTGCACATTAAAACTTCTGCGTCCAAAATTCGTTATTAATTCTTGTTTTAATATCTATTTTTTCCGATACTCTTTCTACAAGAGAAGATTTAATTTGAGAAGGGGAAAGTAATAATAAAAAATCTGGGACAACAGACATTTTCAACAGTCGTGGTGGGATGGCCATGAAGAAGAAATCGACAGCATCAATCGATATCGTTCAGCTGTCACACATCGCAGATATTTCGGAAGGATGAAAATTTTCTCCTTCTCTCTCTTATCTCCGAGATTCTTTCAACTCGTGTCCCAAGGGAAAGTTTTCATGACAATCGGGAGAAACTAAAATTCCGGACATGCAGATCGATGGAATACCACCAGTTCATTAAAAAATTACAACGTTGCCCAAAAAGCTTGTTACTTTTGTTGGCAATAGAGTTATTGTCAATCAATGAATTTTTAAAAGACATTTTTTGAATATGAATCAATTTTCTTCACCGTAAACGAGCTATAAAAGTTACGCAATCCATTTTCATTAGGGAACATGCTGCGGCGGGACTTAACCCTTTCGGGTCTGCCGTGCTATTAATAGTGCATGTCTTTTCATTCAGTATTATTTTGTCTTAACAAATATTTCTGTTATTATTCGCATATAGTAATGATAGTATATGTCTATTCTATACATTTATGCTTCAGCTTTTAGTAATAATAAATTTTAAAAAAATTGATAAATTTAAATTTTAAGTATTAAATTTTACACTGAGAATTAATAATAATAATAATAATAAAGATAATGTCTCCTCTTTCTAAAGATTACGTTTACGTTACAAAACTAGTCGTTGGGGGGGGGGGGGGGGCACCGTAATATACTTACCCATCATGAATATGTATAATATAAAATATGAATTTAAAACATGTGTAAACTATTTATAAAATGCATTGCAATTCGAATAAAATCGTGGCTTGATGACGTCAAAAACTTTAAATGCTCTATTACTGAATTGCGCAAAAGAAACATCCTTATAACTTCAAAAACTATAATCATAATAACTAAGAGTTTACTGCGCCGGATTAAACGTCTCATTTCCAATTAAAATATATCTTTGAATTGAAATTTGAATGAAATACAGTGTGATGAAAAATAGGATTACAAATATCTCGGCAACTCATTATCCGATCGACTTCATTCTTTATGCAAAATTTATATTTATATTTTTATTATTGTATTTTATGTTCACTCCTTAAAATAAACAATTTCGAAAATTTTCATATACCTTTTATAAGAACTAATATTTCGAGAATCCGAAAAAAAAAAAAAAAGTTCCGGATAAGTCCAGGTTGCTGAAATTGAATAGGTTTTTTCTCATTATTACATACTAAATACATACTAAATTTCAAGTCTCAATCTCATTTTGTTCGGGAGATAGGGCTTTTACAGACACACACAGACAGACGGACGGCATTTTTTTTTTCTTCTAAAAATATGTTTTTCGGAATCTCCAGTGTCTGAAATGTGTAAATCCGTCAAAAATGTTTTTTCGATTTTTAAATCGATGACAAGACTTACCGTATACTACGTATGATAGGTAAGTAAAAATTGCTTAATTCTCTTTGTTGACGATTCTTTTATTTCAACCATATGTTTCACTCTTTAAATTTAAAATTGGGGCTACTTTTCCGAATGGGTAATTTATGATAAAACGTAAAAAGTACTAGAAAATTGTTATGTATTCTTAATCATTTTGTAACACCACATTTTCCAAACCTTTTCAAAAATTCTTCCTTAGCCTATTGTCATAAGAATAATACGCAAAATAACTATATTCGTTAGATTTTTGTAAATGACATACTTGTTTAATTTCAGTAAAGTAATTTCAGTTTTGTGATTTGGATAGCTACTTTTGATATTATTAACGTAAAGGTATATTTTCCACAAAACTAAAAAAGAATGAGAGCCCGAAAGGGTTAATAACACAATAGTTTCGCGGTAATCGAAGTGTATTTATGAAAGTTACAGGGCGGACTGACATACGACAGACGAACCGAAGTCATAAATACCTTTCAACTATGTTAGAAAGTGTTAAAAAGATATAAGAGGAAATTATTAATGAAATTCTTATGCATAATATGTGTGCACGCATGTGATTCTATACGTGTATATTGTTACTATTATAATTAACCTTTATACCGTATTTTTATTTTATTTTTTATTTTCATGAAACTAGTACTATTTAAGGATGCATCGTCAGCAATTAAAGACATTTTAGGTAGCTTTCAATACAAAAAAGTATAAAGCTATCTATTGCAGCCGTTCGGAGGAAAGCAGTTCCGGAAAATTTCGATATATTTTCACCGATCATGACCCCCAGACCCCAAAACCACCCTCCGTTCAAATGTTGATTTATATATATAGATAAATCCATATATATATATCTGATCTATGTCATACGATAACGCTCGTATTTATAAATCGATTTTGATGAAACTAATTGTGTGTATTAAGGTCACCAATGTCTCGACCGAGTTCGTTGGTCAGCTTGGTCCGCCGTTTTGTTTCAAGATGGCGGCCATTTAAAAATTTAAAATTAAAATAAATATACAAAAAAGTTAAAAATTCAAATTTATTTTTTAATTACGTGTTAGGCCTTGATACAAGGATTCCAGAGCATTTTTTGGTTTCCCTCTATCTTAAAAAATGGCTGAGATAGAGCAGTTTGAAATTCTAGGGTGGCTGACATTTTGAAACAAAACAGCACATTAACGCGATTACTCGCAAATTATTTTCTTTCATTGTTGTAATAATTTTCCCAATCATACGCATAAAACTATATATTCATATCCGTTAGCGCCAAAATTGGCGACATTGGCGACAAAATTGGCAAAATGGGCGACAAAATTGGCAAAATTTGTGACATTTGGCGAAATATCGCCAAAATTGGCGACCAAAATAAGTCTTTATAAATAAAGCCAATTTGGCTATTGCTCAATAATTTGGCGAATTTCTTATTCAAATTCAGTATTAACGAATGTTTCGTAAACGTTTCTTTGCATTTTAACTTGCTGTTTTCGTGTAACATTAGCTAAAATTTTAAAACGAAGATATAGGAAAGCTACCTTTTCCTCCCGGTACAGGCCGGAAGGATTTTTTTTATTCATGACGCTTCTGACAACTAGATAGTGAGATACTTGACTCGTTACAAATTAAAATCATCCAAAATTCATTATAGCTCAGTTTTAATATCGCCAGTTTTTCTCATACTCTTTCTGCAAGAGAAAATTAAATTTGAGGTGGAGTAAATAAAATAAAAAAAAATTCGGACAACAGACAATTTCAACAGACGTGGTTGTTGAGACGGCCATGAAGCAACCGACAGCATCAATCAATATCGTTCAGCTGTCAAACATCGCAGATATTTCGGAAGGAGGAAAATTGTCTCCCTCATCTCTGCGATTCTTTCACTTTGTGTCTCAAGGGGATGTTTTCATGACAATCGGGAAAAAATAAAATTCCGGACGTGCAAATCGATGGAATAGCAACAGTTTATTGAAAAATAATAATTTTACTTTTGTTGTCTATAAAATTATTTTCAATGAATTTTTGAAGAAATCTGAAAATTTTTTAAAAGCAAATTTTTAACAAATTAAAGGCAGAGGGATATATGGTACCGGTGTAAAACCTTCAAAAAATCATTTTCTTTTAACACTTTCCAACATAGTTGAAAGAAAGGTGTTTAGTACTTCGGTTGCGTCTGTCTGCCGTCTGCAGGTGCTTTAACACTCACAAATATACTCGGGTTGCCCAGTGAAACGCGGATAAGTTATCTCTATTACTGAGACTATTTCTTCGGTCTCCGCTTTTTTCATCGAAAAATCTCCATTTGTGAGACCGCCAAATCTCTTTAATTAAGACTGCCTTTTCTCTGTGTGTTAAGCGAGAATTACCTCCGACGACCAGATGACCAAATTTTTGCAGTCTATACATCTTTAAAATGCTGCATGCGTTTTTACATTTGATCAAAATTCGCAATATATTTGATAATCTGGACATATACTACAACAAATTTGTGTATCCGTTTTGGGATGTTGGTTTATTAAGATCCTTAAATTAGTAATAAAGTATATTAACATGCAAATCTATATCTATCTATCTATCTACATACATATATATATATATCTATATATATATATATATAAAATCCTTGACGGTTTGGCCTACAGTTACAGGTAGATTTCGATGACTGTTTCGTTACTTATTAAAATTTAATAAAATTCAGATATAATATTAGACCCTGATATAGACCTTAATATAGACCCTGATATAAATTGGTGCTGAGATTCGTTTTTAGTGTATGCGAGACCTGTGTGAGATAGAAGAAAGTTTTGGGATTGGCATATCCGACTAGTCCTTTCATTATTTTCACAAGACTGATATCAAATTCTAGATAAATGAAAAATTTTATGTTGAAAGCTACGCCTTCGAGGACCCCTCTGAAAATGCGCTGCGGATACGTAGAGGTGTGCGGAACCGCTGCCCTAGTTTTTAATAAAAAATCAGTGCACTTTTTTTCTTTAATAAAGATTTAAAAAATATATAGAGGGGCACAAAATTTTCAATACAGTCCTTTTAAGTAATAAATGAAAAAAATGCAGAAAACAGATTGTTTGAAACGCATGGAGTATATTAAAAATATACATTTTCCTCCCTCCAAATATTCATTAAATTTATGGCACAGGACACTTCTTTAAAAAGTTTCTTATTGGAACAACAAAAATGATAAAAAAATGATTTTTGAAGTCATTCGTCTCTATAAGAAACACACATAAAAAGTAAAACTTGAAAATTTAAATCATTTGGTGAATTATTTTGTGAGAAAGGAAATACCGTAAGTCAACTGCATTTTATTAACAAGCAAAAGGAAAATGGAATATCTAAAAGTCAAGCGTTCTTGAAAGAAATCGCAGCCGTTTCAGTTTTCTTTTTTCTTCTAAATTTCTCTAGTTTGTAACGAATTTTAACTCGGTTGGTAAACACATCTGAGATATCTACAGAGAATTCCGGCCGTTGCTATGGTTACGAAGACACTGATTGATTTGAGGATGTGTAACTTGTGTTAAGGTTTATTTAAAAGAAATGGAACTGCAAATATTTCGGAAACGCAGAGGATGTCGCGAAATAGCTTTATAGTCCAGAGGCTTATCAAATAAGCAGAATGTAAGGAAATTGCTTTGCGACGACAGAAATCCTTCTCTTCAATTTTGAAAACATTGAAGATAATCAGCGCTCATTTTACCTTTAAGAGAAAAGTTTAAGCCGGCAATTTACCTTTAACGTGTCGAAATTGGGATTTTTGATTTTTATAGCGACCCTTTATGTACTTAATTATGAACGAAAAAAAATTAACTTTTTAAAGCTTTTTTAGGGTTTCGTTCATCTCACGAAACCCTATTACTCCCGCTCCGTTGTCTGTCCGTCACAGAGCCATTCTCAGAAACTATATAACTTACAGAGTTGAAACTTTGTGTTTACATAGCTGAATACCAGCTATGAAGCTCAAAATATTAAAATTTGAAAAAGTCTTATTATTTTAATAAATAGAGATCAAAAACCAAAATTCTAACAGCCTTTTCCTATTAAATTAAAAAAATTTTCGTTATAGCAGTTGCCAAAAATTAAAAATCCACAATGAAAATCTTTCTACAATAATTAATTTTCTATTGAACGATTTCGACGTGAAAAATGAAAATGAAACAAAATGCTTCACGAATTGAAAAAAAGATTAATATGAAATAAAATTGATTGACGTCATAGTGGTAATAAAACGGAAATTTTCAAAAATTTCTCAATAATACAAGGAGTATGAGTATGTGTATGTACACAAAGCAGATTAATATCACGTCATTAGAGAATTAAAAAGAAAATCAGACGTCATATTGGAAGTTTAACGAATTTTTCAAATGTTTTCAAATGTTTCAAAATGTTTTCGAATTTTTCAAATGTTTGAGAATAATACTAAGTGCGTATCAATATGAGTAATAGAGAATAGTAAATATATAAGTTTGAGAAACATATTGAATCATGATAAAAATCAGATTATGGATATATTCGCATATTTTAACATTTTGAAAGTGTACGACATGTTTAATTTTGAAATTATTTTTTTAAATATCGCATTTAGTCCGCATGACAGATATTATTATGACAGAATATAATAGCGGGCTTCGCCCGCTATCGTGCTGGTTTAGATACTCGGAAAAACGAAAAAATAGACCAGTAAATTTTTATTTTATAAGAAACATGATTTTTTTTTTTTGCTAAATGAAATTTATTTGGATTTATTATAAATCACAAAAACGATTTTTCCCCATAGACCGTAATGTAACTGATTTCTTTTGAGTGTTCTTGTAAATGCTACACACTTCATTTTCAATACCAAACATACCACAGTAAACCTAAATAACATATATCAATTGCATGGCAATCCGCGCATATTTACGCGAGTTAGAGCACGGAGAGACGGCAGACAAACCAAATTCATAGTTGGAAAGTGTTTTGCGCAGGTACTTTAAATTTGGTATCAAAAAGTTCGGAACTGAAATGACTTTCATTTAATATAACAAGAACGCAAAATCATGCGTCAAGCATAGATTATGTAACACTTTCCAACACTTCCAAAATAATTTTACAAATCATTACCGTTTAATAAGCTGAAAGATAACATCTAAGTAAACAATTTGGAAAACGCATAACATATTTAAAAAAGTAATTTCAGGAATTTCCAACATATACAATATTTGGAAAAATATCCGAATACTTTTATTCAGCCCTGTATAGGATCTATAGATTTGTATATATACTACATCTACATATAGGATGCTAAATTTTAGTTTAGTTAGGAAACGCGTAGCACAGTTTAAAATTCTCCTTCTGGAGTTTCTGTCAATAAACGGAAATGTGTTCGCGAACTTTTGTGCTGCCCCGTATATGATGTACAGAATTTATACACACCAAGTAATAGACAAAAAGTGAGTTAAATTTAAAATTGCGTTCAGCAACTTTAAACGCACTTCCAGGAATTATTGTTAACAGACAGTAGAGAATTCTTTTGTGTGTCCCTGTAAATGAACCATGACTGCTATACACACACTATTCTGTAGTAAGCCTCTTGTAATGTACCTTAGTGATTATATATAAATTTCGATGCGTTTAAAATAATAAACATTATTTAATTAAACCGCAAACGATTTTTCTCCATAGACGTAAATGTAACGGAATTCTTTTGACTGTCCCTGTAAAGTAACTATAAGTACTATGCACAGCATATTCCATATTAAGCTTCTTGTAATGCACCTTAGTGATATATATCCATTACAATGTGTTTGAAATTGTGTAACATAATTAAAATAAACCGCAAATGATTTTTCCCCATAGACCGCAATGTAACGGAATTCTTTTGAATGTCCCTGTAAAAAAACTATAAGTGCTACACACTTCCGTTGAAATAGGGAACATGCTATAGATAACGACAATAACATATAAAAATTGCAGAGCAATCCGAGCATATTTACGGGAGTTAGAGCACGGACAGACGGCAGACGGCCATACGGCAGACAAACCGAAGTCATGAACACTTTTCAACTAGGTTGGAAAGTGTTAAAAATTAGAAATTTAATTTTTTGAAGCGTTGAAGGTGCACTGCCCTCTTAAAACAAATTTTTCCATGCTGTGTGAGCTTACAATAAGAAAGATGTATAAGATGCGTTATACATTTCACTGCCTCATATTGACGGATTTTAAAAACCACAAATTTTTGCCATTAATAAAAACAACAAGTGAATGCGCGTCTTGAATTTTTTTTCATGTGCAAGGAGCTAAAAAGAACCCTTTTTATTGTAACCGCTGAATTACATTTGCATGCGAATTTCATGTATTTTGAATATGTATAACATGTATTCTGAATATTTTTATTAAATATTGGTTTTTAATGTGTACGAAGCACAGCAGACAACCAGCTGTATGGGTCGCTGAAATAACGAACTATATTCATATTCAAATTTCAGGTTTCTTTTATATTCATATGCAATGAGTTACCCAGATCCACTGCTTTATTCTTTTTATCAATATCAGACAAATAATACATCTTTCGCGCAGGTGATAAAAAAAAAAAAAAAAGTTTGTTGGACTTAAAAATGTTGTATGTATAATATATGCGAGAATATCCAAGATTTTCTGATTTTTCTCGAAAATCTCTAAAATACAGGCTCTTGAATGTGGGTCAATCTCGTTTCGAAAATAGAGAAAAATCTATCTGGATTCTGGCCATGTTTTTAGGTTTATTGATCCTATAAAAATTTGTTTGTGTCAATAAATTTTTTTGTTTAAATACTGTCTGATAATATTTTGTTAGGACATTATTTTTAGGGTTTCGTTCATCTCAGGAAACCCTATTACTCCCGCTCCGTTGTCTGTCTGCCACAGAGCTATTCTCAGAAACTTATGTAACTTACAGAGTTGAAACTTTGTGCAAATAGCTGAATACCAGCTATGAAGAGCTCAAAATATTAAAATTTGAAAAAATCGTATTATTTTAATAAATAGAGATAAAAAACCAAAATTCTAACAGCCTTTTCCTATTAAATGTAAACATTTTTCGTTATAGCAGATGCCAAAAATTAAAAATCCACGATGAAATAATTAATTTTCTATCAGACGATTTCCACGTGAAAAATGAAAATGAAATAAAAAGTTTCACCAATTGAAAAAAATATTAATATGAATTAAAAATGATCGACGTCATTAGTGGTATAATAAAACGGAAATTCTCAATAATTTCTCAATAATACAAGGAGTATGAGTATATGTATTTACACGCAAAGCAGATTAATATCACGTCATTAGAGAATTAAAAAGAAAATCTGACGTCATATTGGAAGTTTAACGAATTTTTCAGATGTTTGAGAATAATACAAATCGCGTATCAATATGAGTAATAGAGAATAGTAAATATATGAGTTTGAGAAACATATTGAATCAAGATAAAAATCCGATTAAGGAAATATTCGCATATTTTAACATTTTGAAGATGTACAACAAGTTTAATTTTGATATTATTTTTTATATCGCATTTAGTCCGTGTGACAGATATTATTATGACAGAATATAATAGCCGGCTTCGACCGCAATCAGGCTGGTTTGGATAATCGAAAAAAAAAAACGAAAAAATAGACCGGTAAATTTTTACTTTATAAAAAAAGTTTTTTTTTTTTTTGTTTTGTTGCTAAATGAAATTTATTTGGATTTATTAAAGAAAGGATAAGTGTTTTGAAAGGAATATTAAACGAAACCCTTTGGGAGATCTTCGATCACACTTACCCACTTGTTTAAGAATATTTTCATGCAAGTTTTTCTCTCTCTTGTGGTTTTTTTATTTTTATTTATTTTTATTTTTTGGAAACAGATGATGCCATCCCTTAATTAATTTATAAATATATGTATTTTTCTTAATTTTCTCTTTCCACAAAATGACTTTTAATTGACCGTTCGAACTAGGCTCCAATTATAACAATTCGGGGCTACCAGGCAAATGGAGGTTTCGATCCAATCTTTCCCATCACTATTTTCATAAATGATCAGTTACATATATAATTTGGGAGCACCTTCAGGATTCACAGTAGGGGGGGGGGGGAGAAAAAGATGGGATTTTCAGTTGCTATTTTAAATGGAATGTTTGATAAGTAAGGTTAATTTAAGAGTTTCGCGCGAACCTCTAATTTAAGAGGATGTGGGGGAGGGGGTGTGATGTGAAATCACATATAGTTTTAAATTAGCTATTTTTTTACTTTAATAAATTTCCCTTTTATAATTCATTTATTAAAGTTTTGATAAATTTTATTTAAGCTCTTTGCGTTCTTATTCAGAAGAAATAGATCAGCTTTTCCGCTCCCACGCAAATTCTCATCTTTAGTCCTGACGTGCGATCAAACGCTTAAATTAGATAAAAACAAAAACTAAAAGTAATATTTCGGCCTCCAATTTAACTCTGCTCCTTTCATGTACGTTATATCTTTTTCAATATGCAGCTGTTTCTTTCTGAATCATAAAGGCGATGCAACAGTCACTACGCCAGTATTGTGTCTATCCTTGATCTTCTCACGGGATCTGAAATTCTTCTGTAACGTAATTATTGGCGGTATTTAATTTTGCTAAATTACTAGTTTGGCTATAAGTTCAAACAGTTATCCATATGGTCCTTATTAACGGACACTTCATGTACTGTATTGATTCATGTACTCTCGCCAAATTTATGATGCCAGAAAATATGTAAACGAAGAAATTTACAGCGTATGTGTATCAGCATTCCTTCTCTGATTGCCGGCCTGAAAACATGTAGATTGTGAGTCTATTGTACGAACATTAAGGCACCACCCACTCGCCTATTTTATGCTGCTGTTCTTGTGCTTTTTATTAAAAGTTCTTCAAAATCTTCCTGGGTGTATTCGACTCAATCTTTCTTCCAGAAAGGGATTATTTTATTTTTTCTAAAAGAACCTGCATTAATTATTTCCCACTATTTATTTCCAAAAATCACTTTTCACGGCTAACTAAAGTCTCTACATATTTACAGGGGTTGGGGGGGGGGGGAGGCCCGCGAATGACGCTTAATAAATATTAACTTTATCTAATAAATACAGTCGGTAAAAGCTTTCATCTCGTAACGTCTATTGTCAGATAACAATTCTTAGGTCGATTGCTAATCAGAATGTGTCACGTCAAATATACATAGGAGTAGGAAATCCTTCTATTTTTAAGAATAGAAGGATATGAGCAAACTATGATACACTAAGCTCAAATACTGCATCAGCCACCAGATAACTGATACAAAAATAACAAGAAAGAAAAATCATGCGCCAAGCATAGATTATGTAACACTTTCCAACGCTTCCAAAATAATCTTACAAATCATACCGTTTAATAAGCTAAAAGATAACATCTAATTAAACAATTTGGAAAACGCATAAAATATTTAAAAACATAATTTTAGGAATTTTCAACATATACAATATTCGGAAAAATATCCAAATACTTTTATTCAGCCCTGTATATGATCTATAGATTTGTATATATACTACATAGGATGCTAAATTTTTGTTCAGTTAGGAAACGAGTAGCGCAGTTTAAAATTCTCCGTCAGGAGTTTCTGTCAATAAACGGAAATGTGTTCGCGAGCTTTTGTGCTTCCCTGTATAGGATCTACAGAATTTATACACACCACGTAATAGAAAAAAAACGAGTTAAAATTAAAATTGCGTTCAGTAGCTTAAAACGCACTTCCAGGAATTATTGTTAACAGACAGTAGATAATTATTTTGTGTGTCCCTGTAAATGAATGATGACTGCTCTACACACAATATTCTGTAGTAAGCCTCTTGTAATAAACCTTAGTGATATATATAAATTTCAATGCGTTTAAAACTAGTCGTTGGGGGCCACCGTAATACTTACCCATCATGGATATGCATAATGTAAAATATTAAAACAAAAATGTGTAAACTACTTATAAAATGCATAGCAATTCAAATAAAATCGTGGCTTGATGACGTCATAACTTTAAAGGCTCGATTACTGAATTGCTTGAAAGAGGTTTTTCCTTATAACTCCAAAAATAATAATCCTATTAACTAGCGGTTTATTGCATCTGATTAAGCGTCAAATTTCCAATTAAAATATATCTTTGAAGTGAAATTTGGATGAAATACAGGGTCATGAAAAATCGAAGAGTGTGGAAAATAGGATTCCAAATATCTCGGCAACTCATTATCCGATCGACTTCATGCTTTATGCAAAATTTATGTTTTTTTATTGTCTTTTATATTCATTTCTTAAAATAAACAATTTCGAAATTTTTTATATACCTTTTATCAGAACGAATATTTCGAGAGTCCGAAAAAAATAGTTCCGGTTAATCGAGGTTATTGAAATGAAATAGGCTTCTTCCCATTATTACATACTAAGTACGTACCAAATTGCAAGTCTCTATCTCAATTTTTTCGGGAGATAGAGCGTTTACAGACACACAGACACACACACAGACACACAGACGGACGGCAAATTTTTTTTTCTAAAAATATGTTTTTTGGAATCTCCAGTGTCTGAAACGTGTAAATCCGTCAAAAAAAATTTTTCGATTTTCAAAACGATTACAAGACTTACCCTATACTACGTATGATGGGTAAGTAATAGTGAAACATAATTTAAATAAACCGCAGACGATTTTTCTCCATAGACGTAATGTAACGGAATTCTTTTGACTGTCTCTGTAAAGTAACTATAAGTGCTATCCACACCCTACTCCATATTAAGCTTCTTCTAATCCACCTTAGTGATATATATAAATTTCAATGTGTTTAAAATAGTGAAACATTATTTAAATAATCCGCAAATGATTTTTCCCCATAGACTGCAATGTAACGGAATTCTTTTGAATGTCCCTGTAAAAAAACTATAAGTGCTACACACTTCCGTTGAAATAGGGAACATGCTATAGATAACGACAATAACATATAAAAATTGCAGAGCAATCCGAGCATATTTACGGGAGTTAGAGCACGGACAGACGGCCATCCGGCCAGACAAACCGAAGTCATAAACACTTTTCAACTAGGTTGGAAAGTGTTAAAAATGCGTGCAATGCGAAGAAAAAGACCTATTGCCAGAATGCCAGAAATATCAATACACGCTATCGAAAATCTTACATTTATGCATTATCTTTTCCTTTACATTTGTATTATAACGTACCTGGAAAGAAATTTTTGTCCCATTCCTGTGTTTTACAACAACTGATTTTTTTTCTTTTTTTTCTTTTAAATAGCTAAGATTCCGTATTTTACGGATATAGGATATAGAGGAAAATGCAAAATTATCATCCACCCCTAAGGAAAATTTTTAATTTTGAAAATTAGAGTTAAAAATGCCTGAACAATTTATTTAAACAGCTCAGTCCCTTATCAACAGAAGCTAGTAAGTAACGTAACTGGTCAGAATTAACCCTTTAATTGCATAGTGATGTAAATTTCCATCACTGTTTATTTAACTTTTAATAAATAAATCAACTTCTTCGCCACCACTATATTTATATAGAAATATTAATCCATTAAATTTCCCGTGAACTATGTTGCTGAACAAAGTTAAAAATCTCTCTAAAAAAATTTCTGGTGTCTAATATTTAATATATGTATAAAAAAACACAATTGTAAAAGAAAAGCTCATGCAAAGAACGGTTAAATCCAAGTAAGTAAAAACGAAAGCAGCTTTTTTGGGGGGGGAAGAAGGATTTTTAATTCCGCTCCCTTTCTATAATTTACAATTCATGCATTATTTAAAGTGGAGAACACTTGGAAAAGAGGCAGGTAACTTTCACAGGGAAATTAATTTTCTTCGAAATTTAGTTGTTTATTCTGGTGCTCTTCTGTGTTTGCTCTTATGAGTTTCCTCCAGACAGTTTCAGGAAAGTGCTACACCCTGCCTGCCCTTTAAGTTTAAAAATTAGTATCCTTTCTGCCTCATATCCAACAAATAACAACCTTCTTGCCCCTCAGGCAAAAAAATTGTGCCGATACGGTCTTTTGTGTTAAAATAATAGCTTGCATAGTATATATGGATTCATTCTTGTGTCTTGAAAACAGTGTCCTGGTTTTTAAATATTAAAAAGTAAATAAAATAATCTAAAAAGTGTCCTTCAGAATTTAAAATGTGCTGTTAAGAATTTAAAAACTGCTCTTATACAGATGGAAGGTTGGATTGTAGGATATTCGATAATTTTTGGACGATTGGGGCGTTACTTTTGGTTGACCATTTGATTGTGCGATGTAAAAAGGAAGAGGGGGACGAATTTTTTAATTTTGAGGAGGACGAATTTTGGACTAGAAGTATTAAAAACATATTGGCATCTTTTGACCTAACAATGTCCCGTTCACACAGAGTTTAAACTGGACAAAAATGCTTCAATCTACAAATATCAATCATACACTGCTAAAAAAACTTACCTCTTGAGACATCAGAATAATGTTCTGAATTTGAATAAAACCATAGTGAGCTTCTCTCCTCCAACTATTATTGAAAAATACTGCGCCAAAAAAAAAAAGTAAGAAAGAAAGAAAAAACACTTCCTTTTCATCTTATTGTCAATGCTCGATTGGAAAGTGCTTGTCAAGAGGTAGCAGCAACATGGCCAAAAGTTAACAAGGAGGGACGAATTTAGCGACGGTACAAATTTCGAGCACTTTACTCAAGTTAAAGGACATATTTTTCCCTGTTATACTTATGATTATTTTGAAATAACTGGTAAACATAGACAAACAATAAAGACGATTACTAAAAACGGTAATTATTACGGAATTAGCAATACGGAATCGATAATAATTTTTTTTTCTTTTTTACCTATGAACTGTGAAGTGATTGACGGATATAGAGCAAAAATGTTGATTCCGGATATTGGCCATTTTCTATATTATCAACGTTCTATATTACGCTTATCAACCTGTAGATAAACGATGGCCTACTCCTAATAGGGTCTGGAGGCAAGAAACGTTTTTGGAACCTAAATTCTTTCAAAGGTAAGGGGGGAAAGTCTTTGTGTCTCGTTGTAGGTTTTCTATTAACTCAGTTCTAGGTACGGGATTTGGTGCAAACTTTTTTGGGACTCACAAACTCACAACACAACAATCACTACAACAATGGTTAATTTCCATGATCGGGATGCTTTTATCATAAATGACACAACGTTTTACTGGCCACTGAAAGCAATAAACAACTCTGCAGCTAAAATAATAATAATAATAATATATTAAAAAAAAAAATAGTGACAGACTAGCCGCTATCTCTCAAAGCACTACTACACCAAAGCTACTGTCAAAGCATTTCTAGCAAAAAATTCAGATAAAACACTTAGGTCATTATTTTAAATTTATGACCGCTTTAAAGCGATGTCTTTTTTTTTTTTTTTTTTTTTTTTGTTTATTATTATTATTATTGTCAATTAAAATTATTAAAAATCTGCTTCAAGTGCAGATTTTAATTACGCATCACAGTTCAACATGTATCTTTAAAACAAATATTAAAAAGTAATTATTTACCTTAATTGGCGCGGAAATAAATTCATTGAATGTTTAATTTATTGTGTGTGTTTCGAATTTGGATACATTCCAATGATTTTTCATTCTAGTATGGTATACAAAGCTACTCTTATTAAAATTCTAATGGCATTTATGTTATAATTAGTAGAATTTATTTTAGTTTTATTAGATTCTAATTGCAGGACATTTATGGACTAATAAGCTAATTAAACTATATTTTTACATTATTTTGTAAGCTGTAAAAAACTTTTTAGATGATAGAAACCAATCTGGTTTCAAATCGTATAAATTCTTAAAAGTTGAGCAGGCTTCCTTTTTAGGTGCATTCGTAATTATATAAATACGTAGCACCTATAGTCATCGTCTGGTCCGTCCGTCTGTCCGCATGTAACAGGGCAAAAGCTACCCAACCGAATGATTTGAAATTTAATATATATATATAATCGTTGCAGAATTTTGTCGAGTCATTTCAAATTTTATGAAAATCGAATCAAAACTTAAAAAGGTATTAACAAAAGTTTTCTTCATTAAATTAAATCCTATCATACGTAATCTATATAATAATAATAAAGCAAATCATGTGACTATATCTTTTTTCATATGCCAGGAGGCCATTTTTATTCAAAATTATTTTTTCGAATAAAATTGCATAAAAGTTACATTTTGAGAAAGATCGTTCAAAAAAATTGTTTGTTTGAGTTACATTCAAATATGAATATGTATAGAATATATTCTGATATAACTTCAGTTGAAATTAGGTGGAAAGCCGAATATCTCAATACATTAAAGGCAATAAACACAAGAGATTCATTATGAGTCATAAAAATATTAAACCATGGAGGTAATCATTCCCAAAGCATGACCTCCATGGTGAACTTTGCAGCGCCGTCTGGTGTCGAAAATAAATTCGCATCTGTAAACGTATCATATGTAATTAAAAAAAAAAAAAAAAGAAAAGAAAAAAAGAAGAAGAAGAAGACAGGCTCATTTTGCTCATGGCAGACGATATAATTCATTTCGTTGAAATAATAAGGATGATTTTTTTTTTTTTTTTTTTTTTTTTTACATTGTAAAACTAGTTATAATACGAATGCACCTCATTTGTCACGATTAACGTACAAATTCCAACTTCTTTCTTTAACAATATAATAAATTATAACACCTTGTAATAGTATATTACTTTTAAATGCTAAAGGTGTAAAATTAACAACTATAATATAAATTAAAATAACTTGAAATAATTATGAAAATAAACAATCAAGTAAAAAATAATAGATAACGTGCGTAATTTTTAAAAAAGTACATGAAAATAATAACTTTAAAGCCCGTGCAGCTTTAGAATATTCTCATTTTGTTTTCGAAAATGACTCAGAAAGAATCGAAACATGTAAAACAACTAATAAAAGTTATTTTAATTTATATTATAGTTGTTAATTTTACACCTTTAGCATTTAAAAGTAATATTCTTTCTTTAAGTTTTGGGTTAACTAAGTTATTCATTCAACATATTTTTTAGATAAGGACACCATAATATAATTAAGCATCTGCCAAGGCAGTGTTTTCTTTTTTTTCCAACTGTTTTATTTAGCTAAAGTTGATATTTTCATAAACAAATTACAATTATCTAAACATGTAAATCTGTCAATAGTTTTGGGCCACTAAACAGCAAAAAATTTTTCAAACCAGTGAAACAATTCTCACATAGAACGATGAAGGTCGCACAATCAATGCAGCTCGAAAGAGATTAATTAATTATTCTTAGTGACACTTAAAAAAATTTTAATGAAATATTAATTCTCTGTGGAACACTTAGTGACTTAGCGTTTCGGTTGGTTATTAATGGCTGGCGAAAATATTAACAATATATCTTTTATTTTATTACAAGGACTCTTTTATAATGCAGTCGAAGTACAGAACCTTCATTGATTTTATTCAATAAAAATTCACTGACCATCCATAAATAGCAATTGACATTTTATTGTACATAGTTGCAGATAAAAATAACCATGGTTGTTGGGAGGAATTTTTAAATATACTGTAATCTATCTCAACATAATATTCTAATTTAGTCGTAACCAGCCCCCCCTCCCTTTTTTCCCCCAATGCGTTCGAAATTACATAAATACGTAGCACCTATAGTTATCGTCTGGTCCGTCCGTCCGCATATAACAGCGCGAAAACTACCCAACCGAATGGTTTGAAATTTAATATACATAATCGTTGCAGAATTTTGTCGAGTCATTTCAAATTTTATTAAAATCGAATCTAAACATATAAAGATATTAATAAAAGTTTTCTTCATTCTATTAAATTATATCAATTAATTCGATGACATCCCATGATAGGTAATGATTCTAGGTTGCCATGGTGATTATGTCGTATTTAAGATAGAGTCATATTATTTTCGTATTACTGAATTTAAAAACCGAATTTGTATACTAAAATTGTTTAATTATAGCAATTGTACAATCTACCGACAGTTTTTAGATAGATGTTTCCGAAGAAATAGATATTAAATGGAAAAAAAGCTTATAAATAGGGATTTCAAATTCTGAAAATTTCATAACTAGGCTTGCGTTTCCCATTGGAATTTTCAGTAAATGTCAACAAAAGATAAAATGTTGCCAACTTAAAATGTACTTATTTTATTACGGAAATTAATCATATAATAACAAACGATATAATTCATTTCACTGAAATAATAACAGTACGAACGCACCTCATTTGTCATGCTTGCCGTACAATTTCAAACTTGTTTATTTTCAGAAAGGCGGGAACGTGAATTAAGAAAAATCACTACACACTTTATCGCTGTTAAAAACAGAAAAGGTAGTTTGAGAGGATGTAATAGGTGTGAAATAGTGTTGCTTTAACATGTTTGGATATTTTTTTAAACCGAATAAATAGGTGAAACAAAGAATAAGCTGAATTTTTACACTCCAAAATATGTTCATTAAACTCCACGAATCAATACATTCTTTTACAGAGTGAAGAAGGTTATACAATCAATGTAGCTCAAAAAAAGATTAATGGTGGCACTATTTTTATCACTTTCCAATATTAGTCGAAATTTTTTTATGAATTCGGTTTGTCTGACCGTCTGTCTGTCCGAGCTCTAACGCGCGTAAATATACTCGGATTGACATGTATTGATATATGTTATTGAGGTTTTCCATGGCATGTTCGGTATTGAAAATGAAGTGTATAGCCTTGATAGTTCATTTTCAGGGGCACTCAAAAGTATTCCGTTGCATTATAGTATATTTGCGGTGTATTTTAATGGTGTTACACTATTAGAAACATAATGAAATTTAGATGCATTATTGAGGTGCACTACAAGAAGGTTACTTTAAAATACGTTATGTGTAGCACTGACAGTTCATTTACAGGGGAACTCAAAATAATTTCGTTATATTATGGTCTCTGAAGAAAAATCGTTTGCGGCCTATTTTAATGATCACTGAAAAAAATGAAGTACTCAAAAATGAGTAAGTCCATGTACTCATTTCGAAATGAGTATTTTTGGATCAAAAATGAACATGTGCATTCTCAAAAATGAGTAAGTCCATGTACTCATATCGAATTGAGTATTTTTGGATCAAAAATGAACATGTGCATTCTCAAAAATGAGTAAGTTCATGTACTCATATCGAAATGAGTATTTTTGGATCAAAAATGAACATATGTATTCTCAAAAATGAGTAAGTTCATGTACTCATTTCGAAATGAGTATTTTTGGATAAAAAATGAACATAAGATCAAACCCAACATACTTGTGTATTTCAGAATGTGTAATGACGAAATTTCGGAGCCTAAGAAGCTATTATTTGAAGGAAAAACGAAGAATAAGAGAAATGAAAAGTGGATCTGATTGTTCGGGATTTTCATCAAAGTGGATCCACTACAACACATTTACTCTTTTTTTTTTTTTTTTTTTTTTTTTTTCCCTCACATTTTACATGTCTACTTTTTTTTTTCCCTTGATAGTACTTTAAAATTATAATTTTTTTTTCACACTAATTTTTTTAAAATTTATTTTAACTTTTTTAACGTGAAGCAATATTGTGTTATTTAAAAGTTTCATAACATAATATCTTTGCAAATTACAGCTATGCAAATTGGTATTAAACTAAGCTGATTTGGCTTACAAATTTATGAATTACGCTAAAATTTATTATTGTATAAATTATAATTTTACAAAGTTTATAATTTTTTCCTTAAATTTATAAAATTAGTTAATATTTTTTCTTTACTTTTATAAAAATAAAGTTTTTAACTTTATAACGCTTTTAATTTATTTCTTTAGCTTATATTTTTATAAATTAAACTAATTTAATTTAAATAAAATCAATGAGTCCAGATTTAAACCTAACCTATCCCAAAGTCATTAATTTCAAATTTGTCTCTAAAAATCATTTTTTTTTTTTTAAACTATTTAGTTTAACCGAACCGTACGCAAAAGCTCTAAGCATAGCTGAAATATCTATATATTTAAAACGCTAAGCGTTTTCTTTCGACAATCCGTGAGAGCAAACTACTGCATCAAATTACATCAATCTTTTTTTAAATGAAAGGTATTTGGACACAGATTTGTTATCGTGCATTCGTTTGTTCGAAAATTTAATTAATTAGCCGTAATTTTCAATTAAACATTTACTTCTGCTTATGACGTCATAAAGTCGGATAACGCCCACTGTTGCGAAGCACAGAGTTTATTCTCTGAACTCTGTGGTTGGTTACGAGGATAAAAGAAAAATAATAAATATTAAAACACGTGGCTTTTAGGTCGAATTTTTTAATTTGAAAGTTAAATTTCGGTAAAAAGATTTATCCGCGTGTTTTCTAAGCGAATAAAAATTCATAAATATTGTGACGTCACGAGAATATTGTCCATTGGGTTTATTTTATCATTATGCATTATAATTTTGTTGATGCCATTTTTTCATTACAATTAAATACAAAATATATTTTTATTTGTTTACATGGTGTTTAAGCATAAAAGTAACGTATACAAAGTATGTGCGAAAAGTTTACGCCGGTGAAAATGACGTTATGCTTAGCTTGAAATGTATTTTAACATTGATAAAACTAAAAAGAAAAATTTATATGATTGTGTCAACATGACGTCATTTTAACTTATTTTTCAATTTTTAATTTTAAAGATTAGAACTGGATCCTTTATTGGTTGCTTCCTCTTGATTGCATACCTTGATTACATGTTACAAATTACTTTAAATTATAGGTTAGTAGATAGATGATACTTCATAGGTCCATGAAATTATCTTTCTTACCGTGTGGAATATGGCGGTATTGTCAAACTGATTTGCAGTACAGTTGTTTACGGATTGTTTGTTTGCAGTTTGCATCGGAAATAGTACTGTATTTCCCTAGGGGGAAAAAAACTTTTAAAATAATATATTTGAAAGACGCTTATTTTACTGATATTGTTATATTAATTTTCTTTCCGTCAAGTTTTGACGGGTTCCATCTAGTAATAATTTAATTTATTATAAAAAAAATTATTTACATAATTTTTTTTAAATAAGACATTAAAAAAAATATTTTAATAGCATGTAATAAACACGTCTGATTAAGATAATTGTTGTTTTTATTAGAATTGATAAATAGAATCAGGCAAATAATTTTTAAAAAGTATATGTTCGAATAAAGAAATTGTTGGTACTGTTGCAAAAAGAAGCAATCAGTATTCTTAATGCAATGTTTTACGCATATAATACATAATAAATTGAAATTTATCTGTCATAAGGCACCAAATCATACAGCAAAATATTAAAAATTATGAAAAGAAAATATTAAAAACATTGGAACTGAAAAAAATCCATCTACAGATGAAACCTCAAGTTTTTGCAAGTTTTGCAAAATAACTAACAACATTTGAGAAGGAGGCGTGACCACTCATGGGGCGTTGGTCCGAGTCGTCAGGTTAGTACACAGGACATCACGGGTTCGATTCTTCTCACGGGCAAGGGTTGGTTAATTACTATAAACTCATGCAGTAATGAAAAAATGAGCAGAAATGTATGTATCCCTTATAAGGTTGTCCTCGCGAAGTAACTTTTTTTTTTTTTTTTTTTTTTTTTTAATCCTATAAATTTTATTTTAGCGACATAAATTTTTTTAAATTTGAATACATCTATGGGATCAAAAATGAGTACATGTGTTCCTCAATTTTGAGTACATTTGGATCGGAGCTATTTTGAGTATGTGGCGTATTCAAAATTGAGTACTTTGTACTCAATTTTGAGTACCCATTTTTTTCAGTGATGTTACTTCGTTACAAACATAATGAAATTGATATGAATTTTTGAGGTGCACTAAAACATGCTTTCGGTAGAATATAGAGTGTACAGCAATTATCATTCATTTACAGGGTTACACAAAAGAATTTGGTTTTATAATGGTCTGTGGGGAAAAATTGTTTGCAGAGTATTTTAAATTATGTTGCATTATTTCAAACATGATGAAATTGATATACATTACTTTGTTGAGGTTAGCTATACAAGATGCTTGCGTAGAATATGATTTGCATAGCATTTATCGTTCATTTACAGGGTTAGACAAAAGATTTCGGATACAGTACTGTTTCTGAAGTATTGTCTATTAGAGATAATTGCTGGAAGTGCGTTTTCAGTTATGATATGCGTTTTTAAGTTTAACTAAATTTTGCATACTGTGTGGTGTGTATAAAATCTATAGATCACATACAGGACTATACAAAACTATTCGTAATTATTACTGAGCATGAGTGTGAGTTGCTTAAATGTGTTTTTAAATTGAGTTATGCATTTTCAAACTTTTTTATATTTAGAGAGAGTTGTAGGCAGTTGAGGATTCAAATAAATTAACAACCAGTTCTCCGCCCTTATTACTTTTTTAAGTATAAACAAGTAAGGGAAAGGATGCGCCACACATAGATTATGAAACACATTCCAAAAAACATTCTTGTAAAATTTTGGTATAGTGGGAAAAAATTTATCCCTAAACGAGATTTTTCCTGCTAAAAATAATGCAATTTATTTAGTGTATATCATAGAAACTCGACAGAGTTTCTCGCCAAGCATAAGAAGCAGCAATGCATTGAACCGTAAATGAAAGGAATTTCCGCCAATGGATGCCAAACGATTTTACAATTTTTTTTTTTTTAAACCCTGTCTAGTTTATATTTTGCGGACGGGACAAAACGGGTTTTTGACACATCTATATCTCGCGTTCTATTTATGATAGAAACAAAATTCTTGATCCTATGGAATGGGGCGTGCCAGGGGACTAAGAATTCAAAAGTAAAGCAAAATCCGACGAATAGGTTTTCAGTAAATGTGATTTTAAAAGTGCTGTTTTTTGCACTTTTAAAATCTTGTTCAGACCAAAAACTGTTGACAGGGCTACAGCAATGTGTAATTATCGGATTTTTACGCGGTTTACGTTATTTGAATCGCTTTTATGAGTAGTTCGGACCTTTGTAAGTTTCATGTAAAAATATTAATTAGTTTTTGATTTATATCAGTTTAAAGTTATTGATTCCTATACTTAACATAGAGCAAAAAACTGTTGACAGGGCTACAGCAATGTGTAACTATCGGATTTTTACGCGGTTTACGTTATTTGAATCGTTTTTATGAGTAGTTCGGACATTTGTAAGTTTCATGTAAAAATATTAATTAGTTTTTGATTTATATCAGTTTACAGTTATTGATTCCTATACTTAACATAGAGCAAAAAACTGTTGACAGGGCTACAGCAATGTGTAACTATCGGATTTTTACGCGGTTTACGTTATTTGAATCGCTTTTATGAGTAGTTCGGACCTTTGTATGTTTCATGTAAAAATATTAATTAGTTTTTGATTTATATCAGTTTAAAGCCGGAGATTCCTATACTTAACATAGAGCAAAAAAATATAAATGACCCAACTCTTTTAGGAATGGTCGTATACACATGATATTAAGATATGTTATTACACTCGACCCGAGTAAGCTTCCTATTATAAAAAATAGTAACATTTAAGGTTCGTTTACAGGGTCTCACAAAATATCTTTTGATATAGGGCTAAAAAGTTGTGTAATTATCCGATTTTTATGCGGTTTGCAGCATTTGAAATGTTTTTATGAGTAGTTCAAATGTTTAATATTTCGTGTAAAAATATTAATTAGTTTTTTATGTATACCACTTTAAAGTGATTTATTCCTATACTTAAGATGAAGCAAACAAATATTAAATGGTCTAACTCTTTTCAAAAAGAACGTATGCGCATGATGTTAAAATATGTTACTACCAACGACCTAAGTTAGTTTCCTATTGTAAAACAGAATTGTAGAATTTACTGTTCGTTTACAGGGTAACTCAAAAGATTTTTTAATAAGACTAAAAAGTTGTGTAATTAGCGAATTTTTAAGTTGAAGTACATGATTCCTGTACTTTACACAGAGGAAGAACAATAGTAAATTGCATAACTTTTGTCAAATTGGCTATATACACAAGATATTCAAATATGTTACTACATCCTCTCTATTGTAAAGCGGCATTGAAGCATAAGTCTCTTAGAAGATCTTGATTACATTACAACCGATATATATTTACTGAGTGAGATGTATTTTAATGATTTTACACTGTTTCAATCTCTGTAAGGTTTCATTATCTTGCTTTAAAATTTAATATGAGTTCATTTTGTCCGTCTGAAATCTCGTCGATGTTAAGCTCTAAATCTATTAAAATATAGTATTTTCATCGATTAAAAAAACTGTGTTTATTTATAAATATATAATTCTAGCGTATCAGGAATTGATTGAAATAGCGATTACAAAATTCCAACTTTACGTTCATGCGCTGAGTAATAGAATGTAAAAATGTTGCTACTCCAAGATTACAAGTTTTGCGTTTAAATATTTGCCGTTCATCGAATCTCCGGCTATGACGAACTTAAAATGCTAAATTTCGTATACAATAGGTGATCGGTAACGAACTGTTCGGTTTACGAACAAATCGGTTAACGAACACTTTCGCGTGAGATTTTTATGTTCGTTGAACAAACACTTCCCGAAACAAAGCCATGATGAAGCAATGCCGTGTTTCATATTTGCCGAGCTATACTTATTGCCTCTATTGTCAACTTTGAGAACATTTTAACAGTTGCATACATATGTCCTAATTAATTCATGGACTGCCGGAGATTGGGGACCTATATTTTAGGATCACCGAATTGGAATGAACAGACTATATGAACAGAAATCACTTTAATAGTTTTTATACTTTTGCAAACGTTGCGAATTTGATATTTTTCAAATTCTCGAAACGTTGAGTTAAAAAACTTAAACAAATAAAAAACTTCTAAGGTGCTCAGTAATTTTCAAAAATAATATATTTAATATGTTAGTATAAAAATCCCTGTAAATTTTTATACTAATAGAAATAGGTTCGTAGAAATAAAAAATGTTGATTATTCTCGGTAAAGTATGCTCCATAAACTTATCGTTGTAGTTGACCGAAAAAAAGTGCTTCTTATTTTTCCACATTTTTCTGAAACTGTAGTATTTTAAATAGTTTGTAAACTAGTGTAAAATTGTCTAATTTTTTGTTTTTGAATGTATATAAACGGAAGAGTGATATAAACAAAAGAAAAAGGAAAATAAATATGTCATAAATAATCTGATGAATACAATGTAAGGAAATTAATATAAAAGTTTCCCCGTTGTTATGGTAGCGACATGTACATTGGAATAAGTCACTCGATAAATTGTATAATTCTGTTTATAGCATCACTATTATTTTTTTGCCCCTTTCATCTTTTCTTTTCTGAATAAAAATGGAATCCGTATAATTGAAATTAAATACCTTACAAAAAGGAGTGATATCTCATCAAAAACAACTCGTTGTAAATGATCCCGCCAAGCCACAAACCTAAAACGTCAGTCATAAAAAGAAGTGATATCACATAAAAAGAAGCGATATAGAAGTGCATACTCCGAGTCCCGTGTAAAAATCTATCACCACTCATAATGTTTCCAAAGGACTCGGAGTGAGGTACAGTATGTGAAAACTGCTTGGCGACCTGCAGGCTTTTATAATGTTTGCGTTTCCTGCAATTACATACGGCTATATTATTTTTCTTTTCTTTTCTTTTCTTTTCTTTTCTTTCTTTCTTTCTTTATTTATTTTGTTCCCATAAAATTGTAAAAGTTGAAGCTTCTGTGTTTGCATGTCCTTTCTTATTTATGAGCTTGAAAAATCAATTTGTTGATTTTATTTACCATTACTTAAACTAAAAACACCACTCTTACGAAGAGTATTTTTTAAGTAAACGTATAAAGATTTTGAGTTTGTAATATATATATATATAAACCTTATAATAAACGTTAACTAAATTGAGATATATTGCAGTAATTCTAGCGTAAGGGAATGGCATAGATCTGGGGGAAAATCCGTTCTGTCAGTTCTTTCGCATACAAAAATATTTATAAAAGTGGTATAACAAAAATATAAAATTTATTTTTCGATTTTCAAAATTGATATACTACATATATTATAAAAGCCTGCAGGTCGCCAAGCAGTTTTCACATACTGTACCTCACTTCGAGTCCTTTGGAAACATTATGAGTGGTGATTGATTTTTACACGGGACTCGGAGTATGCACTTCTATATCGCTTCTTTTTATGTGATATCACTTCTTTTTATGACTGACGTTTTAGGTTTGTGGCTTGGCGGGATCATTTACAACGAGTTGTTTTTGATGAGATTTGATAAACTGGACGCACTCATGAAAATTTCTATCAGAAAATGCATTAAAATGACATAATACAATGCGTAAAACACAAAAATAGCAGAAATTTAATCTTACTCTCTGAAATTGCAAGCAGTTATTAACAACCATAATTGTACGAAGAACAGCAAATACTTAAGTCTCTAATACCGTGAGAATAATTTACTGATTGCCATAATTCCTGTTTATAACCTTTCTTTGTCGAAAAATACTTGTAACTTCATTAAAGTTAATCGGGAACATTCTCGATAATTTGAGTAGAATGGGCCGTAGAGATTGGAGTTTTGGATTTTTTGAAATATGTGTTTGTTGCTAAAATTTGTCACTGCACTTTGTATGAGTTTTGGACATAACATAAGGCTGAAATAAGTAAGAAGATGTAACAAGTCTTATACGTGTTATGCTTGGAAAATGTCATTGAGTCGTGAACATTTAAAGAGAGGTAGGAATGTAAAATTGTAATTTATACATTACAAATAAAATATCAGTTTAACAACCGGTTAGCTGAACTCAACAAAAATTAGGTACAAGTTCTATCGAACCGGTGCGAGAACTGGCTGAATTCCACCACTGGTTGTAGGATTATGCAAAGAACTGGATACAGTGGAAGTGTAGTTTTGGGTATATTTTTGACTGAATTAAATTTTAACTTAATATGTGGCGTGTATGAAAATATGTAGGTAATATACAAGGCTGTACAAAATAATTCAAGTACGTTTCTGTCTATTGGTAGAAATTGCTGAAGGGGAATTTTTAATTATGTTACGCGTTTTCTTGCTAAACTTAATTTTAGCATACTATGTAAGAACCAGAGGGCCCGTGCGAAGATTTCGCACTGAAATCTAATATTTTTTAGGTACTTCTCTATTATCCCGTCGACCACTTTTCATAAAAAAAAAAACTACTGCCAAACTGTAAGATTAAACGCCAAAAATGCAGTCACATTTACTTGATGTCAGAATCATTATGCGTATTTGTTACGTCATCTAGTGGTTTTACATTCGACATTGGCGTGTATTTTTCATTATGTTTTACTGATGTAGTAGTTATTTTATTCATTAAAATAACAATTGTGTCCTTAATCCTATCCTAATAATATTATAAATCTCATTGTGTGCAAATGTTCGGCTGAAGCCAGCGTCAAAATGGAGCATTTAATGATCCTGTATTTTTTCATATAGGTTGATTAAAATCCTCAAATTAACATAGGCTGGTTTTTGTTTATTTTATTCAAATATTTTCTTTAATAATTAAAAATTTCATTATTTTCATAGAGAATAAATGGACATTTTTCCATACAATTTAACCATTTTACTTTATCGTTGCTAGGTGCTTTGATCGTTGCCACAAAAATAAAAACACGGAAAAATAATTTTCCCCAACAACTAATTTTCAATTGAACAATTTTCACGTGAAAACTGAAAATTAAAAAAATTCAAAAGAAGGTGAATTTCCGTGATATTTGAAACAAAAATATGGAGTATTTGTTATTATACATGAAGTATGAATATCGGTTAAAATAAAAAGATATTTTTCTGTCAAAAACTGCGTTATAATTAGAAGGAAAAGTGCAACAATAATTATATTATTAAAAAATAGATTTCGCTTGGACCATGGAACTATGAAAAGGATCCTCCTCAGCTTGGACAAATATGACGTCATAAATAAAACATGTATTTTCAAATATTCGTAATAATACAAGGAGCATGAATATCAATGTATAATGAAAGTAAATAGATAATGGATGTAATATTTAAGATGGAAAAACTGAAATATTTTTTATCGATACTGATTAATAATTAGCTTGAATACCAGTTACACACAAATGTGAGTTTTCCGCTAAAATTTACGTCCTGATTGCCAGAAAAAGAAAATTAACAAGAATTGTGCCATTTAAAAGAGATTTCTCTGAGGAAAAAGTGACGTCATATTTGAAATAAAATGGGAATTTTCAAATGTGTTTTAGAAGGAGCGTGAATCAATTCATTACATTAATAATACAAGAATCGGTAAGTTTAGAAAGTAGATGAGTTTCACGTCATATTTAAAACGAAAAATTTAAATATATTTTTTTAGCTAGCGATTATTATGCATGAATATCAGTTACATACAGATGAGAGTTTTTTGCCAAAAACTACACCATGATTATTAGGAAAATAAAAATAATTACGAATCTATTATATTAAAATCTGACCGCCTGTTTGTATTTCGCAGAGGATGTCATAAACCCTCAGAATTTAAAAAAATGATTTAAATTCCGAGATATGATTATTATTTTTTTTTTATATAAATTTAGCGAAGTTGCTCTAAAAATGGCAACTAAATTATTCCAATTTTGTGGATAAAAAGGAAGAAATGAAACGGAATAATATATTTTTTCTCATTAAAATTGAAAAAAAGAATTTATTTTCAATTTGAATAGATGGTGAAAGAAAAAAAAAATCTTGATTACAGTAAATTTTTTTAAAAATAAAAACGTATTTTAACATATTCAAACTTCATGAGTCAATTTATTCTGGAGAACAAATATCGTCTGTCAACATATTTTCATTTAGAAATAAAGAATTTTTTTTTCAGTTGTAGTACAGCGCCTAGAATATAGGCGCTGTAGTTATAGATTAAATCAAGGAGGCAAATTTAAGCTCCATGCATTTAGGTCTACAATTATTGCTCCCTATTCACAAGAATTGAATTTAATGAAAAAGAATAACCATTTCCATTATCTTTGAAGGATGGCTATAAAAACGTTTCACAAAGGCGTTAAAAGTAAAATGGTTCACCAGGTAAACTTGACATATGTTTTTACACAATTAGCCGATTTCCACGATTTTATTTGGCCCGCCTTTTTTGTTGGTTGCAGTTTCCTTTTCGTGATTATTTGTCACAAAATTTCACTTTTTTAAAACTTAGTTATGTCAAGGCCTCTATAACATAGAAATACTGTATTGTCTCCTATGGAATGTGATAAAGAGTTAGTTAATTATTTACGTTTCTAATTATCGGGAATGAAATATTTTGCTTAATTAATGCATTTATTCTTATTTTAATGATACGTGAACGAAGTCACGGGTAACAGCTAGTTTCTTATATTTTATTTATTATTATTTTCTTTTTTGATATTCCAATGGCAACGTTCTCCCGTTTATTTGGCGATAGTTTTTTGTTATGAAAAGTGGTCGACGGGATAATAGAGAAGTACCATTTTTTATCAATATGTAATATTTATTAGATGCAGGTTTAAACTTCTAAAGAAAAAGCAAGGATAAAAATATCTGCAAACAACATTTAGTTGTTAGTCAAGCCAGAATATCATCTAATTTATTCCATCAAAGTTAGACTAAACACAGATCCAAGATTGCTAAACGCACGCGCGAGAAAAAAACTAGTCGTTGGGGGCCACCGTAATACTTACCCATCATGGATATGCATAATGTAAAATATTAAAATAAAACATGTGTAAACTACTTATAAAGTGCATTGCAATTCAAATAAAATCGTGGCTTGATGACGTCACAAACTTTAAAGGCTCGATTACTGAATTGCTTGAAAGAAACATCCTTATAACTCCAAAAATAATAATCCTATTAACTAGCGGTTTATTGCATCTGATTAAGCGTCAAATTTCCAATTAGAATATATCTTTGAAGTGAAATTTGGATGAAATACAGGGTCATGAAAAATCGAAGAGTGTGGAAAATAGGATTCCAAATATCTCGGCAACTCATTATCCGATCGACTTCATGCTTTATGCAAAATTTATGTTTTTTTATTGTCTTTTATATTTATTTCTTAAAATAAACAATTTCGAAATTTTTTATATACCTTTCATCAGAACGAATATTTCGAGAGTCCGAAAAAAATTGTTCCGGTTAATCGAGGTTTTTGAAATGAAATAGGCTTCTTCCCATTATTACTTACTAAGTACATACCAAATTGCAAGTCTCTATCTCAATTTCTTCGGGAGATAGAGCGTTTACAGACACACACACAGACGGATGGCAAATTTTTTTTTTCTAAAAATATGTTTTTCGGAATCTCCAGTGTCTGAAACGTGTAAATCCGTCAAAAAATTTTTTTTCGATTTTCAAAACGATTACAAGATTTACCCTATACTACGTATGATGGGTAAGTAAAAATTAACAAGCGTATTTTGACTGCATTAGAGGATGACGTCATCCGCTTCGGGAAAACCATGGGACTTTAGAAATATAAATCTAAACATTTCAATTTCAATTTCGCTTTTTAATCATAAGTATAAAATAAATCCGTGCGGTGTTTTTTTTATAATAATTGCTATGAGCATCATATAATGTGGTATTTTATTTTTTTGGCAACAATAATTTCAGGAAAACCTTTCATTTCTTTTATGAAAAGAATGCCGATTTAATTTTTAATTTTCAGCAAATTTGAATCAAAAACATGTTTTAACGAATTGTTAAGTGGGCTATGTCAGAAGCCGGTTCTAAAACCTTTCATATGATATCTCATTCGTTGTTCTGCGTTTCATATTTTCTTAGAAAAAGGGATGTTGACAGGATAAATAATATATATGATGATATACACAAATCTATCGATCATATGCACGGCTGCTAAAAAAAAATTGGAGTATCTTTCCGGCTATGGACGGCAATTGCTGAAATCAAGTTTTCAAATGTGTTATATGTATTTTCTAAAATATCTATTTAGCTTCTTTACCTTATTAAACAGCGAATTTTTGTTAAAGTATTCTGTTGGAAAGTGTTTCATAATATATGCTTGACGCATGTTTTTTCTTCCTTAAGTAGAAAAATGTAATATCCGGCTTGATATTAATGGATAACGTAAACCATTAATAATATGTCTTTCATTTTATTGCAAGAACTTCTTTGCAATACAATCGAATTGAAGCATTTTTGTGGAATTTATTCAATCCTCTTTAATAAAAAGCTATGCATTGCTGACGACTGGGATTTTCGATAATCGTTGCCACGGATTAAACTTTGAAAATGAAACATTTGAAGTTACTGAAAAAATTAATAGCTCGAAAAGTATTTGTCAGAAAATTGTTAGAGAAACTTCGTTAGAAAGGTAAAAAATTGTATTTTCTTGATATAAATTTCAAATCTAATTATTATGCCGTTTTTCAAATATTGAATTTCAAAAACTACCAAATTTCACAATGGAGTACTATAGTGAAATCGTCACGCGTAAAAAGATAATGATAACTGCCATGTGTCCTGACGTATACTGGCTATAGCACGAGTCACAAATTATAGAAAGGTAAACTATTCTGTTAAACTGTAAAAGTGAATTATGATGCCACGAGTCCATGATTTTTATTTAATTTTAATTCGTCTTAGAAACAAGGTTTTGTAATTTTTTTTTCGAATAGTACTAATAAATTGTCCAATACTGTTTATTATTTTGAGTTTAAAAGAGGAAAGGTGGGGGAACGGTTTATATTATTTAGGTTTCCTCAGGAACTTTTGGTCAGAACTGAAAGTTTAATATATCAAAACATCGAAAATTAAATCGGCAATAACTATAACGACTGCCCTTCAGTTCGTTTGGATAGATTTCCATTTTAAAAAAGTCCTTCCGGCCTGTACCGGGAGGAAAAGGTAGCTTTCCTATATCTTCGTTTTAAAATTTTAGCTAATGTTACACGAAAACAGCAAGTTAAAATGCAAAGAAACGTTTACAAAGGATTCGTTAATACTGAATTTGAATAAGAATTTCGCCAAATTAATGAGCAATAGCCAAATTGGCTTCATTTATAAAAACTTATTTTGGTTGCCAAATTTGGCGATATTTCGCCAAATGTCACAAATTTTGCTAATTTTGTCGCCAATGTCGCCAATTTTGGCGCTAACGGATATGAATATATAGTTTTATGCGTATGATTGGGAAATTTATTACAACAATGAAAGAAAATAATTTGCGAGTAATCGCGTTAATGTGCTGTTTTGTTTCAAAATGTCAGCCACCCTAGAATTTCAAACTGCTCTATCTTAGCCATTTTTTAAGATAGAGGTAAACCAAAAAATGCTCTGGAATCCTTGTATCAAGGCCTAACACGTAATTAAAAAATAAATTTAAATTTTAATTTTTTTTGTATATTTATTTTAGTTTTAAATTTTTAAATGGCCGCCATCTTGAAACAAAATGGCGGACCAAGCTGGCCAACGAACTCGGTCGAGACATTGGTGACCTTAATACACACAATTAGTTTCATCAAAATCGATTTATAAATACGAGAGTTATCGTATGACATAGGTCAGATATATATATATATATATATATATATATATATATATATATATATATATATATATAAATCAACATTTGAACGGAGGTGGTTTTGGGGTCTGGGGGTCATGGTCGGTGAAAATATATCGAAATTTTCCGGAACTGCTTTCCTCCGAACGGCTGCAATAGGTAGCTTTATACTTTTTTGTATTGAAAGCTACCTAATATAAAGTCATTCAACATTGATTTTAGGTATTTTTAAAATTATTATCACGGACCCGGGCAACGCCGGGCATGTCAGCTAGTAAAAAAATAAGTGGCCAGCATAAATAACAATTCAACTTTTACTGTACATAGTTACAGATAAACTAAACATGGTTATTTGGGGGTGGGAGATTTTTAATTGGAAATATACTCCAATGTATTTCGCCATAATAGTCAAATTTAATCCCAATTACAACTTATGAAATAATGTTGCTTTGACATGTTCGGACGCTTTGCTGAACCAAATAAATAGATATGCTATAAAAAATATGCGGAATGCAGGAATTTTACTCTCCAAAAAACGTTTATTAAACTCCACGATTCATTACATTATCTTATACAATGATGAAGGCCACATACAGCGAGAAAGAGATTAATCATTCTGGTGGCACTTAAAAAAAAGGGGGAGTAGTGAAATATTAATCTCTGGGGAACACAAATTAGTGACATAGCGTTCTGGTTGGTTGTTAATGGATGGCATAAACCATTAATAATATGTCTGTTATTTTATTGTACGGATTCCTTTATTAACCGATGTACAGACCTTTTATGAAGCTTTACAATAGATGAAAGTTTATTATTAAAATTAAATGCAAAAATAAAAACAGCTGTATGATTTAAAACTCGATTACTATTCTTGTGTCTGTAAGATACAAGATTTAGGCTTAATGTTACGATAAGTTTAATTTAAATTTTGTTAGCCATAATTTTTCATAATTATGTACAATTTTTTTTCTTAAGGCTATTCTTAAATGAGCCGCTGAACAACGCGAAACTTTCCGACACAATTTCAGACTTATTTTTAAACGCAAAGGCATAAAATTGGGAGGCCTGACCATTAAAGCGATTTGGAATCGAAATGAGTTTTAAATTTTTTGATAAATGAATTACTTATCGAGTTATAAGCTATTCGTATGACGTGAACACACGTTTTTCTCCTTGCTCGCGACGCGGCGGCGGGAATTCGGTTAAAAAAACCGACTTTGACAGTATTTTCTGAAAGATATTCTGTCTTTACTAAAAAATGGAAAACGTCTTTTGATTACAAAGTTTCTAAATTAGAACACCAGCCAATTTCATGCGTTTCCAAACAAAACCGAATTAAAAAATGCGATATGACTAATCATTTGATTGATTAGTCATTTATTATTTATTAGTCCTTCCGGCCTGTACCGGGAGGAAAAGGTAGCTTTCCCATATCTTCGTTTTAAAATTTTAGCTGATGTTACACGAAAACAGCGAGTTAAAATACAAAGAAACGTTTACAAAAGATTCGTTAATACTGAATTTGAATAAGAAATTCGCCAAATTATTGAGCAATAGCCAAATTGGCTTCATTTATGAAGACTTATTTTGGTCGCCAAATTTGGCGATATTTCGCTAAATGTCGCCAATTTTGGCGATAATTTGGCGCTAACGGATATGAATATATAGTTTTATTCGTATGATTGGGAAAATTATTACAACAATGAAAGAAAATAATTTGCGAGTAATCGCATTAATGTGCTGTTTTGTTTCAAAATGTCAGCCACCCTAGAATTTCAAACTGCTCTATCTCAGCCATTTTTTAAGATAGAGGTAAACCAAAAAATGCTCTGGAATCCTTGTATCAAGGTCTAACACGTAATTAAAAAATAAATTTTAATTTTTAATTTTTTTGTATATTTATTTTAGTTTTAAATTTTTAAATGGACGCCATCTTGAAACAAAATGGCGGACCAAGCTGGCCAACGAACTCGGTCGAGACATTAGTGAGCTTAATACACACAATTAGTTTCATCAAAATCGATTTATAAATACGAGCGTTATCGTATGACATAGGTCAGATATATATATATATATATAAAAACTTATTGCAAAAATTAACCATTGAAACAGAAATAACTGACCAAATGCAATGAAATTATTATCCCAAATAGCTATGTCAAATTACACATTATAAAACATAGTCCTAACAAATGAAGTATTTATTCAAAAAGTGAAACATAAGTAAAAAAAAAAAAAAAAAAAAAATGCAAGCTTATAATGTAATTTACTTTTTCAAGGGCTGGGAAACCACATTATAAGCAAAGAATGATTGTTTTCTGTAACTGTCACAAGCTTAAAGCCAAAATTTTGTGACAATTCCAAGCCCTAACAATCATTGGAAAGAAATTGGAGAAAAAAAAAAAGGATACCATTGAAAATAGAACACTACAAATCAAACGGAAGAAAATAAATCCATTTATAAACAAATAAATACAAAGGAAGACAAAGAAAATCTATACATTACAACATAAATTTGTCCAGAATCCGAAGCCAAAAATGTTTTGTGCTAAGCACATGGTAAAGTGAATAAGTGAATTCAAACGTACAAGTTAAAATTACAGTTAATTTTCTAAAAGTAGCAGTTATTAATTTAACCATTGTGATTTTAACTATTTCTAATTTAAAATATAAAAATACAAATAAATAATATAAAAACTATAAATTCATTTACTAAAAATATTTTTTAACTTAAATAATTTTAATATATATATTATATTATTGGAATATTTAAAAATTTCACTTGTATTCCAAGTTTTCAGTTAAAAGAGAAAAAAAAAATTGTGAAAATTTATATGGTGCTGCCATCTGGTTTTATAATAAACAATAACTAAAAAATAATACTAAAGAATAATAGTAATAGTTTTTTTAAAATCATTATATGGTGCTGCCATCTAGTTAAAGATTAAAACAATATCTAAATAACTATTAATTATTTTGATTAAGTAAATTTTCAGTATAAAATTATTTTATCTATTTATTTTTACATATGTCAACATTTAAATAATTTCAAAACATAAATAAACCCATAAAATCTAAAATATTATTGTAGAAGTCAAATTAAATTTTCATTTTATAAATAATTATATGCAAGCTTAAAAGATTTACCAATATGACTACATGCACTTATTGGAACTAACATCTTGCAAAATTTTATTAACCCTGAAAAATAAAATTAGATTTTCATTTTATAAATAACAATGCAAGTTTAAAAGAAATACCAAAATGGCTACACACACTTAATGGAACTAACATCTTGCTAAATATTATTTATTCTGAAAAATAAAATTAGATTTCACACACTGATAGCTAAAAATAACCAAACATTTCCAATATGTTAACCTCACGTATTGAATCTAATATCTTACAAAAAATAAAAAATAAAAAAGCATTTAACTAAATTGTTAAATGTTCTCTACCTGGCAAGGGAAAAAAAAAAAAAACATTAAATCTCCAATATGGCAACGCACTTATTGGAACAATATTATATTTAAAGTTCTCTCCCTAGAAAAGAAAAAAAAATTATAATTTACTATTTAAATTTTTTAATTAATAAAAGATATTTAACCAAAATATTCCCACTTATATATATATATATATATATATGGATATGGATATATCTATATATATAAATCAACATTTGAACGGAGGGTGGTTTTGGGGTCTGGGGGTCATGATCGGTGAAAATATATCGAAATTTTCCGGAACTGCTTTCCTCCGAACGGCTGCAATAGGTAGCTTTATACTTTTTAGTATTGAAAGCTACCTAAAAATGTGTCATAAAGTAGCCAGTTTGGATTTAAGAACAGCCTTAAAGGAAAAATACATAATTTTTTAGATAATTACGTCCCCCCCCCCCCCCACGAAATATCGCTGTATAAATTGTATAAATATGGAAATTATGTCATGATTATGTCACAGATACAAGGAAAGCAATAACGTAAGTTTTTTTTATGATATTAATCGAGTGTTAAACATATACGATCATGAGTTGCACAAAGAATAGGACACACTGTTTAATTTTAAGCGCATATAATACTGGGTTATTATTGAGCTTTATTTTTCCCCCCTGCTCTATATTTATTATGCATATATGTCTATTACGTTCTAGCTCAATTATCATTAAAATTTTAGTAACAAAATATGGACGTCATTTATTATTTATTTATTTATTTATTTTTTAGCAGAACTACTGGCGAGAAATGCCTTTTAAATATTCTATATAAGTCGAAAGGATATTCATGTTAGTTAGATTAAATAAATTATCTTTAACAAGAAACTTGTTTCGGCAACTCTCGTTATCATTATCATATTAAAAAAATTTATTTGAATTTGAAAAAAAGTATTAATTCATTAAAATTAAATAAAAAACTTTTTTTTTTACATGAAATCTACGACAAAAATGATTAATAAGGTTCAATGATTATTTTCCTATAAATAAGAGTTATTAGAATAAATCTAAAAGATATTTTAAAATTGTGCACGATATTAAGCAATATAAAATCATGTTACATGTAACTGCATTCCAAGCAGCACAACAACCCATAAGAAATAATTTAGCATTTTATTTCCAGCTAAAAATAATCATAATTATTGGGAGCAGGGGGGGATTTTTAGTTTGGGATATTATGTTGAAATAGATTAAAATATGTTTCAATAACCCCCCCCCCCTCCTCTCTCTCTTCAAAAAACAGAAAACATGAATTGACGGGTGTACAAATAAAAGGTACTACACACTATATAGCTGTTTAAACAAAAAAGAAAGAGAGAGAAAAAAATCAGTTGTACGAGCAAGCGTTTAAATAAACAAGTGATGTAGAGAATATGTAGAAATACATGAATTTTACTCCTCAGGAAAGATTATTTTAATACTGATTCTATTATCTTTATGACGAAATATGTGAAAATGAAAATACCAGGCCTATTGAATTTTATTAGTACAATCACCAAAATTTGCAATATTCATTTTAAAATACTATGTGACGAATGGATATTTTTAATGGCGGTTGCAAAATTTTAACTTGCAGATACACCTTCAGTGGTCAATGTGTCCAGACTGCTTTTCATAACTAAATAACACAAACTGGCGTAAGTAGTATAATAGCATTCATTTTATACTATATTTAAGCAAAACAAGGAAGATTACGGCTCGACGAAATGTGCTGTAAATTATTTCCATTTCCAAAATAGATTTGAACAACTGGGGAGTTAAGGCTGCTCGTCAGTAAACTTCCCGATTCTCCTCGCTAATGTTATTCCTATGGGCGTAAGATGCATTCGTATTTTTAAAATATCTCACCAGGAAATTAATATTTTAAACTTCTGTTTTCTGTGTACTGTTCTTAAAGAATGTCTTTTTTTTTTCTTAGTTATCAAAATATTTCTAAACTATGTGTTTAATTTATATTTTTATGTGTTAAAATCTTAGCGAACTGAATACGATTTTAACATTTCATATAAAATTCAGTATATATTTTAGAAAAAAATTGACAGCTAAGTAAAAAACAGACATTCTTTAAGAACAGTACAAAGAAAACAGAAGTTAAAAATATTAATTTTCCGAGGAGATATTTTAAAAATACGAATGCATCCTACGCCCATAGGAATAACATTAGCGCGGGGAATCGGGAAGTTTACTGACGAGCAGCCTTAATGTTGTTTTCCTTTCATATATAACCGTGTTGTACAAAAACTAGTTTTACAGACACTATTAAATGGGCACATTACTTTTCATAATTTCATTACTCGATAAAATCTTAGTTGTTTTTGTACTATGTAATTTTTAATGTACTATGTAAATGTAACATATTCAAGAACGTTGGTGAACCGTTTATGAGCTTGCGAAAGCACTTTTTTCCTAGAGATGCACTGAATTTTCGATACATATTCGGCATTCGTCCATTCTCTCGAATATTCGATTTGGCCGAATGTTCTGATATTCGGCCAAACCGAATAATAATAATAATAAAGAAATTTTAAATTCTTATGTAACTGATGTTTTTAACTGTCAATAAGTTAAGATATTAATTCAAAATAATTTTGAGATAAAATTGTATTTAAATAAAACAGATTGCTTTAATATTATTTATTTTTTGGTTCGAAAAAGGACGCTTACGAAAATTTATTACTAACGACAATTAGTCCAGGGGAAATGTACATGTTACCTTGCAAAAGGTCGGGTAGAAGATTTTATTTTTTTGACTTGTATATAATAAGGCCAGCATGGAAAAACCGAATTATCCAACAAAATTTCTTAAGGGAGAATTTTCTGTGGCCAAAAAACACCAAAATTTTGGGACTTTTATTGTTGTTTTTTAAATATCTAGAGACCCGTTGTCGTAGCGTATTATTTGTTAATTACAATGTTAAAGATGACAAAATTCTCTACAACTTTCATATTTACAACTTTTTTATACTCTCAATAGCAAGCGCAGTACGATATTTCAAAAATAAGACAATTTTTTCAATGTGCTTAAAAACCGTGAAAAACGTAGTTTTGTCCCGACGCGCGACGATTCAAATGTTCCCCACAGATGTAATGATGTATGTCAACTTCTACAGATTGACAGCAGAAAATTATCTATTATTTGCACACCCTCTTCTTCATTTTTATCACAACAGACATATTTTAAATTCAATAAATCTATATAATTTAGTAAGTAGGGGAGAGTGTAGATGACTAAGACAATTTTCATATTTAGACAATAACTTTAAGTATATACAATTGTTAATTTAAAAGTATTGTTTAAAATAATATTTCAGTATTTAGTAACTTATTGGCACGACAGTTTCAATTTAAAAAAATCTTGTTTAATTTTAATAATTATTTTTATAATGCATGCATATGTTCATTTTATTCCATAAACATTTTATTCTATAGTATACAATGGTATATTTTATTTACCGATTATTGATGACATATGTTTTAATGTTTTACTGTTTTAAGTATATCAAACATTGGATTGTAGTTCTATATAAAAGGAGGGACTCAAAAAATAAATATATCTTATGTAACAAATATTTTTACCTTATAAAATAACTACAATAAAAATGACAACATATTATTTCATTAACTAATATTATGCATTTATATATCTTGTAAAATTTAAAAATTCGATCAATAAAATATTTGAGATAACTATTTTCATAAAAAATTTCAAAATATTAGTTTTAGTAAATATTGTCAATATTTTCCCAGTTTTATTATATATTATGACAAGAAATTATAACATTTTAGCGTGCAAAAATATATAAAATTTTAAGATTTTATCTATTAAATGCTTTAAAGCTCAAACAGAAGAACTTGTTGTTGAAAAATACACTTTGTAGAATATTCTAATATTCTGTAATATGTACTGTTTTGAAACTATATCTGTTGAATTATCTCAGTGCTACCATCTATCAAATGAAATACCGAGTTATTTATGATTGTAGACCATATAAACATTTTTGTTGTTATACATTCATCCCCTATCTCATTCAAGTCCACTTTCCCTACACAATAAAGTAAGCTACGCAATATGACTGCATAAGCTAAATGAAAAAATGTATTTTAATAATGATAATTTCTACGGGATATTTAACAATATTTTTGTCTCTTTGATGGGACTGTTGTAGGATTATTAGCGTTCAGTTTCCTGGATAGAAGATATATCAAGGATCATGGTTCTTCTAGAGCAGGGGTTCCCAAACTTTTAGACCGACGTACCACTAAATCGAAGTTCATACTTCCGCGTACCACCAGATAAAAAACGTAAAGCTAATATAGAAAAACCTATAAAAAGGAACCTGCCTAAAACGAAATATATCTTTGGTCTTTCCTGTTTCCGTCATAGCAGGTTTTATTGTATTTAAAAATGAATAATTACATAACTAAATTGGTACTAAGATTGGCTGCTTTGTAATAACATTCAAGTAAAAAGTAGTATCACCATTAAATTTTAACAATGCATACAATAAAAAAAAATGTTTTGGTATAGGAAAAAAGGCACAATACTTAATGACATATTGGCGCACACTAATTCATGTACTGTTACAGTAGGCTAATTTGCTTCTATCGCCAATGAAAAGGGTGGACTTGTTTTATCAAGCACAGCTTCCTCATGTCTGGCTCAATATTAGGTAGTTTTAGTCATAAGTCACATTCGAAGTTTACTTTATTCGTGTGTTTGTTTTTGATGTAACGAAGGGGGGGGGGGGGCACATTCCCATATATATGTTGTGCTAAATACAAGCAGACTTTGACGATGTCACACACAAACGGTACTCTCATATTCTCGCCAATAAAAAATCTGTGACGTTCATACTTTGAATGTGGACTCCAGTAATCCATCACAGGAGAGCTGAATAAGTTCACTTCTTTCCTCTATCGTGAGATACAGTGCCAGGGTGTATCATATGATATGCTGATTTCTGTATTTTATTCCACGTACCAGTATCGGATTTCTGCGTACCAGTATCCAGATCTTCCTGTACCAGTACTGGTACGCGTACCATAGTTTTTACCAATCCCTGCTCTAGATGTATCTTTTCTTTTTTCCTGGCAGTTATTTGTCCCCCATCCCCTCTTCCTCATAACCACTCTGTATAACAGAGCGGGTATGTAAGTTGGAAAAATAGCCTCATTTTTAAAAAACCGTACTGCACTTAAGAATAGGGGGGGGGGGTGCAAATAACAGATAATTTACTGCTATCAATAATGTAGAAGATGACATCCATGATTAAATTCTTGGAGAAAATTTGAATCAACGGGACAAAACTACGTTTTCCTTTTATATAGAACTACAATCCAATGTTTGATATACTTAAAACAGTAAAACATTAAAACATATGTCATCAATAATCGGTAAATAAAATATACCATTGTATACTATAGAATAAAATGTTTATGGAATAAAATGAACATATGCATGCATTATAAAAATAATTATTAAAATTAAACAAGATTTTTTTTTTATTGAAACTGTCGTGCCAATAAGTTACTAAATACTGAAATATTATTTTAAACAATACTTTTAAATTAACAATTGTATATACTTAAAGTTATTGTCTAAATATGAAAATTGTCTTAGTCATTTACACTCTCCCCTACTTACTAAATTATATAGATTTATTGAATTTAAAATATGTCTGTTGCGATAAAAATGAAGAAGAGGGTGTGCAAATAATAGATAATTTTCTGCTGTCAATCTGTAGAAGTTGACATACATCATTACATCTATGGGGAACATTTGAATCGTCGCGCGTCGGGACAAAACTACGTTTTTCACGGTTTTTAAAGACATTGAAAAAATAGTCTTATTTTTGAAATATCGTACTGCGCTTGCTATTGAGCGTATAAAAAAGTTGTAAATATGAAAGTTGTAGAGAATTTTGTCCTCTTTAACATTGTAACTAACAAATAATACGCTACGACAACGGGTCTCTAGATATTTAAAAAACAACAATAAAAGTCCCAAAATTTTGGTGTTTTTTGGCCACAGAAAATTCTCCCTTAAGAAATTTTGTTGGATAATTCGGTTTTTCCATGCTGGCCTTATTATATACAAGTCAAAAAAATAAAATCTTCTACCCGACCTTTTGTAAGGTAACGCCTTTTTTTGGTACATTTCCCCTGGACTAAATATTCATAAAAGTTAATGATGTTTTAAAAGGTTATTTTCTTTCTTTTTTCAAGCTATAATTTTAAAAAAGCAAATTATGATGAATACACCCAAGTTCTTCAATATAACCAGGTAGCAATCTGTTTCTTGCTTTTTCACATATATTTCCAGGATCTGAACGGGAGAAGGAGCAATCAGTTTTCTTCTTTAGTTCCTTCCTGTGATTTCTCTATTAAATTCTTCCAATCAGTCATGATTATCATACAAAAAAAGGGATGTGGAATGACTCATAAAAACCATAACTCAATTAGAACCCCCCCCCCCCCCCCCCCCCAAAAAAAAAAAAAAAAAAAATTGTCTTTAATTTTAAAATTGGTAGTAGGTAGAAAAATTTTATTCGTTTATTTTTTTTCACAGAGGAAAGCATAAATGTTAGACAGTCTCATCAAGATTAAATATTATATTGAATTGTTTTACAATTTAACTTTCGGATCTGTTTAAACCCTGAATTTCCGAAATATAGGAACAATCAGTCAGTCGAATATTCGGTATTTAGTCGAATAGTTACTATTGGGTATATAGTTTCTCTGTGTGCCGAATATTCGGTATTCGGCCATAACTGCTATTCGCTGTTATGAATAATAATCGGAAAATAAACACTCACCTGGGTCGTACTTCCACAGATCCTTGAGGGGCAGATTGGCACTGCGACCTCCCATGAGATATATAAATCCTTCCTGAGACACACACATGGCGTGCTTGGATCGTGAACTAGGTGCCGGACAACCATCGGACACTTGGACATTAGACCACATCCCCCTGCAAAAACCAATAAAAAGCAACCTATGAAAACGCTTCGCTAATTTATAAACAAAAAATAAGAATATGATACAGTCTGAGGGTCGCATATTTTCGATTTCTGATATTCATTCGTATCGTCACACTAGTCAAAAAAGTTTTCACATATATATTTTTTAATTAAGTGTTTTATTTTTATTTATTTATTTATTGAGAAAAAACAATGGCCGAGGCTGGTTTTTTAGCACTTTCCAACCTAGTTGAAAAGTGCTTATGACTTCGGTTTGTCTGCCGTATGGCCGACTGTCCGTGCTCTAACTCCCGTAAATATGCTCGGATTGCTCTGCAATTTTTATATGTTATTGTCGTTATCTATAGCATGTTCCCTATTTCAACGGAAGTGTGTAGCACTGATAGTTTTTTTACAGGGACACTCAAAAGAATTCCGTTACATTCCGGTCTATGGGGAAAAATCATTTGCGGTTTATTTAAATACTGTTTCACTATTTTAAACGCATTGAAATTTATATATATCACTAAGGTGCATTAGAAGAAGCTTAATATGGAATAGGGTGTGCATAGCACTTATAGTTACTTTACAGGGACAGTCAAAAGAATTCCGTTACATTACGTCTATGGAGAAAAATCGTCTGCGGTTTATTTAAATAATGTTTCATTATTTTAAACGCATTGAAATTTATATATATTACTAAGGTGCATTACAAGAGGCTTGCTACAGAATAGCGTGTGTATAGCAATCATCGTTCATTTACAGGGATACACAAAAGAATTCTCTACTGTCTGTTAACAATAATTCCTGGAAGTGCGTTTTAAGTTACTGAACGCGATTTTAATTTTAACTCGCTTTTTGTCTATTACGTGGTGTGTATAAATTCTGTAGATCCTATACAGGGCAGCACAAAAGTTCGCGAACACATTTCCGTTTACTGACAGAAACTCCAGAAGGATAATTTTAAACTCTGCTACGCGTTTCCTAACTAAACTAAAATTTAGCATCCTATGTAGTATATATACAAATCTATAGATCCTATACAGGGCGGAATAAAAGTATTCGGATATTTTTCCGAATATTGTATCTGTTGGAAATTCCTGAAATTATGTTTTTAAATATGTTATGCGTTTTCCAAATTGTTTACTTAGATGTTATCTTTTAGCTTATTAAACGGTATGTTTTGTAAAATTATTTTGGAAGCGTTGGAAAGTGCTACATAATCTATGCTTGAAGCATGATTTTTCGTTCTTGTTTTTTTTCCCCCGAAGTTCTCATTTTATGGGTAAAAAAAAAAGAAAAAAAGTTGAAAAAAAAATTATTTTTGTGAAATTTTTGTCACTTTTTTTTTTTTTTTGTTAAAAATAAAATTTTGTAGAAAAAAAAGATCAAATCTAGTTATTTCAATACAAATTACACATTTATTAGTGCTAATGTTTTTAAGAATTTTGTGAAGGAGTGCAAAAGAGGGCTCAGTTTCTGCCAGGATTGACAGCTGAAAAGTTATCGGAAATAAACTTTTTTTTTTTTTTTAACTAAATGTGTTTTCTAGTTATTAACATATTTCGACTAATAAGATGTTCACAAAATGAGTTTTAAAAAAATCTTAAGATGTAACGCAAGTTCAAGGGTTTTTTTTTTTTTTTTTTTTTTTTTTTTTTTTTTGAGTAAGCGAAAAATATTTTAAAGCATGAAAAGACTCATATGATATACAAAATTCAAAATTTCTATATCCAGACTAAAAAAAAAAAAAAAAAATTCTATATAAGCAAATTACGATCGATTAATAAAAAGTTGTTGACGGTACATGGTTGTATAATGTCAATTACAAAAAGCAATAAACTCCTCTAATTGGCTATTCTTAAAGATACTTAAACATACTTTCAATGACAGGTTACAAAACATTTTTGTGATTGACTCGTATTAATGTATCAAAAGGCACATATTTTGAACTGTGCTATTTTACGAATAAATGTGCGATTTTATCAGTATATTAATTAGCTGTAAAGAATTTAAGCTCAGTTTTCTGTCAAATACCTTTAATTTTAATACAGTCGTTAATGTGACTTATTTATTCTGTTCTTTCTGCCCCGCGACTTCCCCCGTTTAAAATTTTTTTTTATTATTATTTTACAAAACTATGAAAAGTTTTATAAAAATAAATAAATAAACATCTTGAAAGAATGATACATAGTAAAATTCACAAACATGACTTAGTCTATAAGGAAAACAAAATATTAATATTGTAATCTATGCAATATTTTCATTTTTTAACAGCTAAATACAAATGAATTCATTGTAATAAAAATAAAAGAAAGATAATTTTTATGAAAGCAAAACAAAATAACAAAGCTAGAAACACAAAAATAACATCGATATTAGTAAAAAGAAAAGAAAAAAGTGCGGGTGAGGGGGGTAAAATAAATTATCGACCAAGCATTTTTCTGCATCCTTAATAATATTTGTTTATTTTTAAAAAAGATTATTAAACCTTCTACACAATAAAATAATTTTATTTTTCATGCTGTTAACACTTTTATCAAAATAAAAATTGATAAAGGAAAAATTCCTTCCTATGCAATTCGAAGGGTGAATGGGGGGGGGGGGGGGGGGGGGAGGGCGAAAGAGAAAATCCTCACATACTCTATTTCACTGATTAGGTACGAAAAAAAAATGCTTAAAATGCAATTTAATATTCACTTCAAATATTTAATACGAGGAATGCTGTTAGAAAAAGAACAGCTATAAAAAAAGAAAATTTATTCGAAAAAATAAAAAAAGTGCTGTAAATTTTCGCATTTTAATGACACACATAATTGGAAAAGATTGAATGGAGTATTTCTTTTTATATACAGGGTGAGCACAAAGTCTTGCCTTGATTATAAATATTTATTGTGCAAAAAATATTAAAATTAGACCTATTTTTTTTACATACATTGTAAGAAGTGTTATAAAGTTTTTAATAAGACCACGGAATATAAAAAATAAATGTACTGGAGATGTTTTATGCAGCCCTGTATAGGATCTACAGAATTTATAAACATCCAGTATTATGCAAAAATGTTAAATTTAAAAACGCGTACCACAACTGAAAACTCACTTTCAGTAATTATTGTCCATACAGTAATGTAACCGAATTCTTTTGTGTGTCTCTGTAAATAAACGATGAATGCTACACACTGTATTCTATGGTAAGTATTTTTCACTTCACCTAGTTTGAAATAGTGCAATATCATTAAATTACACCGCAAACGATTTTTCGAAACTGACCGTAATGTAACGGAATTCTTTTGAGTGTCTCAGTAAATCAACGATAAATTTTATGCACATCATATTCTTCTATAGTAAACATCTTGTAGTGCACGTCAGATAGATATGTATATCAATTTTCAATATGTTTGAAATAGTGTAACATCATTAAAATACACCGCAAATGATTTCCCCCGTAGATTGTAATGTAAACGAAATAACAAGTGCACTTATAACAAACAAAAATTATTTTCAGTATCAGTCGAGCTCGTGTATTAAAGGAAGGAAGAACAGTTATGAAGTGCATAATTTTTGGGAGTTTGACTGAATTTTGAATTAGAACTTAAATCAACGGCGGTGCTAAAAATATCCTCTGGTAAAAATATCCTATAGTCGCCGTCCCTGCCATAGACCATAATGTAATGGAATACTGTTAATTGTCCCTTATAAACGGACTATAAATGTTACGCACTTCATTTTCAATACCAAACATGACATAATAAACTTCAATAACATATATCAATTTCATGGAAATCCGAGTTCATTTACGCGAGTTAGAGCACGGACAGACAGACATACAATCCGAATTCATAAAAACTTTTCAACTATGTTGGAAAGTGTTAAAAAAAGTATAATTTAAAATCGGTTTATGACTAAATTTTATTTTGATTGACACCTATGAGCCGACCAGACCTTACATATACTTTTTTTTAAAACAAAATCTAGAAAAGCATTTTAATTATGACAATTCAAAAAATGATTTTCTACCCCTTTAATTTGTCTTATAATTTATGAGCATGAAGGTTACAAGACGTTATTAACACTTTCCAAATGTTCCGACATAGTTGAAAAGTGTTTATGAATTCGGTTTGTCTGTCTGTCCGTGATCTAACTAGCGTAAATATATTCGGATTGTCATGCAATTGATACATGTTATTGAGGTTTACTATGGCATGTTCGGTATTGAAAATGAAGTATGTAGCGTTTATAGTTTTTTCACAGGGACAATTAAAAGAATTCCCTTACATTACGGTCTATGGGGAAATATCATTTGAGGTTTGTTTTAATGATGTTACACAATTTTAAATTTATTGAAATTGATATATATCACTGAGGTGCACTACAAGAGGCTAACTACAGAATATGGTGCGCATATCACTTATAGTTCCTTCACAGGAACACTCAAAATAGTTCTGTTACACTAGGGTCTATGGAGAAAAATCGTTTTCCGTTTATTTTAATAACGTTTCACTATTTCAAACGTATTGAAATTGATATATATCAATAAGGTGCATTACAAGAAACTTACTATAGAATATTGTGTGTATAGCAGTCATCGTTCATTTAATGGGACACACAAAAGAATTCGGTACTGCCTGTTAACAATAATTGCTGGAAGTGCTTTTTCAGTTTCTGAACACGTTTTTAAATTTAACTCATTTTTTGTCTATTACTTGGTGCGTATAAATTCTATAGATCATATACTGCGCAGCTCAAAATTTCTCGAGTACAATTCTGTTTATGGACGGAAATTCCCGAAGGGGAATTTAAAAAATTGCTACCCGTTTCCTAACTGAACTAAAATTTAGCTATGTAGTATATATATATATAAATCTATAGATTATATACAGGGCAGTACATGCAGGGCTCCCAACACATTTCAGCCCTCCAAAAGGGGGAAAGGGGACCATTTTTATTTAAAAAGGGGACTTTGGGGGACCATTTATACTAAAAAAGGGGGACTTCGGGGATCATTTATATTAAAAAAGGCAACTGAAAAGGGACTACATGTCTAAAAATACTGCACCAAGTTTTCCTAAATATGCAATTTTTTTAAAACTACCTCAGAAAATATGTTAATTGATTATCTTTACAAAGATACACACACAAGAAACATTTTGCTGTAGGATTTATTTTGAAAACCATTGCATTAACAAAGAATTTTCAGTTCTGTCAATAATTTTAGAAATGACATATTTTGATATATTACTTTTATGGAAGAAATGTCTTTGGAAATTTGATCCATGCATAGTTAGTCATAAGTCCAAGAAGTTTTCTAACAGAATTATATCAATGTGGAGGCTCATGAGCTCTTTTTTCATTACTGAATATTATCTAACAGGTTATGAGTATCATTTGTTGGAGGAAGAAGATCTGCATGTAAGTAACAAATATAGTATTGACTCTAGAACGAAAGGGGCACTGGGCGGGAATTTTTTAAAAGAGGCATACAGTTTTTGAAAGAGGCACTATTGCATCCTGTTCAAAAAGCATCTTTTGTTCAACTGGTTTGTTTGAAGTCCCCATTAATCGGTAGAATTTTCCCGCGACCGACAGACAAATTTTGTGATATTTTCCGACAACTGATTGACAAATTTTGCAAAAGTTTTTCCTGACTGACGTATTTTGCAATCTTTTCTTGAGAACGATTAACAAATTTTGTAATATTTTTGAGATTTCTTTTGATGGATAATTACTTTTGCAATCTTTTCTCGGGACCGATCGACGAATTTCACGTTTTTTTATGCATTTTCCACACGCGACCAATTGAAGAATTTTACAATTTCTCTCCCGATCTACAGACAAATTTAGAAAACATTTTTGAGATTTTTCACTCGATTGACTGGTGAATTTCATGCTTTTTCCTCGCGACCAACTGACGAAATTTTTTCTTGCGACTGATTGTAGAATTTTGGGAATATTTCTGACAATCCACTGCCGAATATTCTGCGACTTTACCCGCGACTGATTGGCGAATCGAGATATTTTTCTTTTACTGATTGGCAAATTTTGCAGACTTTTCTCGCGACTGATTAGCAAAAATCGTTGGTTTTTTATACAACTGATCTACAAATTTTGCATTTTTTCTGCAACTGACTAAAGAATTTCATGATTTTTTTTTTCACAATCAATTGATGAATTTCAGATTTTTTCTCATGACCAATCGACGATATTTACGTTTTTTCCCCACGACTAATTGAAGAATTTCACGATTTCCCCCTCGATCTACAAACGAATTTCACACTATTTCCTCTCATTCAGTTGACAAATTTCAAAATTTTTTGTTCATGAAGAATTTAAGAATTTTTCTGATGATCCACTGCCGAATTTTGCGTGCTTTTACCCACGACAAATTGGCGAATTTTGAGATATTTTCTGTCAACCGATTGACAAATTTTGTGGCTTTTTCTTGCGACTGATTATTGAAAATCGCAGTTTATTTTCCACAAGTGATCGATGAATTTCACATTTTTTTTCTGCAACCCGCTGAAGAATTTCACAATCGACTGTTTAATTTTGCAATTTTTTCCCCCCGCGACCGATTGATGAATTTTACAATATTTTTACATGAACGATTAAAGAATTTCGTGAGTTTTTTACAATGCTAGTCTGACGAATTTCACACTTTTTTTTTTTTTTTTTTAATAACAACTGAATGACGAATTTCGTTGAAATTGAGAATTTTAAATGTTCTGCAGAGAAGCCCGTTGTTCTGCGATGTATGTCGCACTTTTAAGCATATTCTGCTTAGGGGGAATCCAGTTTCAATCTTTTGCCCCGTTTAATAAATTTTGTCCTTCTTTCAATAAAATTTATTTGGAATTCGCGCAGCGATTTTTGACTTTTGGCTAATTTTTTATGCAATTTGAGTTTTGCAGTGATTTTATGACAGTAGATTTATTCTTGTAGATTTTTGAATTTTTAGTGATTTCTAATGAGATTTCCAATGTATTCTTTTATGTTTTTCTAAATTCCATGGCAATTTTTTGACATTCGTGAAAGAATTCTGATTACAATGTTTGAGCCCGTTATAATAAACTTTGTACAATTTTTTAACTTTCAACAATTTTTAAAGTTTTTTGCATTTTGCGGAATTTTTTCCACATTAGCAAATTTTTTTCCAGTCATGAAAAGGGGACTAAGGGGACCAAAACACATAAAAGGGGACTAAAGGGGACCTTTTTCTAAAAAGGGGACTTTTGGGGGAAAAAGGGGACCATTTGGGAGCCCTGTACATGTGAATAGATCCGAACTCTATTCACAACAGAATAGAGTTCGGATATTTTTCCGAATATTGTTGGTAATTCCTGAAATTGGGTTTTTAAATATGTTTTGCGTTTTCCAAATTTCACCTTATTGAACGGAAAACATTTGTAAAATTATTTTGGAAATGTTGGAAAGTGTTACATAATATATCTTGACGCATGATTTTTCGTTCTTGTTTTGTTTACAAACGAAAACTCATAATTATTACCCCCCTTCCCCGCCTCATTTGTCTAGGCGAGATTTTGTACTCGCGATAACTAGACCGGCCGATAATTTTTCAGGTGAGATTTTGCCCCATTCTCCTACTTTTTTGGAATATCCTGTATGATCGGGGAAATGCTTCGAATGGTTGCAAAATGGGAATATGTGTTTTCTAGCTTATTCTATTTCAGAAATTATTTAAACTACCAAAATAAACAAACTTCTCATTCGAATAAGACTTTTTATGTATTTTTTTTACAATTCCACCAAATCCTTCTGCAATCTACCAACAGGCCAGTTCAAATGCATATAGGACATACTTCAACTCTTTGTTCAAATGCATATAGGACATACTTCAACTTTTTATATAATTATAATACTTCTCTTTAAGGTATACATTTTCGGAACACTGATACATATATAATCGCAGTAACAAAAACACAGGAAGAATACAGAAATAATTGAAACAAACCTAATAAAAGCATCAAAATCGAAAAACTGCTACAATAAATATCAATCAGAAAAGAACCTGCCGCTCTGCAAAGCCACGATTTAGTCAAGGATTTACTGGGTGGTACTCTGGGATAAATGCCAGAAGCCATGAAAAATAATAAATCTTTTGTGTCTCGGAGCTATGAAGCTGCTTTGGTTATTAAAGCATGTTAAGCACGTTTCTTTCTCTTATTATAAACATCTTTACAACACACTTACAAAGATAAAGGAGAATATTTTTCAGGGATTTTTTTTCTTCCGAAAACAGAACAATTCCATACTTTCCATACAGCTGTAGAAAATCAAAAAATAGATTTTCGCAGTAAGTTATGCAACAATTTAATTAATTTTGTAGCAATAAGAAATTTATGCTTTAACCTTCTCACCGCCGCGACCTGATATATCCGTTCACTATGCTGTAGGTTTCACAGCAATACAAGGTTTGTTTAAATTAATATAATTCTACAAATATAATGCGTTAAGCATTTTAAAAAAATTACAGAGAAAACAACATTAGAAATTTGCCCTTTTGCTCGGCGGTCAGGGGGTTAAGGATCAAATACGGGTTTTATCGTATTACCAGATTACCACTAACTCTATAGTATTCAAAAAGTACATTTTATTATTTATTTTCTCAAAATTTTTCTTACCTAGATTCACATTTTCATACTGGTAAAGCAAAATTTCTAATATTTAACAATGTTAGGTTTTTCTTTTCCAGTAAGCGTGATTGAGCACTTTATGTTGCACCATAGTACGTTTTCATGTTTGAATTATACAGGGTGTTTCAAAAATTTAAAATTCAGTAATTCATTTATTATAAAAAATATAAAGATGAAATAAGTGATATGTTTATAACATTTATATACAGTAATTTTAAAACTTTTGTTGTCTGTAAAAATGCTAAAATTTCTAAATAGAAGCCTTTTTTTCGTGTTTTTATAGCTAAATGGAATAAATAGTAAACTTTGAGAGCACGTTTGATTCAGTTTTATACATACGTTTGAGAATTCTTACAATCTGAAACAGCGCAGCGCCATGTACTCATGAAAATCTGAATTATTTTTTAAATTTCTGTATGTAGAATTTATGAGTTACCTGAAAAACCTGTCAGTTATTTCCTCTTCAGATTTATTATAGTTAATGAATTGTTAAATTTTAAAGTTAAAGAGTCGTTTATGATATGTTGACTGTTGAGAACTATTTTTCCAAAACACATAGTATTCGAAGTTATTATTGTTTCTTAGCAACCATATAGGATCGTACATAGCGACATCTTAAATAACAATGAAAGTTAGAATTTCACAATGCTCTTCTGAGAACAATGTTACTGACAAAACGACACACACCTTTGTGCTTTATAGCGTGATCGAAAAGTCATGCAGCTCGTGAAAAAATATTTTATTTAAATAATACATTCATGATTCAAATAGGAACAGGATCTAATTGAAACAAATCTGAAAGAAAAGAAAAAACCCACATTATCAAAGAGACAGGGCCTGACTAATGCAGGGGCATACGGGACAGCTGCACTGGGAAAGGGAGCCAAATGTTCAAAATTGGCGAAAAGTGACCAAAATTCTTACTTTTGTAAAGATTTATGCGAGAGATGGCCCTACTCGCCAGCCTCTGTACCCTATGCCCCCCTCCTCCAAAAAAAAACCAACTACACCATCAGAAACCTGATAATTAAAATTTTACTGTAACAACTAGGAATCCATTGTTTTCAAGAGAAATTCATTATTGACATTATCCTCGTAAAATAAGGCAAATTAAAAGTTTTAATGGTAACCAATTGGAGACATTTTTTCTTTGAGACATCTTATGACATACATATGATATTATGACAAATAGCCAAGAATGACAGAAAGACCTATATTTACATTTCAACGGCTCACATAAAATCTAATATTCCTATACAAAAAAAAAAAAAAAAAAAAAAAAAAAGTATATTTTATCATCTCATATTATTTTTCTTATGATACCCTGTATACAAATATGAATAGTACCTAGTATTAAATTTATGTATGCAGTTTAATCACTTCAGCGTATTTAAAAAAAAAAAAAAAAAAAAATCCTATAGATAAATAGAAAAGGGGCCCCCGGAATAATGCTTGCCCCGGGGCCTTAGATACTCTAAGTTGGGCCTTGCACAGAGGATGTTCAAAATGTGATACATGCACGAATACATTTTACCACATTTGAGGACACTCTTTCCAATTCTCGAACGCTTATTTGTTGAATCTCGTGTCCAATATTTGCTTTCATGTTATCTATAGAGTGTGGGTTGTTCACATAAACAGTTGCTTCTACTAGGCGATCACATAGAAAGAAATAAAGGAATGACAAAATGAGGGACGGTGGAGACCACAGTTCTTTGAAAATGAGGCGTCCGTCATCGTGTTACCAAACATTGTCTTGTTCGGCTCGAGAACACTTAGATATGACACTTTAAATGCTTCAATGACTTTAATGAAAGATGTTGCTTCTAAATAACGCTCAATAATTATAAAAACAAAAAAAATGTGCTTGGGAATATTTCACCTTCATCTTCCAATCTTGCACAAAAAGAAAAACGATTTTCGTAAGTAACAGAATAAACTGCAAGTAAAATATCTACTGCTACATGACTTTCAACAGTAGTGTTGGCACATAATCAAACAATAATCACATTATTATTTTGGATTTTGTATAATTTTTCAAAGTTTGGGTTGCGCAACATTTCGATATCGATAGGAAAATTTACCAACTTCTATCAGTTGAAGATTAAATTAATATGCATAAAACATGGATCTTATTAACCTTCTCAATCAATAAACATTATTTTGTAATGCGTTTAATTTTGAAAATAGCTTTATGCCAAAAGTCCAATTAATTACTTATATTATCCTGAACAGGTCGAAAACAAACAGCGATAACTTTCGACAATGTTACGGCTGTGAAATAAATATGCCCGTTTTAATCTACTAAAGTACTTTCAAAGTATATAAATGCTCAAAGCTACTACATCTTTTCATTCAATGATGCAGAATGAATAAATTACGGCATGAGTGATATTATCTCTCGCTCACGCAAAGAAATTCCATGTATTGTTGAAAAATAAATAAATCTACTATATATATAAAATTCTAATGAATCTACCCTATATATATATCTACCCTATATATATAAAATCCTAATGAAACGAATTTGTGAAACGATTTTATGAAACGAATTTATGAAACGATTTTATGAAACGACTGGTTAAACGACTGATTATCCTAATCTACCCTATATATATAAAATCCTAATGAAACGAATTTGTGAAACGATTTTATGAAACGAATTTATGAAACGATTTTATGAAACGACTGGTTAAACGACTGATTATGTTTCAGGGCTATTTTTAATAAAATATTAAACGCTTGATGGTGAAATTAATACCAATTGTCCATAAAAATCCGCGGATGTCAAAACTGGTAATAGAATTTTGAAATTGGAATTAGTTTTCGAGATATTAATTTTTTTCTAATTTTAATGACATTTCTGTAATGATGGCAACTAATTACTCAGTTTTTTTTGTGACAAAAAAAGGAGAAAAATTGAAAAGTATCCCGATAGGGATTATTGATTTTTTTTTTATTCGTCATTTTCAAATTGAAATCGAATTTATCTTTTATTTCAATCGATAATGAAGACAAAATTGTGATTAAATTATGTTTTTCAGGAAAATTTGAAAAAAAAAAAAAAATCACATTTCTATCGTTAGGATTCAATCGTCTGTCAGCATTTAATTTAATTTATAAACTGAAAATATTTTGAATAAATTCGTCCAACTGACGTCATTTATGTAAAAGCCGAGGCTAACGAAAAAGAAAGGCTACCGCGGTGCTTTACACGTATCTTTTTTTACAGACCGTCAGAGCCACGTGATGCTCGAATGCACCAGTGCAGGTGCACGAATAGAGTATCACGTCACTCTAGCGGTTTGTAAAAAAAGATAAGTGGAATGCACCGCGGTAGCCTGTCTTTTTCGCTAGCCTCGTGTAAAAGCAAAAGAAAGGGGGGAAAAGGAATTAATAGTAATTATTATTATTTATTGATATCATTTTGTTATTTTTTGTAAAATTTAATTAAACGAATTTATAAAATCACTAATTCGGATATTTGAAACGAATATATAAAGTAATAATTGTCCAACTGAACGGAAGCAGAATAAAAAAAAAAACGTCAATACCCTTATAATAGAAAAGCACCAAAATTTCATTGTTTTTTTTTTCATAACTTTTGGCAACAAATTTATGTATATTAACGAATCTATCCCTTTTGAAACTCGAATTACGCCAAACCTAAAAGCATAGAATCCTATACTGGAAAAGAACCCGATTTTCTTATGGACAATATTCAAGTGACATAACATGGTGTAAAATTATCGCGGATAGCAAATTTGTTTAAATATCTCATCAATTAATGCCGAATAAGTGCAGGCATGCATGCACAAAATATTTAATTAATTTTGTATGATAAATAATTATTAGAAAATTCGTATATACATTTTAATTGAAATAAATAATTTACATATTTAAAATAACATGAAAATATGCATGATGGTGCATTAAAATAGAGAGAAAATTAAAACCTGTTGCTGAAAATGTCTATAACATAGTACTTTTCAATACCGTGGTTCTTAATGTTATTCACAAGCAGATGGAATTTTTCTCATCCTTAAACGCAAAGGAAGAATAGAATACAGATCGTTGTTATAAAAGTCCCAGAGGTAGCCACAATTTAAACCTAACCATTTTATACAAGCTGGTTGATTTTACTTATCAATCCCGAAAACAGTCGTCAGCTGTCGCAACAGCTATGTATGAGGCCATGATAATAAAAAAATGCCCCATTAAAACGTTAAAAGCATGGCAACCCAATTACAGATTTACCAATATTTTTAAAATAAAGCACGCTGTCATGTTTTTAGAGGCCTCGAAGTCTGAGCGGTGGTTGGCGAGCGTAGCTCGCAGGGGGTAGGCCCCCTAGTATATATATATACAGTGTCTCACATAAGTGATGGGACACTTGTGCTTTACAAAAGGAAACTAATCAAATAAATTAAAAAAACATGTACACATTTTTTTGTGGGTGTGTTTCATACTTAAATTTAGTAAAGATTATTACATGACATACATTTTGTCAAAATATTAAAATATTAATTTAATAAAAATACAAATGTTTAGAACGGAGCAAAAAATAGCTCACATAAGTGATGGGACACCATTATATATGCAACAAAAATCGCCTGAAATAAGCAATAAAAATATTTTTTGGGGTTTTATTTTTACTTAAAAGCAATTGGCAATAATTGATAAAATCGTCTGCAGTATTTCTCTCCAGTTTGTTTTGGAATTTTTGTGTTTTTTAGCTCTGTGTAGCCATGAATGCTAAACGAAAAGAAACTTCGCCTGAAATTCGAAAATTAGTTATTCATTTGCATATTGAACGTGGAAAATCTATTAGAAAAACTGCTGAAACAGTTAACTTGAGTCGTTCAACAGTTTTCAATATCATTAAACGATATAAAAAGAATCATATGATTCAGGATAAAAGAAGACCTGGCCGACCATCAAAGCTATCCAATGGAATAAAGCGAATTATCGTTCGAAATATTAAAAAAAATCCAAGAATTAGTGCTTCAAAAGTTGCTGCTGATTTACAAGCATTATATGGAATAATTGTTAATCCTGAGACTATTAGAAGGGTAATTCGATCTGCTGGATATCACGGTAGAGTAGCCAGGAAAAAATTCTTCGTAAGTGAAAAGAATAGAAAACTCAGACTAGCTTTCGCAAAATCCAACATAAATAAGAATTCTGATTACTGGAATAAAGTTATATTTGCTGATGAGAGTAAATTTAATATATTTGGTTCTGACGGTAGAATCTTGGTGTGGAGAAAACCCAGGGAAGAATTTCGCAAACAGAACTTGGTACCAACAGTAAAACATGGTGGAGGAGGAGTTATGGTATGGGGGTGTATGTCGTCCGCTGGAGTTGGTAATCTTGTTTTTATTGACAGTATAATGGATCAGTACAAGTATATTGATATTTTAAAGCAAAATTTGAAATCTTCAGCACGAAAATTGAACCTTCATAACGATTTTAAATTCTACCAGGACAATGACCCCAAGCACACTGCTCTGAACGTTAGACTCTGGCTGCTATATAACTGTCCTGAAATAATAAAAACACCACCACAATCTCCAGACTTAAATCCCATAGAGAATATTTGGCAAGAATTGGAATCAAGAATTCGCAAACACACCATTTCTTCAAAACAACAACTAAAATCGGTGCTTCAAGAAGAATGGGGTAAAATCACTCCAGAAATCACAAAAAAATTAGTCGAATCCATCCCAAAAAGATTAAATCATGTTTTAAAAGTAAAAGGAAATCCAACAAATTATTAAAACCTTTTAAAAAGTAAAATTTTTGGATAAATATTTGATGGAAAAGTAAGTGTCCCATCACTTATGTGAGCCATTTTTTGCTCCGTTCTGAACAATTGTATTTTTACTAAATTAATATTTTAATATTTTGACAAAATGTATGTTATGTAATAATTGTTACTAACTCTAAATATGAAACACACCCAAAAAATTTTTGCACATGTTTGTTTATTTATTTTATTGCAGTTTCTTTTTATAAAGCACAAGTGTCCCATCACTTTTGTGAGACACTGTATATATATTAATTCCTAATGAAACGAATTTATGAAACAACTGATTAAACGAATATATGTTGTCAAATATTTCACAACTATTTCTCCTAGAATATGGAACGTTGGGCGATCAAATTAACACCAGTTATCCGCATTGATCCAAGGATTTCAAAAGTGCTCTTAGAATTTTAAAATTTCAATTAGCTTTCGAGATATTAAATTTTTTTTCAAATTTTTAATGTCATTTCTGTAATGATGGCAACTAAATTACTCCATTTTTGTGGATAAAAGAGAGAAAAGGGAAACCGATAGGGTTTAGGGTATATTATATTTCTCTTTTTGTCGTCAATTGAAAATATCTTTTATTTGAATAGATAGTGAAAACAATATTATGATTGAATTATCTTTTTCAAGAAAAATTTGGAGAAATAAAAACTTATTTTCATATATTCGATCTTCAGGAATCAGTTTATTGTAGAAAACCAAAAATCGTCTGTCATCTTGAACATTAAGGTTCATTGACGTAAAAAAAATAATTCCATCGTAGCTTTTTTAGCTCACAGGCTATCAAAGCCTGAGAGCTTATGTGCCCGCCGGTTCTGTATGTACGTACAGTGTCTCACATAAGTGATGGGACACTTGTGCTTTACAAAAGGAAACTAATCAAATAAATTAAAAAAACATGTACACATTTTTTTTGTGGGTGTGTTTCATACTTAAATTTAGTAAAGATTTTTACATAACATACATTTTGTCAAAATATTAAAATATTAATTTAATAAAAATACAAATGTTTAGAACGGAGCAAAAAATAGCTCACATAAGTGATGGGACACCATTATATATGCAACAAAAATCGCCTGAAATAAGCAATAAAAATATTTTTTGGGGTTTTATTTTTACTTAAAAGCAATTGGCAATAATTTATAAAATCGTCTGCAGTATTTCTCTCCAGTTTGTTTTGGAATTTTTGTGTTTTTTAGCTCTGTGTAGTCATGAATGCTAAACGAAAAGAAACTTCGCCTGAAATTCGAAAATTAGTTATTAATTTGCATATTGAACGTGGAAAATCTATTAGAAAAACTGCTGAAACAGTTAACTTGAGTCGTTCAACAGTTTTCAATATCATTAAACGATATAAAAAGAATCATATGATTCAGGATAAAAGAAGACCTGGCTGACCATCAAAGCTATCCAATGGAATAAAGCGAATTATCGTTCGAAATATTAAAAAAAATCCAAGAATTAGTGCTTCAAAAGTTGCTGCTGATTTACAAACATTATATGGAATAATTGTTAATCCTGAAACTATTAGAAGGGTAATTCGATCTGCTGGATATCACGGTAGAGTAGCCAGGAAAAAATTCTTCGTAAGTGAAAAGAATAGAAAACTCAGACTAGCTTTCGCAAAATCCAACATAAATAAGAATTCTGATTACTGGAATAAAGTTATATTTGCTGATGAGAGTAAATTTAATATATTTGGTTCTGACGGTAGAATCTTGGTGTGGAGAAAACCCAGGGAAGAACTTCGCAAACAGAACTTGGTACCAACAGTAAAACATGGTGGAGGAGGAGTTATGGTATGGGGGTGTATGTCGTCCGCTGGAGTTGGTAATTTTGTTTTTATTGACAGTATAATGGATCAGTACAAGTATATTGATATTTTAAAGCAAAATTTGAAATCTTCAGCACGAAAATTGAACCTTCATAACGATTTTAAATTCTACCAGGACAATGACCCCAAGCACACTGCTCTGAACGTTAGACTCTGGCTGCTATATAACTGTCCTGAAATAATAAAAACACCACCACAATCTCCAGACTTAAATCCCATAGAGAATATTTGGCAAGAATTGGAATCAAGAATTCGCAAACACACCATTTCTTCAAAACAACAACTAAAATCGGTGCTTCAAGAAGAATGGGGTAAAATCACTCCAGAAATCACAAAAAAAATAGTCGAATCCATCCCAAAAAGATTAAATCATGTTTTAAAAGTAAAAGGAAATCCAACAAAATATTAAAACCTTTTAAAAAGTAAAATTTGTGGATAAATATTTGATGGAAAAGTAAGTGTCCCATCACTTATGTGAGCCATTTTTTGCTCCGTTCTGAACAATTGTATTTTTACTAAATTAATATTTTAATATTTTGACAAAATGTATGTTATGTAATAATTGTTACTAACTTTAAATATGAAACACACCCAAAAAATTTTTGCACATGTTTGTTTATTTATTTTATTGCAGTTTCTTTTTATAAAGCACAAGTGTCCCATCACTTTTGTGAGACACTGTACGTATGTATGTATGTACGTAACGCGATAACTCTTGATAGAACTAACCGTTTTACTTTAAATTTTGTTTATAGGTTCCTTGTGATAAGGCGCTTCCCTGATTAGTTTTGGAGGTTCATTGGTTAAGCATAAAGGGGGGAAACGGGTGGCTAACCCCCCCCTAATTTAGATAAATGAGTTTTTCATGCAGAATTATCCGATTTTCTTCAAATTTTGTATATACAGTGTCTCACATAAGTGATGGGACACTTGTGCTTTACAAAAGGAAACTAATCAAATAAATTAAAAAAACATGTACACATTTTTTTGTGGGTGTGTTTCATACTTAAATTTAGTAAAGATTATTACATGACATACATTTTGTCAAAATATTAAAATATTAATTTAATAAAAATACAAATGTTTAGAACGGAGCAAAAAATAGCTCACATAAGTGATGGGACACCATTATATATGCAACAAAAATCGTCTGAAATAAGCAATAAAAATATTTTTTGGGGTTTTATTTTTACTTAAAAGCAATTGGCAATAATTTATAAAATCGTCTGCAGTATTTCTCTCCAGTTTGTTTTGGAATTTTTGTGTTTTTTAGCTCTGTGTAGCCATGAATGCTAAACGAAAAGAAACTTCACCTGAAATTCGAAAATTAGTTATTAATTTGCATATTGAACGTGGAAAATCTATTAGAAAAACTGCTGAAACAGTTAACTTGAGTCGTTCAACAGTTTTCAATATCATTAAACGATATAAAAAGAATCATATGATTCAGGATAAAAGAAGACCTGGCCGACCATCAAAGCTATCCAATGGAATAAAGCGAATTATCGTTCGAAATATTAAAAAAAAATCCAAGAATTAGTGCTTCAAAAGTTGCTGCTGATTTACAAGCATTATATGGAATAATTGTTAATCCTGAGACTATTAGAAGGGTAATTCGATCTGCTGGATATCACGGTAGAGTAGCCAGGAAAAAATTCTTCGTAAGTGAAAAGAATAGAAAACTCAGACTAGCTTTCGCAAAATCCAACATAAATAAGAATTCTGATTACTGGAATAAAGTTATATTTGCTGATGAGAGTAAATTTAATATATTTGGTTCTGACGGTAGAATCTTGGTGTGGAGAAAACCCAGGGAAGAATTTCGCAAACAGAACTTGGTACCAACAGTAAAACATGGTGGAGGAGGAGTTATGGTATGGGGGTGTATGTCGTCCGCTGGAGTTGGTAATCTTGTTTTTATTGACAGTATAATGGATCAGTACAAGTATATTGATATTTTAAAGCAAAATTTGAAATCTTCAGCACGAAAATTGAACCTTCATAACGATTTTAAATTCTACCAGGACAATGACCCCAAGCACACTGCTCTGAACGTTAGACTCTGGCTGCTATATAACTGTCCTGAAATAATAAAAACACCACCACAATCTCCAGACTTAAATCCCATAGAGAATATTTGGCAAGAATTGGAATCAAGAATTCGCAAACACACCATTTCTTCAAAACAACAACTAAAATCGGTGCTTCAAGAAGAATGGGGTAAAATCACTCCAGAAATCACAAAAAAATTAGTCGAATCCCTCCCAAAAAGATTAAATCATGTTTTAAAAGTAAAAGGAAATCCAACAAAATATTAAAACCTTTTTAAAAAGTAAAATTTTTGGATAAATATTTGATGGAAAAGTAAGTGTCCCATCACTTATGTGAGCCATTTTTTGCTCCGTTCTGAACAATTGTATTTTTACTAAATTAATATTTTAATATTTTGACAAAATGTATGTTATGTAATAATTGTTACTAACTTTAAATATGAAACACACCCAAAAAATTTTTGCACATGTTTGTTTATTTATTTTATTGCAGTTTCTTTTTATAAAGCACAAGTGTCCCATCACTTTTGTGAGACACTGTAGGTTCATTTTGATAATGTGCTTCTGTCAATAGTTTTGGGGGTTCATTGGTTAAGTATAAAGGGGGAAAGGGGGGATAACCCCCTAATTTAGATAAATGTGTTTTTCATGCAGAATTATCCGATTTTCTTCAAATTTTCTATATAGGTTCATTGTGATAATGCGCTTCTCTGAAAAGTTTTGGGGGCTCATTGGTTAAGTATAAAGGGGGAAAGGGGGGCTAATCCCCCCTTAATTTAGATAAATGAGTTTTTCATGCAGAATTATCCGATTTTCTTCAAATTTTATATATAGGTTCATTGTGATAATGCGCTTCTCTGAAAAGTTTTGGGGTTTCATTGGTTAAGTATAAAGGGGGAAAGGGGGGCTAATCCCCCCTTAATTTAGATAAATGAGTTTTTCATGCAGAATTATCAGATTTTCTTCAAATTTTGTATGTATATTCATTGTAATTAGACACTTCCCTGACTAGTTTAAGGAGGTCATTAGTTAACTATGAGGGGGTAACAGGGGGATGACCCCCCTTATTAAAATATTGTTGATTTCTTTATTTCTCGAGGGCATATTTCAAATTCTTTGAAATAAAAGTACAATATACAATGAGTGTGAATAGCCTGTGAGCTCAATGCCATCAGTTTAACTGGGCAGTTTATTCAGTTTTACCTTCATCCAAGGAGGTTAAACAAAAACACATTTGAGCTCCTTACATTTAAGCAAAGATTTTAGTGTTCCAAATTACAAGAAATTCATTTGAAGAAGAAATCCACAGTTCTTCAAGTAACATTTCTTACAGATAACAATTAAAACTTTTCACAAAGGCGCTTAAAGCCGAAGTGGCTTAGCGAGAAAAACACAATTTTCTAAGCATTTATTTTAATTTATAAACTAAAAGCATCTACTATATATATAAAACACAAACGGAAATTTAGTTCCGTTCCTTTATAACTCGAGTTCCGCTGAAGGGATTTTGATGGAACTTGCACTGTTCGATAGATAATTTTTCAGGGGAGGTTTTAGTATATAACATATTGTTCTACGTACATTAGTTATAGAATTATGATAGAAAGTTCTGTTATTTTGGCCGAAAAGGTTGCTATTGGTAATTTTTGGCGACCATTATTGTTGCAGAAAGAATTGAAAAGGCTATACATCTCGAAAAATAAAAGAAAAAAACTTTGCTATTTTTATTTAAAAAAGAAAAAAAAAGAAAAAAGAAAGAAAAAAAAAGGAAGAAAAGCAGTTTTGATGAGAGATAATATTATAAAACGAAAATATTTAATTTAAACATGATAGGGAATATTCGTAATGCTTAAAAAATTATTCAATGGGCAAGATTGCTATTGAAAAAAATATTTGGAGATTTATCTTTTGTTTTTGGCGATTTTGATTTTACTTTTGACCCCAAATAATTTTATTTTAAGCCAAAAGGTTATTTTTTTTTGTTGCAGAAAGAATTAAAATGGCTATACATCTCGAAAAATAAAAGAAAAACTGTTACTAATTTTACTTAAAAAAAAAAGAAAGAAAGAGAAAGAAAAGAAAAAAAAGAAAAACAGTTTTGAAGAGAGATTTTAAGCCAAAAGGTGTTTTTTTCAAGTATACGACATCATTTTTGAAGTTTTTTTTTGGTACTTTTCGGTTAGCCGGGCACCAGTGATATATATATATGTATGTGCTATTGAAAAAATATTTGGCGATTTATCTTTTGTTTTTGGCGATTTTGATTTTACTTTTGACCCCAAATAATTTTATTTTAAGCCAAAAGTTTTTTTTTTTTTTTTTTTTTTTTTTTTGTGTATACATTTGAATAGGTATGTGAAAACCCACACACACATATATATATATACACATATACATATATATACATACATATACATACACTTATATGTATGAAGATATATAAACATATGTATTACATATATAGTTATATATATGTACATATATCACTGGCGCCCGGTAACCAAAAAGTACCTTTTTTTCATTCAAATGTAAACTATATTAGTAGCAATATACCTCTATTTACTTCTACCTTATATATGAAATTTCGTTCCGGCTGCTTATAACTCGAGCTCTGCTGAATGGATTGTCGTAGAACTTAAACTGTAAGATAGATAATTTTTTAGGGAAGGTTTTATCATTCTACGTAGCTTAGTTATAGAATTATTCTGGGAAGTTCTATAATCAGATCCATCCCATTATGAAAGATTAGCCTTTTTAAAAGATTCTGTCGAATGGATTTCGATGAAACCTCACCGTTAGTTAGATAATTTTGTAGGGAAAGTTTTATCATATAACATATCATTCTACATTGCTTAGTTCTAGAATTATAGAGGGGGAAATTCGAAAATCGGGTGACCTTTTTTTATCAAATAATAGCCTTTTTAATATTTGATTCCGATTATGAAAGATTAGCCTTCTGAAAAAGTTCTACTGGACGGATTTTGATGATAATTGTATTGTTAGTTAGATGCTATTTCAGGAATGGTTTTAGTGTACTACATTGCTTAGTCAAACAGTTATGTGTGAAGGGAATTAGCCCCTTGTTCCCCCCTTTTATACTTACCAATCAATCCCGAAAACTAATCAGGGAAGCGCCTTAACACAGTGAACCTATAAACAAAATTTGAAGGAAAACGGATATTTCTATGAAGAGTTATCGCATTACGTACGTACATACATACATACAGAACCGGCTGCCAAGCTCTCAGGGCTTGACAGCCAGTGTGATAACTGAAAAATCGCAATTTTAGAACGTTTTTTGCTCCTGCACCCCCTGGGGTTAGTGGCACCGACATAAAATATGCCTATGTTGGAGCAGGGGTTGTCACCATCAATTTGCCACCATCACTTTTGAAATCGGTTCGGTAGTTCCAGAGATTACCCCCTACAAACAAACAAATAAGATTTACTCCTTTATAATATTAGTATAGATTAGCCTTTATAAAAACTTCTACTGGATCACTTTTGTTAGTTAATTTGTTTGCATTGTTAGTTCGATAATTTTTAGTGATTGTATTAATATATTGCATATAGTTTTAATGTCCTTTAGCAAACCTCACTGTAAATTACCAAATAAAATAGTTGGTCCTTAACAGCTAAAATTTTGCTTGCACATTAGAACATATAATAGCGCAATGGCGTCATTTTTCAGTAATGTGGAAGGATATTTCCGGAAAACATACAGATTGCTTTCAACTACAAGGTCAAATTATAGTTCGTTTGATTTAAGGTTCATTTTTAGAAACCGACCAGCGCAGCGGGCGTAGCTTGCTAGTTTTGAATAAATTCGTCCAAACGCTTTTGTGGATAAGAAAGGGGAAAAATAAACAAATAGGGATTATTATTTATTGATGCCATTTTGTCAATCAAATTGATAAGAATCTATATTATATATTTGTCTTACGCGGCAACAACGTTGAACAAATTCATATTGCAAAACATCAATTCCACCAGCTCTGAAATTAGAAGCCAAATCGTGGGAGAAAGAAAAGCTTTTGGCCCACAAAGTTATAGAAAATATGCATATTTTTTTTTCAGAAAGCTTTTGACTTAAATTGTAAATATAATTTATTATTTGAAGTATTGTATTTAATAAAATTAGCATTACCTTTACCTTCAAAATTTACAACAAATATTTCATTTTTTTTACCTAAAGAATTGAGTGATGCAATTCAAAAGCAACACATCAGGTTGCCACGCAGCTAGTAAATAAATAAAAATAACAAAAACAGACTGACAAGTTTGCCCGATTTGATTAATCCATTAGATGTAAGAGATGTAAACATCCGGATATACAAACATAAACGGATGGATGTGCAAACCTCCTTTTCGTGCAATAAAAAATTCCTTGATAAAAAACAAATAAAGGGGAAAAAAATTACAGTGACGTGTAAAATTCACTGAATTAAAAATTACGATGGGTTGATAAAGATTTAAAGACATTTTTAAAGATTTTTGATACACTGAAAGTCTAAGAACTTACATGGATTCAGAAACTTCATTAACTGTTTAAATATTAAGAAAATTTTAAAATTGTAAGCAACATTACAAGAAAAATTAAGCAATATTACAAGTTTTGACGTCCATTACAGTGAAGACACTTTTAAATGAAATTTTTATAATAAAACGCATAAAAATATGTGCAGTCAACTTCGGTATCTCAAATCTTTTTAACACAATTCCCTCCGTATCTGAAGCAAAAAAAAAATGATACTCCATGTAATTTCAAGATTATATCGACATATTTCTCATATATACAGTAAAACCTCCATAGCGGACACTCCCGAATAGCGGACACCTCTTTTTAACGGACACTTTTCAAATCTCCACTCCCAAAATCTAAATTTTTGTATGTTTAACCTCTGAATAGCGGACATTCCGAATAGCGGACATTCCGAATAGCGGACAGTAGTTTTGGCGATCAAGGATAAAAAATGATTTTTTAACGAGAAAGAAAAAGGAAAAAAAAAGTGAAAAGCTTCGAAATTTATCAAGGCAATGTGTGACAAATTTTTTTGACCACAGATAAATGTAGGGGATGCTCTCTGGAAAATCCCCAATGGTCTGGGGAATTTCCCAATATCGTATGTAATTTGTATCGATTACTGTTTGATTCTTCAGATTCAATTGACATATAATATTCAAAGTTTCAAAATACACTGTAAAAAATTTCCAACCCTTTTCCGTTTCGTAAAAGATAAATTTCCTTTACGATACGGAAAACAACCGATAAAATAATTATTCCGAATCACAACAGAAAGGTTTTCTACAGTCATAAAAATAATCTATTTATATCGGATTAGTTTCCGAAAGGATGGAAAACAGCTTTCTCCGGACTTACTGCGCAGTCTCGTTCTCTGCTGACGTATGAAAGGCGTTGCGTCACGTGATTGATAACAGAACAGAATCGAGTTTTTGGATGAAGATAGACGCCATGTTTTTAAATATTGGACAACTGCTCTACGTACTTCTAACTTCGCAATAGTTTTACCTCTGGTAGGAGTCTGGTTTTTGTGGAGTAAGACAGCTGTATAGGAATAAAAAGCTCCTCACCGGGCCCATGGGCCAAACCAACAACAACAACAACAACTTCGCAATGGTAAGTACTAAAATTTATGTGATTTTTAATATTTTGGATTTGATATGTACATATATTTATAGTGCATGATTATCAAATCGAATAACATGTTTAAGGAGCTGCGTAGCCTGAAATAAAATGCATGTTATCTTATTTCTCGCTCAGTTTATTTTTTATGAGAAAAATATCCCCGAAGTAAAAAATATTTTGATGTGCCAGAAATTTCTAACTTAGGTATTATCTTAATGAAACTTATTTTTTGTAGGCTGTTTTTTTAAATAGTTCTTAACTTATTCTAAATTAAATTCCTTGTTTATTTGTTTAATTCTGTAAGACATCCAGTGTTGAATTCAGGGGGGGGGGGACAGTCCCCCCCCGGAGCATTGAAATGTCCCCCCGGAAGATTTCACATTTTATGCTTTTAATAGTCAAAAAGTGCAATCCCCCCCCGGAACTCTATAATACCCCCCCCCCCCGGAACCACAGAAATCCCTCCCGGAGAAAAATGCCTGAATTCAACACTGAAGACATCAATAACATACCTATGATCTTAAAATAAATTGATGATATTTTTCTATGTTCGATGCTATATCAGAATCATATTGTCTTTTTTCAGGTACTGCATTATTATAGAATCAATTTTACATTTTATTATTTGTTGGGATGTAACGAATAGTGATTTGGCCGAATAGCCGAATACCGAATATTCGGCCAAGTTTTAGCCGAATACCGAATATTCGGCGGCCGAATTCTGACTTAAAAAAAATTATTTTATTTGTTTATTTATTTTTTTTCCAATTTTAAAATCAAAAATTAAATTAAGGACTAATTGAAATAAATTTTTTGTTTGAGTGTTCAAAAATCATAACAGCTGAATGTATGTAAGCACGGTATATAGTGAACGTTTGTTTTCTGAAGCTGGTAATATTATATGAAACCAAACGAAACAGACTTCTTCCTGAAAATGCTGAAAAGTTATTTTTGCATCACAATTTCAGGCTTTACAGTGATAAATAATTTTGTTACCCCTGTATGTTATTTTGAAGTAACTCATTAAATGTTTTTTCAGTATAGGTAATAGTTTTTTTCTTTTCAATGTATCAAACTCATTAGTTCGTTTAATCAACATCTAATGTTTAATTTTTAATTAGTAAAGTAATTATATAGTCATATATTTATTATTTAAAAGTAAAACTAAAAGCTAGAAAAATGATTTAATTTGTGAAAGATTAAGCATTTTTACAAGACAGTAAAATATTTGTTTTTAATATTTATGAATTTTATTGTTTAAGAAACTTATCATCATTATAAATCAGATTAAAAAAATAGATATAAAGTTAATTTTTTTTAATTCACTGATGAGAGAGAGAGAGAGAGATTTAAACTTTAAATGCAGTATATATTTTGCATTTTAATGTAAAATAAATTAATGTTGCAATACTTACTTAAATTCATATGATGCCTAAATATGCAGCAAGAAAAATATTTTTTATTTATGTAATTTCATTATATACAGTTATTTATAAGTTGTCATGAAGCTTTAAAATTGAGTAAGTATTAGGATTTATTTTTCTTATAATAATTAATGTATTTAGATATCATTTTTTAATATTGTTTGTTAAAAATATTTAAAATCACATTTTTTTTTTCTGGAACTTATTTAACCAAATATCTTAGAATATTCGGCCAAATAAGCAAGTATTCGACAATATATCTAAATATATTCAGCTACAGGTATTCGGCAGAATATCTGTTCAATATTCGGCAAAAGGGCCGAATAAGCCGAATACCGAATAGTGGTCGAATATTCTTTACATTCCTAATTATTTGTAGTGTATTAAAATTCAATTGAAAAGGGGAGTCCTTTAAATTCTATAATGTTAATTAATAAATTGAGAACTTTATGTTAGGACGATATAATGAAATTTATATTGGTATATGGTAAAATAAATTTCAGTATTCTTTGCATATCAGACAAAATTTTAGTTGTAACAAACGTAAAGTTGAATATGCTGAATATCTTGAGGTTGATATTATCTATATTCATGCTGTAAAAGCTTGCATGCAGAAGCTTACATCTTGGGCAGCAGAGATCAACTGCCTCGCCCTGGATATTCAAGTTTAATTGACTAAATTTTATTTTTCTTACATTATTTTGAAAATAAAAAATGACATTTAATCTTTTCTAATAATTTAAAATAAACAGAAATAGGAAAAAAAAGCAAACAGGGAATTTTTGTCAGTAGAGATGGATGGGGGAGATCTCCACTGCTGAACATCATGTCACATGTGGAAAGGAAGACCATTTTTTGTTCTGATTTTTATTTCATGCTCATGTCTTGAAAAATTATATTGAATGGGCTTCAGGGAGAATAAACCCTCAAAAGGCTTGAATTTTTTTTATTTCAAAAATATAAAGCTTCAATTCTTCATTCATTCATTAAAAAAAAAAAAAAAAAAAAAAAAAAAAAAATTGTGGTGTTTTAGCAAAAAAAATTCCTTACTTGATTTTATTTCATATTTCTGCTTTCATTTAACTAAATCTTGTCATGTATTTAAATGCACGTGTTAATACTGTTCAAATTTCAAGAAATAAAAAATGTTCAAAAGAGTCATGATGTCAACATATAAATCATAAATGTCACTAGAACCCAACTTTAAACTTCAGAGTCCTAGGCACAGCATTTTTGCGTGCCCTTCCAAGCACTACTCTTAAGTAATCTCAAAGCTTAGGTCTGAGTATAAGTCAGGCACGTTTTTTTTTTTTTTTTTTTTTTTTTTTTTTTTTTTTTTGGGGGGGGGGAGGGGGGAGGGGGGGGAAGATTCGGTGTCGCTAAAAAACTGGCCGACTTGACTCAGTCTCTAGCTTGTTTTTTGGACAATTCAAAGTGAAATTAAATTAATTATATGTGATTTTAAATTTATAAACTGAATTATTATTTTTATTTTGGGACTATATACCGCATAGATGAAAACTGTTTTTAATTAAAAACTCTCGTTGATATTATCCATTTAGTATACAGTCTTTTCACTCAGCTTTTTGGGGTTTGCAGAACCCGAGGTAAGGCAAAAATTGAAAATTCTGCTACTTTTGGAGTCTACAGAACCCGAAATATCATTGTAATAGAAACATTTTTTAGCTCCCAGTCTGTCAAAGCCAGAAAGGGGGGCTAATTCGCCACCCCCTTAATTTAGATAAATAGGTTTTTCATACAGAGTTATCCGATTTCAATTTTTGAAATTTTGTATATAGGTTGATTCTGATAAGGCGGTTCCTTGATTAGTTATGGAGGTTCATTGGTTAAATATAAAGGGGGAGGAAAAGGGGGCTGATAGCCCCCTTAATTTAGATAAACGGTATTTTTATGCAGAATTATCCGATTTGTTTGAAATTTTGTAGATAGGTTCATTCTGATAAGGCGCTTCCCTGATCAGTTTTGAGGGTTTATTGGTTAAGTATAAAGGGGAACGGGGGCTAATCCCCCCTAATTTAGATAAAGGGGGTTTTCATGCAAAATTACCCAATTTGCTTCAAATTTTGCATAAAGCTTCATTGTGAAAAGGCGCTTCCCTGATCAGTTTTGGGGGTTCATTGGTTAAGTATAAAGGGTAGGGAAGGGAGGCAAATCCCCCTCCTTAAGTTAGATAAATGGGTATTTCATGCAGAATTATCCGATTTGCTTCAAATTTTGTAAATAGGTTCAATGTGACAAGTTGCTTCTCTGTTTAGTTTTGGGGGTTCATTGGTTAAGTATAGAAAGGGGGAACAAGGTCCAATCCCTCCCTTAATTTAGATAAATATGTTTTTCATGCAGAATTATCCAATTTGCTTCAAATTTTGTATATAGGTTCATTGTTAAAAGCCGCTTCCCTGATTAGTTTTGGGGGTTCATTGGTAAGTATAAAGGGGGGGGACGGGGAGCTGATACCCCCTTAATTTAGATAAATGGGTTTTCCATGCCGAAATATCTGATTTGTTTCAAATTTTGCATATAGGTTCATTCTGATAAGGCGGTACCCTGCTCAGTTTTAGGGGTTCATTGGTTAAGCATAAAGGAGGGAACAGGGACTAATCCCCTCTAATTTAGGTAAATGGGTTTTTCATGCAGAATTACACAATTTTCTTCAAATTTTGTATATAGCTTCATTTTGATAAGGTACGTCCCTCATTAATTTTGGGAGTTATTTCGTTCAGCATAAAGAGGGGAACGGGGGCTAATCCCCCCCATAATTTAGATAAATGGGGTTTTTATGCAGAATTATCGTATTTGCTAAAAATTTTGTATATAGGTTCCTTCTAATAAGTCGCTTCCCTGATTAGTTTTGGGGGTTCTTTGGTTAAAGATACAGGGGGAACTGAGGGCTAATGGGTTTTTCATGCAGAATTATCCGATTTGTTTCAAATTTTGTATATATGTTCATTCTGATAAGGCGCTTCCCTGATCAGTTTTGGGGTTCATTAGTTAAGTATAAAGAGGAGAACGGTGGCTAATCCCCTCCCCCTTAATTTAGATAAATGTGTTTTTATGCACAATTATCTGATTTGTTTCAAAATTTGTATTTAGGTTAATTGTGATAAGACGTTTCCCCATATCAATTTTGGAGGTCGATTGATTAAGTATAAAGGGGGAAACGGTGTCCAATCACCCCCTTAATTTAGATAAATGGGTTTTTTTGCAGAATTATCCGATTTGTTTCAAATTTTGTATATAGGTTCATTCTGATAAGGCGCTTCCCTGATCAGTTTTGGGGGTTCATTAGTTAAGTATAAAGAGGAGAACGGTGGCTAATCCCCCCCCTTAATTTAGATAAATGTGTTTTTATGCACAATTATCTGATTTGTTTCAAATTTTGTATATAGGTTAATTGTGATAAGACGTTTCCCCATATCAATTTTGGAGGTCGATTGATTAAGTATAAAGGAGGAAACGTCTCCGGAACGGAGGAAATTTAGATAAATGGGTTTTTTTATGCAGAATTATCCGATTTGTTTCAAATTTTGTATATAGGTTCATTCTGATAAGGCGCTTCCCTGATCAGTTTTGGGGGTTCATTGGTTAAGTATAAAGGGGGAACAGGGGCTAATCACCCCTAATTTAGATAAATGGGTTTTTAATGCAAAATTACCCAATTTGCTTCAAGTTTTGTATAAAGCTTCATTGTGATAAGGCGCTTCCCTCATTAGTTTTGGGGGTTCATTTGCAAAGATTTTGTAAAGAGGGGAACGGTGGCTAATTCACCCCTCCCTTAATTTAGATAAATGGGTTTTTATGCAGAATTATCCGATTTACTTCAAATTTTGTATATAGGTTAATTGTGATAAGACGCTTCCCTATATCAGTTTTGGGGGTCCTTGATTAAGTATAAACAACAGAACGGTTTCCAATCGCCCCCTTAATTTAGATAAATGGGTTTTTAATGCAGAATTATCCAATTTGCTTCATATTTTGTACATAGGCTCATTGTGATAAGTCGCTTCCCTGATTAGTTTTGGGGGTTCATTGGTTAAGTATAAAGGGGGAACAGGGGCTAATCACCCCTAATTTAGATAAATGGGTTTTTAATGCAAAATTACCCAATTTGCTTCAAGTTTTGTATAAAGCTTCATTGTGATAAGGCGCTTCCCTCATTAGTTTTGGGGGTTCATTTGCAAAGATTTTGTAAAGAGGGGAACGGTGGGTAATTCCCCCCTCCCTTAATTTAGATAAATGGGTTTTTATGCAGAATTATCCGATTTACTTCAAATTTTGTATATAGGTTAATTGTGATAAGACGCTTCCCTATATCAGTTTTGGGGGTCCTTGATTAAGTATAAACAACAGAACGGTTTCCAATCGCCCCCTTAATTTAGATAAATGGGTTTTTAATGCAGAATTATCCAATTTGCTTCATATTTTGTACATAGGCTCATTGTGATAAGTCGCTTCCCTGATTAGTTTTGGGGGTTCATTGGTTAAGTATAAAGGGGAAACCAGGGGGCCAATCCCCCCTCTTAATTTAAATCAATGGTTTTTTTTATTCAGAATTATCCGATTTGCTTCAAATTTTTTATATAGGTTAATTGTGATAAGATGCTTCTCCTTATCAGTTTTGGGGGTTCATTGATTAAGCATAAAAGGGGAACTGTGTCCAATCCCCCCTTAATTTAGATAAATGGGTTTTTAATGCAGAATTATCCGATTTGTGTCAAATTTTGTATATAGGTTCATTCTGATAAGGCGCTTCCCTGATCAGTTTTGGGGGTTCATTGGTTAAGTATAAAGGGTAGGGAAGGGAGGCAAATCCCCCTCCTTAAGTTAGATAAATGGGTATTTCATGCAGAATTATCCGATTTGCTTCAAATTTTGTAAATAGGTTCAATGTGACAAGTTGCTTCTCTGTTTAGTTTTGGGGGTTCATTGGTTAAGTATAGAAAGGGGGAACAAGGTCCAATCCCTCCCTTAATTTAGATAAATATGTTTTTCATGCAGAATTATCCAATTTGCTTCACATTTTGTATATAGGTTCATTGTTATAAGGCGCTTCCTTGATTAGTTTTGGGGGTTCAATGGTAAAGTATTAAGGGGGGATCGGGAGGCTAATCTCCCCTCCTTAATTTAGATAAATGGGCTTTTCATACAGAATTATCCGATTTGCTTCAAATTTTGTATATAGGTTCAGTTTGATAAGGTACTTCCCTGATCAGTTTTGAAGTTTAATTGGTGAAGTATAAAGAGAGGGAACTGGGCTATTCTCCGCCCCCTAATTTAAAGAAATGGGTTTTCATGCAGAACCGGTAAATTTTTATAAAAAACATGAGTTTTTTTTGTTGTTGATGCTAAATGAAATTTATTTGGATTTATTAAACAAAGGACAAAGTGTTTTGAAAGGAATATTAAACGAAACCCTTTGAGCGATGTTCGATCACACTTACCGACTAGTTCTATTATATTACTGTGGCACCATTTTTTTTCATTTAATGCTGATCGTGAAATCCCATGGTAACCTATGTAAATTTTAAAGAGGTAGTAAATTCCCTTATACAGTTATCAAAATATAGCTTTCACCAGCAGAAAGCAGATGTCCAATGTGCATCTTTAAATTAACATTTTTAAATTGTACATTTTAAAAAATTTCCTTAATTTTTAAGTATTTTTAAAACTTATGAAATTTGAAATTTTTACTTAAAGGAAAATTTTCAAATTTTATGCTCTTAAAAATACTTATCGCTGAAGACGAAGAGTCCTCTTAATCATTCATTGCTGTTGTGCTGTTTTTGTCCCATTAAATATACATGATCACTAGAAATTAGTAAAATAAAAATATATTAATATTATTATTGTTATTATTGCAGGATAATACTGCAGTGATCAGTGTCGCATTCCAGCTAGAGCATATCATCCTTGCTTAGTAGCGAATGATGATGTAAGAAAGGAAATCATGCTGTTCTCGAATAATATTGATGGTTTGACAGTTTTTTCGGAGAAATGTCCTAGGACAATTTTGTTTTAGTAGCATCATATTGTGTAATCAATTAAGGCCTGGAAGAAATTAAAGAACCTAGGCCTACTTTTTTACTAAGTGCAGCTATTCGGAGGCAAGAACTGTCAATGGAAGTAATATCAGTATTGCTGTAATTTTTATTCATTATAACATTTTGATTTATAGTTTTGTTGCAAATAAATGTTATTTTTCAGTATAAATGTTTGTTTTATTTTTTCTGTCTTTTGTAGTTAGCCAGAAAAAAAAAACATCGAGTAACTTATATATATATTTTTAAATAGTATTTTGTTAGTATGTGCAATTTAATGTTTGTTCAGATTAAATGCGATTGATTTATTTTACTAAGTTTAAGTTTGAAAAAAATAGCACATACACATTTGCGAAGTCAGATTTTTTATTAAATAGACACTTATTTTTTATATATTTTTCCTGAATTATTTGTAATTTTTAATATTCTTCTATTAAGTGATCTGCCATTGAAGAATAAAAGACTCACAAACATTTCTTTCTTTGTCATTAATGATGATAAAATTTTGACTTTAAATATACATACATTTTTACAGGCAAATGGACTTCATAAATATAGTAAAATAAATATAGGTCAGTCAACAGTATATTTATCGATATTTATGTAGATATCTCATGACTTCATTGTGCACATGTAAATAACAAATGGTTCAATATTCCAACGTAATTTATTTATGGAAAGATTCGGAAAATAAAGATTGCATGGTAAGTAATATACTTTGAAATGTTATATATATTTTTTTCATACAATTTCAATTACTTGCAAATGTAAACTCATAAACAACTAAAGTTTTAAAATCTTAAAAAAAGGTCTGATTTAATTATTTTTATTTTAAATTCAAATAAATCAAACTTTAATTCACTGTAAACTTTGTAATCGTTTAGGAACTCATAAAGCTGGAAAATTGGTGTTTCTTTTCAAACATTTTAATAACAAAGAATATTTTTTTCATATCCATTGAAATTTATAAAATATAATCATAACCATCTTAAGTGTGTTTAATATATGCTCTAAATTCATTAAATGAATAAAGAAATTTGGTCAGAACAAAAAGCTTTAGCTTTTAGTAATGCAGAGTGCATATGCTTTTTATTTTATCAAAGGGGTAATTCAAGGTGGTATATGTATTTTATACAGAATAGGATATCTGTTAAATTGAAGTTTTTGTAAATAAGTGATGACACAAGACAATTTGTTTTATTTATTTCATGTTTTCAAAAGTAAAGGAAAATTCACATTTCTAAATTAAATCTTTTTCTGTAGCTCCATTTTTTTAAACTGTATATTTTTAACTATTTATATGATTAAAATATTTTAATTTAACCAAGTGAATGAGTTTCTATATATTTTTTAAATTTCAAATATATTTAAATGGACACTTCTAATTGTTAATTTTAATTATTTAGTAAAGTTTATTTTACTGTAAAATGTATAATTTTAAAATTGTATTTTGAATTTAAAAAAATAGCTGATTTAAATAATTAAAAATATATATGATTTTTTGATTAAATAAATAAGTAAAATCACGAACCCTGTTTTTAAAAAAGATTTTCATTTAGCAAGGCTTTTTGTTATATAATTTTCAGTTGAGCTTCAAGTTCAAAGTCTTGTACATTTTCAAATTGCATGGCTTCTAAAATTTGTTTATCATCAAGCTATTTATTAGGATTAGCTGAATTCTGTATATTCTTATAAGTTACATGGCTTCAAAAGTTTTTAGATTTACTTTATTAATATTACACTGGTGTCCAGAAATTAAGGGGCAGTGACCGATTTCAGACGTTTCGTCGATTATCTTACTGAAACTCGTGAGGAAATGCCCGGAATGCCCTTAAGCTTTGAGGATGTAAAGAACATGTTTGACTTGATGTTTTTCAGTGAATATTTTATCGCGAGGACAACTATGGGGGGGGGGATAATAACTTTAATAATAAAATAATATTTTCGATCACCCAAGTAACGAAAAATGCTAAAAATGGTCTGTCACTGTAGTAAATGACTATGTAGGTTCTGTTCAACATTTGTGTGCATTTTTTGTAAGTATAGCATGTATATTCGTGAATATATTAACGTTTCTGTGAAAAATTCAAAAGTTTTTTTTTATAACATGCAGAGTTTTCAGCCAAATTTAACACCACTTTCCAAAAACTTGACAAAGAATCGTAGAAATAGTATACTGTGATTAAAATATTAATATATTGAATATTTGATGAGATATGGGTATTTTTATGAAATTAATTTTAACTGCGCATGCGCAAACTACAGCAAACATTTTTGTTATGATTTGATAGCAATACTATAGGGCAACTCATATAAAAAGACCAGTGAACTATCGTGAAAATTCAAATAGTTACAGCATTGATAAATACATTGAGAAATTGAGAAATAAGTCTCATATAATTCTATGTTTTAACAAGCATAACTCAAAAACTACTTACCAACTATCTGTGATTTTGGATTTGCATATTTGAAGCCTCCAGAAATCCACCTCTATTAAAAATTCATAGGTTATTTTTTTTTCTTTTTTGAAATGAATTTAAAAATACATTTTTTTTATATATATATGAGAGAACTAAACATAATCTATACAATTTTAACAAATAGATTTTGAAAATCTTCAAATAAGCGAATCCAAAATTATTATGTCAAGTAGTTTTTGAATTACGCTTAAAAAGCTACCCGCATTGCAATTTGTTTTTCATCAATTGCAAATTAATTTCACATTAAGACTTCCAAATTTTAAACCTTCATATTTCTTAAACCACTTGACTAAGTGATTTCTTGTTTCGTATCCTTGGGAGAAATTTACAGAAAAAAAAATGTATAACGTCAAAATTAGGTGTATGTATTGAAAAGTTGGAGTTTGGTACAATTTAAGAATGATGACGACCCCCTAAGCTTATTTTTTTAAAACCTATTATTGGAAGAAGATAATTTTCAGTCAAATATGGCTATTTCTGTTTTTTAAGGAGGGGTGGGCAATATTATGATTTAAAAAGATAGGTTTTGTATGTCCTTTGTTTTAGAAATATAGCTATAGAAATTCTTTCCAGCAACAATAAACTTCAAAGTAGTTGCATACACCTCATATGCATAGAACATGTTTCATACTTGTGCTACACCCAGTGGAATAAATTTGAGCTTTTTGAGGATACAGGCTTGTCCCTTTTTTTCAGTAATATTGAACAGTTGTTTGGCACAGTATTGAATTCAGGGGGTGGCCCGCTGGGACCCTCCTGGAACATTGAAATTCCCCCCCCCCCAGAAGATTTGAGATATTATGCTTTTAATGGTTAAAAAGTGCAATTTCCAAAAAGGAAATATATAATTCCTCCCCCCCCCCCCCTCCCCGCCGGAGCCGCAGAAAAGGCTCTGAATTCAACACTGGTTTAGCATCATCTGAATATTTAGTTATATTATACCCATGAGCGCATCAGTATACTTGTAACAAATAAATAAAATTTCAAGCTGATTCTGTATTGTAAAGAAACTTTTGTTATAAAGAGTAGGACCAATAACAGATGAAAATATTGCTTTTGGACACTGTTTTGATTTCCTTTTATCTCAATTAAATATTAGTAAGAACTTTTTTGAATACATACACACATTTCGTATCATAAAATGCATTTTGTTATCATAAAATGCATTACATGTAACGCATTTTATGATAACAAATACTTAAAATGTGTGTATGTATTCAAAAAAGTTCTTAATAATATTTAATTGAGATAAAAGGAAATCAAAACAGTGTCCAAAAGCAATATTTTCATCTGTTAATGTTCCTACTCTTTAAAACAAAAGTTTCTTTACAATACAGAAAATTTTCCGATCATAATGAAAAAAAATTCCGTAAAGCAAAGAAAAAGTTTCTATTCTACACAGGAATTTTTAATTTTTTCAAGATTAGTTTACTGACTGATTCGGAAAAGTTTCCTTTTTAAAACGGAATACTTTCTATCTATTCTTCCATTCTTCCAAAACGTTTCTTTATGTGAATGGAAAGTTTTCCTTTTTTAAACGGAATACTTTCTATCTATTCTTCCATTCTTCCAAAACGTTTCTTTATGTGAATGGAAAGTTTTCCTTTTTTAAACGGAATACTTTCTATCTATTCTTCCATTCTTCCAAAACGTTTCTTTATGTGAATGGAAAGATTTCCGTAAGACCCAGGAATTTATTCTGTGTCTAAAGATTAGTTTCTGAATCAAACGGGAAAAGTTTCCTGACGGAAAGAAAAAACTTTCGTTTTTTTCCGTTTTTTTTCCGTGTTGTTTCGGAAAAGTTTCCTGTACTATACGGGCAACTGGAAATCCTATTCCTACCGGAAACTTTTCCGAATTTTTTTTTACAGTGTATGTTAAAACCATTTTTATCGTTTTCTGAATATATTGAATTCTGCGTATTCTGAATTTCGTGTCTTGTTTGTGATTAATGTTTCGAGAATGACCTTAAAACGAAAGCGATTAACTTTAAAAGAAAAATTTGAAATTGTAAATGTAAGTGAATCTGAAAAACAGAAATAGAGTTTACGGATACTTGCCGAATGTTTTAAAATAGGTAAAACACAAGTGGGAGAGATTTTATGAAATAAAGAATTTGTGGATTATTAACTCTAACGAGAACACCAAAAATGTGAAATTGAGGTATACTGATTCCATTGAAAATAATTCTATATTTCTGAATTGGCTTACTTCACTTCGTTCAAAAAAATTCTTATCAGTGGACCTTTGATTCAGGAAAAGGTTTTAAAAGTCGCCAAAGAACTCGGTTTACATGATTTTAAGGGTTTGCGTAGATGGTTGGAAAAGTTCCTGTCTCGGCACAAGCAAAATCTGTAGCTCTGGATTGGCATAAATAACTGCAATCAATTTGGGAAGTTTATGAGGAGAGAAATATTTTTAATGCCGAGGAAAGCGGACTCTTTTTCAGAATATTTTCGAATAAGACTTTGGGCTTTAAAAAGGATGGCTGTATCGGCGAAAAAATGACAAAAGAGCGAATCACTATTTTATTATGTTGCAATGTAGTATTAGGAGAAAATTTAAATTCCTCTTATAGTTCAAAAATCTCTGAAACCGATGTGTTTCTCAAAGAACATCCAATTTAATAAATTTGGTGTGATGTGGAGAGCGAATAAAAAAAAGCGTGGATAACCAGTTTTTTAGTGATTAAATGGTTAACTTCCCTTGATAATAGGATGAAAAAAAAAGAAAAGTTCTCTTCTTTTTGGAAAGCGCAACTTATCATCCAAAACATTTTAAATTGGCCAATGTTAAAACTGGGTCATCCCCCCTCCCCCCCAAAGACAACTTCTGTATACCAGCCCCTTGATCAAGGCGTTAGACACAATTGTAAAGCCTGGTAGAGAAAGCTTTTATTAAGCCAACTCTTTCGAAGTTTTATGTAAAAAACGTATAACCGGAATGCGTGCGACAATGTTTCAGAAAAGCAGGCTTTATATTAAAAGAAAATGAAAAATTATTTCCGATAGAAATGAAGAACTATCGCAATAAGTGAACTAATGAAATGGATCAGGAGGGAAGAAATGCCGAAATGTCCATCAACATTGACGATGACCTACTGAAAAAGAATCATTTGACGTAGGCGATTATATTCCTTCAGAATCTTCGACAAAAGCTGACTCTATTAGTGATATGAATCAGATACTGAAACCAGGGGATGTTTCCTGCAATATCGAGAATTTCCAAGAAGCAGCAAAACACAGTGAGCAGTTACACATATTTTTTTCTTTTTCCAAAAAAAGATGATTCAGAAGTATTAAAACTACTGATAGCGTTAAAACGTCGCACAGAAAAACTAACTACATGTAATCGCAAGCAAAAAAAAACTTTTGTAACAGATTTTTTCCTTAAGAATGTAATAAACAGTTTAAAAATGTATGTACAATTTCATTTAAGTTTTATTGCTTAAAAGAGTCATTTTAATTTCAAATTAATCATATAATAGAAGTTCTCGGACCATATAAAAGCCAATTAATGAAACATTAAGCATTTCTTAGCGATTTTGTGAATCTCTGAAGTTTTCCCAATAGCGGACACCTCCGAATAGCGGACAATTTCGGCGCTCCCGAGGTGTCCGTTATTTAGAGGTTTTACTGTATTTCCATAATTATCACGCAACAAAATACATTCAAATATTTGATATCTCGAATTCCTGATACCTCTGTCAGAATAATGAATATGTGTCGAACAGACCAATAAAATACCCTGGATATTTTTAAGCGTATGTCGAAATGTCTGAAAAAGAAAGTTAGAAAATTTATTTAAAACACGTGTTTAAATTTGTTAAAAACGTGTTTAACGTGTTTAAGTTTGTTTAAAAAAAAAGTGTTTACAAAATTAAGCTGTATAATAAGAAAAACTTCTAATCTTATAATAATAAATAATCTACCCTATATATATAAAATCCTAATGAAACGAATTTGTGAAACGATTTTATGAAACGATTTTATGAAACGACTGATTAAACGACTGATTATGTTTCAGGGCTATTTTTAATAAAATATTAAACGCTTTATTGTGAAATTAATACCAATTGTCCATAAAAATCCGCGGATGTCAAAACTGGTAATAGAATTTTGAAATTGGAATTAGTTTTCGAGATATTAATTTTTTTCTAATTTTAATGACATTTCTGTAATGATGGCAACTAATGACTCAGTTTGTTTGTGACAAAAAAAGGGAAAAAATTGAAAAGGATCCCAATAGGGATTATTGATTTCTTTTTATTCGTCATTTTCAAATTGAAATTGATTTTATCTTTTATTTCAATCGATAATGAAGACAAGATTGTGATTAAATTATGTTTTTCAGGAAAATTTGAAAAAAAAAATCACATTTCTATCGTCAGGATTCAATCGTCTGTCAGCATTTAACTTAATTTATAAACTGAAAATATTTTGAATAAATTCGTCCAAATGACGTCATTTATGTAAACGCAAAAGAAAGGGTGGGAAAGGAATTAATAGTAATTATTATTTATTGATATTTTGTTATTTTTTTGTAAAATTTAACTAAACGAATTTATAAAATCACTAAAAAATATATTTGAAAGGAATATATAAAATAATAATTGCCCAACTGAACGGAAGGAGAATAAAATATCCTGCTTGGTTTTTTCCGCCAAGCTTTTAAAAAAGCGTCAAGACCCCTATAATAGAAAAGCAGCAAAAGTTCATTGGGTTTGTTTTCATAACTTTTGGCAACAAATCTATATATATTAACGAATCTACCCCTTTTTGAAGCTCGAATTGCGCCTAAAAGCAAAGGATCCTATACTGGAAAAGTACCCGATTTTCTTATGGACAAGATTCAAGTGACATAACATGGTGTAAAATTATCGCGGATAGCAAATTTGTTTAAATATCTCATCAATTGATGCCGAATAAATGCAAGCATGCATGTACAAAATATTTAATTAATTTTGTATGATAAATAATTATTAGAAAATTCGTATATACATATTAATTAAAATAAATAATTTACATATTTAAAATAACATGAAAATATGCATGATGGTGCACTAAAATAGAGAGAAAATTAAAACCTGTTACTGAAAATGTCTATAACATAGTACTTTTCAATATCGTGGTTCTTAATGTTATTCACAAGCAGATGGAATTTTTCTCATCCTTAAACGCAAAGGAAGAATAAATACAGATCGTTGTTATAAAAGTCCGAGAGGTAGCCACAATTTAAACCTAACCATTTTATACAAGCTGGTTTTCAAGTTTTAATTGATTTTACTTATCAATCTCGAAAACAATCGTCAGTTGTCGCAACAGCTGTGCATGAGGGCATGATAATCAAAAAATATCTCATTAAAACGTTAAAACATGGCAACCCAATTACAGATTTATCAATATTTTAAAAATAAAGCACGCTGCCATGTTTTTAGAGGCCTCGAAGTCTGGGCGGGGGTTGGCGAGCGTAGCTCGCAGGGGTTAGGCCCCCTAGTATTCTTAATAAAATTACTTTCCATCTTCCAAATCATGCCCAAAGATTTTTATAATGTCCAAGTGTCCTCGGGACGCAGACATTTCCATAACCCGGTGTTTAATGGAATTTATTTTGCGAAACCCGTAAGATAATAATAATAATAATAAATACATAATAATGGGTTCTCTTGACCGAAGGGTCACTTGAGCTACACCATCGGCAATGTAGTGGCAAACCATCTCAAGATGCACGAAGGTAAAGCAAAATGTTTTTTTTTTTTTTTTTTCTTCTTGGTTTTTGAAGTGTCTCATATAATAAAACAACGAACATTTTAAAAATTTTTGTGCGTAACATAAGCGAACAATAAAAATTTTTAAGCGTACGCAATCCCTTTCCATGTGATGATAAAAATGCAAACAATTATTATCCAAGTAGGTAAGTTTATAAAGTGTACCATAATCAATACATAAAGCGCATTTTTTATCATTCGCCTCAATAACCTAAAAGTCACAAAATCTTGTCTAAGTTCCCAAATCTTAATTTAAAAAAAAAAAAAAAAAAAAGGACTTTAACCTTAGTGTAAACAGGTTGTTTCGGTTTTTGTATGAATAAAAAAGTTTTGAAAAATTTAAACTAATCACAGAAAGAGAAGTTATTTAGAAAATAAGTTAGACCTCCGTTAAATTAACATGTTCCATCTGCAACGTTTTTGTACAAACTGCGAAAATTTTGTCATTCTAAAAAATAAATAAAAATAATACAAATGCTGTATCTTTTCTATATTTAATCATGGGCAATTCCATAAAAGTGTCAACTTTGATCAATTTTTTAAAAAAAATAATTTTGATAAATTAAGTTAACAAATATATTGAAATATAGTCCAAGTTTTATTCAAAACGTTTAGGTTATAGCTGAAAAGTAAAATATTTGCAGTTGTGCACGGATGGTATTCTTGAAGAAAACTGTGAAAAGAATGTAATTGTTGCTAATTTTGTATTTGCTTAATGAATGAATGCATGTAGTAAAATATTTAATGGTTTACAGTCTTAAAGCCATATATTTGATAATAATGCATGCAAAATACACTAGGTAATCGTGTTCGATATGTTTTAGAAAAAGCTGTCACATTGGAATAGTTATGTAATGTAATTTCTTATGATCATTCTGGATAATACAAAACTTATGAAATTTATTAGTTTAGTTGATTTTCTTTTAATAAATGTTTAAGAAACTTCCAGTCATTCCATCACAGTCATTCTGTCACGTCAAATGACAGTTAATAACTACAACCCTAAGGACAGGTAGGTTGCTCTAAATTATAATTTTATATTGCTTATACATCATACTTAAGATATGTATTAGTTTAAAAACAGAATGGCTTCTTAATTCACAAAAGTTTCCAGTTTTAAATACCAAGTTAGAGTCATGGTAGCAAAAATGTCATTCCGTCGCACAATAAGAAATTACTCAAAAATGAAAAAATAAAATAGTTTAAAAAAATGTTTCATAATTTGTTTTTAATCTTTTAACAGTCATATGCAAATTGAAAAGTCAATTTTCATTTAAAAATAGCTTCAGGGTAATTGCTTTAACTTAATTCTACAACTCAAAATGTCAGTCCGTCACATATGGAATTACCCTCCATATTAGGAGGGGAAAACTGCAATTTTTACATGTTTTAAGTAAAAACAGTCAATTATCCAGCTTGTATCCAATTTATTATGTGTTTTCCAATTTCCCATAAACATGAAATTAGCTGAATTCGATAAACTGAAATAACTTCTTGCGAAGTAATTTAAAAAGTTAATAATAAACCGATACGGGATTTTTTTTTTTAAATCAACTATAACTGCATAAAAAAAAAACCCTCACGATATTAGATATTTTTGCATTCCAAATAATGAAGTATTTATAGAATTCTCATATTTTACTTTCTGTTGAGAGTATCAAAATTTAAAGATATTTAAAAAAAAAAAAATCAATTTGGATTTATTGCAATTTTTTTTCTGGTTAATTAACTTTTAAATATACACTAAAACACTTTTTATTTTGCTTAAAAGACGTCAACATAAACATTAAAGATGTTAAAATTTAAAATTTACATGTTTCGATTTGTTCATCAAATCGTCATCAGAATAGAATATACACATATCTGATGAAGATTTGATGAACAAATCGAAACATGTAAATTTTAAATTTTAACACCTTTAATGTTTATGTTGACGTCTTTTAAGCAAAATAAAAAGTGTTTTAGTGTATATTTAAAAGTTAATTCTAATGGACGTATTTTGACTCTCCACTTTATTTGAAATATAATAACATTTGAATCGTTTCATCTACAGTTAATTACCTTTCTGAAAATATATTATTTTTATCACTAGGATCATTCGAAGCATTCAAATTCTATTTTAACTTCCTCGTGAATTTTAAGCTCTTGCCTAATCATAACTCAGCCATGGGTATTTGTATTGAGTCGGATTCCACTTTAAACGAAGGTCCTGGTTTGTTTAGCAAATGTGTGCAAAAGATGACCGTATCGCCCGTAATCAACCAATCTAAGCTCTGTCTTATTTAAAGGGAAAATAAAATGCATTTTTCTCAAAATGTGGGCTTTTAAGTCTTCAATGTAGCACTTTTTTTCGGAAATTTCTTCAAGAACTTTTTTGCGCACGTGACCGAAAATTCACAAAAATTGTCAACTTTCTAAGATGCAATGTTAAAAAATTGAACAAATAAAAAAATTACATTTAAGCAGAATTTTTCATGATTATTATTATGGTTATTATTATTTTTTTTAATTTATCGTAAATTCAACTCATGGTAAATTCAATCGTAAATTTACAATAACATTCATGGCATATAGAAATTTGAATAGATAATTTGTGAATGAAATTCTTGGTGCTGAACGTCCTAATATTGAATCTGGTTTACTCCTAATTATCACATGATTCGATTCATATTGTGTCATTTTTTAGTCGTTTGTCTATCGAAACTGTTTCATAGTCATTTTTACTCTAACTTAGATATCTTAGCTTCACATAATAATAATAAAAGTTTCGGCAAACATATTATTATTGAATAATTTGGCGATAAATGATAATGTAAAGCACAAAGCTGAAAAAATAATTTCACTCTATTTCAACTTTTTTTAAGAGGGTGTTTCTTTTTTACCTATAATATTAGAAGAAAAAAAATGTGCGTTGGACTAAGGCAAAATTTAATTTTTTTTTTTCATATTTTTAAGAATTTTAAAATTTATATTACAATTTACATTGTCATTAAAAATATCTAAAGAAAATCTACCACGAGAAAAGTCTTAGAAATATTACCATTTTTCCATTCTGTTTTGAGTTAAAAAGTTTCTCTCACAATAATAAAGAGATGAATTACCAGTCCGATGATAATACATTTCTTATATGCTGGAAACCACATAAAAGATAACTATTCTTAATTCTTAATGTGTTTACTCTCAGATAGATATTTGCAAAAGGTTATAATTGACAAATGTTTATATTTAATAAGCCATTCCGTAATCTTGTAATCATAAAAATGCTTTATGAGACATTTTTTCAATGAGTAAAAATGATTAAAAAATTAATTTTTCCTCTACGGGAGTAATGGCAAAAACTTGCAGCTGAAAGACAATTTTTATTTCAAACGTCAATGCAAAAGAAATTTCAACTTAGCCTGAGAAATGATTGTTACCTGTAAGTAGCTTTCGGACCAGATAGATTTTCGTATGTGCCACCTCTGGAAAGTGTGCCATAGCTTTGCCACCACCGCACTACATTATACTGGTAGATATGCATTTGTAAAAGCAAATATACATACTTGGCGTAGAAATCCACTTTAACTAAAGAGCGCAATCCTTTAGCGAATGATTAATTTTAGAGTCATTCTGTATTTTTTTTCATTTTCTTGGAATTCCTTTCATTTTACTTTCACTTTCACTCATATTCATATATTGTTCCAAATTGAGCAGAAAACCAAGAACGCCTTTTGTTTAGCCGACTTCCGAATCATACAGAGACTTTCAGAAAATAGTAAATAAAATACGCAACGGAAAAAAAAAAAAAAAAAATCACAATTTTATCGTCAATGATATAACAACAAAACATCAGATAACTTATCTTATTCCTTTCTTTGTATGGCAAAAATAGTTCTGATAATTGATCAGATTGTCATAGTGAAATATATTTAAATATGTGAAGGTTTTTATGGGTTTAAATAATGATTATCATGGGCATGGGTGCCACCAAGGGGGAGACGGGAAGGGGAAGGTCATTGCCCCTACATGGATTTTAAAATTTTATCAATTAAACTTTCTTTTTACCTTAATAATTTTGTTTAAAAAACTAATTCCAGTAAAATTTATTATTTACAAGTAACTTAAAATATTCAAAAACTAAGAGAAAGAGAAACTACGAATTTTTCGTCAGGGGGCTCTGGAAGTCAATTTCTGTTCTGTTTTTCTTTTTATGTTCATATGTATCAAATTTATCTTAAACATGGTGTGACAGAAAAATAAATAAATAAATTAATTAATTATTTTTTTTTTGAGAAATGCTAGTAGATTCTTATATATATACTAGGGGGCCTACCCCCTGCGAGCTACGCTCGCCAACCCCCGCTCAGACTTTGAGGCCTCTAAAAACATGACAGCGTGTTTTATTTTAAAAATATTGGTAAATCTGTAATTGGGTTGCCATGCTTTTAACGTTTTAATGGGGCATTTTTTGATTACCATGGTCTCATACACAGCTGTTGCGACAACTGACGACTGTTTTCGGGATTGATAAGTAAAATCAATTACAACTTGAAAACCAGCTTGTATAAAATGGTTAGGTTTAAATAGTGGCTACCTCTCGGACTTTTATAACAACGATCTGTATTCTATTCTTCCTTTGCGTTTAAGGATGAGAAAAATTCCATCTGCTTGTGAATAATATTAAGAACCACGGTATTGAAAAGTACTATGTTATACACATTTTCATTAACAGGTTTTAATTTTCTGTCTATTTTAGTGCACCATCATGCATATTTTCATGTTATTTTAAATACGTAAATTATTTATTTTAATTAATATGTATATACGAATTTTCTAATAATTATGTATCGTACAAAATTAATTAAATATTTTGTGCGTGCCTGCCTGCATTTATTCGGCATCAATTGATGAGATATTTAAACAAATTTGCTATCCGCGATAATTTTACACCATGTTATGTCACTTGAATATTGTCCATAAGAAAATCGGGTACTTTTCCAGTATAGGATCCTTTGCTTTTATGTTTGGCTTAATTCGAGCTTCAAAAAGGGATATATTCGTTAATATACATAGATTTGTTGCCAAAAGTTATGAAAACAAACCCAATGAACTTTTGGTGCTTTTCTATTATAGGGGTCTTTGACGCTTTTTTAAAAAGCTTGGCGAAAAACCAAGCAGGATAGAAAACCAAGCAGGATATTTTATTCTCCTTCCGTTCAGATGGGCAATTATTATTTTATATATTCGTTTCAAATATCCGAATTAGTGATTTTATAAATCCGTTTAATTAAATTTTACAAAAAAATAACAAAATGATATCAATAAATAATAATTACTATTAATTCCTTTCCCCCCTTTCTTTTGCGTTTACATAAATGACGTCATTTGGACGAATTTATTCAAAATATTTTCAGTTTATAAATTAAATTAAATGCTGACAGACGATTGAATCCTGACGATAGAAATGTGATTTTTTTTTCAAATTTTCCTGAAAAACATAATTTAATCACAATCTTGTCTTCATTATCGATTGAAATAAAAGATAAATTCAATTTCAATTTGAAAATGACGAATAAAAAGAAATGAAAAATCCCCATCGGGATCCTTTTCAATTTTTTTCCCTTTTTTGTCACAAAAAAACTGAATAATTAGTTGCCATCATTACAGAAATATCACTAAAATTAGAAAAAAAATTAATATCTCGAAAACTAATACCAATTTAAAAATTCTATTACCAGTTTTGACATCCGCGGATTTTTATGGACAATTGGTATTAATTTCGCCATCAAGCGTTTAATATTTTATTAAAAATAGCCCTGAAACATAATCAGTCGTTTAATCAGTCGTTTCATAAAATCGTTTCATAAATTCGTTTCATAAAATCGTTTCACAAATTCGTTTCATTAGGATTTTATATATATAGGGTAGATATACTTATAATACAGATATTTATAGCTGCATTTGGATTCTATATTATCTTTCATTAAATCTTAAGTTTGTACTCATACTGTTAATTTTATACCATTATGGCTCTGTTACCCACTCGAAATTTGCATGGGTTTACTCTCAAATATTTTATTTATTCTTACACAGTTTTTATTTTGCTTGTTACTATTCTAGTTATTTTACTTGAATAACATTTTTTACATTAATTATATTTATTTAACATCAGTAATTACAGTATAGTCAGGTGCATCACACCTCGTTAAATGCTCGTTTTCGTGCATTTTTCACAATTTACAACATAGCTGAAAAGTGTTTAAGAATTAGGTTCGTTGTCAGTCTGCCTATCCGTCAGCCTGCGCTCTAACCCTCGTAAATATCGTTACGGTATTCTGGAAGTGTTGGAAAGTGTTTCAAATCTATGACGCATGATTTTTCTTTCTTGCTATTAGCTGTATTTGTCTTTAGGTGAGAGGTATTTGTATGTGTTATATTATATCTTTTCTATGCTCTATTATAGTATATTTATGTATACTATACTACTACTATTATATTTTATAAACTATGATCCATATGATATTACATAATATATGACTCCCATATCATTTTAGCATTTAATCCAGTTTTTATTTATTTTAAAATTTTCTTTTAAAATACACTATTACTCACAAAATAACAATAATAATAATAATTAATTAAAATATAAAAAATATATAAAATAACTAGTCGCATGTACTAATACCAAAACTTTCTTCTATCTCATGCTAATACTTCAAAATTCGTTATCACAGCGTCAATAAAATCAATATTTTACGTCTTTCTGTTGTACGTCAGCTGCTTGCGAATCGTCGGCATACCTGGATGCGAGCACTTTTCATTGCACTAGCATACGATGTACAACACAACTACGAAAAGTCCTTCTGGCCTGTTCAGGCAGGAATAGATAACCTCCCTATTCTTTAGGGGGGTTTTTTCCGCTAATTTTACTGGAAAACACGAAGGTAAAATGAGTGGAACCCGATTACAGAAGATTCATTCCCAGTTGTCACTGATATTGAATTTGAATGAGAATGTCGCAACTTTTTTTTGTCGCCAAATTTGGCGAAATTTCGCCAAACACCACAAAATTTGGCTACATTTAGTGAGATCCCAGCTAAAAATGAACTGCAGTTTTTCTACAGAAGTGAAGTATTTTTAAAGTTTTTCTACAGGCAATTGTAGATTTTCTGTAGTGCAATCTTGACTGTAAAAATACTTCAGTTATTTTGCAGTTAATGTGAAGTAATTTTGCAGTAATTTATTTCAAAAATACTGTGAGCTTTTATCTGCAAAAATACTGCAGTTTACGTGAATTTATGTTATAATCATAAATTTAAAAAATGAGACTTTACATCTGTAGTAAAACTGTAGTAAATTTGAAGTATTTTTACAGTCATTATTTCAGTATTATATTTTCTGATGTATCTGCAGTATAACTGCAGTTACTTTAAGGTAATTTTACAGAACTTAATTTTAGTAAGTTTGTGAGATATTTTCTGCAATTTATCTGCAGTTTTAAAAGCTAAGCAATATTAAAGTCTTTCAGTTTTTGACAATATTGCGTATTTACTCTGTTATTAATAATTAACACTGTTTTCAAGACTTTTAGTTTAAAGGGACTAAATTGAACAAAAATCAAAATCCTCAGGCAGGGGGGGGGGGGGGGCGAACACTGCTTTGAACCACCCATTTTGAGATAAATTTTTAACACATAAATATATATATAAAAAAAATAACTTTCATGGGGAATTTAAGGGGGAAAGTCATATCACCAAAATTGGCAAAAATCTGACGCTGGCGAATATGAATATATAGTGTTAAACATATGAGTTGGAACGATGGTTACAACAATGAAAGAAAATTTGCGAGAAAGTTCACTAAAACTCATAAATTAAACCTTTTATGGAGGAATCCTGCTGTCTTGTTTCAAAATGTCAACCACCCTAAGATTTCAAACTGCTATTCTCAGCCATTTTTTTTTTTTTAAGATATAGAGGCAAAACAAAAATTGCCCCGGAATCCTTGGATCAAGGCCGAACATTTAACGGAAAAAACTTTTACGATTTCTATTTTTTTTTTCCTACATTTTTTTACTTTCTTCTATCTTTACAAGAAGAAAGTATTAAATTCATGAAAATTTTCGACTTCCGGTTTTCGACGAATTTATACGTTTTAGAAGGTCCTGAACTCGATTTGACTGTTTTTAGAAAATGTCTGTCTATGTGAGTCTGTCTGTCTGTCTGTATATGTGACACAAATTTTGTGGGCGCTCTATCTCAAGAACTAATGCACGAAATTTAATAAAACTTTATATTCAGTTAGTCCCTGATATAAATTGGTGCTGATTAGTTTTTGGTGAAAATCGCCCAACAGATGGCGCTGCTATGCTGTATTTTTCGGAATTTCCGCAATAGCTATATCTCAAGAACTAATGCACTCATTTTCATCAAACTTCAGATTCAGTTAGACCTTGACATAAATAGACGCTGATTACGTTTGGGTGTAGATATCCTAACAGGTGGCGCTGCTATACCACTTTTTTCTCGATTTTCACGATAACTATATCTCAAGAACTAATGCACGGGAATTTCATCAAACTTCAGATTCAGTTAGACGTTGACGTAAGTTGTTGTTGATTAGGTTTTGGTCTAAATCTCCCAACAGGGGGCACTGCTATGCTACTTTTTTCATTATTATCCCGATAACTACGTATATCTCAAGAACTAATGCACGGATTTTCACCAAACTTCAGATTCAGTTAGACGTTGACATAAGTTGTTATTGATTAGGTTTTGATCTAAATCTCCCAAAAAGTGGCGCTGCTATGCTGAATTTTGCAGGATTTACACAATTTTAGCAATAGTCATATCTCAAGAACTAATGCGCGGAATTTAATAAAACTTTAGATTCAGTTAGACCGCGATATAAATGGGTGCTGTTTCTTTTTAGTGTATGAGAAACCTGTGTGAGATAGAAGAAAGTTTTGGGATTGACACATCCGACTAGTTTATGTTCTGGATTTCTGCATTTAACAAATGACCATCAATTATACTAAACCCATTGAATATTTTCCAGATTGGAAGCATAACGTCATTATTCTTTCACAAAAATATTTACACAAATTTCATATAGTACCTAAAAATTCTGCTTCTTTTTACACCCTGAAACAGCATATTCTCGAAATTCAAAACAATTTCATCATAACATATGTTGATAAGACTGTTAATTATGCTATCATCTGCAAATATTATTACCATTATCTTTTAACGAATGCAATTACTTCAAATAATGTATTCTCATTTCACAATGTCTCATTAGAGAAAAACAATCGACATATCTTAAGTTATCATACATTACTAGGCTTAATAAGTAAAAGGGCTAATATCTCATAAGTGTGATTTCTCAGTCCCCAGTATATCTCTCGGCAATTCTTTGCGATATAAATTCTCATTTAATGTTAAAATGTTTCCCTGTGATTGTTCTACAATATTATGTTACTTCTACTGTAAAAATCTTTTATTTATTTATTTATCTTTAAAAGGGAATTTAAATATCTCAAAAGTCACTATTGTCCCCTAAAAATAACAAACTTTGGAAAAAAAATAATTCCTGTCCCTTATTTGGATTTTAAATGCATTAAACGTTCTATTTGAAAGGACTGGGATCTAGAACATTGTCCCTGAAATAGAGGTGTCTAAAAGAGGTTTTACTGTATTATGTATTGCAAACTACACATCTGACTGCTACGATTAATCATTTTAATATTACATTCATTTTACAGAATAGAAAATCATTTTAAAAACATGTAAGATGCATATCCTTTTAAACTATGAATTAACATTGGAATTTTAATGCTGAACGTTGGAATGATATTTTCAATAATTTTTTATATTTCAGCAAGCTGGCAAAGCTATAGTTTATTTTCTTTACAAACCTTATTTATCTCATAAATTCCAAACAAAATTAAAATGCGTAACAAATACTTTTTGTCCATTTCCAACGAAGGAGGTTTTACCATTCCGTTTATCTATGTTGTTGTTTTCCTATGGATATTCGCGCATAACTTTTAAACAAATGCTCCAATTTTAACTGATTTTTATTTATTTATTTTATTTTATTATTATTTGTTTTTTAAGGTCACCGCCTGCAGATAGTCCTGTTGTAAATATATTTTTAAACTGAAAAGTGTTTGGGAATATTATTATTTGGGCTTTTAAAATAAAATCTGGTAACAGTAAATAAGAACGGCTAATTCAAACCATGAATTAAATCTCAATTCAGGAAATAAAAAATTATTATTATTTTTTTTAAATTAGACAAATTTAAAAAATAACAATCACAATGGACACACCACACAATCTAGTCAAGTATATGATTGCAAAAGATGTTTAAATTGTTATACATAGTTTTTGATCCTATAAAACTTGTGTAAGTGTAAGTGTAAAACTTGTGCTAGTATCTTGACCGATTTCAACATTAAATAGCGCTTTAAATAATTCTTCGATTTAAAAACTGTCTGCTTCAACGTGTTTATCATGCATTTCTCTATAAAACTATCAGTTTTCATTTTTTATATGTATAGTTATAAACCGAGAAAGTAAAAAGATAAGAATAAACTCAATTACGGCAACAGCAGCATTAGTTACTTTATTATTATTATAAGAATAGAGATAATCTCAAATAATTTTCGTTTCGTAACTAAACTTTAACACTTTAAGTTATTTATTTCACCTTCCTTAAGTTAAATAAAATTTATTGTAAAATCAAAATAATTTATCTTGGATTCTCACTGATAAAGCAAAAAATAATAAATAAACAAATAAAATAATAATAATAATTAAGTTGCTAGGCGAATACATAACGGAGAAAAACAGCGATTTATTAGCGGAGAAATAAAAGTTGCTACAGAGCATTCGTAATCGATCTTTGAGACTGTGATAAACTTTGCGTAGGTGTTACTTAAAGAGTTACAGAATGACACTTGTCAAACCCAATGAATGTTGCATGCCATGAATTTTGAATGTCAAATAACTTTATTTCAATTTCGGAGAATCTCGCTATTCTAAAACAAAAACGAAAAATCGTGCGTCAAGCATAGATTATGTAACACTTTCCAACACTTCCAAAATAATTTTAGAAATCGATTACCGTTTAATAAGGTGAAAGATGACATTTAAGTAAACAATTTGAAAAATGCATAACACATTTAAAAACCCAATTTAAGGAATTTCCAACAATATTCGGAAAAAATCCGAATTTTTTTGTGCAGCCCTGTATATGACATACAGATTTGTATATATACTACATAGAATGCTAAATTTAAGTTCAGTTAGGAAACGCGTAGCACATGAGTTGTAATTTTCCAACTGGACGAAAAATGTCCGGCCAGGATTTTCGTCCAGTCGGAAAATTACAACTTGTATGATTTCTTTACCAATTTGAATAATTGTGTTAAAATTAATCTAGTATACGCGTAGCACAGTTTAAAATTCTCCTTCTTGAATTTCCGTTAATAAATGTAAATGTACTCGAGAACTTTTGAGTGTCCATGTAAATGAACGATGAATGCTATACGCACAATATTCTATACTAAGACTCTTGTAATGCACCTCAGTGATATATATGAATTTCAATATGTTTGAAATAGTGAAACGGTATTAAAATAAACTACAAACGATTTTTCTCCATAGACCTTAATGTAAGAGAAATATTTTGAGTGTACCTGTAAAGGAACTATAAGTGCTATACACACCCTATTCCACAGTAAGCCTCTTGTACTGCATCTCAGTGATCTATATGAAATTCAGTGTGTTTGAAATTGTGTAACATCATTAAAATAAACAGCAAATAATATTTTCCCATAGACCGTAATGCAATGAAATCCTCGAGTAGCCCTGTAAAAAAAACTATAAGGGTCACTAAAGGGTAATTAAAAATATAAATGACACTTCATTTTCAATACCGAACATGCCATAGTAAACCTCAACAACATATATCAATTGCATGTCAAAAACCGAATATATTTACGCGAGTTAGATCACGGACAGACAGACCGAATTCATAAACCATTTTTAAGTTTGTTGGAAAGTGTTAAAAAGGTTACGAACTCTGCCGCTGCTACTAGTATTGAAACTATTATGTTCTTTTCATTTTATGTGCTTATCCTATACAAAAAATATTACATATAAAAACTTTTAGATTTACAGAGAAGTGTATGATAAACCCGCTGAAGCAGCAGTTTTTAAATCGAAGAATTATTTTAAATGTTACTTAATTGTAGAAATCGGTCAAGATAGTTCAGTAACACAAGTTTTATTACAGGATCAAAAACTATGCATAGCAATTTAACCATCTTGGCAGAGCTCCCTACTATTAAGTAAAAAAATGACATAGAAAACACAGTCAGAAGACTCCAGTTTATCTTGCATTCTGTTAAAAGTAACTGACAAGGAAAGTCTCCCAAAAATAATAAGTGATTTTTAAAAAATAATATCGATTTTCAAATGTTATCAATCTTGTCGTTTTCACCAATTGGTATTATTGATATAATTTTGCATATGAATTCTCATTTTTAACGAGAAAAACAGTATTTAATTATCTTACAGTTTACATTTTACAAGCTAATATTTCCATGTGGGAGATGAAATGTTTTAATGAAGGTTTAAAAAAATATGAAGGAAAAAACATCTCAATGTTGATATTATAAAAATTTAAATATAATATTTCAAAAGTGAAATTTCAACCCCCCCAAGCATTCTCATCTCTTTTTATACACGATTATTAGAGGAACCTTTACTGAATCTAGCAGAAATACTTAGATCAATATATATATTTTTTTCTATGAATTTCATACGTCTTTATTTCTTATTGAGAACTGAAATTTTAAGTCTACTGTGTAAAATTTGGATTCGAATTCAAATACTAGAAAAAGCCTGAAGTTTGCGCAGGTTTTCGTACAAAATTTACCATTAGAAGAAAAAGGTGGGTGGGGAGCAAAAAGATGCTGAGCGTCCAGCTTACTTACTAGGGTTGAGGGTCCTGAAAGAATATTGTGCCTAGAGCCTCAAAGAGTCTTTAGTGGCTACTTCACTCACACGAAAACACCCGCTCGCTAATGTTAATCCTGTGGGAGAAAAATTTTAAAGTATTTCGTTTCCATTTCAATACTTTTAAACGATTTCTTTTTTCATTGGATAGCTGTGGTCGATTTCTACAGCGCCTTTTTTTAGTTTTCACATTTTCTCCCCCCCCCCTTTTTTTACGGGGATATTTTTACTTTCGGAATCGGTTTCGAAAGTAAAAGTATACTCATAAAAATAATCCGGAATAATCCGGGCGGTTGTAGAGATCGACCACAGCTATCAAATAATAATAATAAAAAAATCCGTTTAAAAATATTGAAATGCAAACGATATATTGTAAAATAACTGTCCCATAGGATTAACATTAGCGAGCGGGTGTTTTCGCGTGAGAGGACAGGACCCTTAAGGGCCTACTTCATTCACACGAAAACACCAGCTCGCTAATGTTAACCCTATGGGAGAAATTTTTTAAAACTATCTCGTTTGCATTTCAATTATCTTTAAATGACTTTTTTTTGCATTGGATAGCTGAGGTCCATTTCTATGAAGGCCGTTACGAAGTTCCGAAAGTTAAAAATCCCCATTAAAAAAAAAAAAAAAAAAAAAAAACAGTGAACAAAATTGAAAAAGGAAAAAATGGCCTTCGTAAACAACCTCAGCTATACAATGCCAAAAGAAAAAAAAAAAATCATTTCAAGACACAGAAATGCAAACGAGATACTTTAAAAAATTTCTCCCATAGGACTAACATTAGCGAGCGGGGTTTCCGCGTGAGTGAAGTAGCCTGTTGCCCTTTATGTGAATATACATGATAGCGTCTAAACTGATTTCGATTGAGCTCCCATTTGGAGAATATGTTATCTCAACCTTTACATCACTGTCCCAAGAACGGTATTCATTTTCGTACACATCGAACATTTAAACAATTTTGTGATCAGAGAAAACCAATCTATATATTTAAAGCGAAAAGCACATTCTTTCAAATTCACACTCTCTTTTCCACACGAAAATAGTCTCTTTGCGCATGCTTAAACTTTTTTTAAAGGCTTCTCCCCTCAGAAACGGGAAACTTGTTTAGCCTAGGGGGATTGAAAACAGATGGTGTAATATGCCCATTGCGTTGAAAGCTTTAAAAAAACTCATGTTTTCACTACTAAATGTGCATATTTTTTCGTAAAATTTTAAAGAGAGCTTTGGATACAGTTATATTTATAACCGATTGAAATTTCAAAGAGTTCAGAAGATGAGAACTATTTTTTTATTGCTATGTTAAAGGAGCCGACGCGAAAACAAACAAAAAAAGCGAGAAGAAAACATTTCTTTTACAACTCGATAACAATATTTTTTCACGAAATTTTTACACGGGCTGTAAAACCGTTTTATTTATCACCAATAAAGATACCAAAGAGTTCGGACAAAAAGAAGAAGAAAACGAGCGCTTTTATCACTAAACATCAAAATTTTTTCGCAATTTTTTCATTTAAAAATATAATTTCATACAAAATCGGGTTAAAGATATAAAATAATAAAAACCTGATTTAAAAAAAAAATTATTTTCATGGGACCGGACAACGCCGGGCGGGTCAGCTAGTAAGTATTTTATTTTTTAATTCTTTTACTTAACTCAACTTGGTTTTTGTATCTGTATGTAAAGATGGAATTTTGTAACCGATTTTTAATTCATTTCTTGATATGCTAGAATTATAAAAATTATGTACTAAGATGTGTTTTCGATGACGATAGAACATTTTAATATATTTATAACTTAATTATAAACTAATAACTTAATTTTAAAGCATTTGTTCCGTTAGCCCAACCACCAACAGCTGATAAATCGCCAGGTATTCTCTGTAAGTCGTACAATTGTATACGAGTTGAAACAACAATCGATTTACTTATGCACCAAATCACGCTCGCCAATAAATAAATAAATAAATAAAATAATAATAAAATCAACTGTCTGTGAAGCTGCAACAACGAAATATTTCAAACATCATAAAATAGAAAATATAAATAAAAAAATAAAGAGTAATATGTTTTTAAAAAATACTCTTCAATCAATTAATAGTTTCATATTAATTAAATTATGATTATACTTTGAGGAATCAGTTTAGAAGTCCTAAAACGTTAATTTAAATAAAGCTTTTTTTTTTTCTCTTCCCTGTTGTCATATCGTAAAAAGGAAACAGAGCAAAAATTTTAATTTTTTAAAAAATCAATTCATTAACTTGCGCTTTCCACCAAGCGTAAAAAACAACGGTGAATTTTCCATAATCGAGTTCGGTACCCACACAAAATTAAAGTATTGTTAACGGAATTTTATTTTGTAGAAGAAATGAATTACAATCATGAAATTGGACGTGGTTTTCAAGATAGACATAAAATGCATTATAAAAAAAGTCTCTCTCTCTCTATATATATAAAAAAATGAATAAATAAAAAGTAGCCAGCGCCGCAGTCAATGCATTTTTTGTGCCTTGAGGTCTTTCTGGGCTAATATTCATAAAACTATTGCATATAAAATAAGAAAAAAGGAAGATGTAAATCTAAAACATATATATATTAATGGTAGCATCTGAATAATTGTACAGTTTGTGCAATTAAGAATGAAAATTACTTCATGAATGTGTCAGAAAGTAGCCAGTTTAAATTAGAAAAAAAATTGCAAAAAAAAAAAAAAAAATAAATAAAATAAAAAAAATCTTGAATTTATTCAACAAGATAGCTAGGAATATTCGGTGAGATATTAGCAATAATCGGCAAGATATCTCCCAATATTCGGCTGCAGGTATTTGGCTGAAGCATTTGGCCAACTAGCTTTCAGTATTCGATTAAGTTCGGCAAAAGGGCCGAATAAGCCAAATACCGAATAGTGGCCGGATATTCGTCCCATCCCTACTGAAAACCATATTTAGATAATTCTATAAGGTAATGAGTAATCACCATTTAAATTTCTCCATAAGTTAACAAGGGATTTTACTATCATCGACCGAAAAGCTTATATCGGTGAAGAGTCCCTTTAATAGTTCTTGTCATCAGTCAGACCTCAAACTCTCATCAAGTTCAACCCTAGAAGATTTTAATTTTTTTAGATTTCTCATTAGAAAAAAAAAAAAAAAAAAAAATTCTTTTAACTCTTCATAAACAATGTATCTTTGTCATTTGATTATCAAATTTTGAAAACAGCAAATAGATTTGCATTACATAATTTTATTTGCAGATCATCAGATCCTCAAAAACTTTTAACACAGATGGGAAAAAAAAAGTTCGTATATATTTTAGAAATATTTCCTAATTATATTAATACAAAAAACATCATTTAAGAAGATACACAGAGAGCATGAAATTCATTATTTTTCCCCTCCAGGAGCAGAGTCTGTTTACAATATTTATAAAAAGTGGCCGATGAAGAACTATTTGGAAGAGACAAAGTTATCTTTAACAACTTTTAAGAATTTAAGTGATTTATGACTAAAATATGGTGATTTTTTTTACCTATAATAATAATTAAAGGACAAAATCAGCACTAGCCACCGGGCACTAAATGAAAAAGAGTGGCCCGGTGGACAATTAAAAAAATGTCTGTCAGAGGCCACTTTCTTACAAAAAAAAGTAATTATTTTTTTTTTTTCATTTCTTCAAAGATTCTATTTTTGCTGGTTGAAATATGTTTATATTAACATATTTATTTGGACTGTTTAATTTTAGATTAATACTAATTGAAATTTTAACAAAATATTACTGTTTAGAACTTTTAAATAAAAAAATGGCCACTTATAAAATTTTCCAGTTTTGCCCTTTAATAATAATAATAAAAGAAATATCTATGTACCAGTATATCAAATCTAAGCCACAGTTTTTAAAAATGAGTAAAAATAGTTACCAACATAGAAAATTTTAAATAAAATCTCCGTAAGGTTATTCATAATTTAAAAATACATGTTATACATGTATTACAAGCAATATTAATGTTTGGAGATATTCTATAAAATTCATAAATGAATTTGTTGGAGTAAATAATAAGAAAAAATGAATAATCTGGATATTCATAATAAAATAGTCCTGTAATAATAATAATAAAAACTGTTATAATTAATGCTAAAAATATGTATGAAAAAATCAGTAACTCAATCAGGATGTTGATTCAGAAAGAGTTTTCAGAAATAAAATTACAAAATTGATTCTTACTTTTTTTTTTTTTTTTTTTTTTTTTTTTTTAATCTATTTTTTTTTTTTTTTTAATGTGATGTTGTAGAAACTTTATGCTCTAAATCTCCTTTTCTTTTGCTGTAGCATTGAATCTAATTAAACTCATTTACAGAAAACTAATAATAAAAATAAATGCCTTAATAATAAAAATAAATGAAACTAACAATATAAAAATAAATAATATTTATTTCAATCAAATATTACATAAATATTTTATTTTATTTCAGATGTCTTTAAGGAATGACACTATACTAAATGCTAAAGTTCCATACAGTGGGTATGCTGCCAGGCTTGGTATCAAACATTAGTTATATTGGGGCAAAAATGTAGTGTGGTGGTTCCAAATATAGAAAAAGTATGAGAGTCGTTATCTGTTAAGGAATGTTTGCATATATACCGAATGCTTAGGAAAATATTTAAATTCGCTAAACCAATTAATTTTACCAAAGAAAATTATACAAAAAAATATATGAAACAAACAAGCAAAAAGAACAAAAAAAACATTCATTCAGCATAGATTATGAAATACTTTCCAACAGAATATTGTTAAGAAATTTTACTTTTCATACAATAAAATGAGTTATCTAAATAAACAATTTAAAAAATACTATGCACACCATATTCTATAGTAAGCATAAAATGCAATGGAATTTTTTTATGCAGCCCTATATCTGATCTATAGAATTTATATACAAAAAGTAATATTAAAATTTTTTTCATAAATTTAAAAATGCACACAACAATTGAAAACACACTTTCAGAAATTATTGCTCATAGACAGTACTGTAACCAAATTATTTTCTGTGTCGTAAATACTGTGAATATCATATTCTATAGACAACCTTTTAGTAAGTGAAGGGCATCATTATTCACATGACTAGCCGCCACTGGCGACCAGTTTGGTCTCCCTTAAAAACACGTTACTTTCATTCCTAATTTAATTTTTTCCTTAATCCTTCTCCAAATCGGAAGATTCTAACAGACAAGTCAAGAATTATCAAGTCAAATTATCTCTCTTTGGTAGTGTTAATGATATATTCATGTCTATACAATGCTCATGCATCTCACAGTAGTATCCATGCCCATGTGAAAATAAACTGCAAAGAAAATATAAATCATAGTAAATTTAGAATTACATTTTCCCCGAGATGGGCTGATCTAAAAAACTTTTGTAAGATAAGGAGCCAAAAACCTTAATGCTGCAGCTGCATATAATAGAAAATCATGCAAAAGTTAATGATTTAAAAATAAAATTATTTTTAATGGATTTTTAAATTTAAAAAAAACTAGTAACAGGAAACGTTCGAAAGGCACACACGTCTTATATGATGTACATACATTTCAAACTTATAGCCATGCCCATATAAAAAAAAAACTACAGAATAAATATAAATCATAGTAAATTTAGAATTACATTTCCTTGAGAGGATGGAGCTACCACAAAAACTATTGTATGATAAGATGCCAAAAACATTGATGCTGCTGACAATAAAACAAAAAAGGATGCACACATCAATGATTTTACATTTAAAAATTTTTAAAATGGATTTTATATATTTTTTTTAAAAAAGGTAGTAAAAGGAAACATTCGAAAGGGTGCACGAGTTGGACAGTCCTTTCTATTGTACGCAACTTGTAATGCACTTCAGTGTTGTATATCAATCAGTATGTTTGAAACAGTATAACATCATTAAAATACATTAAAACAATTTTTACCCAAATACCATAATATAATGGAATTCTTTTGAGTGCGTCTGTAAATGAATTATAAATGCTACATACTTCATTCTCAATACCAAACATACCATGATAAAACCTTTCAACAATGTTGGAAAGAGTTAAAAAGACTCATTTCACGTTTAATTTTTTTTTTTTTAAATTTATATCCCATAATAAATTATCAAATGAAATAACATATCATAAAATAATATATATTTAAAATATAACCACTAAAATATGTTGTAAACTTAAAAGGATAGATAACTTATCATATAATTCTTTGAAAAACAAATCGGATTACAGCAATAAAATTAAATATGAGACAAGCCACACTCAATAAAATATGCAAATTGGCGACATATCCGTTTATGGAACTTTCTCCAAATGATATGTATAAATATAAAAAGTATAAACTAATTCAGTAACATCTGGGAGTAAATCTCAACAGATTGAAAGAATATCCTATTTTTATGTTTTATACATAAACACAACATTCCTTAGTCTGATCAGGAGAGGATTGTGACTTACTCTTTTAATTAAAATCAAATAACATATTTTTCAAGAAAACTGTGTTTTTTGTTCTGTTGATCATTTAAGTATTGTATGACATCAAAGTTTAATTTTATAAAAATTATTACTACCTACTGTATTTTTCCCCCCAAAACAAACTGTAAAATTGAACAAATAGCTTTAAATGAAAAAACACTATGGTAAGGAAAACATTAACAAAATAAATTTTTTTTACACACAAAAATTTCAATAGGAAACATTAAAATATTTACTTTTTCTTTTAAATTTCCGATTGAAAATATAATTAACTAAATAATCAAATATTATGTCAATAGTAACAATTTTAATCCTATAATATAATCTTTATTCAATGCATGCATTTAATAATAAAAGATATAAGTGAAAGTTTGACAAAATTGTATTTAGTAACATGCTAACTTTTAAAAGCTAATTCATACTTGATATTGTAATCCCCAGAAAAGGACTTCCTTTTTCTTTTACTTCTTAAAATTCTCCAATCATCCAGTCTACGACGGAAACTTGATCTGTAAGTTTTAGACCCCGCCAACTTTGATTAGTTGTTTTCTGATATCATCTTAAAATGAAATCGGGGTATCCATTTAAATGTTATTTCCGGGGATTAAAATCATGTAACTCTCAAAAAATCACATAAAGTAATTGGCCATAAAAGCTTCATAATTCGCAGGTATTCAAAATATTGTTTATATCCAAACATCTGTCAAACTCAATCACTGAGTTTTAATATAAATATTTGTCGAAATATAGAGGATACGAACTTAATTTTTCCAGAAAAATATTAGTATGAAGCTTATATTGTCTATCATTTTTCATTATGTTTAAAATCTTGCTCAAAAATGTTATAATTTACAAAATTAATCAAGAGACTCATCACACACGTAGCAACTCAACAACATTGAGAAACTTTTAAATCCCCATCGATCTTTCAAAACAGAAATTAATTTTATTGTTGCCACCTTTTAACAGAAAGAAAATGTATATTCACGGTTAGGCAAAAATCTTGGATAAGAAAAAAAACATTTTTTTAAGTGTGCAATTATTTATTACTTTCAAATAATTTCAAAAACTTGTTAATTTCATGTGATAGGATTTCAAAATATTAATGTTTAAATTTAATTATAATTTTTCATACAATTTGAAGTGAAACAAATCTTAAATTTTTAACTGTACCCGTACTCGCATGACATTGTTTTGTTTTCATTTTTGTGGTTTGTAAACATTTCGTGTTTTTTGTACTTCCCTGCTTGTATAAAAGCCTTCGAAATGGCTTTCATATTTTACTTTTATTTAAACTAAAGTATCTAATTAGCTTTCAGTGGTAGGAAGACCGCAAATAGTTTATATAATAAAATGAGTGACTATAAAAAAGCAGAAAATGAAGCTGTTGAATTTGCAACTAGAGCGATTAGTTTTGATCAACAGAATATGTACGATGCTGCTATTTATTACTATCGAGTAAGTATTAATGTTACTTAGAATCATATCCTTTAAAAGGGGCAGGATTTATAAGAGTGCAAGAAACCGATATAGAGCCCGCCTTTTTTTTTCAATGTCAAAAAATGATTTTTAATTGTATTAGGGGATTCTCTATGAATGTGGGTTCACATTCAAACCTTGTGAAAAAATTTCGAAGCCCTTTTTTAAAAGTGTTTTTAACCTCAATAAGCACGGGGGTGGAGTGCATTGCTGTTGCGCACCCCCTTATTGCCAGTCCTGATGCATATATGTAGATGTATAAATTTCTTTGTTGGAATACATTAACAATTTTCACTAACATAACATCTTATTAATCTTCCATAACATGCAAAATAAAAAAAATGTTTGCTAACAATATTTTGTATGGCGTAGCATGGGTTTTGGCTGCTCAAACTAAGACTATAATACGGCTGATGCATACCAGCATGTTATTGCTCAAGCACTTGGCGACATTCAGATTTGGACGCATTACTTTGCATAAGGTGGTGAGTGAATTTAGTTATTAATCACATGCAAAAATATATAAGAGTAAACAATTAACACAATTAATAATGACACACATTATTAATTAGCGAAATTAGCGTAATTTCTCGTTTTTTTCTTTCGATAGATTGAGAAAGTTTCTGATTTTTTTTTTCATTATGTGTTTTGTTATGAATTTCATTATTTTATTCCCTCAACCAATTGACTAAATTCAAAATTTTTTCCAACGACAAATAGACATATTTAAAGATTTTTTTTTTCCTGTGACCGAAAAGAGGGGTAAGAACAAAATAGGGCAGTAAGAGCCACTGGTCGCTGCACCCTGTCAAATTGGCCTAGAGTCAGCACTAAACAAAAATGAGATTAGAACAATCATGCATCTTTTTTTTTATTATTGGTTAAAAAATGAAAAAAGATGAATGATAACAAAAAATGTTTGATTAAATCTTAGAACAAAAGAGACACTTGGCGTCATCGCATTTGGCGAAGCGATAGACAAGTTTTTCTTGCTACCAGTTTGTTTCTTGCGTTTCTTTCACGCCTACTGTGGTTGATTGGTTGGTTTATTGTTGTTTGTTCTGGAAATCGGATTAGATTTTGAGCTCTGAGAAGAAGTTCTTGGTTGGTTTATTGTGTGTCAGATTTGTTGAATTAAGTTTGTGGAATGTGTTTTGTGAAGTTTAATGTTTTGTCGTATGTCATAGAAGGATAATTCCTATGAAATATTTAAAAAAAAACGAAAGATGAGAAATAAAGGTAGGTGAATTTTTGTTTATTTTATTTGATAAGATGTATTTCATGCATTGTAGAGATTGCTGCACTGCGAGTTTCAAGCATTCAGGGCTTTTTTTTTCGGTTAATGTACGCAAAGCGTACATATATATAAGTTACTAACTGCTGCATGAAAGAATTTCATGCATTCTAGGGCGGGATTGCGGGATTCACGCCGCAAATTTTGAAATCCCGCCCAAAAAAATATCGTGGGCGGGAGCCTCCCGCCGATTTTTTTTTCCGCAACCAATCAACGAACTTTGCTCGAATTTTCACGACTGATCGACAAACTTTGCGTTTTTTATGCGACTGATCAACGAACTTTGCATTTTTTAAGCGACATATCGACGAACAGTGCGTTTTTTCCACGACAGATCGACGACCTTTGCGTTTTTTCCATGACTGATCAACGAACTTTGCTTTCTTTTCTGCATTCGATCGACGAACCTTGCTTTTTTTTTCTGCGTTTGATCGACGAACTTTGTGTTTTTTCTGCGATTGATCGACTAACTTTACGTTTTTTCCTCAATCGATCGACGAACTTTGCGTTTTTTCCGCGATTGATTGGTGAAATTCGGGTTTTTTTCCGCGATCGTTCGACGAAATTAGCGTAATTTCTCGTTTTTTTCTTTCGATAGATTGAGAAAGTTTCTGATTTTTTTTTTCATTATGTGTTTTGTTATGAATTTCATTATTTTATTCCCTCAACCAATTGACTAAATTCAAAATTTTTTCCAACGACAAATAGACATATTTAAAGATTTTTTTTTTCCTGCGACCGAAAAGAGGGGTAAGAACAAAAAAGGGCAGTAAGAGCCACTGGTCGCTGCACCCTGTCAAATTGGCCTAGAGTCAGCACTAAACAAAAATGAGATTAGAAGAGCTGCAAAGATCTTATTACTTTTACTACTTGAGGTAAAGAAGTAGACCTTTCTAATCCTTGTGAAGAGGTAAAAGTGTATATTGTGAAAGAGGCTTCAGCACCCCCAAATCAAATATAAATTCAGAAACTCATTTAACAACCTAATTGTTAAGGGTCCCTAACATTTGGTGGAACTTGAAAAATACACTGCATATATAAAATTTAACTTTCTTCCTTTTTTTATAATAAAAATAAACATTATACATAATCATTCTGAGTTGACTTAATTTTTTCAATGGTATTTTGTCATGTCTGTATTAATGTAATTCTTTAAATAGCACATCAAATAATAGTGGGGTTTAAATTTTTTTCCCCTCCCAAACATTACAACTCCCCTCCATTTAAAAATGTTGGGAGGGAGACTTTCCTCTCCTTGGAAAAATTGAATTTCAAGACCTGCATTCTACAGATTGCTGCACCACGAGTTTCATGCATCCAGTGATGTTTTTTTTTCGGTTAATGTACGTGAAGCGTACATATATATAAGTTACTAACCGCTGCTTAAATGAGTTTCGTGCATTCTAGTGATTGTTGTACTGCGAGTTTCATGCATTCAGGGGTTCTTTTTCGGTTAATGTTCACAAAGCGTACATATATATAAGGTACTAACTGCTGCATGAATGAATTTCATGCATTCTACAGATTGCTGCACCGCAAGTTTCATGCATCCAGGTTTTTTTTTTCAGTTAATGTATGCGAAGCGTACATATATATAAGTTACTAAGATACATATATATAAGTTACAGTATACTATACTAGTATAATGAGATAAATCATAAATTTCGGCGATCGGGTGTGGAAAAATAATGAAATTCGTCGATCGGACGCGAAAAAAAAAAAAAATTTGGCGATCGGGTGCAGAAAAATCATGAATTTCGGCGATCAAGTGCTGAAAAATCATGAATTTCGGCGATCAGGTGCAGAAAAATCCTGAATTTCGGCAATCGGGTGCAGAAAAATCATGAATTTTGGCGATCGAACGCGGAAAAATCATAAATTTCGGTGATCGGGTGCGGTAAAATAATGAATTTCGTTGATCGGATGCAGATAAATCATAAATTTCGGCGATCGGGTGTGAAAAAATCATGAATTTTGTCGATTGAACGTGAAAAAATTATAAATTTTGCTGATCGCATGCTGAAAAATCATGAATTTCGTCGATCGGACGCGAAAAAAATCATAAATTTTGGCGATCGGGTGCTGAAAAATCATGAATTTCGGCGATCAGGTGCGGAAAAATCATGAATTTCGACGATCAGACTCGGAAAAATCCTGAATTTCATCGATCAGGCGTGGAAAAATCATACATTTTGTCGAACGGCCGCGAAAAAACCCATGAATTTCGTCGAACGGCCGTGAAAAAAAATCATGAATTTCGGCGATAGGGTGCGGGAAAATGACAAATTTTAGGGAAAAAAGGAAATTGGAAAATTCTGTATTTGGCCGGTTCTTTCCACATTTTTATTCGCCAGTTTTTCAAGTTTAATCGACGAGTGGCGACTGGCGAGTGCTTATTTTCACCTTTAATTGGAGCCCCATTGTCTTCGGATCTGGTCAACTTGGATTTAAATAAAAAACAAAAAAAGAAAATTTCATTTAGAATCCTGCAGAAACTGCATCAATGTATTTTTAAAAACTGTGATTGTCGATTTATTTTTCGTCCAAAGGATGAAGAACAAAAATTAACCCAGCTGCCATTTCAGAGAAAGAGAAAAATTTTCTTCCTAGTGGAGGTGGGGAGAAGGATGAATCTGATTCTCAGTGTGTGGGTTTGAAACACTCCCTTTCACTTTTGTTACGACTCAGTCCACTCAACACTCTAGAAAGGAAGAATCCCCCTGGTATTTTATTCATGCTTTGAAAAAAAGTTTGAACATGCACGTCGAGAACAATTTCATGTGGAATTTGACAGAATACGCTTTTCGTTTTAAATATGTAGATTGCTTTTAAGTGCAAGCCCTCTTTGTTGTAAGTATTCCTACACATAATTATTTTCAGCAAGCAATCAGACTCCAAAAATAAAGAAGTAAAAAAATAGGATATGTCATAGTACAAACTAACAAACTACCTGCATCTTCTTTGGTTTCAGAGGTTTCTTCAGCTTCAGACGTATGTTTCAAGACTTCCAAAGCTTCTATTTTATTTTCAGTGTTCTCTACTAAGAAAAAACATATACAACTTCCTTCTTTGAACACCATCTTGTGTTACAGGATCGCTTCACATTAATTGGCACATATTTCTTAAGAACCTCGCACCTGTGTGTGGAGCTTGATAAAAATGTGTAAATTTTCTTCGTAGTGAAAAAAAAAAGTCACGGACTTTGTTGTAATACTAGCTGCATATACACCAACAAGATTAAGTGTGTGACTGTTACATGGTACGAACACAGCTTTGAGATTTACATCTAGATTATGTTTCTGAACACCACTTATGTATTCAGCCAGGGGTCGGAAAAACTACTTTTTGTTTGTAGCGAACTACAACTACTTTATGAAAAATGTAGTTAACTACAACTACAACTACTTGTTTTAAAAAGTAGCAACTACAAACTACTTTTCAAAAGTAGTCACTACTTCGCTACTTTAGTTATCATCGCTAATTAAATGCACCACAAACAATTTTCCCCCATAGACCATAATCTAACAGAATTCTTTTGAATGTCCCTGTAAGCAAGATATAAATGCTACATACTTCATTTTTAATACTGAACATTCAATGGTAAACTTCAATAACATATAAAACTTTCACGGCAATCCGAGTATATTTACGAGAGTTAGAGCACAGACAGACGGACAAAGCGAATTCATAGACACTTTTTAATTATGTTGGAAAGTGTTAAAAAGTGGAAATTTGAAAACAAAAATTGTAATAATCTTACTAATTAATGAGAGTGATATAGCACAGTAGTGCTTAAGGTGGTTGCCAAATTCCTTGCTCAACAACACGAAACTTTCTGATACATTATCTGACTAATTTTTAAACGCAAAGGCATAAAATCGGCAGGCCTGACAATGGAAGCGATTTGGAATCGAAATGAGTTTTCCGTTTTTTTGATAAATAAATTATTTATCGGGTAATAAGCGATTTGGGTCACGTTTTTTTCCCTTTCCCCTGCTGTGGCGTCGGAAATTCGGTTGAAAACGCCGCTATTGACAGTGTTTTCTGAAAAATCTTCTGTCTTTACCAAAATATAAAATAAAGAATAATGGGAAACGTCTTTCGGTTACATAGTAATTACAATTGAATAATAATTTGAATAATGATTTATATATTCGGTGCGAGATGCGATCCAATAATTATTATTAATATAGTAAATGCTAACTCACCACTATGTGCAACTTCAGGTTGTAAGCAGTTGATTTTGATACTGATAACTTCTTATTAATTGGATAAAGTTTGCATGCTACAGAATAATTACCACTTTCTTGTTGTTCTATAACTTCAAAATATTCATTATATGCCGACCAGGGTAGTTCTATACTATTTTTGTCTGTCATTCTATTACATCAATCTCAAAAGAAAAATCCCCTCATTAAAAAAACAAGTTCCAATAATGAATAAGGTTGCCAGCAAGAAAATTAATTTTTTTGATGAGTGAGTACTTTGCGGTTTTATCTGCAAATCCAGCAAATAATAGATCACGGGCATACTGACGCTTTACGTTTCAGCTGCTAGTTTGTTTGAAGGCAGAAATCATTCGTTCCTAGTGCACTTTCATCTAATAATAAAATCGTGTAGTGTGATTGTGCTTTTCGAATGTATATATATTTTAATTAGAGTTCTAACGATTGTAAACTGCCAGGAAGCGAACAGAAATTTTGTTCGAAGGGAATATTTTAGATGATTGATTTATTTAATGTTACTAGACAGCAAAGAATACGGAAAAATACTTAAAAAAAAGAAGAAGAGTTTTAAATTTTCTTTATGGAGAGGTGGGGAAGATTTTAGGGGAAGGGGAATAATTTATATTACTGATTATTTATCGTCACTACAGAGCACAATTTAGGGCAGAAGATTTTTTTTTATAAAAAAAATTGTATGCTTGGGGGGGGGGGGGGAGTAATTAAGGGAGGTTAGGGGACAATTTAGATGATTACTTATATATTATTATTAGGTAGAAACGAATTTGGCCATTTTTTTAAAAATAAAGAGTCTAAATATTTGAAACTGTATGTTGGATATGCCATAAATTTTGGGGACAGGGAGATGATTTTTATTTATTGTCATTAGAGAGCAATAAATGATGTGAAAGATTTTATTTTTGTATCAAAATAAAGATTTAGGAATATTTTAAATTCCTTTGTATGCTACTAGGGGGAAGCGTGAATTTAAGAGGTTAGGGATAATTTAGATGATTTATGATTAGATGAATCCGCCCTTTTTCTTTTTTTTAAATAAAGATTTTACATTTCTTTGCTTGATGGGGGTGGGAGGAAAAAGGGAGAAGAAATTAGAGTTAGATAAAGCCTTAACATAGCCAGGCGACTATATTTTGGTAAAAACAATCGTAGTCATATAAAAATACATTATATTGCGAAGATTTCTATGGATTTAAATGACAATACACGAAGTTTCTGACACCCAAACTATGAAAATGACAGTTAATTTGTGACCGTGCCGGTCGTCTATGGAAAAATCTATGACACTGCAGCTGAGATTTGTCACTGACATTCGCAAATTATTACAGAGAACATATTTCGCACAAAAAAAAAACGCGTTATGATCACGTGATTTGAAGATTGGCACTTTTTTCCCTCCCTCTTAAAGTAGCGTCGATGCTCGCTACAAATTACTGATATTTTGTATCGTGCTACTCGCTGCATTACAATTTTTTTAATGTAGGGCGCTACACTACAAACTACTAGAAAAAGTAGCGCTACTGTAGTTTCGCTACTTGTAGCGCGCTACTTCCGAGCCCTGTATTCAGCCATAATTGCAATATAATCATATCCTTGTTCATAGCTCAAATTTTAGACCATTTGCTTGGAATTTGTCAAAAATTTGTTCTGTAATTTCATTAGCTGATTTCCCATTTATCTGAATGAAATCGATAAAAGACTCTAACTGTGGTTTTTGTATCTTCCATATGCACACACCGAATTACTTGGGACATTTAATTGGTATTGAACTAACGAAATATCTAGTGAACTTACTATAAAACAAAGTACTTGGTCTATAAAACTCTTTGAAATGTTTTATGCAATTTTATAGCAAAAATTTGTTACATGAAATGCAACAATATTTTGGCATTCCTAAATATTTTGTGCCTGGTGCATTCGCTCCCTGGCCTCCCTACGCTATGGCACTGGTTCTGTTTATTTCACATATTTTTAGAACAAGCTCTAAACCTACCAAGTGTATAAAAAAAGTACCAAAATTATATAGTGATATTACAATTAAAAATTAGGAAATTCAGTTTTTTACTTTGCTTTTCTGTAAATCACAATTGGCAGCAGATATCAAGTAACAAGGCAATGGTTTCGTAGTTGTTGACTTTTACTTTATAGCAGACAATATAATATTTAAAGAGTGAAAGGGTATCTAGGACTAACAACGCTATCATCAATATCTTGATTTTATGCTGCTCATGCATTGAAGTTTGACTTTCAAGCTAATGATTGCCCTTATAAGCTTAAAAAAATTATTTAAACCTTAAAATTATCTTAAATAGTTTTTTGTAAATATTTCTAATATTCTTCCCCGTTTCTTTATTTAAAAATTATCCAAATAACTTTTTTCAGTGTAGATTGTTAAAAAAAATAGTAAATAAAAAATAACATAGTTTGCATTTCACTTAAAATGTTATGAGCCAGCATGACTCGCTGATCATAAAAATATGAGTCAGTCAACAAGAGAATGTAAGTAAATTTAGAAAATTCACTTATTAATTTTTAAGAAACCAATAAAAAAAATTCGTATATATTAAGACAAGTTGCAGTTGTACACATATTAATGGTTGCTGTAATTGAATAATTTCCCTTGCAGCTACAATTAATAAATAAATGTTGTTATAAAGAAAAATGATAGATAATTTTTGTCTCAGATAACTTAGATAACTTTTGTGTGTGTTTCATTCCCTCAAAACTCTTAAGGCTTTCAGATATGAAAAACTTGTAACGATTTTGTCACACTTACTCAAAAACATCAACACTGATAAGCTTTTCCAATAAGCCATGGAAGGTAGTTACATTTAATAAACATAAAAATTGAATCCACCATTTCTCGATTGCTTCTGTTGCTGATAAAAGAGTGAGGCAGGATTGTGTTCAATAACTAAGATATATGGAAAAGGGTATTTTATATTTTCAGTGTTAAAGGGTAGGTTGTTGATTTGACAATTGTAAAAATTTTTATTCATTTTCTGAGATTTACATATAAAATGTAAGTAAATGCAAACCTTGTCATAAGTTTATTGTTACATTTTCAGGTAGCTGCTCAAGCCTTACATTCTGCCTATCTTCTTGGCTCTCAGTTAGCTGGTGTGAAAGAAAAAGCTGATGAATATATCAAGCGTGCTGAAGATCTACATAAAATTAGTAATTTTCTTAAATCAGTAATTTTTCTTAAATTAGTAATTTTCTTAAAAAAATTATATAATGTAATATATATATTTTATTTTTTCTACACTTCTTTTTTAAGACCGGTGTCTCACAATCTTATATCCCGTCGAAAATCTATCCACACTCACACAATGTTTTTCATCCCTAAAATTTAAAATGAAGGTGGTTGTATAATTTGTTTTGTGTGTGTATGTGTTTATTACTAAGAGTACATAGGATTATTAATTTAAAAATATATCTATGAAAAACCATTATTATCTGAGCATTTTATAAACAAACCACATAAAAAAATTCCTATAATTATGGCAGTTATGACTAATGATACATGAAGTATTTTCTATAAAAATGATTAATGGATCATTGACAGTTATGGGTTACAGAACATGAACATTCAGCTGACTTTTTCTTATTTTAACAAACTAAAATTACTATTTTCTTCCACAGTAAAAAGAAAAGAGGAAAAAATACCATGATTTTTGGGGCCAGTCTTGTCTTGTTAACATTCTAAGATTTTTATTGATGCATAAACTGGAAAAATCGAGACCTGGGCTAATAATTTTCCACAAATTTTTTGAAGAGTATGGGATTTTTTTTTCTTTTCTTTTCAAACCAGTTTTTTATAGAAAATCACCAGTCAAAAATGTTTTATGTAAGTTACCTATTGAATTTCTTAATATTTTTGAAAGAATATTTTTCATGAAGTATGTATTTATTACTGACTTGAAAATAATCCTATACAAGTATATGGGTCATTCCATGGTAACTTACGTTACATTTAGAGTAATTTTCGTAATATAACACCAAAAAATATTGAAAATGTAATGTTAATATGATTTATAAAATATACCTATCCCAAAGCGAAATTTAGATAAAAATTACCTACCTTTAGTGCGATTTCTTGAACACTGGTAATTATATTTATTCTGGTAACTTAACGTTCATTTTTCAGTAACATAAGTTACCATAGTAAATATAATTTTTAAAGTTAAAAAAATAGCACTAAATGTAAGTAATTTTTTTCCAAATTTCGCTTTGTATAGGTTTAATTAACAAATCACATCAACATTACATTTTGAATATTTTTTAGTGTTATATTACTAAAATTACTGAAGTTTATTATTCTAAATGTAACGTAAGTTACCATGGAATGACCCATAACAGAATATTGGATATTTCAAGTCTTAATTTTAAAAAAGTGATTTTCTCAAAAATAACTTTCGTAAAACTGTGCATGAGATACCACTTATGAAATATTTTTTCCATGGAACTTTCAGAAATTATAGATTATATCTTAAATTTGAATCTAATTTTTTTTTATTGTTTTACTCACAAAAAAAAACATACATTTAAATAAAAATTAAAATGTTATATGGATATTTTCAATTAAAGCAACCTTTTATCAACTATATCTTTTTTAGTCAATGAACAACATTGGATCAATTGAATTTTTGTCAGGAGAAATTTTTTGCTGTTAAACAATTTTTTCTATAAAAACCTTGTTTTAAAAGATTTTGTTATATAGGCCTTGACACGTAAGAGAAAATTACAAGGTTGACTTGAGGGCCCGATTAACTTCTGAATCTAGGGGAAACATGTTATCATTTTGGGGGCCCCTTCCATTTGGCAAGTTTTCTTCATTCATGAAAATTCACCATTGATACTAATATTATTCCCAGGAGTAGCTTAGCTGAGGTCACATATATTTCATTAAACAGCTTTTTTTATGTTCCCCGTATATACTTCAGACATATTTAGTACAGATAGCTGTGTGCTCAATTTCCCGGAGGGGAAGGGGGATTCTAACAAGCATGTCAGGATGCTATATGATTAATTAACATCCTATTGATGGCATTCATATATGTCAAATTGTTATATTTCTCAATGTGTCAAATATAAAAATGTTTTTTGTAATATATTTACACCATTTTATACATACATGGAGAAAGAATTTCATTAATTTATACACAAATAATAAGTCATATAATAAAGTAATACAAAATATATAGGTAACATAAATACACCATATAAGATTAGAAATTGTTTTCATTGGGCATCATTTCACTTTCATGATTATTTATAGTATCTGCCACAAAATCATGCTTTTTCAAGACTGAGTTATTCTAACAAAGAAGTACCGTACCTTTTTTTAAAATTGTTGTTCATACTTTTTTGCCCTTAAAATTTTAATTTTGATGTTCTCTATCGTGACTTTAGTGAAACCTTAATTTTAATAAGGATGCATTGAATATTTGGTATTATATTAAGTATCCGACCATACTACCAAATATTCAGCTTGGCTAAATATCAAAATATTCGGTTTGGCGAATATCAAAATATTTGACTAAACTGAATATATGACCTTTTCAAAAAATTTCTAAAAAAAATCTTACATAACTGTTATTTTTAACTGTCAATAAATAAAGTAAAGATATTAATTCAGAATAATTAAGAAATAGAATCATATTTAAATGATAGTTGACATTATTTATTTTGTTGTTTGAAAAAAAGCACTTAAGACAATTATCAATGACAATATTCATAGGAATTAATGATTTTTAAAAAAGTTTCTTTTTTGTTTTGTAACCTGTAAGCAATATTTCAACAAAGGCAATTGATGATGAATAAATGTAAGTTCATGATTTTTGTCTGTTAACAATCTATTTTTTTGCTTTTTCATATTTCTAAACTAGAACAAACATTCATGGCATGTTTTGTGTAGAAAACCAAGATCACAATACACTTATTCAGTCAAAGAAAAAAAAAAAAATCTCCCTCCAAACCAAACTTTATTTTTGTTCCTAAGTTTAACAGTAATGTAGATATTGTAATGACATTTACATCAGACCTACTATGTGTGTAATATGTTATATGGTATGATGAGAAGTGGTAGAAATTACCATCATTCACATCCAAGCTACATTGAGCTAGATGCTCCATAATTTGGAATGCAAATTTGTACATGACAGTATATACTGTGTCACTGACCAAAATGCAGTATACTTTCAATGATGTCATCACAATTATACAAATCAAAGATTATCTGATGAAAATCTTGCTAAAAATATCTTTATTATTATTAAAGTTGTGAATGAAAATTCAGAATCAGTTTCTAGCAGGATACCCTGTATTTTTGACTAAATGAGTGTATTGTGATCTGGTTGTTTGAACAAAAACTGGCTGTTTTCATGTGCATTATCACCCTTGAAATTTTTTTCCATTAGTATTAAAACCTTTGAAAATAATCACTATCCAGACACTGTTTGCTGGTTAACTAAAAAATTGCTGAATTAATTTAGGAGTTGGAAAATTATTATTGTTCAGTTGCTATCATTTAAATAAGTTTTGTTGCTAGAAATATATATATATATATATATTGTATTTTGAATTCAAAGGTTTATATATATATATATATATATATACAAACCTCGTTATACCGCCATGTTCGAGAAATTTTTGCCGCTATAACGAGTTTAGCGGTATATCGAATTACAATACAATAAAAATTAATTTTCATACTATTATACTATTATTATTATTATTATTATAAAAATAAATATCATAATGCCTTTTTATTAAATTATCCAACAGTATATAGTATATTGTAATAGTATAAATTAATATAATGTAATTAATATACAAAATATAATTAATGCTACATCATTCAAAATTATCCAATTAATGTATGAAATTAACATGCACTTACCTCTTTATATAATCAATTTTAGATAAAGTAGATAATTATGCACATAACAGACACACACATACATTAAATCTCACACTGCATTTTATTTTACTTTAATTATCTTTTACAGGAAAATATTTTAAAATGCTAGTTTGAGTTTTCCTTTCAATATTGATTTTTTCAATATCTTTTTCTACAACTAAAAGATTGTTCATCATTTTTTTATCAGTTGCATGTTTTTCTAAGAAAATTCTTATTTTCCCAATGCAATTTTTAACTTCATCAGATGTAATATGCGGCGTTTCAGCTTCTTCAGATTCGCTGTCAGATGAATTTTCATTTTCATTTTGATTGGCAACAATTTCTTCGATTGTCAAATCTTCAACTGTTGAAACACTTTTGTCTATATTAATGTACTCAATTGCCGATAGAGGATGCTCAATATCTGTTAATTTGTGTATTTCGTCTTGTAGTTCCTGAAGTGCTGTACTATTTTGTTTTTTAGTTGATCCTTCAGGTTTAATCAATCCAGTATGTTTCCAGCAGTTAACAATAGTTTCTGATGAAATTTCATCCCATGCTTTTTTTATCATGCGAATAGCATCATTGGAGAAAAATCATCTTTACTGATTTTTTCAATGATATGGTGGACGTGATACTTTCGATAATGAGCTTTGAATGAGTTTATTATACCCGCATCCAAAGGTTGCAAAAATCCAGTGCAGTCAGGAGGTAAAAATTCAATGCGGATATTGCTCATTGGATATGCTTTGTGACAAGGGGCATTATCCAAAATCAATAAAATATGGCGTTTGCTTCTTTCAATTTCTATGTTGAAATTCGCTAACCATTTTTGAAATAATGCTGAAGTCATCCACGCTTTGTTATTATTCTCATAATCTACATAAAGAGCAGGATTAAAAATTTTAAAACATCATGGCTTAGCTGATTTTCCAATCACTGTGTCTGTTCTTTTATCAGATCCATCACTATTCGTACAGAACACAAGAGACACACAATCTTTTTTTTTTTGCATCCTTTAGCAGACCCACTCGAAATTGTTCTATCTGGTTGCAAGCGGAAAAAAAGCCACTTTCATCCATATTGTAAACGTCCTCTGGTTTATATTCTAAAATCAGCGCACTCAGTTTTTTGCGACCATTTGACACAATATCTTCATCAACACCTGCAGTTTCACCACTTCGTATGTATTGAGAGAATCCTCGTCGCTTTTTAAATCTGTTCAACCAGCCACTACTGTATTCGAAATCTGTAATATTCATTTGCTGGCCAAGGACTTTTACCTGCTCTCTGATGACATCTCCGTTGATGGTAGCATTTTTAGCACTCATTTGTTGTATCCATGTGCAAAGGGCATCCTCTATGTCTTCATGTTTCGCTGTTTTCAGTCTTTTTACAGATGATTGCAGTTCGTTGGTGTTAATCCATTTTTCTGTATTCATCAAAATGTCTCCGATGCAGCGCCTGCTAACAGGCTTTTTCCAGAGTGTAGAGAAATGATTGGAGATGTGTTGCTGCGATACATTCACATTTCTTTCTTTATATTCACAAATTTCCCGCTTTTCCGAAATTGATAAAACTGCTCTTTTCGCCATAATGAGTTAAAATAAAGAGACAGGATGATATTTTACAGATTTAGCTGGTGAATTCTTCGATGTTTCAATCAACGTCTGACCAAAATTTTGAACGAGAGATTTTCCATTGCACACCGTTTTCTTTCTAGAAATCGACATAAAGTACAGGGAGAAGTTCTTTTTTACATTGTTCTCACCTGAGAGAGGAGAGACCCTTTCAGCCAATGGCGTGCCACGCTTTGTTTTCTCCCCCACTCCAGAAGCGCATTGGATCACGTGACTCGCCAGTCTGAATCAGAACTTTCACTTGCTCGGCACCTCAGCGGGCGTTATTTTTCTTCTCCCAATGACAGGTAGAATGGGTAGCAGGTGTTGAGAACAGTACGAATTCTTTGCTATTCAGTAAAGTTTGAATTGAGCTTGAAAACATCTAGACACATGAAAAGGAAGTGCCCTTCGAAATTCTAACAAAAAATTTTAAAAAGAAAGATATGCAAAGAAAATACAGTAATTTCTAGACATTTTTTTTGGCGGTATATCGAGTTGGCGCTTTAACGGATACATTACATTGAAATTCATATTTGGCAGATTTGTTCATAGACGCAATTGGCGGTTAAACGGAATTGGCACTATTTCGAGATGGCACTAAATCGGGGTTTGACTGTATATATATATATATATATAATTTCATTTTATTTATTTTCTGACAAATAAAAACTATATAACAATAAAATATGTATACTTTCTAATTCCTTCCAGTCTATTATAATTAGCTTAGAGGAAAGGAGAGAGGGAATTAGTTCATAAAAATCAATTACGGTTTCAGAAAAACAAAATTTCTCTTTGATTTTAAAATATTTGTTTGAGAATATAAAAAAAAACTATTATTTATTTATTTTAATCAGAGAGGAAGCCATGAAGTTTAAAGTTTTATTAGTTAAGCAAGTTTTAAGGTTATCCTCTTAAATAATGATTCTAAGCATAGAATTTATTTTTTCTTTTATAAAACTTACTTAGGAAAGGTCCTGTTCATAAAAAAAGAATTATTTATGTTAAATATCAGGTAAAACTGCTTTAAAATTTGATTTTTTAATATCTTTAAACCCTGAAATATTGAAATATTCAACTAACCGAATATTCAGTATTTATCAGAAGAGTTTCTATTTGGCTAGCCGATTATTCAGTTTTTTTGCTCTGCCTCCCCCCCCCCCCCCGCACCAAAAATAATAAAAATAAATAAATTCTGTATACTCTACTGCAGCCTGCAGCCATGTGCAAATTATAGAAACAACTGTGGTGAGCTCAGTGTTGCAAGACATTCACCATTGGTTCTGTAATAAATTAAGTTACTATCTACTTGTTACCTGTGCAGCTTGTAAGGGAGAACATTGAACATGCATAAATTTGCATGTATGCAAATATCAAATGCAGTTTGCATCATTCACATATAACATATAGTTTAGTAAATACAACTTTACTGAAAATGAACCAGTAATTTTGAATCACCTTGTATTATAATTACCCTAATTCTCAAACCATGTCATTTTAATTTAATTGATATCATTACTGCTTGTATTTTTTTAATGACTTACAAGTTCTCTTATGCAATTTCTTTAGAAATACAAATCAATCAAAAAAGGCCAGAAAGAAATGAGCAGAAACTAGAGTTAGATCGAGCAGAATTCTTATTGAAACAGGGCTTGGATGAAGATGAAGCTGGAAATGAAGAAGAAGCTGTTGAATTATATCTACAAGCAGCAGAGTTGTGCCTTAAAGCTGTAAGTTATAATTTAGAAAATATTATTATTTCATTTCATTTATAATAGCATTGCCTTGAAACAGGGTGGTAATTTTGACTAGAGATCGACCGAAATTTCGGTTTCGGTTTCGGCACAAAATCTGAGTTTCGCCAAATATTCGTTTTCGGCGAAACTGCTGCCAAAATTTCGGTCTGACCGAAACTCGACCGAAACTATCTGTATTTCAAAATCTCGTTCCTTCTTTCGGAAATTTTCAACTTTACTCATTGATGTGAGTTGTATCGGCTCAAATGAGACACTGTTTATTGCTGTGAATCCACTGTTCATCATTATCGGTCATGACTAATCCATGATGCGAGTGTAAATTATAAAGCAAGCAATGGATATACGACTAAACTTAAAAGACGCTTATCACGTGATGTTTAAAAGCTGAAAACTTAAAAGTAATAGAAAATTTTTACTTTAAAACTCCAGATTGTTTCGAATGCTTTATGAGAAAGGTGTTGTTAAAACATATGAAGATTTACGAAATTTATTACAAAACATATATCGATATATGTATAATTAAAATATTTTCTTATTAGATGAAATTCATATAATTGGAAACTATTTCCGTTTTATTGCTAAATTAATTACGTTTAATTTTACAAAAAATAGTTTTGGATAGAGGCACAGAGAGTCAACTTGGCACTGGAGATAAAATTTTCAAATAGGGGTGCCATTTCAATATTTTCTTAGGGAGGCAGGGAGTGGCAAAGATTTTTTTTTAGGGGGGGGGGGACGGTGAGTGAGCAAAGATTTATTTTGATCTTATTGTGCACATCCTAAAAGGAAATTCACAACTTTTACATTTTTATCCTTACATATATATATTTAAAATTAGATAATACTAAATAGTATTAAACATTTCTCACTTTGAGAATATTGAAATGGAAAATAAAGTTTATAATTAATAATTTCTAGGCTTAAAATGTTGTCCTAACGCTGATTTTCCTTTTTTAGTCAAATTGAACAAATTCTTTTAACTTTTGTGCCCTTTACTTAAACAATTACTTTTACTTAACCAATACTTAACTGTATACTTAAACAATTTAAATGCAAAATATTAACGAACTGAAAATATGAATATATTTAAAAATGAAATATTCATTATTGAATTTGCTTTACATTATTTAACTGCATTGTTAATTAATTATTGATAAATGCCTATAATTATTGGTTGTTATAAAATAATAAAATATAAAAGTTGTATTATTCATGTTTCATTTTTGTTTGAAACTTATACACACACATATATATGTACGTTTGTTTCTTAGAAATGTGGTTCAATACACTTATAATTAATAAATTAATTAGTAAAGTAATTAGTTATTATTAAGTATTTATTAATTATTAATTAATTAATTAATTAATAATTATATGCAGTTATGTATGTATTAATCAGTTTTTAAATTTTTTGACACTTTCGGTTTCGGCCGAAAGTGGGAAGATCACCGAAATTCGGTTTCGGTCTTAAAACATGTTTCGGTCGATCTCTAATTTTGACCAGGACAGTGATCAAATATTTGGTTTTAACTTTCTAAAACTGGTGAAAAATTGGTTTTAATCACTCAACAAGGGTCATAACTCTAATTAAGTAACTTTAGTTTGCATAAATTGGCCAAACTGTATATTTATGTGAATAATCGTGTCATATTATATTATGTATGTTTAATAATAATTAATATTAAATTTTAAAAATTATTTAATATAGTTGGAACTTATGGAAAATTGGAAAATATTAATTTGGAATTTGTAGATTTCATAACACACTCGATGAATGGTTGTGTAAACTCTTCATCAGTCGAAAGATTTTTTTCCAAGTTTGATCTGATTGAGAATAAACTATGAAATTGTCTTAGCATAATACAACAAAACTTGTTTCTTGTAATCGTTTTTTGAGTTCTAAATAAAATTTCAAAAATGTTTCTTTTATTTAATGTGACTTAGTTTTCTTCACTTTTTATGTAACATTAGATATGTAAATCAAATTATTAAAATATTTCAATTCTTATTTACTTTTTTTTTTTAAGAAAATTTTGTGCTGTTAAATTATAAAGTAGTGAAACTTAAAGTTATACTGTTGAGTAAAATCTATGCAAATACTTTCATGCATTGTTTGTATTAAATATTGTTAAAAGTTATGTTATTTTGCTAAATCCTTCCAAGTGTTTCACTAAATTTATCATTTAACAAAATAAGTTTTAATTTCTTTTCCCAGTTAAAATGAGTTTTTATCAGGATGGTTAAAATAGTTTTTTTCCATGGTTAAAACCATTACAACCCTACCTTAAAAACACATAGTTCTATTAAAAAAAAAAAAAGAGAGAGAGACAGAGAAAGATTACATCATCTTGTGTTTAGTCTTGTTTATGAAGACTAAATTGTTAAATTGTGTTCATAGTTGTTATTATGAAGACTTAACCTTGAAAATGTTGACCTCCCCCCTCCCCCAACACACACCTAAAGCCCAGATAATTAAATCTCGTAAGAGAAAAATATTATTGTTGCCTATATTTTTTATATCTATAGTTCTTTTTGCCAGTAATGATAAATAATATTAAATAAAAAATAAAATAAAAGTTCCTTATATTTATGTGAATTATTATTATGCTTTATACTGTTAACCTTCAAAATTTAAAAATGTGTAATGAATATTAAATTCTTATATACATTACACAAATTACTTATATCTGCTATTAGTTTCAGATTTCATTTTTTTAATTAGTTATTAATTAATTAATATATATATATATATATATATATATATTTTCATTTGTGTGTAATTATGTGCAGAATCTCCCTCTTCCCCTTAATTTAATATGCTCTTTTACATTTTTGTTTCACTGCATTACATTCTTTTGCTTCTCTGACTATGTTTTCAAGGGCTGGAATGATAGTTTCAGGCACTGTTATACATTCTATTTATAAAGTTATTGCTAGCTCATATGCTTTTTGCTCTTTTAAAAATGGTTGTATTTTGGGATGAAAAATAAGTTATATATAAACATCTAATCTGACTTCACCATTATAAATTATTGATTAATCATTCAGTTTAGTTATATCTACTGTTTACCACAGATGTTGTTAACGATGCTGTTATCACATACAGAATGTTTTTCACTTTATTTTGAATAAGCTATTTTATATTAATTTTATTATATTTTTTGTTTATCCATTCTAGTGTTTCGAGTGTTAAGAATGTACATTATTTTCAGTGATATAATATAACTTATAAATCTTATTTATAGCTTTAATATAAGACATATTAGAAATATTTGTGTTTTAATGTGTTATTAAAATGTACAAAATTTCTCTCACTCCCTTTTTATTTTAAACTAGCCGGTCGCTTCTGAGTGGGGCTCAAATACATTCTGCAGCGTACTGTCTTGACTTCCCTTAGGGCCCAGAAATTGCATTTTACATGCAAACAGAGAAATTTAAATAAAATATTTTAAACTATACAAAAATAACTGTATATATATATATATATATATATATAAGCACAGAAATAAATATTTCGTGACATTAATAATATTTTTTATATAATCCCTCTGACAAAATACTACTGGCTCTGTGCGTATTTATCTAAGATGAGCGGGGAGAGCTTTCAGATGAAATAAATAAAAATGGGATTGCCTAAGATAAATGACGATCATTGTAAATAAGTACTGTGACGCCCATAAATTATAATGAGGTGATCAAGATAACAGGGCCCTGTGTATTTCTCAGCCATACATCCTTAATGCAGCGATCACTATATAGTGGTTCAGTTATTTTGCGTGCATAAATCATTAAAATGAAATAATTTAACAGAACCCATTCAGTTGCACGCTTGTAATCAAGCAGGGCGGTCGCTCTGTCAAGCCAAGCTTTAAAAAAAAAACGCCACACAAACAACGCCAAGAACTGGAATAAAGACCGCTAATGCTTATATACAGAAAGCAACTTCGCAATGTTAAATCGACAAAACATGCCAGATTAAAATATCAGATATCAAACAAACCAAGCGTCGTAGAAAAAAAAAACGAAAACTAGAAGAATCTAAGGAAGAATTTCTTCAATTTAAGATCAAACTCATCTTGATAAGTGATTTATAAACAGAGATATAGCTTTTTTTTAAAAACGTCGAGTTACTTAAAATGATCACTATTTTCTTCGTCAAACTTTTTTTTTTCAAACAACCTACAGGCCTTAATATTGGGCAGAATAAAAAAAGGATTGCATTTTTGGACAAGTAATTACGTAATCTATGTGCTTTTATAAAATTCAGTGTAAAAAAAAATATTTTCTATCCTTAATTAGCAAAAAACCGTTAATTAACTTGGCGATTAAAAAATTATGCCAAAACAGAGATAAAACCCGCCAAAGACCATGTACCATCTGTATTAAAATAGCACAAATCAGTTACAGGTTATAATATAACCACATCAAATTTCATCTGCATGTCAGCCATTTTCTTCTGAAGATATTTTTTTTTTTAAATAAAACTTCACAATTATAAGAACACATATTTTATCAAATAATTAAATATGACTGCAAACTGTGGCAGATGATTGTTTCTAACATGAATAAGTATGAGAAATTGCCGGTTACGGATATGGATCTGGGTAGCTCAGTCGCAGAGTATCGGCATGGTACGCATAAGGTCCCAGGTTCGAGACCAGGCCCAGGTCAATTTTTCACTCATGTTTGTTTAGTGTATTTAATTGTCTGATAAAATGCGTGTTCTTATAAATATTGTAAAATAAAGTAATCAGACGTAGTGTTTATGCTTTAAAAATATTTTAAATATATAATTTACGTTTTTAGAAAGATCTTTAAAAATAAATTAGTTTTTGAGGGAAGATGTACCTTCTAAAATGTATACATTAAGAGTTATCGCCATTTAAAATTTCTTTCCAAACGTAAACAAAAATTTTGAAATGAATTAAATGTGATTCATTTATTTCTAAAAATAAAAAAACACGGTAAAGGTCAGGCATTTCGTTCGCAGGAATACCTTTCACGTCATCTACTATATATACGAGGCTAGCGAAAAAGAAAGGCTACCGCGGTGCTTTACGCGTATCTTTTTTTACAGACAGCGGGAATCACGTGAGGCTCGAATCCACCAATGCAGGTGTACGAAAAGAGCATCACGTCACTCTAGCGGTCTGTAAAAAAAGATAAGTGGAACGCACCGCGGTAGCCTGTCTTTTTCGTTAGCCTCGCTATATATATAAAACACAAACGGAAATTTCGTTCCGTTCCTTTATAACTCGAGATCTGCTGAATGGAATTTGATGGAACTTGCACTGTTCGAGAGATAATTTTTCAGGGAAGGTTTTAGTATGTAACACAACGTTCTACGTATATTAGCTATCGAATTATGATAGAAAGTTCTGTTATTTTGGCCGAAAAGGTTACCATTGCTAATTTTTTGGCGAACATTACTGTTGCAGAAAGAAATGAAAAGGCTATACATCTCGAAAAATAAAAGAAAAACTGTTACTAATTTTATTTAAAAAAAAAAAAAGAAAGAAAGAAAGAAAAAAAAAGAGTTTTGATGAGAGAATATTATAAAACGAAAATATTTAATTTAAACATGATTAGAAATGTTCATAATGCTTAAAAAATTATTCAAGGGGCAAGATTTCTATTGAAACAAATTTGGCGATTTATCTTTTGTTTTTGGCGATTTTGATTTTACTTTTGACCCCAAACAATTTGATTTTAAGCCAAAAAGTGTCTTTTTTTGTTGCAGAAAGAATTGAAATGGCTATACATCTGGAAAAATAAAAGAAAAAACTGTTACTAATTTTATTTTTTTTAAAAAGAAAGAAAAGAAAAAAAAAGAAACAGTTTTGATGAGAGATTTTAGGCCAAAAGTTTTTTTTTTTTTCAAGTGTACGACTGCATTTTCGCAGTATTTTTTTTTTTATTTTTTTTTTTTTTGGTACTTTTTGGTTAGCCGGGCGCCAGTGATATACACTGCTCAAAACAATTAAAGGATATTTGAAGTTTTATATAAAATAAAGATATAAACGAAATTTTTTTTTGCCGAAAATAGAAGAAGAGAATCACAAATGCAAATTTTTCTGGTTTTCAAACTATGGAGTATGCAAATTTTGAGTCCGACGTCAAAAACGTCGCTTCAGCGGCAGCGAATGAAATTTGACTTTCAACTGGATAAAAGAGAATGAAAACAAGGATGATCGGCATTCAGTGATTGCTTTGTTTCGATGAGTACGATGTCTCAGCGAAGTCATTTGACAGATTCAGAAGCTTGGAGAATTGTTGGTAGGTTAGAAGGGGGCCAAACTCAAGCCGAAGTAGCGCAAGCCATTGGAGTGTCACAAAGTGTCATTTCCAGGATCTGGAACCGTTTTTTGGAGAGTGGATGTGCAGGCCGAAGACCAGGGCAAGGTCGTAGACGGTCAACAACGCCCAATGAAGATCGGTATTTAGCGTTAATAGCTCGGAGACACCGAAACATGAACGCTACTCTTCTCCAACAACACCTTCGCTCGGCTACAGGCACCACGATTTCAACTCAGACTGTCCGAAACCGGCTCCATGCTGTACGTCTGTATGCTCGCCGACCGATGGTATGTGTTAGATTAACATCAAGGCATCGTCGCGAACGCAGGGAGTGGGCAACCGAGCATGTCAACTGGAGGAGAAATGAATGGAGCAATACTCTGTTTCCTGACGAGTCCCGTTTTTCTGTGCATCCGGATAATAGGCGTATTTTCATCTGGAGGGACCGTGGCAGTAGGAATAATCCTGCGTTCGTGCACGAAAGTGTCAGATTTGGCGGTGGAGGAGTGTTGGTGTATGGTGGCATCTCCATTGACGGGCGCACTGACCTCTATATCATTCGAGATGGAGCTCTGACTGGTCGCCGATATAGGGATGAGATCCTCAGACCTATTGTAGTCCCTTACGCTGCAGCAATCGGAGATAACTTCATTTTAATGGACGATAACTGCAGGCCACATCGTGCAAACCTGGTGGAGGATTTCCTTTTCGAGGAAGGAATCGTTCGAATGGAATGGCCAGCGTGTTCTCCAGACATGAATCCAATCGAGCACGTTTGGGACGCTCTAGGAAGACGAGTTTCTGGCCGCCAACAACCCTCACAAACTCTCCAAGAACTGGAAAGAGCTCTTCTGGAAGTGTGGTTCAGAATACCCCAACTCGTCATTAATAGCCTCATTGAGTCCATGCCTCAAAGGTGTTCAACGTTGCTGGCCGCCCGTGGAAACCATACCCCCTACTGAAAATGATTTTCTTTGAAGAAAACACATTTTCTTATTCTTTTTTTCTCATATGCACAAATTGTGTTTTTTTCCTTTTGTACACAAATGCGCAATAAAATGCATTTTTTTCTGCCAAACATGCGTAATTTATTCTCATATAACCTACTGTGTCTGTCTACCATGTATCAATCAGCTAAAAAGTTTCCCAGATACAAAATCCACCTAAAACTGCAATATCCTTTAATTGTTTTGAGCAGTGTATATATATATACATGTATATATATACACACACATATATACACATATATCTACACAAATACATGTATATACATACATACATATATATATATATATATACACTTATATGTATGAATATATATATATATATATATATATATGTGTGTGTGTGTGTGTTCATATATCACTGGCGCCCGGCTAACCGAAAAGTACCTTTTTTTATTCAAATGCAAACTATATTAATGGCAATATACTTCTATTTACTTCTACATATATGAAATTTCGTTCCGGCTGCTTATAACTCGAGTTCTGCTGAATGCATTTTCGTAGAACTTAAACTAAGATAATTTTTAAGGGAAGGTTTTATTGTATAACATATCGTTCTACGTAGCTTAGTTATATAATTATTCTGGGAAGTTCTATAATCAGATCAATCCGATTATGAAAGATTAGCCTTTTTAAAAGATTTTGCCGAATGTATTTCGATGGAACCTATACTGTTAAATAATTTTCTAGGGAACGTTTTATTATATAACGTTGCTTAGTTCTAGAATTATAGGGGGAAATTCGAAAATCGGGTGACCATTTTTTTTATCAAATATTAGCCTTTTCAATATTTGATTCCGATTATGAAAGATTAGCCTTCTAAAAAAGTTCTACTGAACGGATTTTGATGAGAATTGTATTGTTAGTTAGATGCTATTTCAGAAATGGTTTTAATGTACTATATATTGTCCTACGTTGCTTAGTCCAACAGTTATGTGTGAAGGTTATATAGTCAAGTGAACCCGATTCCGAAATATTAGCCTTTTTGATAGTTTTTACTGGGCGTATTTTTTGCGACTTGCATTGTTAAGTAGATAATTTGTAAGGATTGTTTTAGTATATTTTATATCGTTTTGTTGTTTTAGAATTATGTGGAAAAGTTCAATAATCAGATTATCAAAGATTAGCCTTTATAAAAACTTCTTCTGAATGGATTTTGTTAGTTAATTTGTTTGCATTGTTATTTCGATAATTTTTAGTGATGGTTTTAGTATATTGCCTATAGTTTTATCATTCTTTAGCAAACCCTAACTGTAAATGACCAAATAAAAGAGTTGGTCCTTAACAGGTAAAATTTTGACTGCACATTAGAAAATATAATAGCACAATCGCGTCATTTTTCAGTAATGTGGAAGGATATTCCACGTAAATATACAGATTGCTTTCAAATACAAGGTCAAATTAAACGATATATTTTGTTTGATTCAGGGTTCATTTGTAGAAATCGACCAGCGCAGCGGGCGTAGCTTGCTAGTTTTCCTATAAATTAATGAAATCCAGTTGTTAAATTATTTTTGTTTTAGAAGTGAAGTTTCCATTTAAATTTATTGTAACAGTACAATGTTTAATTGAATAAAATAAGGTAAATCTAAGAAAATGCTAAGAAATTCCAAACATGCACAGGGCAACGCAAAAAAAATAAAATAATAATAAACAAAAAATAAAAAATAGATAAATAAATAAATAAATAAATAAATAAAAATCAGCTTTCAGAAATTCTAAAAATTGTTCCGCTATTCATATTATGTATCTTCGGGGTCCATCTTCCCACTTTCAGCCCTCCCACCCAAAGGGGGCACTTTTCTAAATTTTGCCGACACCTCTCATGTGATATATCGTTGGAAAAGTCTGTGAACGCTTAATCATAATATGCAGGGGGGGTGGTGTATTTTCTAAATTTTGCACATACCCCTCATGTGATACATCGTTGGAAAGGTCTGTGACCGCTTAATCCTATTATGCATCTCCGGTGTTCATCCCCCCTTTTGCCCCCAAGCGCGATTAGCTTTCACCACCAGGGGACGCTTTCCTATATCTGTTCCTACGAGACGGATCACGACGGGGTATGGCTCATTCGACTCGACATCAGTAGAGCTTTCCGATTTTAGCTCGTTTTTTCACCACCAGGGGCACTTTTCTATCTCTGGTTCTATGGGCTAGATCACGACGGGGTATAGCTCATTCGACTCGACATCTATAGCCTTAACGATTTCAGTGCCCGAGGTTCATACAGAACAGATTGCGCTACCTGGTGGTGGAAGATGGAACTTGAGCGTGCGCAGCACGACTGCTATTCGGTGCCGAAGGCAGCGGGCACCCGTGTCGGAAGTTAGTTTGGTTAGAGGTTTATACTATTCGATGTGCAAATTAAGGGATTATCCGGTGCCGAAGACAGCAGAGAACCAGGTCGGAGGTTCGTTCGGTTCGAGGTTTATCTTATTCGAGGTTTTACAAGATTCGAGGCCCCGATATAAATTAGGGGTCCGCTAGCGGGCGAAGCCAGCTACTGCTAATAATAAAAGAGCGTGATATCACGTTTGATTTCAAATGCAGCGCTGACACGCTATGTACGTATTGCATTTTTATTAATTTCATCGATAAGTCAGTGATATTTTTTAACGGGGGATAACAAGTATTATAACAAGCCACATTTAGTATGTTGTTATTAGTTTAATTTAAAAATCTACTGGTATTTCTAGTTAACCTTTTAAACAATGACTGAAAGTAAAATGTAATTTTAAATTATTTCTCATGTTTAGATTATTTAAATTATGTTTATTCTGTTTAAAAAAAAAAGAAATGATATCTACAAAAACAACTTTTCAAAAGTAAAAAAAAAGCCAAGCGTAAAAAAAAAAAAAAAAGTTGTGGCTAAAAAATGGTGTGATATCAAATTTCCAAGCTATTATATTACTTTTTTAACTTTTTTCCATTAAATAAGTTATCATATATATAAGTCGAGTGCCTACGTATATGTTAATAGAAATCGTTTTCTCCTGTACTAAATACATCCTAACGAGTTTCTGAAAATTCAATTTTTTTCAAATTATGCATGATGGGCTTGGCGGCCATCTTTTCATATTTCTAAGCACCCAAATTTCTAAAGTAAAAGCGTAATATGTTTGCAATGTAATATGTTTATAACAATTTCGAACTTCAGATTTTAACTACGGACAGATAAATTAGATAAGACTGATATTTTGAGAAATTGATTTTTACTAGTTTGAAATTATTAATTACTGTAAAAAATAAATCATAAGATGAATCTTTAAGATAAGTCATCATTATCTTAAGACACAATTTTCCGATCATACAAATCTATAAATGAAACGCTTAAAATGTTTGCTTAAATAACAATTTTGATCTTCGGATTTTAACTACGGATTTGGATGCTTAGAATTTTGTGAATAATATGCAAAGATGGCCGCCAAGCCCATCATGCATAATTTGAAAAAAATTGAATTTTCAGAAACTCGTTAGGATGTATTTAGTACAGGAGAAAACGATTTCTATTAACATATACGTAGGCACTCGACTTATATATATGATAACTTATTTAATGGAAAAAAGTTAAAAAAGTAATATAATAGCTTGGAAATTTGATATCACACCATTTTTTAGCCACAACTTTTTTTTTTTTTTACGCTTGGCTTTTTTTTTACTTTTGAAAAGTTGTTTTTGTAGATCTGACTATACGGTAATCACCATAAGACATCCTTGTGCATACTCTAACCCATAAATATGGCAATCAGTATTTAAATCGCAATTTTTTACTTTAAAAAAATGTATTTTGAAAAAAAGGTGGAAGTGTAATAATATGTTTAATTTTTAAATCCGATCGCTAAAAAACAAAAATCGAAAAAATATATATAAAATGAGAAATTAAAAAATATATTCCTTGGAAAAAAATGTCACACAAAATATATAATAAAAAATCAGCAATAGGTCTCTTTTTCGCCTAATCTTACACAATCGGGTTCACAGCCGATGTTGCGCACAAACTTGCTAGCTCGAAAATCACTGAAACATGTTAGCCCTATATATATTTTTGGACCTTGAAACTTCTACATAATGTCACTTTTTTGTACTTCATTAATTTCCATTCAATCCTGTATTCGTTTTCTTCAGTAATTAATTTCAGTCGCTATCGTTTTCCATTTCTGGTATCGTTCAAATCTTTCTTTTCGTTTTTCAAATCGCCAATAATGTTTATTTTCCAAACTGTTCGTTTCGATATCGTTTCTCACATCAACTATCGTTTTCTCAGCCCTTTTGCGGATTCAGTTGCGACCGCTAGGTACGACATCATTTCATTCGTAACGCTATAGAGGAGCATGCGCTCGGCTGCCGTGCCGCGGTATAGTCATGCACTCTAATTACTTTGCCGATAGGCAGTTTAATAACTTCTCAACTTAGCACATTAGAAAGGGGCCGTTTTTGGAAAGCGGTATGTTGATGCTTTTTAAAAGGAATGAAAAGCTCGTTCGGTTGGCGAGCGAAAGGTAGGAGCTGTGGTATACGATGATAAATTTTAACAAATATGTTTTAATGCTGAAGTAATATTTCTTCTTCCGAAGTTCATTTAATCTTTTGTTTCACTAATATGGAGATATGTTTTTCTGAAGTGACATGTGGACTCGTCTTCATTTTGTTTTTTCTCTACAAATCTAAATGTTATGTCGACTTGTCTTCTTTGGGTTTCTTCCAGTATAAATAGAGATGAAGGCCTACTTCAATATATTTTTTACATCGTTTCAGCATTGCAATATATCGTTGTGTGAATTAAAATGAATCTTTTACTTATGCTGCACTTTGTGATAATAAATGAACAGCGATACATACTTGTATTGAAATAAGTAACTTATCAGCATGTGAGTAGGACTTGGTCTTTGTTTTGGAAAGTTTAAATTATTGCATGCTCTCATATATTTTTACCACTTTGTTTTTTTTGTTGTCATGCCGTATGTCATTATATTTTTATTTAATTAAATTGTCTGTTATATTTATTCATCTTTATTTTATTTTGTGATATGTTAATAAACGTTAGTTTAATTTAAAACCTAAAACTGCTTTATCAATTTGTTATATCTACATCCAACACTTTTGTCACTACCTTGCCAGTATCAGCTATTGGGCTTCCACATACTCTGCTACTTAATTTAATTCTGTTTTAGACCAGTCTCTGTATACGGACCGAACAAAACACATGATTAACTACTTTTTTTTGCAGATTTGTAAAGCGGAGTTTCACATTCTTACTTAAAACTGCTGCTGAGATATGGCTCAGTTACCTAAAACTTTCGACACACAGTGTGACACCCTTGATGGATTATTATCTAAAATTGCCGAAATACATATTTAACTATTTTTTAGTACATTTGTTATCCTAAATTTCACGAACCTACCTAAGACTGAGATATGGAAATGACATAAAAAATTCGACCCCCATTTAACCCCTTTAGCAGTTGAATTTTTAAAATCGCTGAAATATGTGTTTAACTAACTTTTAGTAAATTTGTTATCCTGAATTTCGCACTTTTAACTAAAACTGTTGTTGATATATGGCGAAAAGGCAAAATGATCTAAAACTTCAGACCCCCCATTTAACCCCCTTAGTGGTTGAATTTCTAAAATTTCTTAAATACATGTTTAACTATTTTTTAAGGAGATTTGTTATCCTGAATTTCATGCTTTTTTCTAAAGTTGCTGATAAAATATGGTGAAAAGGTGAAATCACCGAAAATTTTTGACCCTTCATTTAACCCCCTTTGAAGTTGAATTTCTAAAATCGCCTGAAATGCATGTTTAACTATCCTTTAGTAGATTTGTTATCCCAAATTTTACGCTCCTAACTATAACTTCTACTGAGATATGGCAAAATGGATTAAAACATTCAACACCCATTTAACCCCCCTTAGTGTCTTAATTTCTAAAATTGCTGAAATACGTGTTTAACTATTTCTTTAGTAGATTTGTTATCCTGAGTTTCATGATTCTACCTATAATTTCTACTGTGATGGTAACATGACCTAAAATATTTGACCCCCTATTTAAACCACCCTAGTTGCTGAATTTCTAAAATTGCTGAAATACATGTTTGAATATATTTTTTGTAGATTTGTTATTTCAAATTCCGAGCTCCTAACTAAAAATGCTGCTGAGATATGGCGAACAGGCAAAATGACTTAAAACTTTTGACCCCCCATTTAACTCCCTTAATGGATGAATTTCTAAAATCGCTGAAATATGTGTTTAATTATTTTTTAGTAGATTTGTTATCAAGAATTTGACGTTCCTACCTAAAGCTGCTGCTAAAATATGGCAAAAACGTGAAAATGACTAAAAATTTTTGACCCCTCATTTAACCCCCTTAGCAGTTGAATTTTTAAAATCGCTGAAATATGTGTTTAACTAACTTTTAGTACATTTGTTATCCTGAATTTCGTGCTTTTAACTAAAACTGTTGTTGAGATATGGCAAAATGATCTAAAACTTCAGACCCCCATTTAACCGCCTTAGTGGTTGAATTTCTAAAATCGCTTAAATACGTATTTAATTATTTTTTTAGCAGATTTGTTATCTTGAATTTCACGCTCTTACCTAAAACTGCTGATAAAATATGGAGAAAATGTGAAATCACCGAAAATTTTCGAACCCTCATTTAACTCACTTAATGGTTGAATTTCTAAAATCGCCTGAAATACATGTTTAACTATTCTTTAGTAGAATTGTTATCCCGAATTTCACACTCCTACTTAAAACTCCTGCTGAGATATGTCGAAAAGACGAAATTATCTAAATTTTTCAACCCCGCATTTGACCCCCTTAGGCTGTGAATTTTCAAAAATCCTTTCTTAGTATGCGTCTACATTGTGTAAAGAACATGTCTTCCGAATTTCATTGTTCTAGGATAAACGGTTGAGGCTCGGCGTTGATTATGAGAAAATCAAGCTACTCTTTTATAAGTATAGATAAGCTATTTTGTATTTTTATTGAGTTGTCCAGAAAATTCAAAGCATTTTTTGCAGATGCAAATTTTAGCTGCATATGAATTCTTTTCATCATTTGAAAATAAGCATTTTTGAGAAGACAGATGAAGTAGGACATGAACTACCAAAATGTTTGCCTTAGCATTTATCACTATTGTTGCAGTTAATTTATGTTTAATTGGGTGTGCCATTTAGAGGATTAAAAAAATGATAAAGTTATTCGCATTTAAAGTTATTCTTTCTGATAAAAATACATAATTCTTTTGAAAATTTTAGAAATATTTGTTAGTTTGTAGAGATCATATTTTAGGCGAACTGACAATTTGATGGTAATCTGGAAATTTCTGTCTACAAGAATAGTATTGGTGTGGAGAATCTTTTGAAATGGATAAAATTGATTTAAAAAAAAAAAAAAACAATGGCACTCTGGGAGTGCCGACAGAAGTGAAAACTTGAACAATTACGTGTGTATTTTTTGAATCGTCAGGAAACGTTTTATTGTGCAGGAAATACTTTTAAATAAAGTGTTTTTTTTTTTATTCATTATTATAAACTACTACTACAAAAATTATATTACAATTTTCATTTAATGTGCTATTGTACATGAAAAATAATGCATATTATTTTACATACAAAAATTGCAATCTATTGCTTAAAACGTAAATTTACAAATAAATGAAATATAAAATTTAATTAATTGGTATTCTTTGAAATGAATACCAATGAAACTTATGAATTTTCATCCACAATTTAAACAACTCTCAATACATTCATAATTTCTTCCATGAGATTTAGTTTCATATCTTTTGTAATAACATTTATCTGCCAAATAGGGTTCCCGCTTCCTATCATTCCAAAAATGACTTCTTTGCTTCTTGTCTTGTTTACGGTATTCGTGAACATTATGCTTTTTTCTATCTTCATACTGCGCGTATTGTTTGCGGTATCTATAATTTCTATCAACAAACTTTTCTTTTCTATAAAATCATTTCACTTCATTTCCGTATCGGTAACCACGTTTCTTAAAACTTTCGTGAAATATTTCATTATTTTCACTTTTTTTTTTTTTTATATTACTTCCGTCTATTTTTCTCGTTCTCGTTAAGTTATAATATTTTCCATGTTTTGTTATTTCATTTTCATCTTTTAATTTGGTCTCGCGAGTTGAGTCACTTTTATCTGTTTTCACCGCGCGTGCTAAATTTATCTTGAAATTATTTTCTGAATTATTTTTATTCATAATACCAATCATTTCGCTTTCTGCACGTGAACTATTTACTTTTGATATTTTCGCTTCATTGTATGAATTGTAAACATATACAGAGGTGTCGGTAACAGTGTCGCGAATTCAATGGTTTTTTCCCATCTCAAAAAATGCCCAATGCGCCTAAAGAAGTTTTCACTTCAAAAATAAATAAATAATCTCAAGACATAGCATGACAGGAAACTTTTAGCAGAGTTATAAAAATACCTACAAGTTCACATGTCAAACAAATGATAAAATTGGAGTATAATTTTCTAATTTTGTTTTAATATTATACAATCTGTCAAAAAGAAAAAAAACCTCTACATAGATCAATATTCAATGTGCTATATATCTCAAAAACAACATAAGGAGTTCTATTAAAAAAAAATACTTATCAATGGAAATAAAAAATGTATTAGATATGGCAAAATGCTGTAAAAGAGATTGTACAAAACTCTCTCAAATTAAGCATCAAAGTATAACATACACATACAGGGAATTATGTTTTGCATCTGGATGGATTGTAAAGTTATTTTGAACGTTTTTTGTTGTACCAGAAGATAAACACTGATTTCTACTTCTTGCACCCGAAGAAATGGCAAAAAAGGTGCAGCAGATTTGTCAAAAGCTTCCAAAAGAGTCAGAAGACAGATGATCCACTAGACACTATGAAACCTCACATTCTTTTGGTCACATAAAATATATATCTATATACTTGAGATAGGCAGGGATGTTTTGGCAGATATGCTAACTAATTTAAATTTGTTTCCTTCAAAATTCTTTGAGTAGAAAATTATTTGCTGATGAAGATGAAGATGCTCTTAAAAGTCGCTTTGATAACTTTTTGCCTTCAGGCCAACTTGAGTCTACCTTGACAGAATTTTGAAACAGTCTAAAATATCACCTTAAAAGTTGGGAGAAAAAGACAGGCATACTTTGAAATATAAAAGTAAAATCATAAATACATGATTAAATTAAAAGCTTCATCATGGTTATTGTAATAACATTTGTCAATTTATTTTGTAATTCTTTGAAACTTATATAGAGGCGGATTAACCACCTACCGGGTCCCTAGGCTTAACACATTGGGTCCCCCCACCTCCTTATATGTATATACATTGACATTCAACATATATATATATGTATATATATATACATACAAACATACACACACACACACACATATACATACATATTTTTTTAGAACAAAAAAAAAAGTCACAAACTTTGCGCCGGGCCTTTAGTTTGTCGGGCTCCTAGGCTTCAGCCTATTTGGTAATCCGCCTCTGAACTTATAAAATTAATGATCCCATCATTGCCAAAAACAATCATAATTCCATTTTTTCTTTTTTTCTTTTTTTTACAAGTAAAACATATTAATTATCAAGTAGAATGTTTGATTATATTTATTCTGTGGTAATATTAATATATTTTCCAATTTAGAGAAAGCTGACTCCTGATAAAAGTTTGAGTGAGAAGCTAAAAAACTTGGCTGCAAATGCTTTAGACAGGTATGCAACATATTTCATTTAATCATATATATTTCAATGCATGTATATTTTATCAATACAATTAATGTACTGTTCAGTCAAACAGTACATTAATTGCAGTGGATGATCGACTTTACAAATATAGATCATGTCAGAATTTGAATAATTGAAAACTTATTGCTGTTGGCATTTAGTATGTTTAATATAATATTGATGTGTGAATTTAAAGGTGCTTTATATTCAAATTTCAACTTGGGATGTTTCCTCATTTAAAAATTATTACTATTTATTTAATTTGATTGAGGGATAGAGCCTTAAAATTTGAAATGTCTATCAAATTTTCCACCAGTCATTACAATGGCACTGAACCTACTGCCAAAAGTCTTCATCTTTATCATTCATGAATTTTTATAAACATTGTGCAGCTCTAAAAATTTTAAGTTCCATAATAAATAATTATTGTCCTGAACCCCCAAAGCAGAATATTTTGCAATGTTCTGCAATGAACCTTCAGCCAATAAAAAATGTTCTGCAGAAGTAAAAATGAAAAACACAGAGAGATGGACGTTCTTGTATATGTAGCAACAGTGCAATTTCATCTTTTATAGAAATGCAAAAGATGTTTCTTAAAACACTGATACACACACAAAAAAGAAATATTATTTTTAAAACCATGGTATTAATAAAGAACTTACAGTTCTGTCAATAATTTTAGAAGTGACATATTTTGAGATATCACTTTTATGTCTTTGGAAATTTGGTCCATGCATAGTTAAATAAATCCAGCTTTTAGAAGTATTTTAACAGATTTATGTCCATGTGGAGGCCCATCAGCTCTTCTTTCATTACTGAATACATGTTATCTAACATGGTATGTGTAACATTTGTTAGAGGCAACTCCACTGCACCATGCAATTTCAAATTTTTGATTTGATCGCCAAGATCTGCAATTAAGTAATGAATATAGTATTGACTCTAGAACAAAAGGGCCACTGGGCAGATAATTTTTAAAAAGGGGCACTCTTGCATCCTGTTTAAAGGGCATATTTTGTTGAACTGGTTTGTTTAGAGTCCCCATTAATCAATAGAATTTCGTGATATTTTCCCGTGACCAATTGACAAATTTTGCAACATTTTTTTCCCGACTGATGAATTTTGCGATCTTTTCTCGAGAATGATTAACGAATTTCGTAAGATTTTTGACAATTTTCCTTTGATCAACTAACGACTTTCACTATTTTTTTCTCATGACTGGTTGACGAATTTCACGTTTTTTGACGCATTTTTTCCCTTGCAACTGATTGAAGAATTTCGTGATTTCTCTCCTGATCTACAGACGAATTTTGCAACCTTTCACTCAACCAACTGGTGAATTTCACGATTTTTTCTCACGACCAATCAACAAATTTCACAATTATTTTCCTGCGACTGATTGAAGAATTTCAAGAATATTTTCGACAATCCACTGCTAATCCTGTATGTTTTTGTTTTTACTCGCGATCGATTGGTGAATTTTGGGACATTTTTCTTTTACCCATTGGCAAATTTTGTGGCTTTTTCTCGTAACCGATTGGAAAAAATCATGGTTTTTTTCTGTGACTGATCGACAAATTTCGCATTTTTTCTGCAACCAGCTAAAGAATTTCACGATCAATTGATGAATTGCGATTTTTTTCTTGCAACCGATCAACAATTTTCATGTTTTTTTCCCACAACTGGTTGAAGAATTTTGTGTTTTCTCCACAATCTACAGACTAATTTCACGATTTTTCCTTGCATCCAGTTGACGAATTTCGCATTGAGATTTTTCCCTTGATTAACTGGCCAATTTCGCAATATTTTCTTGTGATCGATCGACAAATTTTGGAATTTTTTTCCTGCGACTAATTGAAGAATTTTTCCGATGATGCACTGTTTACAGAGTTTTGAGTCTTTTTACCCGCGACTGATGGGCGAATTTTAAGATATTTTCTGTCAACAAACTGGCAAATTTTGCAGCTTTTTCTTGCAACCAATTAGCAAAAATCACAATTTATTTTCCCCCACTGATCGATGAATTTCAAATACTTTTTGTCTGCAATCGGATGATGAATTTCGCAATTTTTTCCCTCAACCAATTCATGAATCTTTTTAGATGAATGTATGAAGAATTTTGCAATTTTTTTTTCCGATGCTCGGCTGACGAATTTCGCACTTTTTCTGGTGATCGACTGGCCTAGCTAGATCATTTTCTCATGCTTGATATAGTATAAGAGGCAAGTTTCGTGAAAATCATTTGAGCATTTTTTAATTTATAGTAGCAGCATTTTCAGTGCTGAGTTTGTTTTAACCTGTTAAGACAAATATTCTTGAATTCGGAACCTATCTAAATCATTTTATCATGCTCGATTTACTATAGTAGGCAAGTTTCATGAAAATGATGCAGCCGTTTATGCTATCATCCATAATCAGGAAAATCACTTGCTCATTTAATATATATGATAATGCTTTTTTTACAGGAACCAGGAACATGTAAAAATGATTTAATGTTGACATCAGTTTTACTGTTTTTCATGACTGAGGCTTTTAAACTTATTTAGTTTCAGTTTTACAAATTGTGAAGTCATTATAAAGTGTTCTTAATGCAAATATACAAAACGTACTTCCTTTTAAGAATGCTAGAAACTATTCCTTTAGAAACTCATTGATAACACTTTTTTACAAAAATTTTTGCACATAGATTATTTTTTTTAATATTTAATTTGAATATTTTGCTCAATCGTTGAACTATTTCAGAAATTGAATATTGAGTAAAAAAAATATCCTCCTCATTTGTATTTGTAGAAATCATTTGTCATTTTTAAAATGTACTTTTCTACAATACAAACCTTACAATAATAAAATCTTCATCCTGTTTGTTTCTATGAAATGTTATGAAAATGAAATGCAGATCAACATTCCATCATTTTTGACAGGTGCATATATATATATATATATACACACACACACACACACACACATATATATATATATATATATATATATATATATATATATATATATATATTAATAATTAAATTTTTCAAACATTTTATGCTTTGAAATATTGATAGGTTGACATGTATTCTATTTATATACACATATATTTCAGTATTTTATTAGTAAGCACTTATCGCAGTAATTTCTTCTATTTTCTTTACCAGAGCTGAAATTTTGAAAGGAAAACATAAAAAGAGTCAAGAAAGTTCCCCTGTGGATATTTCTCCTTCAGCTTCAATTGCTGGAATTTCTAATTTAAGAATTAATGAAAGTGTTAATGAGAAACAAATTTTGGTGAATAAACAGCCTGCTTCACCAATGCCATCTCCTACACTACCTCATCAAGGTGGAGGAGGAACATACACTAAAGAAGAAATTGCTGTGTTAAAGTAAGTTGAAACTAATTGTCTATAGCTATATTTATGTTTAAACCAAAATATTATGTTTATATTAAAGTGTTATTACTTACCCATCATACGTAGCATAGGGTAAATCTTGTAATCGTTTTGAAAATCGAAAAAAAAAAAAAATTTGATGGATTTACACGTTTCAGACATTGGAGATTCCAAAAAACATATTTAAAAAAAAAAAAAAAATTGCCGTCCATCTGTGTGTCTGTAAACGCTCTATCTCCCGAAAAAATTGAGATAGAGACTTGAAATTTGGTATGTACTTAGTATGTAATAATGGGAAGAAGCTTATTGAATTTCAGTATCCTCGATTATCCAGAACTATTTTTTTTTTTTGGACTCTCGAAATATTTGTTCTGATAAAAGATATAGAAAAAATACTACTTAGTGGCATACATGAGACAAAGAAGTTCCCAGCATGTATGTCACTAAATAGTATGTTCATGTATGACTTTCCATCTTGTGCTGCAGGTTTGCGGCCTTGCCAATGTGTGAGAGTGAAAATGGTGGACTGGATGTCATCCTGGTGGCTTAAATGGTAAATCACTTGGTGTGCTATACCAAGGTATCTGGGTTCGATCCCCAGTCTGGACATTTTTAACTGTGTTAGTTATATTCTTTGTAGCAAAGTGAAAATTCACACCCTTTGTTATTGTCATTAATTTCTGGTGTAGTTTCAACTCTGCTGAAAATTTAATTAAGATGCAGCTATTTCTTTTATAAATCATTTTTCCTTTCAACAAGTTAAAATATGCATTATTAATTTTCATCTGGCTGATATAAAAAGAATGGTTAAGTAAAAAAAAAAAGAATTTAAATAATGTAATCAATTGTTGTTTTTATTTTTCACAATGCAGATATACTAGATTTTAAACACTGTACAGTTTTTATTTTCCTTTTTATATGGAATATGGCTATATTCATATATAAAAAATGTAAGCATAAAGGTTTACAGGATAATATTCTTTCATTACTTACTTAAATTGAATATCATATTTAATTATTTTTTATATTCACTTTCAAAATTCCATTACAACATTTTAACTATTTTATCTAAAATGCAGGACCTATGATAGGCGCTTTAAAAAAAAGTTGTGCCCCCAATAAATAATTTGTACTGGCTCCACCCTTCTCTCTGCACGCCTGCACATTTGATCATTTATTGCATTAGAGACAAGTTTAATGCACGCACATGGATGAAATGAAAGAATTCATAACACTAATTTTTATGTCCATTGGCTGCATCAATCTAGGTGTCACATTTTTTTTATTGGCTGGGGATGCACATTGTATGTTGATGTTGGACATTTTGAAAAGTTAAATGGATTTTAAAATTTGAGTTTAATGTTTAATCACTTAATGACAATATCTGCAATTTACCATTATCCCGTCAACGTGTACTGTAGTACAGTCACCAAACTACTGTATACCTATTTTTAAACAACTCTGTAATATGAATTTTAACTTGAAATTTTCTTAAAGTATTCTTGATTTTTAATGCTACAAAATCCTTTAGAAACTATTCTTATTGGGGAAGAAGGTCAAGGAAAAAACCGAAAGGAAGATAATGAAAATCATACCTTAAAATTTTATATATATAAAAAATATATTAATATTATGAGGCTGAGAATTCTACTTTTTGTTATTATCTTATTTTATATTTATATTACTTTTCAAAATAAGTTTAAAAAAATTATAATTCTTATCATTAATGACTTGAAAATTAAAAAAATAGCAAACTTTCTTTAACAATATTGTTTCTTAAATATGAATAATTTATTTTATTTTTATATTTTAAAAAAAATTGCATTGCTATTGTTAATTTTAATTTCTTTATTTTAAAAAAAAATGTGTACAAAATTTATGACAGTTATTGTTTTTTTATATTTATGATTACTTCTGTTGTTGTTGCAGGATAACATCTATAATAAATGGCAGAGAGTATGTTCCTTTTATGCCAATTGACCTTCGTGAAAAATTTGCTTATCCAATCCCTTTTTCTGATAAAGATGGAAAACTTGCTTTGAGTCCAAAACAAAAAGCTGTTTTTGCAAGATGGGTTCGTCCAGAAGATATATCTTCTCGACCAGTACTTATAGAAGTTATTGACTGCTTCAGTATAAAGCAGGTAAACTGCATTACATTTTCTAGCACAATATAAAGCAGATAATAAATACAAGCTACATTACATTTTCTAGCAAGTTCTTTGCCGAGAAATATTGTATTGTTTAATGTATTCAAAAATCTACCATTTTTTGCTAATTCACTCAGTTCTGTATACATAAAAAAATATATAAATAGATAAATAAAAACTAAGTGTAATTTTTTGCATACTTCATATAGATACCTACCTTTTGATTAAGACAATAGTAATTTTACTGTGATGGTGAGTTTCAAATTTAATGTGAAAAAAAAATTGTAACAAATTCAATGTTGGTTTTGATTTTTGATTTATTTATTTATTTATTCATTTATTGTATCATTTCTCATTGTATAGGAACTTTATAATTTTATAAAGCTTTAATCATTGACAAAATGACTTTTCTTTTTAGACAATTGTATCTGACTGTTCTTTCATTGCTTCATTAGCTGTAAGTGCTCTTTATGAGAAAAGATTTAGGAAGAAAATTATTACAAGGTAAACAAAAGTCCTTTAATTTTTAAATTTGATTACTTTTTATAAGTGCTTTGGCATAACCCATTCTTAAGAAAATGCATTGCCAAATATTATAACCAAATATTATAAATGATGACCAATGAAAAACATTTCTATTCTTATATGGCTTATTTATGATTTTTTGTATGTAGCCGTATGTTATATATTTTGTATTATACATTATTATATGGCATATTTATGTATACAGTAGATGCTGCTTAAAGTGATCGTGTTTAACATTATCAATCGATTAATGTTATTGAAATCAACCATACTGACTGACCATCAATACTGCATTCTACACTAAAATTAATCCCTTTGTGCGATCAGTATTTCATTTTATGTTATTGCTTTTCGGCAGATTAATTCCTCAAAATTGTGCAAATGTGAAGTTCTGTTATAAACACATTTCAAAACATGGAATCGAATATTCCAACTATAATTAAAAATTTCTTTGTTAGTGCAGGATTCTGTAAAGTTGAAAAAAAAAGATGATGAACTGGAAACTTTTAGAATAACATGCCTGATGATATGACGAATGAAAATTAGGAAGTGTGAGAAGTGATAGACAATGAGATTCCTGTAGCTGTGCTCACAAAAGCTGAAATTTGCAAAAAAAAAAAAAAAAAACTAGATATAAATACAAATTAATGATGATTATCAGAAAAATGATGAGAGAAAATTTATTAAAACACCTGCAAATTCAGAATTGAGAAACACAGTGAAATTTTTTTAATGTGATGTACAACATCACTTCGAAATTTTCCAAGATCAATATGAGTATGAACAATTCATTAATCAGCTTTTAAGGGAAAAATTAATCATATAGACACAAAAATTAGTAGAATTCTTACAATAAATGTTTTTACCTTTTTATAAAGGGTTTTTTTTTTTTTTTTTTTTTTTTTTTTTTCCCCTCCCCAATCAAAAATAAGTTATCATTTTTTTTTTTTTTTTTTTTTTTTTTTTTTATAATACTAGATTTTTCTAAATCATTTATTGTTATCATTCTGGTTATTGTTTTCAAAACTCACCATTGTATGGGATCACATTAAATAACATTTACTGTATCTATTATATTAAAATCTGACTGTCTGTTTCTAATTCACAACTGTTCCTCCTAGAATATTGAATGTGGGGTGATGACATTATCATCAGACATTCACATGGATCCAAGGATGTCATAATAACTCTCAGAATTTTAAAATTTGAATTAGTTTCTGAAATATTAATTTTTTTGTAATTTTTAATGACATTTCTGTAATGATGGCAACAAAATTCCTTCATTTATTTATTTATTAATATAAAAAAAAAAGACTAAAAAAAATAATGGGATATCATCTGTTTTTCAAACTGATAAACAAATATGTTTGTGTTTTGTTTGTATAAATCAATTTAATGATTTTTAGTTCTTATTTTTTCCAGTATGTAATATAAGTAATATTTATACATTTACTAAAATTATTATAAAAAACCTGAAAGATTTCAATATTATTGATCCATACGAAATAATATTTTCTAAATTTATTTAAAATGTAGATGAGTGGAATGTGATACAACATAGAGTTTTCAGCATGAGTCTGAATATACACACAAGACATGTGCTAAGATTAAAAGTTTTTTTCCCAAACCATAGCAACTCACACTACAGAATCGAGTTTTTGTCTCATATCCTCCTGACCAATGAAATTTTATTGCCCATTTTTCAGCATTTTTTTTTATAAAGGCATTCTACTATAATTGCACCAAAATCGCATAACTTGCAAAATGTAATTTTAGTGACTTTCAATTAATTTACATTGTAAATAAATGTATATAGATTACATTGTATATGTGTTTACATTGTTGTTGTTACACAAACATGTTCTTGCTCATAATATAAAATTAAAAAACTATATATATAAATCTTTTTTAAATGTATAATATTTTTTTCAAAAGTCCAACAGTCTCATACAGTACAAATGCAATATATCGGGTAACTATGCCAGCTAGTGTTAAGTAAATTGCTTCTCAATGTATGTATTAAATGGTGTAAATATTGAACAAATTGCTTATGAATTTGATACATTCATGATTTTACTTACCCATCATACGTAGTATAGGGTAAGTCTTGTAATCGTTTTGAAAATCGGAAAAAAAAATTTTTGACGGATTTACACGTTGGACACTGGAGACATTGGAGATTCCGAAAAACATATTTTTAGAAAAAAAAAATTGCCGTCCGTCTATGTGTCTGTAAGCACTCTATCTCCTGAACAAATTGAGATAGAGACTTGAAATTTGGTATTTACTTAATATGTAATAATGGGAAGAAGCTTATTGAATTTCAGTAACCTCGATTATCCGGAACTATTTTTTTCGGACTCTCGAAATATTCATTCTGATAAAAGGTATATCAAAATTTTGGAAATTGTTTATTTTAAGGAGTGAATATAAAAGACAATAAAAAAACATAAATTTTGCATAAAGCATGAAATCGATCGGATAATTAGTTGCCGAGATATTTGTAATCCTATTTTCCACACTCTTCGATTTTTCATGACCCTGCTCAACAAACACAAGATCTGTGGCCACCTTCTGTGAACATTAAGGCCAAAGAGACTTGGGGCCATTTGTACCCAGCCACCATTGTATTTTAAATGACACACCACAACATCCGCTGACCACTGTTTCATTGATAACGGGCGAGCGAAAGTAAAAGTAATTGATTATCAGTGTCCAGCAGCCATTGAAGATGTGTTTCTGGCAAGGGTATAAAAGCCTGGCATCAAATAAAAAGAAAAGGGCTAATGCCATGTATTTGATACATTAGTTATAAGATATAAAATATTTTTTCCTTCACTCTTTTCAACATAATTTTCGATATTTAAAATCTGTCATTAGATGAAAGTTTTAAATGTGATGCAAGATAATTTTTTTTTCTAACTTTTACGGATTTTTTATAAATTACAAGTAAAAGCGTCTTGAGTCTAAAATATGTATATGTACATAAATAATTTTTATAAGCACATTACAGTGAAATTGAATATATGTTAATTTCAATTTATATATTTTTTTAATTGCAAAGATAAATAGATACAAAAATTAATAACAAACATATTACTACTTTTGTATACACCCCAATTACAGCTCCGTTTTCCTGTATTATAATATTTTTAATTTGTTTTTAACATGACATACGATTTCGAAAAAGAACTTCCATGTAATGGTGATCAAATAATAATTGTTAAAAGAAAATAAATACAACAGAAAAAAATGGGTGTTTTTGTGAGAACTGAAAACTGTATGAAGTTGTTTAAAAAATCACACAGTATATCTTAATTTTCCATATGCCCTTTTAAACGATACGAAATTAATTGGAATAAACTGCACTGTTTAAGCATACTTACTATATAGATATGTAATAAAATTTTTAATGATAAATGTCAATTTATTGATATATTTATTTTCAGTTTCAACAGAATAATATTCACCCATAAAGAACAAGTGAAAAGTATATGCTACCTTTGTATACACCCCCAATTACAGCTCCGTTTTCCCGTATTATAATATTTTAAATTTGTTTCTAACATGAAATACGATTGCGAAAAAGAACTTTCCATGTAATGGTGATCAAATAATAATTGTTAAAAGAAAATAAATACAAAAGAAAAAAAATGGATGTTTTTTGTGAAAACTGAAAATTGTATCAAGTTGTTTAAAAAAATCACACAGTATATCTTAATTTTTCTTTAAAAAAAATATTTTTTTTTTTCAAGTGACTTAAAAAAAAAAAAAAAAGAATATCTATTATATCATATCGAATCATATATTCTGAAGAATATATGATTTAATAAAAAAAAGTTATTTTTATTTATTGTACAAGGCATTGGCTCATAAAAGCCCCCTCCCCCCCCCCCCTTCCCGAAACAAATTGTTTCAGTCACAAGTAAGCAAGTTTTTAGACCAGCAAGCGGCTCAAGGTCAAGCCGATTTCAGGGTTGCGATAAGAGAGAGGGAGACTTTTCCTGGAATTTCCTGCCTCTTTTTTGCTCTGTCATTCAGGTGTACGGTACGGAGTGTCATTTTGGGAAAGCAGATAGCAGTGAGCAGACGCTCCATTTCAATGTCGAATGTAGCATGAAAATATTCTGTCCATCTGTAAGTCTTATTTATGTTTATTCGTTACATGTTTATTAATTTCAATATAATCTGATTTTGCATCATTTAGAATGTTTATATTTTACGTTTTAATAATACACAAGAATGCTTTAAACATATTTTCATTTTCGGCAAAATAGTGTAAAATTCAATTCAGTAGTTTATTATTATTATTGCGTAAATTATTTTTAAGCATTATAAATATCTATCAATTTATTCTTTAAAATATTTTGCCTAGCTTTAAATATAAGAAATATGGCTTTAAAAAGAAAATGATTTTGTTTTCTCCTTCTGGGTGAAGAAATTTACCAGTTTATACTCAAGAAAAATTCAGTGACAGTAACAATGGAATAGAGTTTCTTACATTTTTTTAGTTGCTAAAAGGCGTAAAATTAACAGTAAAATAAGTTTTATTAGACTGTTGACATGTTTCGGCTCCATCGGAGCCATTTTCAAAACAAATAAGAATATTCTACAATTGCACGTTCTTTGAAGTTATTATTTAAAACGCCATCATTTAATTTTTAACTTCAAAAATAGTGCAATTGTAGAATATTCTTATTTGTTTTGATAATGGCTCCAATGAATCCGAAACATGTCAAGAGTCTAATAAAACTTATTTTATGCCTTTTAGCATTTAAAAAAGTATATTATTACACGGTGTTATAATTTATTATATTTTTAATGGAAAAGAGTGTAATAAAATTTAAGAAAAATGTCGTTGACATTTAAAATTACTGAAAATAATTCTCAGGGATTTTGTAAAGTTTGAAATAATGTATTTTTTCTAAAGTTTGACTATTAAACTGTGAGAGAAAAATCTAAATGTTATGATGCAAATATATGTAATATGTTTCAGATTATATTGATTTAATAATACTTAAAAGAATAAACATAAATTACTGGTAACAGACTGTAAAAACCAGTTAAAAAAAAAAAAAAAAAACATACATTAATTATCATTTGCCAAATATAAAATATATAACGGATCATGTTACTATAATACACATAAAGAAAAGATTATTTAAGCAACAATTCAAATTTTATTCTGGAAAAAAGAATGCTTTTTAGAAGTTTATTTAAACAATAAAGTGTTTTTGCGTGAAAAAAAAGTACTAAGAATTATTTAGGTACAAATTTCAAGAAAACTATAAGTTCAACTTACCTTGATTTTTTTTTTCAAAAATTTTCCAATACAGAATACTTGACGTAGTGAATTAATTAGTTTATTTCTTTTAATTATATACTTTTAAAATTTATATGAAATGCAATAATTTAAAAATAGCATATGATATAAATTTTTAAAATATATAATAGAAAAAATAAACAAATACTTAATTCACTATGTCAAACATTGTATTTTTAAAATTTTTGAAAAAAATCAAGGTAAGTGAATTTATAATTTTGTTGAAAAGTGTACTTAAATGATTATTAGTACTTTTTTCACGCAAAAACAATTTATCATTTGAATAAACTTCTAAAAAGTATTTTATTTTCTAAAATAAATTTTGATTTATGCCTAAATAACCTTTATTGGGTGACAATGGCTGGGTTTTGGCTAGCTTACATTTATAAAAGACATAAAAGGCATTTTTATGGGCAGTTTTGGGCTGGATTTAATTCTTGAAAACCACAAATGGCGTTGCTACGGCAAGTTTCTGGCTAGCTTTTATTCATTATGATTTTTAATGGCCTAGCTATGGCAAGTTTCCATTAATAATTGCCATTTAAAGTATAATTGTGGCCAGTTTTAGGCTATCTATCATTTATGATTAACCGTTAGTGGCCTAATTATGGGGATCTTATTGTATTTCTGGCCAATTATGTTGCGGCCTCATTGTGGCCAGCGTGACAGTTTTTTTAAGTTGCCATTACGGCCAATGATAGCGGCCCTCCATCTGACAGTTTGGGCCAAAGCTAACGTAGCCATCAGTGGCCCGAAAGTTCTGTGTTCGTTGGGTGTATTTCAACCAAATTTCAATTCAAAGATATATTTTAATTGGAAATAAGATTCTTAATCAAATACAATAAACCGCTAGTTAATAGAATTATTGTTTTTGGAGTTATAAGAATGTTTCTTTTAAGCAATTCAGTAATCGAGCCTTTAAAGTTTATGACGTCATCAAGCCACGATTTTATTCAAATTGCAATGCATTTTATAAGTAGTTTACACATTTTTAAAAAAATATTTTACACTATGCATATCCATGATGGGTAGGTATTACGGTGGCCCCTAACGACTAGTTTTTTTCCGCATCCGATCGCCGAAATTCATGTTTTTTTCGCACCCGATCGCCAAAATTTATGATTTTTCCGATTCCAATCGATGAAATTCACGATTTTTCGCGTCCGATCGCCGAAATCCATGATTTTACCGTGTCCGATCGATGAAATTCACGATTTTTCCGCGCCCGATCGCCGAAATTCTTGATTTTTTCTGCACCTGACCGCCGAAATTTATTATTGTACTGTGTCCGATCGATGAAATTCAAGATTTTTCCGCACCTGATTGCCGAAATTTATGATTTTTTTTTCGCGTCCGATCTACGAAATTCATGATTTTTCAGCACCTGATCGCTGAAATTTGTGATTTTTACGCTTTCGATCGGAGAAATTTATGATTTTTCCGCACCCAATCGCCGAAATTAAAGATTTTTTCGCTTCTGACCGCCGAAATTCATGATTTTCCCGCATCTGATCGCCAAAATCCGTGATTTTTCCGCACCTGATCGCCCAAATTTGTGATTTTTATGCATCCGATCGACGAAATTCATGATTTTTATGCCCCCAAATGATGCCAATTCATGATTTTTATGCTCCCGAATGATGGAAATTCATGATTTTTATGTCCCCGAATGATATAAATTCATGATTTTTATGCTCCCGAATGATGGAAATTCATAATTTTTATTCTCCCGAATGATGGAAATTCATGATTTTTATGCTCCCGAATGACGTAATTTCCAATTTTTTCGGGACTAATTGACGAAATACTCATTTTTTGAATTTATGACGATGTTAGTCTTTTTTGGTCTGCGGACTACAGGTTGCGCATGTTTAATGTATATCATGTTGGGGGTTATTATTTAGTGTATAAACATACTTATTTTATTACTGTCAGATCTTAATTCTAGACAAATATATTTTTAAAACAAGGTACTTACTTATGTAGTTAGCTACACAAGTACCTAAGCTTAGTGAGACTTATGTAGTTAGCTACATAAGCATGTTGTGTATATCCTTGCTGTTAACTTATTTTAAAATTTAAAATAGATTGGAAATTAGTATCTCAAGTTTGTGCAAAGCAATATAAATTAAAATATTTTTATTTAGTACATAAATTACTTTACTGTAAACTAATTATATATATTTTTTAATTAAATACTCAGTGACATAAATGTACTTAAAGGCTACTAAAGAAATTATTCTCACTCGCCACTCACTGGCTACTAAAAAAAAATCAACCTACCAGCCAGTGGCTACTAAGCAAAATTCCTCATTTTCACCTTTATTGCCAACCTCAAAATGATGTCAGCATTACAGTCAGATGGACACGCTTGTTGCCCTTTATAATATAAATAGTGTAATCACTGCTTTTTTTTTTCAGATAATAGTTTTTTTTTAAGATTTTAAAATGTTTTTTTTTTTTTTTTTTTACAAATAAACCATATATATTGTGCAAACGCATAACATCTTATTTCTGTAACATGTGCCTATAAATTACATCTGCGAGTCTTTACCATTAAATCAGTGTTTTGGTAAGTTGGAGGGGGGGGGGGAAGAAGGAACTTTTTTTGCTGCCAATCTTAGCCTCCTCTCTTATTTGATTCACTGGCCGCTACTGACATAGGCTACTTTTTATCTAGTATATTTTAAAGAGTTTTTGAAAGAATTGTGATATGTTTGAGAAATTCTAAAATTATACCTGTTTGTTATATTTTATACCTGTTTAGGAATAAATATATTTTATCTATTATTTCTTCAATTTTGCATTAAATTTTTGTTTAATTAAAATTTAGTTAATACCTTTGGTAATTATTCATTTTATTTATTTATTTGATAATAATATGTTCTTCTTTATAGCATTATATATCCTCAGAACAGAGCTGGTGATCCTGTGTACAATCCATGTGGAAAATATATGATAAAGATGCACATCAATGGCGTCCCTAGAAAGGTGCAATTTTACTTTTTATTAATTTCATTAAAATGTTTGTTTTATTATTTAGCATAGCTTTCTGTGTGTGTTATACCTGTTTTTCTAATTGTTTTTTGTATTTCTATGAGATGACAAGTTTATTATGATCTCTATGGGTATCGCTTTAGAAGATAATGTGGATGTATGTTATGTATTTATTTTAAATCTGCTGTTCCTTGACATATGAAGAAATTTTCGAAGAATTAAGACACTTTAAAACAAATTTATGATTAAAAGTTAATTAGATTAAATTAATGATTTAAGCATTTTTATTTTTTATTTTTTTTTATAAAACTGAAAAAAATAATGAAAAGTCAATTTTTCTTCTTTTGATTTTATATCCAAATCCTAAAAGTTTTCATACATTATTAAATTATTTACAATGAGATAAAAATAAAGTCTAAATTATACTAAGGTATTTTCAGACATAAATAAATTGCCCATCATAATTTTCTATCTATACTAATAAAATAAAGTTTTGCTCTGTGTGTTTGTTGGCGATGACTAGCAAAATCTAGCCATCCTAGAAGTCTGAAAATTTAGGTGTGGATAGTCCAAGGTCTGATTATGTGCACCTGAGTCTCAGAATTTTAGTATTTTGATAATTACTCAAGATATTAATTAGAATATCATTAACCATTGCATCGAAAATGCCATCTTTTAAATCAAAATGGCTAAAGAAAAGAACTGCTGTTGTGGATTTGCAAGCAGTAATGAACGAATTCGAAATTATTTTACTAATTTAGCGAATTTTAAGAAAACTAATTAAGATATCAATTTGAAAATTTCTGAGAATATGTAAAAAAAAATTCTGCATCCAATTATGCAATTTTTGAAAAATTCGGCCAGTAATTTTTCTTAATTTATGCAAAAATCTGCCTGTGCAATTGAAAAAAAATCCCAGAAAGTTTCAGACAGGGATCTGATTTCATTAAAAACTGAATTTCAAAGAGATCTGTTTCTCTGGCCGGTCCCTCCATTTAGTTTGTGAAAAAGAAAGGAAATAATTGCCAATTTTTACTAATGAACAAAAATTTAGATAACTAATTAAAATATAGATCTGAAATTGAGGATGGGAAGTGTTGTCATCTGCCTGCTATTTTAGCGTAGCGTCTTCGTTGTGTTCTAATTATCAGAAAAATTTAATTATTTTTTTAATGATCGCATTAATGTAGGTGAAGGTAGTTTTCTTGAACAAATTATTCGTTATATTTGCGGGTATGGGAAGGGAGGGGTTAACGCCTTGCTCTGAGATTGTTATTATTATCTCGGGCCCGGGCAACACCGGGCATGTAGCTAGTATATATATAAAACATTGTATATATAAATATCTATTTATAATAAAATGCAACTGTAAGAGGATGTTGGTAACCATGCCGGATGCAACCACTCTGATCTACGAATCGACCATAGCTAAACGCCATGTTATGCTTAATGAAAAACATATGCTAACATATGACAACTAAATGATAATTTCTTCTACCACAAATCATGTCTGTTCAGCATATTTTAATATAAAACATGTATATCAACATCTCTACAAACAATTTTTTCTGTAAACACTTTTTTCTGAAATAGTGTAAACAAACGGAAAGCAGTTTGGTGAGCTATTCATTTTTGAGATTCATTCATTTTCATAAAGATAACATATTTTAAAATTAAAAAAAATTAATGCATTGAATATTTAATTTTAATGTTTTCAGAAATCTTCAGAAATTGTGTTTCACTTTGCTAATTATTATTATTATTGCAATAAATACCACTGTGCATTCAGTTTTGAGACTCATTCATCAAAATTATTTGTTCTGATTGGCAATGGGTGTTTAAACATCTTTGTTGATCTAAACATTGTTTTGAGGGTTTATTGTTCTTAATCTTAACAGAATCCTTTTATAGTGGAGTCTTTAAAATATTGATGTTCTTGAACGATATAATGAGCAACCCAAAATTGCCAGACGACAGAAAATTTCCTGAAAATACACGCTCTTACACGGCTATTTCTTTGGCTGTTTGGTGCTGCCATCTACAAACACAGTGGCAAAACAAAGAGAGTGATTCCTTGAATATACTGCAAATACTTATAATGAATTGTAATTATAATTTGTTAAAATTATCAATTGGATATATTTTTATAGATTTTAATTAGAAATACTGATTTTTATTAGCCTTTAATTTTTGTAAAAATTTAAAAAATACAATAAAAATTAAAATGTAAATAAACAAAGCAATGATTTTTTAACTTTGTCACAGATAATGCAGCTGTTTGAGAGTATAATGTAATTATTGAAAGTTTGTTGCACATGAAATTTCACCAAAAACTTTTAACACCACTATTTCCAAACAATAAATTTCATGATAAATTCTAGTGCAAGTGTTGTAGAAATAGGCCGCGAAGATTATTTCTTTGGAAATAGTGGTGTAAAAATGCTTTGGTGTCAATTTTTTTTTACGTGACAAACGTTCAACCCTAAAAAGCAGCTTTAGCTATAAAAAATAAAACGCAATAATATAACAATGCAGAATTTCCAAGTTCTAAAGAAAATAAATCAGGAGATTTTCTCTAATAAGTTTAACTTTTGTTCAATGCAAAAATTTATTATTTTTTTAATTGTAGAAATATATACAGCAAATTTGATTAATGTGGAATAATGTTTGATTAGTATTGAAGATAAGACATTTTACACTGCTGTAGTGCAAATAGCATTGCAAACAAAAATAACTTTTGACTAATAAAATGGCATTTAAGTTGTTTTAACATAATTTTAAATAACAGGACTGATTTTGTCTTCCCGTGAAAAAACATAAAAGAACAGTGAAGGTCTTAAATACCTTTTATGCATGACTTAATAACTGTTATAAATATGGATTAATGATTGTGTTTTGGGCCGCACATAGAAGGTTGCCGGGCCACATGCAGCCCGCGAACCTACAGGTTGAGTATGGCTGAGTTAGACAATTTAAAGTAATAAAATATTAATGTTTTGTGCAGTTGTTAAACCATTATGAGCAATGTGGTGAGCCAATCTCTTTAGAAACTCTTTTTCACAAATACTTTTGCACATGGATTATTTTTTTAATATTTAATTTGAATGTTTTGTCCAATCGTTGAACTGTTTCAGAAATTAAATACTGAGTAAAAAAAAAAAAGTTCATCATTTGTATATGTAGAAATCACTTGTCATTTTAAAAATGTACTTTTCTACAATACAAATCTTTCAACAGTAAAATCTTCATGCTGTTTGTTTGTATGAAGTTATATGAAATCGAAATGCAGATCATCATTCCGTCATTTTGAGGGGAGAGCAGAGAGAGTACAATGACCCCATACTGATACTGTATTTGTGCTTAAAAGAGTGTTTTTGAAGGATAGAAAAGGGAACAAATTTGAATTAACTAACGTTAGGTTTTAAATGAATGAATAAGAAAGGATTATGAAGAATAATATTTAGGGTTTAAATAATATTTAAGAAAAGTAATTTTACATTGAGATGAGGAATTTAAAATTTAATAATTAAGATTACAATAATATTTAATAAAAGAATTATTGAAATCAGAAAATTTTGATTTACGATTGAAATTGGAAATATTAAATCATTTAAATTTAGAATAATTAAAATATGGATTTTAAAATAATTAAATTAAAATAAAGTTTCTGATATGGCATAACAAAGGTGTTATAATTTGCTATATTTTTACAATAAAAGATAAGTAAAAGACAATGGCACTGAGTATGCTGAAAATTCTATTCTTATAATGGGTTGTGGAGGTTGCACATGAAGAAAAATTTGCTTGGATGTAGCTGAGCTTATAGAAAAGTTAAATTATTTATGAAGCAATTCAAAGCAAAATGTACATTAAAAGTAGTTACCATAAGAAGTGCATAAATTCAATTCAATAAAGTAGAGTGCCGATTATGAAAACTCCAATTAAAACAATCCAAAACCTCTACCAGCCTCTTTTTTATTTATTTTTTTAATCTTCTGACATAAACATAGATTATTTTTCTTTATTAAAAGAGAAAAGTGGGAGTAAAAGCTTATTAAAAAAATAAATAAATAACAATACAAATAAAATCCTATAAAAAAAAAAAATCACAGTTTCTATGTTTACGACACATTTGATGCGTTAAGCCATAAGTAAAAAGTAAGTATTCTGAGAAATGCCAGTAGATAAAGAAATGTTAATTTTCAAAAGTACTAAAAAGTTTAAACTTCTTTGCAATCTTACTCCTTTAAAAAGCAAGAACTTTATCCAGTAAACAAATCTTTTCTCAAAGAAGGCACTAGAATAACAACATCACTGGAATAACACTCTTTTATAATAATGAACATCAAACTAAAGGAAGGTTTTTCATGATAGAAACTTAAAACTTTTCTGACCTTGTGAGGTGTTTATAACCTATGAAATATTGATGGAGAGCTGAAACCTTTACTGCAACTTGAATATTTCACAACAATTGTGCAATCACTTTTTCTTCCATGTTACTGTCAACCTGCAATGTGCTTTCATTTGTCCACTTATCTGAATTGGACTTGGTCCCAACAGGTTTGGATAATAGGCACTGTATTATACATTTTGTTTGGAAATATTCTTTTTTAACTCTAAAACACAAAATGCTCGAAATTTATTTTTTATCCCCCTTTTACAAGTTTTTTCAAGTTATACAATTTATTGAATTTTTGAAAGCTTCACAGTTTCTCTAGGCTGATAAATTTTACCTATATTTTTAAAAGTAATTTTCAGTGCCAAAAATTTTTTAAGCAATTTTAGACTTAGTTCTAAACTAAATAATGAAAAAATTAAATGTCAATGGATAAAAAAATAATTATATTTTGACAAAATTAAAGTTATAAAAATGTACATTTAAACCAAATGGCATTTAGAATAGAAAGAGTTCTTGGATAAATTTTACCCAACCCATTGAATGGAAGGGTTAAGAGCATTTTATTTGATACCATTTATTATTGTGTTAATAATTATTAAAAAATGCTCTTTACTGCTATTTCTTATATGATATTTTGCATTTTTTAAAAATTTAGATCATAATTGATGACCACCTTCCCATGGGATCCCACGGAGAGCTATTATGTTCATACTCCAGCAATAAAAATGAATTCTGGATATCACTTTTAGAAAAAGCTTATATGAAAGTCATGGGAGGCTATGATTTTCCAGGATCAAATTCGGTAAATTCTTCCACAATATTAAAGTCAATTTATTGAAGATTTTTCTTTTATTGTAAAGGTATACTTATAAAGAAGTTTATAAAAGCATGTCCCCCTCCCCTTCCCAATAGGAAAAAAATCCTTTTTCTGAGATGTTTTGATTGTTTTAATATAATTTAGTATCCATACTCACTGCCTCTCTGAATGATTTTTGTTTAAAAACTGTTTGAATGTGTTGTATAAGATGAGAAACATAGGTTTATTTAGAAAACTTTAATGAATTTAATTTTTTTATACCAATTTTATTTATTTATTTTTATTTTATTGCTATTATTTTATTTTGCATAAAGCACTCATAACACCATTGTAGTTTTTACATATTTTAATATGTGAAAAATGAAGTGAAATACTTTTAAAAACTACGATAGTGTTATTAGTGCTTTATAATGAAAAAAATTTCAAGTTCATATAATTGAAATGCATTAAAATTTGCTATATAAACAAATGTTTCTAATCTTGTATAAGAAATTTGTATATTGTTTAACAATCTTTGAACAAAAATCTGTAATTTTTTTTTTTTTTTTTAACCCTATTGAGTCATCAAAAATCAACACAAAAAAAAAAAAAAAAAAAAAAAAAAAAAAAAACTAGATATAAATACAAATTAATGATGATTATCAGAAAAATGATGAGAGAAAATTTATTAAAACACCTGCAAATTCAGAATTGAGAAACACAGTGAAATTTTTTTAATGTGATGTACAACATCACTTCGAAATTTTCCAAGATCAATATGAGTATGAACAATTCATTAATCAGCTTTTAAGGGAAAAATTAATCATATAGAAACAAAAATTAGTAGAATTCTTACAATAAATGTTTTTACCTTTTTATAAAGGTGTTTTTTTTTTTCCTCCCAAATCAAAAATAAGTTATCATTTTTTTTTTTTTTTTTTTTTTTTTTTTTTTTATAATACTAGATTTTTCTAAATCATTTATTGTTATCATTCTTTCTGGTTATTGTTATCAAAACTCACCATTGTATGGGATCACATTAAGTAACATTTACTGTATCTATTATATTAAAATCTGACTGTCTATTTCTAATTCACAACTGTTCCTCCTAGAATATTGAATGTGGGGTGATGACATTATCATCAGACATTCACATGGATCCAAGGATGTCATAATAACTCTCAGAATTTTAAAATTTGAATTAGTTTCTGAAATATTAATTTTTTTGTAATTTTTAATGACATTTCTGTAATGATGGCAACAAAATTCCTCCATTTATTTATTTATTAATATAAGAAAAAAAAAAAAAAAAAAAAAAACGAAAAGAAATAATGGGATATCATCTGTTTTTCAAACTGATAAACAAATATGTTTGTGTTTTGTTTGTATAAATCAATTTAATGATTTTTAGTTCTTCTTTTTTCCAGTATGTAATATAAGTAATATTTATACATTTACTAAAATTATTATAAAAAACCTGAAAGATTTCAATATTATTTATCCATACGAAATAATATTTTCTAAATTTATTTAAAATGTAGATGAGTGGAATGTGATACAACATAGAGTTTTCAGCATGAGTCTGAATATACACACAGGACATGTGCTAAGATTAAAAGTTTTTTTCCCAAACCATAGCAACTCACACTACAGAATCGAGTTTTTGTCTCATATCCTCCTGACCAATGAAATTTTATTGCCCATTTTTCAGCATTTTTTTTTATAAAGGCATTCTACTATAATTGTACCAAAATCGCATAACTTGCAAAATGTAATTTTAGTGACTTTCAATTAATTTACATTGTAAATAAATGTATATGGATTACATTGTATATGTGTTTACATTTACATTGTTGTTGTTACACAAACATGTTCTTGCTCATAATATGAAATTAAAAAACTATATATATAAATCTTTTTTAAATGTATAATATTTTTTTCAAAAGTCCAACAGTCTCATGCAGTACAAATGCAATATATCGGGTAACTATGCCAGCTAGTGTTAAGTAAATTGCTTCTCAATGTATGTATTAAATGGTGTAAATATTGAACAAATTGCTTGTGAATTTGATACATTTAATAGTTATTTCATAAAGATATAACAGTCTGATGATATAATTAAAATGCAATGAAAAGTTACCAGAAGTGCTTTTGAAAATTATGCTTTTGTTGCCAAATTCAATCTTGCCATTTCTCTCTATTGCAACAAGGCCCCTAAAAAAAAGGTAGCACCTTTTTAAGATTATATCATTAAATTTTTCAAATATTAAGAACTTAAACATCTTTTAAATAATAAAGTTTTTCAAATCTAAGGTGATAAAAAAATTAAATTTTATTTTGTTTTCACTGGTATCCTATTCCTAAAATCTACAATCATAACTAAGTTAATTACTACTAATTTTTTTTTATAATAATTAAATATATATACAGTGTAACCTCTGAATAACGGTTACCTGGGAGACCGGTGAAAAGTGACCACTCCTCTCCTCAGAAGTGGGTGTTATTCAGAGGTTTCACTTTTAAAAAATCAAAATACATTCATTTAAATAGAAATACACAGTCATATTAATTAATCTTCATTGTTTTAATACATTAAAATAAAAACAATGATTTGCAGTTGCTTAGTTTTTTTGCTGCAAATATCTTTCTCCAAAGAAATAACAATATGAGTTGTTTTGCTATACAACTCATCATCATTATAATTTAACGTAAAATTTTGGATTTCACAAACTTTCATCAAAACTTTAGTATATGTGTTAATACCCGAAATTGTTAATACTGGATGTGTTATTATACTAGTGTATTAACACTGGAAAGAACTGTACTAAAGAACTGGAAAGAACTGTTTTAATATAATTTAGTATCCATATTCACTGCCTCTCTGAATGATTTTTGTTTAAAAACTGTTTGAATGTGTTGTATAAGTTGAGAAACATAGGTTTATTTAGAAAACTTTAATGAATTTAATTTTTTTTATATCAATTTTATTTATTTATTTTTATTTTATTGCTATTATTTTATTTTGCATAAAGCACTCATAACACCATTGTAGTTTTTACATATTTTAATATGTGAAAAATGAAGTGAAATACTTTTAAAAACTACGATAGTGTTATTAGTGCTTTATAATGAAAAAAATTTCAAGTTGATATAATTGAAATGCATTAAAATTTGCTATATAAACAAATGTTTCTAATCTTGTATAAGAAATTTGTATATTGTTTAACAATCTTTGAACAAAAATCTGTAAAAAAAAATTTTTTTAACCCTATTGAGGCACCAAAAATCAACACACCTCCTTTTATTTTAAATGACTTCTAGAGTAGGTCATCTATAAACATAGCCAACTGTTGACTGTCTTATGGTAAAATTGATTTGTATTGTGTTGTTGGGAAAGTCATGATGTATTTGTGTAACAGATGTTAGTAGGTCATTATTGGTCATACAGTGGCATGTGCAAATGCGTTTTTGATACATTAGTTGAAAGCTGGCATTCTGAACTTTATCATAATAAAATTTTGAAAGAGTTGGTTGCATATTAGTCACTTGACAAATAGTTGAATATGGAACACTAGATTGTTCATTATCACCATGTTTTACTACTGTAAAGGTAAAAATGCTCTTGCTCATCAAGCTTCTCAAAAGTTGCAAAAGGTTTAGGGGGATAATGTGATGCAGGAACATCAATGCCAAAAATGCAAATCGCAAAATTCCATGCTGATGATTTTGATCTGAACAATGCAATTTGTCTTAAATGCCAACCAACCACAAGATAAAGGCATTGATTATTGCAAATCCATGCTCAATGGCATAGGAGATAGCAGACATATTGAACATTTATCATCATTCAAGTGTTCATGACCACCTAAAAAAACTGGGATACATCAGCAGGCTTGGTATTTGGGCTCCTCATGAACTAACAGAAGACCATTTGATTGCACTTTTCAACGTCTGCAATATGCTCTTGAAATGTAAAAAAAAAAAAAAAAAACTTTTTTAAAGTGCATGACCAGGGATAAGGAATGGATTGTTTACAATAGTGTGGTATTTAAATGATCTTGTTCCTGTCATTTAGATATGCGCAAACAATATCGAAAACAGACATGCTTCAGAGAAAGGTTATGCTCTCAGTGTGGTGGGATTTTAAAGGTATTGTGTCTTTTGAGTTCCTACCAAGAAACCATACTGTCACGTTGCAAACGTGCCACTTTCAACTATTTTACGATGTTATCGTACCCACGTGCACATTTCCCATTTTTGAATATTTAATCCTAATAATTCTAATTGTTTCTCTTTAATATTAATTTAAATCATCGTTCTCATTTTTCGGCATTTTAAATTCCCTTTAATTTGACATCTCATTTATTTCTCTACGTTAATTCTGTCATATTTTGTAATTCCTCTTTTAAGTTCTTAATTATTCCTTTTTCATTGCGTTTTGCCGCAGTGCCGATTCGCGATCTTGAAGCGACCGGCATTTTCGAACGCTTCCCCTCCTTGCGTTTCGCTTGGCACGCGTCGCGGTTTGTTATCTCCCTTTGGCGTCAACACGGACTTACGCTTTGGCGTTCGCTCACCTGTTGGACAGGTTTTTCGCCGCCAATCTCTGGCTAGCGCACGTTTTTCATACCGGCAAGCAGTTCAGTAGTAGAGAGAGTTGAGTCTTGCCTGGGTACGAGACAGGTGTGTTTAGATTAGGCCTCCCGGTTGCTGTAACGGCTTCCGTGGGAGCCGAGTGAGTAATCGTATCTTAGTGATGTCTCCTTTTGGAACATATCGTGTGCGAGCGATCGCCACCAATATCCCTTTTGAGAGTATACAATTTGTAAATAAATAAAACAAGTTTTAGCTGCATCTCTGTTTCCTGATTTCCCTGCGTAAGATGTCTGCTTCTTTCTTCCTTTGACACTTCCAGTAGTGATGAGCCTGTCCTTTGGTAAGATAAGAATTTATTCCTTATTTCATTTCCTCGTCTTGAAGCGATCCTGACAACAGCGAGTTATTTACAGAACCTGAGTTTTGCAGATGGACACCTCGCCGTTTTCTCTGATCGATCACGCCACGTGCTGCCTAGGCCTAATGACCTAGCATGTGTTTTCTACAAAGTTTTTCTCAAAGTAACTTTTGTACCAAAACAAGTTAACCACTTCCATGAGAAACCTTTACGTTAAACTTGAGAAACCTTTACGTTATACTTGGTGTCGTGTCACCTCCTCGTACGTCAATCGTGACGAGTTTTTTTTTATCATCGATGTCTCAAAAAAAAGAACTTTAGCTTTTCTAAGAAGACAACGTTTTTCATCGATTTCAGGAACAGGAATAGACATCGCGACATCATATTGTTATTTTCTTATGATGAAGTAAAAAGGACACTAAAGACGTTTTACAGCATATGAGTATGAGTATATGTCTAGTGCCAACAGTAAAGGAACAGATAAGTGCAGACTAATTTTTCAGGCTTGTTTTAGATCGTCGCTTTCGTATTTACTCATTTTTCTTATATTTTCATATGTGTTTAAGTGTTTTATTTAGCTCAAAGGTATCATTTTATAATTTGAAAATTTTTCATATTTAACATTTAAGATTTTTTATAAGTTTTTCTTAGTGTTGTATAACAGTAATCAATTCAAATTTAAAATGGTTTTCTTGTAATATGTTTTTAAATTTTTCATGGTTGCAATTTTCAAGATGCCTTCTTATCACAGCGAAAGTTCCTTTAAAAAAAAAAAAAAAAAACCCATGCATTGGTATTTCTTCAATAGTTAATTAAAAAAAAAAAAAAATCAGTACTTTTCACTGAACTTCAATAAAATTTTTCTTAATCACAGGAAATATATTTTATCTGCTATTTTTAGTGTGTATTTTTGTGTTCTATGCAGACAGGTATTTCTTGTTTAAATTCAAATATTTTCATCGTGCAGGATCAGATGAACTCAAAAATTCACTGTTCCAAGCTTGCACACTTAAGTTCATATTTCTAATTTTTTTATTGTGTCCAAGTGATACTTAGTAATATTCTACAATTATTATTATTTTTACATGTATTTTTTTTATCAATTCATTGCTTGAAATTACGTTTTTACGATATTTCTCATTTTAAGTGTTAAGTCATTGATTGTTCATGAGTGCTTTGAATCCTTTCATCTGGTTGTTTCATGGCCAGGAACAATCTGGTGAAAGTATTTTGTGTCATGCATTGCTTGTTTACCGGTAGCAGGTATTGTGTAACAGTTGTTCATTGCTCTCATGCTCAGTTAATCTTTTTAAGGTTTTTAATCAAGCATCATTTTAATAAATTTCTTTAAGTATTTCATTTTAATTTATCTCAAAACTGTTTTTCACTGTGTCATGATTTTCAAAATTGCATTTAATAAGGTGTTTTATAACTTTATACTTTCATAAAGTATCATTTTTGCATGATTTGTCAATCATATTATTCATGTATTGTGTTTATAATCTTGAGAAAAGTCTCAAGTAAGGAAAAAAAAATAGAAAGTGTTTGAATTTCAAAATAAACTATAAACTTATTCAAAAAGCTTGTTTTTCAAAGTAATAATAAAAAAAAAAAAAAAAAAATAAAATAAAAAAAATATCAAACATTATATTTTTTATGCGATGGAACACCAAGAAATTTTATCTTATGGTATTGAAGCAATTAAATTTTTTCAATTTTATATGTGAAATACAGTGGGAAATTATGTTTCTCAGGTAGTATAGTAGCAATTAATGGGTTTTTCAATAGTTTTTTTTAAGTGTGATGAAATATTGTAGATATAAAATTTTCTTTGGTGTTGAAGCTATTAAATTTTCTAAATCTCAAATTTTTAAGTGATCTTTGTATTTTTCTGTTGTAATGTTGAAGAAAGTAAATTTTCTTGCATAATTTTTAATTAAGGTTACAGTTTCTGAACTTCTAGGTATATAATTTCTTTTATACAAATATGCAGCATTTTAACATTTATTTATCTTATTCCAATTTTGCTTATTTTAATTCATCAGTGCATCATTCGTACCAATAAGCATTGTATTTTAGTGTATTTATTTATTCATTCTTGTGTTTTATGTGTGATATTTCAGTAGTGACACACACAGTGTTAGGTTGTTGGGCGATCAGCCTTCACAGTGTTTTTCGTTATTCACAGTACCATGCATTAATATTCTACTAGTATCGTGTATTTTTGTGTTTTGTTGGTATGATGGCTTTAAGCACATGGTCGTAAATTCCATAGAAATATTTAATTTTCTTTCATAATTTTTAATTTTTAAATTTTTCTTACCTGTGATCCATTCGGACTATCCCAGTCCAGTAATGCAACTTCTGTTTGTCCTCCTAACTTGACAATTGTTTGAGGTGGCTCTTGTCAGGCAACAGTTGACAATTGTCTGTTGCACTTACCTTTGGGTGCTTATTTTCTTCAATAAGTTCTGTCACTTTTATCTTTTGGTTTTTGTGTTGCAATCCTTTTTACATACAGGTCCTTTACACGCACACAGTGATTGGTTGTTTAGTGAGTTGCCAACCAACATGGTGTCCACTTTTTTTTTTTTTTTTTTTGTACACCAACACTTTTGTGACACACATTTCGCATTCGATGAAATGTGCTGGATTTTTTTTAAAATTTTCATATTTTTCATAATTTTGACTCACAGTTGCCTCTTTCAAGGTTTTACTTACTTAATTTATCTTGCGTTAGTCATTGGTTTTCTTGTTAGAGTGTATTGTAATTCTGTGTGTTCTAAACTTATAAAATGCTTCATGTTTACAATTTTTTTTTCAATTTTAATTATGGTAATGTTTAAAGTTTCATCTGCTGCTTATTATTTGTATGTGTATTTCAGTGTATTTCATTATTGCCTGTTTATTTATGAAGCTGTGTTTTAAAAAAATATATTAACTTTTATTTACTTTAAATCTGTGCACAATAGTTAAAAAAAAAAAAAATAATAATAATTTCTTGTTGCTTTAGTTGGTTAACTAAACACTTAACTTTTATTCATCTTTGAAATCTATTTTTTAAAGTGTGTTCTAAAATTTTGTTATGATTTCATTGATTTTTTTCAAAATTGGATTTAATTTTTGCACAAGTTGTTTCAAAAAAATATATATATAATTTTTTGCACTTTTTAACTTAATAATTTTCAATTGCTCATGCAAATTTTTTCAAAAGTATGAATTAAGCTCATACAATACCATTTTTCATTTAAACTTAGAGCTAAAATGTATGTATTATTGTTTTTTGTATTATTGTTTTTGTATTATGTGTGTAATTACTTGCAGCTTAACTTTCAAAATCTTTGTTCAACATGGTATTAATAATGTATTTAAAATTTAGTCACCAGTTATTATTTGGTGCTAATATAAAATCAAATACTTTAGAGGTGAATCTTATGTGTATTTAAGTGTGCGTACCACACATATTGAATTTTTAGTGTTTTGTTACAATGTAAGTCACCACATTCTAAAGTTAGCTAAAGAAGTATTTATGATGGCAAATTTTTCAAGCTACTATCAGTGAAATTTTTTTTAGTGAAATAACAATGTTTATTTAGCAAGTCACTATTATGACTTCACAGATCTGTAAAAGTGTAGCCTAATTTGCAATTTTTTTTATACTAATACTATGTTGATACTGATTTTCTTTAATACGACTGATTGTCAAGTCGTCCTGTCAACCCCATGTAGCCCTTGGTGACGGCTTGCACATTCCAAATTTTTAAAATTTTGTAAAATTTTTCTCTCTCATTCAAAATTTACCCTTATTCCAAATTTTTCTCAAACGTTCAAAATTTGTTATGTCAGTCTAAATTTTTCTTTCCCTTTCAAAATTTTACAAATTTTCGTTTGCCCGGGAATGTGTCACGTTGCAAACGTGCCACTTTCAACTATTTTACGATGTTATCGTACCCACGTGCACATTTCCCATTTTTGAATATTTAATCCTAATAATTCTAATTGTTTCTCTTTAATATTAATTTAAATCATCGTTCTCATTTTTCGGCATTTTAAATTCCCTTTAATTTGACATCTCATTTATTTCTCTACGTTAATTCTGTCATATTTTGTAATTCCTCTTTTAAGTTCTTAATTATTCCTTTTTCATTGCGTTTTGCCGCAGTGCCGATTCGCGATCTTGAAGCGACCGGCATTTTCGAACGCTTCCCCTCCTTGCGTTTCGCTTGGCACGCGTCGCGGTTCGTTATCGCCCTTTGGCGTCAACACGGACTTACGCTTTGGCGTTCGCTCACCTGTTGGACAGGTTTTTCACCGCCAATCTCTGGCTAGCGCGCGTTTTTCATACCGGCAAGCAGTTCAGTAGTAGAGAGAGTTGAGTCTTGCCTGGGTACGAGACAGGTGTGTTTAGATTAGGCCTCCCGGTTGCTGTAACGGCTTCCGTGGGAGCCGAGTGAGTAATCGTATCTTAGTGATGTCTACTTTTGGAACATATCGTGTGCGAGCGATCGCCACCAATATCCCTTTTGAGAGTATACAATTTGTAAATAAATAAAACAAGTTTTAGCTGCATCTCTGTTTCCTGATTTCCCTGCGTAAGATGTCTGCTTCTTTCTTCCTTTGACACTTCCAGTAGTGATGAGCCTGTCCTTTGGTAAGATAAGAATTTATTCCTTATTTCATTTCCTCGTCTTGAAGCGATCCTGACAACAGCGAGTTATTTACAGAACCTGAGTTTTGCAGATGGACACCTCGCCGTTTTCTCTGATCGATCACGCCACGTGCTGCCTAGGCCTAATGACCTAGCACATGTTTTCTACAAAGTTTTTCTCAAAGTAACTTTTGTACCAAAACAAGTTAACCACTTCCATGAGAAACCTTTACGTTAAACTTGAGAAACCTTTACGTTATACATACCATTAATACAAATGTGTACAGTCAACAATTGGGCCATTTGAATGCTGCCATTGTCCAGAATTCATTAATCATAAAGAAGTTATGTTCCATCATGGCATTGCCGAACCACACACAAGTTTGATGCCCCAACACAAATTATTTGAGCTTGGATGGCATTTGTTGCCACATCCAGCCTATTCACCAAATCTAGCGGCATCAGATCTCCTCTTGTTTAGTTCTGTCCACAAATCATTGCATGGTATAACATTCCATTCTAATGAAGCTGTGAAACAGCACCTTGTGCACTTTTTTTTTTCTCAAAACAATCCTACTATGAGTGTGGAATTCTGCAGATCACCGAAAGATGACAGAAGGTTATTTAAAAAAATAGCCAGTATCTCATTGATTGATCTCTGTACTTTCTTGACATAACTGACCCTTTTGCAGCTTAGGACAAATATCTGATGACTTTTCTAACAATGCAATAATTTTATTATTCCCGTTTGTTGTGTAAAGGCTATGCACAAACAGAATTTGATTGTTTTTAATTTAAAGAATCCCTGACAGAATTTTGTATTAAAAAGAAGTTCAGACTACTGTTTTAATTTTCTAGGAACCTTTCCTTTATTGTCTGTATTCATCTATTTTCCTAGTTAGTTTAAGGGTTGGCTGATACCTTTATATGTTTACATCAGTGAACAATCTAGTACAGCGATTCCCAAACTTTATTGCTATGTGATCTATCTTAAAGTTTCAATTTTTTTTTCAATCCACCTAATATGTAGGTATATAAGATATCTAAGGCAGGTAAGAAGAACAAATCATACACACAAGAATAGTAATAGGTAATACTATTAATTATATTGGAGTTATCAAAACCCTTTAGAACGTAAAATGATATGTTTGTTTAATGAATGTATTAGAAGAAATATAATTTAAAAGTCAATGCAATTTATGGTATTGTTTTGAACTAATGACAGAGTCTGTGTCAGAATTGAAACTTTTTAAATTTAATGCTATGTCTTTTCATGAAGTTATATATTTATATCTTTCACAATATTTTACTTATATTCATATTGTTTTTGTTACAATATTGCAGCAAGTAAAATCATACATTTATGAAGATCTGACCGTTCATTCCACGACCTATCAAAACATTGACCAAAACCCAACAGTGGGTTGTGAACCATAATTAGTCGCTTGTCTTATTAACCAAACCTATTAGGCTTAGTAACACCTTTTGACTGTTCATTGATTAACTATGCTATGCATAATACTGTTTATTTTTATATAAAAACTAAAAATGTAGATACTAATTAGTGTGAAATGAAATAATAAAAAATAAAAACAAGGATTCTAAAAATTCTTAAATTTCCAAGCTGCTCAAAAATCTTCTAACAAGCCAAACAAGAAGTTAAAAATAATAAACAGAAAACCTGGTGGCACAAATACTGCATACTTCTATTTCTATTTAATCCTTAAAATATTTAAAATATATTTTTTTGTTTAAATAATTTACTGAAGAGAGTTTATACTTTAGTGACAATGTTATACATTGTCTATCATTTTTATTAATAATTAGAGATCGACCGAAATTTCGGTTTCGGTTTCGGTTTCGGCGCAAAATCGGAGTTTCGCCGAATATTCGTTTTTGGCGAAACTGCTGCCAAAATTTCGGCCTGACCGAAACTCGACCGAAACTATCTGTATTTCAAAATCTCGTTCCTTCTTTCGGAAATTTTCAACTTACTCATTGATATGAGTTGTATCGAATCAAATGAGACACTGTTTATTGCTGTGAACTCTACTGTTTATCATTATCGGTCATGACTGATCCATGATGCGAGTGTAAATTATAAAGCAAGCAATGCATATATGACTAAACTTAAAAGACGCTTATCACGTGATCTTTAAAAGCTGAAAACTTAACAGTAATAGAACATTTTTACTTTAAAACTCCAGATTATTTCGAATGCTTTATGAGAAAGGTGTTAAAACATATGAAGATTTACGAAATCTATTACAAAATATATATCGAGTTATGTTTACTTAAAATATTGTTTTATTAGATGAAATTCGTATAATTGGAAACTATTTCTGTCTTATTGCTAAATTAATTACGTTTTATTTTATACGAACGAAAAAAAAGTTTTGGATAGAGGCACAGAGAGTCAAAATGGCACTGGAGATAAAATTTTCAAACAGGGGTGCCATTTCAATACTTTCTTAGTGAGGCAGGGAGTGGGAAAGCTTTTTTTTTTGGGGGGGGGGGCGGTGAGTGATCAAAGATTTATTTTGATCTTATTGTGCACATCCTAAAAGAAAATTGACAACTGTTACATTTTTATCCTTATATATATATATTTAAAATTAGCTAAAGTACAAAATAATGTTAAGCATGTCTCACTTTGAGAATATTGAAATGGAAAATAAAGTTTATAATTAATAATTTCTAGGCTTAAAACGTTGTCTTAATGCTAATTTTCCTTTTATAGTCAAATTGAACAAATTATCTTAACTTTTGTGCCCTTTACTTAGACTTTCACTTAAACAATTACTTTTACTTAACCAATACTTAACTATATACTTAAACAATTTAAATGCAAAATATTAACGAACTGAAAATATGAATATATTTAAAAATTAAATATTCATTATTGAATTTGTTTTACATTATTTAACTACATTGTTAATTAATTATTGATAAATGCCTATATTTATTGGTTGTTATAAAATAATAAAATATAAAAGTTGTATTATTCATGTTTCATTTTTGTTTGAAACCTATACACACACATATATATGTACGTTTGTTTGTTAGAAATGTGGTTCAATACACGTATAATTAATAAATTAATTAGTAACGTAATTAGATATTATTAAGTAATTATTAATTATTTATTACTAATTAATTAATTATTTAATAATTATATGTATTTATGCATGTATTAATAAGTTTTTAAATTTTTTGACACTTTCGGTTTCGGTTTCGGCCGAAAGTGGGAAGATCACCGAAATTCGGTTTAGGTTTCGGTTTCGGTCTTAAAACCTGTTTCGGTCGATCTCTATTAATAATTAAGAGCCAATGATATGCAAATTATCTGTTACTAAACAACTATCTGTTTGTCTAAATATTGTTGTGGTACTTTATTCTAAATTGTATACCACAGAATTTATAGGATTTAATAGTTACAGTTAAATTTGTTAAAGTGAAACATGGATAAAATGGGGGGGGGGGGGAATCAATGATCCCTGCAAAAAAAAAAAATAAAAAATAATAATAATAATAATAAATAAATAATAATAGAAATATGCCTGTTAAGATGAAAGCCTATCTAAATTAAATTTTTCTCAGATTCCTATGATGTTTTCCATCTTAACATGTTTTACTGTTTTTCTTTTATGTTCCCAGAACATGGCTATAATGTAGTTATCCTTTTTAGAATATTGATCTTCATGCATTAACTGGATGGATACCTGAAAGAATCTCAATTGATACATCAGATCCGACTTTTGCGAAAGATAATATTTTTAACATGCTTGTTTCTAAGCATAATAAAGGAGATGTACTTATAACTGTTGCTACTGGAGAAATAAGTCAGGTTGAAGCTGATAGATCGGGACTTGTGCCTACTCATGCTTATGCACTCCTTGACATCAAAGAAGTACTAGTAAGTTTGATTAATATTTAGCATATGTATATATATATATCAGTGGTTGTTATATATGGATTATAACATAGTATTATATAGTATTATTTATGTTGGAGCAATAAAAGATTGTTGCAAAATTGGAGATAAATAACTTTGTCCTTGCATCATAAAACTAATTAATAACATTTTAGTTTTTATATAAAACATAAAATTTGCATAAACAAAGAATTTTGCTTGAGGTATTTTTCTTTCTTTCTTTGGATTATTGCAAGTATGTAACAAAAATAAATTATGTGCTTTTAAATTTTATCAAAAAATAAATTTGCTTAAGCTAAGATTTATTTCTAGGGAAAGCGACTTTGTCTTTTAAAAAATCCTTGGAGTCACTTAAGATGGAAAGGGAGATATTCTGAACATGACACCAAAAACTGGACTCCACAGTTAAAAGCAACTTTGAGATATGACCCTTCCAATGCTCAGATGTTTGATAATGGTAAAATGAATTCAAAAGCTTCATATTTTTTCATAATTTAGGGGGGGGGGGAATGTCTGGTATATTATTTAATTGTCTGGTCTAGTTAAGTTTTAGATTTTTATTTTGAAATTTGCCATTGTTTTTTCAAAATTATGTTTTCAAATAAAATATTTTCATATTGTATGAAAATTAAAATTATCATTATGTTTCAAAGAATTAATTTTATAAATATGTTATGTTTTTCAATATGAACACATTTTTTATTTAAAGAAAGAAATTTTCTATTCATCTTTTAATTTCCCATAGTTAGATTAGAATGCTAAATCTGCAATCTGCAAACCATTCTTTTTTAATGGAATCTTTTTTTTTTTTTTTTTTTTTTTTTTTTAATGTCATATTTAGGAATTAATTGGTAATCTAGAGCTTGATTGAATCAGTCTATTTGAAATTTTGAAATTTTTTCAACAAAAAGTGTTTGCTTTCAACTTGACCCACTTAGTTCATTTAACTTTTTTATGCTATGTACCTGTTTATATAACTAAATAGTTTAAGACAAGAAAACATTCCCATTTTAAACTTCTTCTTTTTCTTTCTTTCTTTCTTTCTTTCTTTCTTTTCTTTTTTTTTCTGTTGTGATGAAATCTTGTAATACAAAGGAAAGAACACCATATAGATGAGAAATATCTGGCTCCTGCTTTCAAAGTGGTATCACATCTTTGTACCTAATGGAGAATCATGTTTCTTCAAAATGCATTATCCATTTCACATTTTTATGGTTTTTGTAGAAGTTTTTTCCTTTGTATTGCATTTTACACCAATTTTTACAACATTTTATTATTATTTTCATTTTGCAGCTTATTTTTTATTTAATTTCACTAAACTTATTTACTTCTCTGTATACTCAGCTCTGCTGAAATTTAATATTTTATGGGATTTTGCAAAAATGATTTTTATTTGTCTGTCTGATGTTTTTCTCCTTTATTATAGGAAAAAAAAGGGAGGGGTGGGGCTATCTTGGGAGGAAGTCTTGATATGTTATAGAAATAGGGCTCTAGTGTAATTCCTAATGAAAATGGTACTGATGGTTTTTAAGTAATAAACTCGTATTTAAAAGCTAAAATGCATTATCATCTCAAATTATTATTACTCAAATGTAGTTTAGATATATGTTCTTGTTGGAATTTATTATTGTAAATGAGTTAATATTTACCTGATACCAAATAATTTGACTACTGAAGAATGATAAACTCATTTTATTTTAAAATATATAATCTATAATTAAAGATAATAAATATAATTTTTAAGAACTTTCTGAAGGTGGCTACTTATTTATTAGTACCTTGAATCTAAATCAACCCTGCAGTTTAATTTGTGCTAGTTTGAGTAATATTAGGAAAGAAGTTTTCTACTACTTAGGCTATTGATCCATCTTTCTCCATTTTCAATCGTATTAAAAGTAAAAGTTCCTTTAGTTTCATAGATGTTAAGATAAATCTTACCGCACATAAAGAACAGTGTTGAAATTTTTTTTAAATATTTTTTTCCTTTATATTATATATGTTAGATTAGTATGATTTGAAACAAATAAATTTACTGGTTTATAGGTGTATTTTGGATTGACTATGACTCTTTACTTCATTTCTATAATGTTATCTACTTGAATTGGAATCCTGAGTTGTTTAAGTACACATATTGCCTGCACCAGTAAGTTATAACACTTGCCATTTCTCTTTTGCTTAAGCTATCTCTATCAGCATTTTTCATGCACTCTAAATAAAGAAGAAATTTTGAATATAACCATATTTTTTTTTAAGTAATATGTAAACGCTCTGTACACACTAGAGAAGCTTCAATCAGAAATTTTCAGATAAAACATATTTAATACATTTTCACAGGTGTAATATTTCTGCAGTTTAATATACATTTTTAGGCTGTGAAATTTATGAAAAGTTTGTATATGAATTATGTTCTAAACAATTAATGATTAAATGCAAAGGAGTAACAACAATTAAAAAATGGGAAATGAATAATTTTTTATTGTGCATAATATCTTCAAATGCAAAAGCTGCAACACAATTTTTTTTTTAACCCACAGAGAAAGTGGTGGCTGGCTTTAGAATTTCATTCATTGGTTACAAAAAAAAAAGAGCACAAACAATCTAATAACATTCTGTTGTATTTCCAACTTCTGTTTAGAATTTTATGCCTGGTTGTCAATGTTATGATTTAAAGTTTACTCTTAATTTATTCAGTCTTTTATTATTTAAAATTTATTCATCCATTTAAATCAATTCATCATTTTCATTTAAATAAATTAAGCTAAATTCAGTATTTTCTTTTAAATCAAACATTCATTTTAAATTACTTACTTTTGGTGAGAGATTAATCTAAGTTCAACAATTATTCCAAAATAAATAAATATTCAAAATACAATATATTTACTTTTCAATATTATTATTAAAATTGATTATTTACTAATTTAATTCAGTTCAGAGAGTTTTTCATTTGTATATTTGTTACATTCAAAATTTCCCTTTCATATTCGCGATCGTTTCATATTTTCTAAGTACAATAATTGCTTTTGCAAAATTCTTTCAATTAAATATTATGACTTTCAAAACATGTCTGATGTAAAGAACCATTTATTTTATTTAGATAACTAAAATTTCTTTCATTTTTATCCATCGGTTAGGGAGTTATGGATTTTTATTTCAATTCCTAAGTTTTGTTTTGAAGAGTAAGAATAAGTGCTGGTGGCGGCCATTGATAGATTTTCAGGCGTACTTTTGTAAACAACAACTCTTTACATTCCCTCCCGTGCATTTTTGGTCTGTGTCAATGACTCGCGGAGTGCAAGGTCATTCTTTAGCCTATTCAAGGTGACAATCAAAGCTCTCAGAACATTTTCTATGACGTGTTGTCAAGGGGTGAGATACCGTTAAAGTCTAACTTTGGGTGACGTAACTTTGGTAACTTTGGGGTCTAACGCGTGGGTGAGCTTCTACTTAAACTCCGTCAGGTGGTGTTAGGTGAGCAACGGCAAAATTTTGAAGTCGTTGTGAGATACTGTCACCTGATTGGAGGTGAAGTTTGAAAACGGTAAATTTTCCAGTATGTTTGTAGTGCCGGGAGAAATCACTTCTGAACGAGACACCAGCGAGTAAAGTACCATTTTTTGTTTAGGCTGCAGGGCCTCTGTCCCGGCAGTGGTTATTGAAGTAAGTGAACGTCTGAAGGAGAACCCGTTGGAGAAAATTTCATTAACTACGAAGATGCTTTTTTTTGGACATAGAATATGTTGTCCACAATCTTTAAGTTCATCTCTACTTTTCTACAATTCTTATAATTCTTAACATCTAACTTTAGTGAAGTAATGCCGACATCTAAGAACTCCAGTGTATTATGAATTCCTCCATGCCAGAAATGAATTTAACTTCCATCCACGAAGTAATTTTCAGAGCCCCTTCAACATTTACTTAACATCTAAACCAGGCTTCGGTTCTACAATTTTCTTGTTCTCAATAATTGAACTTCTATCTACGAATACATCACCAGAGTACATCGATATTTATTTGACTTCTGGCCCAGTTATCTCCTCTATAATTTCTCATTCGTTCCTGTAAAGAGATGACGAAAATTCGAAGTGAACAGCATTAACGAGACATCGACATCTATAACAGATATCCAGTCCAGTCTGTGAACATTCGGTTTTCTAAGATCCTCCATCTACCAATTACAACATCCTAGTTACGAACTTTTCGGTTTAAGAACATTTACTTTCAGTTTACAGACTCTATCATATTTCTAAAAGACTGCTGCAAAACTATTGAACTTTTATAATTCAGCAACGTTTCATATTAGAACTAATTCAGCAATACTCATATTAATTAAATAATTAATCGAATAATAATTAAATTTGACAATTATAGTGAACTGAATTTAAGTTATTTAAATTATTTGAAGTTAGAATAAATTTGTCATTTTAAGAATAATAATATGATTTAGAACAGGGGTTCTCAAACTTTTAGTCCGACGTACCACTAAATCAAAGTTCATACTTCAGAGTACCACCAGGCACCAAAAGTAATGCTAAAATAGGAAAAACTGTGAAAGTGGAACGTCCTATATTTTATTCGATTTCAAATCACCATTTTAAATAACTTTACTGTATTAAAAACCAGTTTCCATGAAATAGAAAGAAACTTACACATTTAGTACAGAGGAAGAAAAAAAAATTTAATTGATAGACTTAAATAAATAATGAATCATTTTTCAAAAAAAAAAAAAAAAAAAATTCTCCTATTCCAACAATCTTCTTATTTGAACAAACTCCTACTTTCACGGATTCAGAATTTACCTTCAGGTAATACAATTTAAATACATGTTTAAAACAGTTTTTCTGCTGCTTAAATCTGTTTCATTGATTAATTTTTAAATCAGGTCTTTATTTACATATTTTTATTCTTTTCCGTATAAGTATAATAATTATATGTGTTTAATTCTGGAAAACTGGTTGTATGATAAACAGCGTGTACGAATTTCAGACAGTTTGCTATAACAAACATTTTTAGTAACAACAACAACAACAACAACAAAAGAGTTTACAATCTCTAATTTTTATTCGAAAATTTCGGAAGCGATAACTTAATGCCGTTTTTGATTTATGGTATTTCATTTTACGTACCAGCATCGCGCTTTGGCGTACCTGTAGCCAGAGCTTTGCGTACCACTACTGGTACGCGTATCATAGTTTGAGAACCCCTGATTTAGAAGATTGTGGAGAATAGGTGAAGTTCTTCTTTTTGTTTGTGAATAATTTAGTGCACTATATCATTCTAATAAATATCTGTATGGCATCTATCTGGTGAGTCATCTATTTATATTTATCTTCCTTTTACACCAGGATCAAGTTATTTTGCTGATTAATTCCAGAGTAATTTATGTGGTACAAATATTGTACACTTAAGCCTTGATTTAATAATAATAAATATCTAATTTTAACTTTTCTAAATAATATTATGAATTAAACTTAAGATTTAACTTTTATGGCTTCGCCTTGTTACTACCACTATCGATCATGCCTATAATGGGATTTTGGGAGAGTGTTGAATATATTTTTGTCTAAATTATTTTAGGTATTCGGAATCGCTCTGGTGCTGGTCGCTGGCGATTCACCCTCTTATTAACTTTCCTTATATATTCATCACAACCCCCAATTCTCCTTATAGTCAATGTTACTAGCACATACGTAGAATTACTCTGTAGTTTACATAGAAGATAATAGCCTGGAAGGCAGCATCACATTTTTAAACAAATTTTAGCATAGTTGATTTTGGTATACATAATAGATTAGGTGGTACAGATAACAAAGCTGCCAGTCAATAATCCGTTTTCATAGGGACATTGCACAACTTACTACAATGTGAAATGAATGGCAACTCGATTACTGATGTTACCCCAACTAGGAGACATCATGAGTAATTGGATTGCCATTTATTTCACATTGCAGTGGGATATGTGATATTGCTATGGCAACACCCCTCGCTGATATGCTAGCTGATTGGCAGTTTTGTTATCTGTGCCATTTAATTTATTATATTTATCAAAATCATCAGTGAAAAAAAATGGTTGCCAAAATGTGACACTGCCTCCCGGACAATAAGCAAGTCACAAATTTTTGAACATCAAAATTATGCTTGAACTTAAATCATTACTTTCCTGTAAATGCAGAAAATAATTTGAGTTTTCATTTACTTTAGTGCGTTATGGCAGTTTTTTGGCTTGAAGCATGTTTTATGAAGTTGTTTCAACTTATAGCATTGAGTTAGAAATGTATAGGTTTTAGCATTAAAAACCCATACCGTGATATTTCAGAATGAATACTTTTATACATTTTTATTGAAAAATGTGCCATTTCAACTAACTTTTTCTCCATGTTGTGCAGCGTGTAACTTTCCGCAATATCCAACATTTCTGTAACTGTTTTTGTGTGCAACCAATGAAACAAAATGCATGTCAAAATATTGTTTAGTCCTTGACCAAAATTTTTTCTAATTTTGTGGATTATCAAATAACAGATTATCAGTTTTCAACCAAAAATAAATTTTTTATGTTTATAAAAAATGAACAAATTATTAAGGAAATCGATTCATTCATTGCTTAAATATTTTGGGCACTGGCTTTAAAAACATTGTTTCAAGAAAATTGCATTTAAAGTTTTGCAACAGGTACCACTTGCTCGTACACTGTGCAACAAGAATTGCTATAATTTTTATCTATGCTATACACCAGTGGCCTTCAATGCGTATTCTGCAGTCTACAGATAGCCTGCTTTGTCATTAAAAAAATCAGGAATCAAAAGCTTTTCTGCATAAATGAAATTAGACTTCCAAAGTGCCTTAATAGGGCAGACACTTTTTTAGATTAAAACAAATTAACAAGAATGGAAAAGCTACTCAGCACACATAATTTTTCTCCACATGAACACAAATGTCAGGAAAGTTAATTTTTTCCGTTTGTACCATAAAAAATTTTAAACTTTGCTAGATTGGCAATACCACTTTATGCTAATAGCTGCACATGGCATATATGTATGTATGTTTTCTCATACATGAACATGGTACTGTAATAAACACGATGTTCTCTACAAATCCTATTTATTATTTTGCCACTTATTAATTATTTTAGTTTTTTAACTTACTATTTTTGATTTTGGCTAAAACTTGTTCCTTTATTTTACTTTTCATTGATGTCTTGCTTTAATCTTGCATCTACATTTTACTGTGAGTTATTTTTGCTTTGTGATGGCACTTCCATCAACTGATGGGCAGTTTTGTTATCTGTACAATTTAATTTATTATATTTATCAAAATCACCAGTGTTAAAAATGGTTTCTGAAATGTGACATTGCCTTCTACTGTGTGATGAGATATCTTTATGGCATAGCTAACATTATATTTAAATATGATTATTCAGCTAATAATGAATTTTTAGGATGTTGTGAATCAAATTTTGCTGGATATCCCGATGACAGAAAGTCAACAACAGGTTTCATCTTCAAACTTGCTAGAGCTGCAGCAACATGGCAACGTAAAAAACAAACAACTGTTGCTAATTCTACTGTTGAAGCTGAATAAAGGGCTTTGGCATCTGCCACGAAAGTTAAAAATATGGCTTAAAAAGTTCTTAAATGAATTAAAACTTATCATCTAAAAAGAAACCAATCACAATGTTCTGCCTCACACAAATCAGATAGATATATCTCACCATAATCATGATTCTGTTAGAAGGGAGCTTATAAGTGTTGAAAAGATTCCAACTAATGATATGGTTGCTGACTCTCTAACTAAATCTTTGCTGAAACAAAAGCATGAATGGTGCATGAAAAATATGAGACTCTGTGAGCTTTAAAAACTTTATTTTTTTAAATTTTGAACTCTAATTTTCATTTTTTATTCTATAAAATATAAAATCAGGGTAAGTGTTAAAGTAAGTGATTTTATATTTATATTTATTCTGTTTGGCAACAGTCTTTATTGTAAGTTTTACCTTTTGCAATCTGGTAACTATTCGTTTCTTGTATATCTCTGCTTCCATGTTGTTTATGGTGGTTGTCTATGTCCACATATTTTATGTAATGTTATTTAATAAACCTATTCTTAGCTTAATAACCTGTTACTCTGTCATAAACTATAAATTGATCATTAAACAAGAAATAAAAATAAAAATTCAATAGTTACATAATTTTGCAAACAAAAAAATTCACATGTGAAACAGCAGACATGATGGACCTTTTTGCTAACTACTGAAGGAGATTTCAAAACTTTTTTTTAGCTTTAGCAAAAGCTAAACTATAAACTGATCATTCAGTATGAAATAGCCTCTGTCAAAACTATTTTTTGAAAATATTGAAATCCCTTCTGTAGTCCTCAAGGAAAAAATACATCAATGTCAGCTGTTTTACATGTAACTTTATTTTTGTTTGTGAAGTCACATAACTATTGTATATATATATATATATATATATTATTTTATTCATTGTCAAACAATCAATTTATAATTTATTCACTAAACTGTAAAGAAAAACAAAAGTATTGAAATTCCTTTAATAATTCCTGAGAAAAAGTACAGCAATGTCAGCTGTTTTACATGTGATTTTGCAACTGTTGTCACTCTTTTAACTGACATAGGTGACCCGTACAACTTAAAAAAATTATCGTATGTAGCCCTTGAGGGTGAAAGGTTAGATTTTTCAAGAAAACTGTTATAAATTATCAGACATTCAGAAAAGGAAAAACAAATTTCATTTTTTTGAAGCCAGAAAACTCCTACAACCCCTAAAATTGAATAGTGTCTTCATGATTGTGATTTTTACTACGTCCAGTTACGTCCACTAATGTCCAATCAACTTTGGAAGTGGAATGTAAATTTTATTAGTGCATTTTGCAATTTCATAATTTTTTTTAGCTTTGCACATTATTTAAAAAATAATTCATCTTTTTCTATTTAATTATTTGTTTAACTAAAATTGCATTTTAATTAATTTGTTACTTAAAAATATATACTTGAATTTACCTGTAAAATATTTTATCTGATATATAGGATGTGGAAAGCTGGTATTGGCCCAGTAAAGGATTTATACAACATAGGCGATAATCCACAATTTTGCTTAGATCTAAAATCTTCTGGTTCTACTATATGGGTGTTGTTAACAAGGCATATTGTGGACAGAGTAAATATGATTTTCTATCTTTCTAATCATTATAATTTATTGTAAAACTAAATTTGCATTATATCGATGCTATTTTGATTAAATCCCATCCACTTCTAATCCACTTACTTGAATTGTTTTACTTCTTAACACAGTGACCATTGCTTAATAAATCACATTTGTCTTGAAATATTTAATTTTAATAATTGGCAGTTTAAAATTCTGTACTATGTACTTCAATATTATTCTATAGAACAGCGGCTCCTAAACTATGGGTGTCAACCCTTTGGTGGATCAGAGAACAATCAATCAGGTCATCAAAAATATTAGTAATTTTATTGCATGCAAAAATATAATGAACACTATAGGTGAGAACTTTAAATCATAAAAGAATACAGATAAATTAAATTTGTGAAAAAATAATGTTTTAAACTTTTTATAAAAATCAGCTGTAAGCTAAAATTTATGAGTTTCAACCTTAACATGAATTCCATTGTTGGTGAAAACAGTGTTATAAATCACATTACAGTATATCCATTATTGAATATACTATAGGTGAGAACTTTAAATCATAAAAAAATACAGATAAATTAAATTTGTGAAAAAATAATGTTTTAAACTTTTTATAAAAATCAGCTGTAAGCTAAAATTATTGAGTTTCAACCTTAACATGAATTCCATGGTTGGTGAAAACAGTGTTATAAATCACACTACAGTATATCTATTATTGAATATACTATAGGTGAGAAATTTAAATCATAAAAGAATACAGATAAATTAAATTTGTGAAAAAATAATGTTTTAAACTTTTTATAAAAATCAGCTGTAAGCTAAAATTAATGAGTTTCAACCTTAACATGAATTCCATTGTTGGTGAAAACAGTGCTATAAATCGCACTACAGTATATCCATTATTGAATGTGTTTTTCTGTTCGTGTTAAAAGAAGATTCTGTTTTGCGATTATTGCAATTTCTCATTAAAATGAACTGTTATTGGTCTAAAATTTGTTCGACTCAGGTACTTGTTCAAAAATATGCTTTACCTATAGGCTCTAAACACCTACTTATTAGGTGGGTCTTGAAATTTTTTCAAAATGTAAGGTGAGTCACGTAAAGTTCTAGAAACACTTCTATAAAAGATTCAGCAATAAAAGTGAAATTAAGAAAATGAAGCACATTTAAGTTTCAACTTGATGTGTTATCTTAAAAGTTTAAAACTGTGCTTTAATTCATTAATTTTAAATCTCATTTACATTTTCTGAAAGTAATTATTAAAATGTTTAAGATATTTGTTTAATAAATGTTTAATATTTTTAAAAGTGTTTATTAATTGTGATTTGCTTCAAGGAATCGGTTTAAAAATGTAAATTAAATTTTTTTTTAAATTGTAAAATAATAATATTATTCGTAAATGCATAAAAATTGCAATAATGGTCTTTGTTACCTTCTCTTTGCTCCGGTGTTCATTGTAAAACACTCAAAGCTTGTTGAAACACATTTGCAGCTTGTCAAAGCATGTTGTTATGTTTCGATTCTGATTATTTGTCATTCAAGGCAAGATTCTTTTTAATTTTTTAATTTCATGTATAATCTCAAAATTAATTATTCCTGTTCGTATTTGCAAATTTATGTGTATCAACCAGAAAAAGATAAGGATACTTTCTGGCTTTTTTTTTTAATACATGCTTTGGAATAAAATGGCACTCGTGATCTTCACTTATTTCACATGATAGCAAAGTAACTTGGCGAAACTTTTGTTTTTATAAACAGCAGTGTTGATTTTAGTAACTGATGATTTCATAATATTTTTGTGTTAATTTGAATCTGTTTGAGGTAATCTTATTTTAATTATCAGCTGATTTTATTAACTGGTGATTTTAATAGCAGAGGGCACTATAATGAACTTCTCAGAATTTAAAATTGCTGATATTTTTGAAAATATAAATTTTTGAAATGGCATGATTCATCATTTTGAATTGTGTTCACTTTATAAATGTTATGGATAAGATGCTCTGAATAATTTTCTGATATATTAAGGTTGTGTTGTGTTAAAATACTTTTTGCAGCCATCAAAAAGTAGTTAGTATTTTGGGTTATATCTGAAAAAATAACATTATTATAATTTATCTTGTAACTACAAATTAACAAGTATTTTGCTCAATATATTTATTTTAAATTCTAAAAGGTATAAATTAACAGCATAATATACAGTAAAATAACTTTTATTAGATTGTTGACATGTTTTGGCTCACTCCAAGCCATTTTAAAAAACAAATGAGAATACTCTATAATTGCACGGTCTTTGAAGTTATTATTTGAAATGTTGTCACTTAATTTTCATGTACTTTTTTAGGGTTTCTTTCATCTCACGAAACCCTATTACTCCCGCTCCGTTGTCTGTCTGTCACAGAGCTATTCTCAGAAACTATGTAACTTACAGAGTTGAAACTTTGTGTATATAGCTGAATACCAACTATAAAGAGCTCAAAATATTAAAATTTGAAAAATTCGTATTATTTTAATAAATAGAGATAAAAAACCAAATTTCTAACAGCCTTTTCCAATTAAATTTAAACATTTTTCATTATAGCAGATGCCAAAAATTAAAAATCCACGATGAAATTCTTTCTACAATAATTAATTTTCTATCAGACGATTTCCACGTGAAAAATGAAAATAAAATAAAATGTTTCACCAATTGAAAAAAAGATTAATATGAAATAAAATTGATTGAAGTCATAGTGGTAATAAAATGGAAATTATCAAGGATTTCTCAATAATACAAGGAGTGTATGAGTATGTGTATGTACACAAAGCAGATTAATATCACGTCATTAGAGAATTAAAAAGAAAATCTGACATCATATTGGAAGTTTAACGAATTTTTCAAATGTTTGAGAATAATACTAAGCGAGTATCAATATGAGTAATAGAGAATAATAAATATATGAATTTGAGAAACATATTGAGTCATGATAAAAATCCGATTATGGGAATATTCGCATATTTTAACATTTTGAAGGTGTACAACATGTTTAATTTTGGAAATTATTTTTTTATATCGCATTTAGTCCATGTGACAGATATTATTATGACAGAATATAATAGCCGGCTTCACCCGCTATCGGGCTGGTTTGGATACTCGAAAAAACAAAAAAATATACTGGTAAATTTTTACTTTATGAAAAAACATGACTCTTTTTTTTTTTTTTTTTTTTTTTGCTAAATGAAATTTATTTGGATTTATTAAAGATAAAGTGTTTTGAAAGGAATATTAAACAAAACCCTTTGAGCGATCTTCAATCACACTTACCCACTTGTTTAAATTACACACGTTATCTTTTATTTGGTTGAAGTACATGGAAATTAAATGATAGCTATTCAGATAATAACTTCAAAGACTGTGCAATTATAGAATATTCTCATTCGTTTTTGGAAATGGCTCAGAGTGAGCCGAAACATGTCAACAATCTAATAAAAGTTATTTTACTGTATATTATGTTGTTTGTTAATTTACACCTGTTAGCATTTAAAATAAATATATTATTACAAAGTGTTATAATTTATTATATGTTTAGTTTAATTTAAATAAATATTTTATTTTTTAGTAATATAGCTTAAATTTTCTAGTATGCTATTTTATTAATTTGAATAGTGCCTCTGTTTTGGCCATCCCCATATTATATGTTAGCTAATCAAAAAGTTCGCTAAATGGCATGAGCATACCATGAAAGAGCCTCCCAGCGAGCCATATATGCATATGGGGTAATAGTGACCCCATGTGATCACTTGCCATTCAACTAGGTTGTGGAATTTGGCACCAATTTTCTATTTTATGATTTTGGTGTGATCGCTTCTTGTTTTTATCTGATAAGTCTTCTATTTTTTATGCATGTTTTTAAAATAATTTGTTTATGAATATCATCATACTCTGTTCAGTTTATCAATTGGTGTTGTCATTGATGGATTTATACAAGTTGTTCAAGATCAAACAATTTTTGTGAAAGCTGACCTGCTCCTTATATGGCCATCCAGGTTGCCATATCAAGTGCACCATGCAAGCCTAGGATAAAGACATTTTTATTTGTTCCAACTGTGATAAGTAATTTATTTTAACAAATTTTTTAATCTCTAAAAGGATTTCACATTTTTTCTAAATAAAAACTTAAATTGTAATGTCAATTTTGTAAAAAACTTTATTTTTGATGAAAAATCCTGTTTCAAATCCACTTTTGAATAACAAAAATAATTATTGAGTATCACGTTTATTTATTTTACAGCAAAATTATTTAATTTAGTAGAACAGCCTTTTTAAATTGAAGAAAATCACGATTTGTGAAGTGTTTAACAATGGTGGCCATGTCATGTGCACATGTTCCTTATATGCCACTTGGTAGACTTTTTTTTTTTTTTTTTTTTTTTTTTTTTTTTTGGAACTAGTAAAACTATTTTCATGGTGAAGGCAATATTTTTTTTATAAAAGTCCATTAACCTGAGAACTTTTTTTTAAAAAAAGGGTTTTGATTTTCATGGCCATATCAGGGGCACCCACCTTTACTGTTTTCAAACCTTTGTCCTTTAGTGTTGTCAAAGGAGACTTGTAAATAACTATTGTTTTGACTCATTGAATGCACTCTATTTGACAGATATTTGAAAAACAACACATATATTGTAGTTCATATTGCAAAAATCCATGAAAATAGAATAGTACAACCAGTAAAGCAAAAATATTACTGAGTCTTATTGAGCAGGCTCTCACTTCACTATCAACTGTTTAATGAACTAAAATTGTTGAACTTGTTCCATTTCAGAGCATAGCATCTTACCTTGTTTAGCCACTTGTTTTACACTATTTATTAAAATTTAATTAGCCAACTTTCATTTAAATCATGATTAAATTGCCTAAATTCATGGAATTGTCACTTTTGAATGCTCTTAAATAATAATAATTCTGTATTTCTAAAATTTGGAAGATTATTATATACATTTTATGTTTCATTAGTATTATTAGTAAAATTTGTGATGAAATTTTAAATTATAATATTTAGTCTCTTTTTATAAGGATGATTTTGCTGAAAATAAAGAATTTATCGCACTTCTTGTATATAAAAATGAGGGTCGAAAAGTGTACATTCCAAGTAAGTTTTCTGTGCTTTCTTCGTTACTTATATCTTTATTACTTGCTCTATTTCACTTATAAAATGATTTTATATATGAAAGAAATTGTATATATTCAATCAGTTGTATGTTTATGAAGAATGAAAGTTTTCTACTTCCATGCAGATATTTGTGGAGATAAGAAATTAAAAATTTCATAAAATATGTATGATAAATTGTCTAAAAAGCTAATTTCAATAACCTTTTTTGCAGTAAGTCTGAACACAAACTGAAAAAATTAGTTATGAGGAAAGTATCATACATTGATCAGTAAACATGTATTTCTATTGCTAATCTAATGTAGATATCTATTTATATAATATGCAAGTGAGGTAACGATACCGGATCTTACACATCCTAGAGAAAAGGCATATTGTGGCCATGTTAGGCGTAAGTATGCCGATTGTTCAACGTATGGAAATATACACATAATCTGGTTTGTATCACAGCTATTTTTCATTATTTTCTCTGAAACCTTCAAAAACTATCATATTATAATGTTTTAAGTTCTAAATTAAAAATAACGGATAACCAGCTATTATAAATAACAGATTAAAAGATAAAAAGAAATGAACACTGTTGCCATTCAGAACCATAAATTTCAAATCTAGAAACAAATGAACGACTCTTGGAACGTTTCATTGAAAAAATACCGGTTAACATCTGATTCTGCTCTTAAAATATTTGTAAAAGCATATTAAAACCTTTAAATATTTTGAAATGTGTTTTTCACTTTTTCATACTGGATTTATACTGGCTTGTGTTTTTGTGAAAAATGGATTTAATTGCTGATTCAAACACACCAATATCTCATCTGGTTGAGAAAAAAAATATAACTTCTCACTTCAGGAAAATCCTGTGCAAGCCGTTTACATTACAGGTATTTTTAGTTTGTTCATAATGATTTTTTTTTTTTTTTTGCACAATTTTAGATTTCATGTGACATTAATGTTCTGTGTTTATATGACAAGGTAAAAGTTATCCGAATTTGAATATGTAATACTTTCAAACGCATTTAGAATAAATAATGGCACTTTAGCATTAGTTAAAGGGACAATTTTCCTGCACCGACAGCTGCAATTAGCACCCTCTTTAGGCCTTTTTAAGTCCCAATTGTTAATTTTTTAATGAAGTGTTCCAAAAGTTGTTCTTGGGTGAACTGTATCAAGTTAAAAGAAATTTTGTGGTGCCATTTAGCAAGCGTAAAATAAAATATTGTAAGATGATATTTTTTCATAATTAGTATTTTTAAACTAATCTATGGAAATAAAAAAAAAGACAAGAAAAAGACATACTTTATATGCAAGACTCGAAGCAAATTTAAAAAAAAAAAATTTTGTGGCAAATAAAATTTTACACTAAAAGATCGAATTCTGCAAATTATGAATTTATTATTAGCTTTTTTAAAAGCCTATTCTTAACATTTTTCTTTTTGAGTAAACTATTGTTTATAAAATATGCCTGTGAAATTTTAACAAGATAAGTTTATGATGAGTTTACTTTTGTACTTTACCCATGAGTGGCAATAGCTACGTCTCTGTGAGTATATACCCTCCGAAAAAGACTATTTATTGGACGACGGGGGAGCCATATTAAAATATTCTTCTTGCTTATTGGTGTTTACTTCTACACACCTGCAGCTGGCGTCACATGGGTAAAGTCTATTGAATTTTGCATTAAGGATCTTTTTTGTGAAATAGAATTTTGAGAACGGTCCCTTTTTATTGAATTAAATTTTGTGAAAAGGCCCTTTTTATTAAATAGAATTTTTGAAGGGGGCCCTAATTTTTCCCTGGAATGATCTCAGATAATATAATTTAATGTCCTATAATATAACATTAAATTATATTTACTTGCTTTTATTGACAATAGATCTAATTATTAATCAAATAGTTATAATGAGATTTGCAACAGATTTTTAGTTTTATTTTTAATTTTCTTATTTAACCTAGGCATATTTTAAGCTGAGTTTAATATATTTTTGTGAATTATTTTGTGTTGTTTAAGAAATATAATAGCTGTTTTGTTTTGTTTTTAACTTTCTTATTTAACCTATGAATATGTTTTATGGCTACTTTACCAACACATAGCTGCCAACTTATGCAAAAGAAAATTCAGCAGATTTTTAAAAAAAAATCAGTTGATTAAGCTGCTTTCAAAAAAAGCCTCGATTCAAAGTAACACTTTTTTAACATTTTAAAAATAAAAAATAGCATTAATAAAGAAAAATTTGCCTTTTTGTATTCCTAAAATTAACCATTCTAAAATTTTTACACAGTCTACATTTTAAACAGAATTTCATGCTCAAATTACAGTTTAAAGTGTACAATATTTTCTTCCTGTGCAGGTTGACTTTTGCAAACACAGTTTTTGGGGTGATTTTGATGACTTGCCACTGTTGAAATGATTGTGCATAATACAAGATAATTATAAGACAACATTACAGAAATCCTCATATTTGATCTCCAGTTAAAACACATATGATATTTCAATGTATATCATCTGTTTAAATGAAATAATGTGTGAATAATCTGATTTAACATTCTAAACTTAATATAACACTTTTCTGTCATTTTTGACGGGGGCATATGCAAATGTATTTTTACATATAGCAGAACAAGAGTTTAAAAGAAGAGAATGAAATTATAACTAATAGAGAAAAATAAGGCTTACATTGAAAACTGTTTTGATTCCCAGCGACAAATTTCTCATCAAGAAACTCATCTTTAATATCTTGAATTTACTTATCTAAGAAACTTTTTTTCTTCAAAATTTTCAAATTTCTATCATTAGGATTCTAATCAAGAAAATTCATTCTGCCATGTTTTTATTTATTTAATCCATATGCATCTATCAAGTAACTGTTTTTTTCCTCTCTTTTTGTAATGCTTTTCTTATTTCTTTAGATGTAATAGTAAATTCAATTCATCATTAATTTGATTTATTGTATCATTTCTGAAACAAAAAATATCAATTTTGTTTTACTATTTCCGTATATTTTGTGTATTTGTTGATTTTGAGTTTGTGGTACAGTAAAAAATTTCACTTTTTTTTTCCTTTTATGAATATATTATTAGTTTTCAAAATCATTGCCTAATGTATTTCAGTTTTGAATACATATACATGTAATTTGTAATCTATTTTATATTTGCTATGTCTAAAATGTTCAAAAGTATTATTTAAAGATTTTATTTTCAACTCTCACTCACAAATTATGAATAAAATAAAATAAAAAAAATCATTATATGTATTAACATGCTATGTGGACCCCCCCCCCCTCCCCCCCCCAAAAAAAAAATGCACTGTGGAAAATTGGATTTTGATCTTTTGCATTTTAAATACCTTCCAAATAAATTATAATAATGAAACTTTTTTTTTTCCAGATAGAGTTGTGCAATATATATGGTTATGATTATTTGCTATTCGTAGATTTTACATTTACATATTAATAAAAAAAGAATATGAAAAAATAAATGAACAATCACAATTTTGAAAAATCTATTACTTAGTTTCTGTAGAATTCTCAATGAAATCAAATGAAATTTTCTTATTGAATAAATATTAATGAAATATTGTTGTCCATAAAATATAATGAAGAATAAATGGTTGAAATACATACTTAAAAAATTGTATTCAAACTATCTTCAGAATTTAATTATTCTGTTCTTTTTCTTTTCTTTCTTTTTTTTTTTTTTAATTAAAGAAATTTATATGATTTTTTATTGAATTACATAGTTTTTGTGTAATTTGCAGCTATTTCTCCTTATACCATACACTATAAATAAGGGTTTCTAACTTTGATAAATTTCCATGTTTAAACAGTAGCAATTTTTCCTTATTTCAGCCTATACAGCTTCTGTTAGATTGAAATCTGAACTGTTACCAGGCCACGTTAATGAAGAAAGACGTTTCTCATAACAATATACCAATTTAAAAAAAAAAAATTATTGACAAGTATGCTGATTTATATCAGACGATTAATTTAATATTGAAATCCAAAATTTATTTACCATAGATTTCTTATAGCACAAAGCATTATTGTTTTGAAATAGTGGTTTTCTAACTGTGTATGGAAAACATTGAATATTCATATTCAATTTTCATTATATCTTTCACTCGTTCTATGGCTTAAATACTAACTTCCACCAGTGCAAAAAAAAAGTTAAATTTTGATTCATGTAAAAGTATTCTTTCAGACCAACCGTTAATAATGCATTTTTTTAAATTTCTTACCAATTTCAATCCTGTTTCATTCATTTTCTATGTCTGTAGTTTTTTTTTTTGCAGGTCTTTTTAACTCTTTATCGCTTTTCAATTAACCATCGCTGTACTGTTTTTGCAGAAATTATGATGCTCAAAGTTTTTTCTAATTCTCTTTTAAGTTGAGAGCTTATATAAAATCGATTTCTTAAATGAAACCTTGTTTTAAGGTAACCTTCTGGTTTAGACTTACAACAGAAACATCTTAAGCCATACTTCCTGTTCAAAAGTCTTAAAAAAAATTTATTTTGCTAAAAATCGTCTGATGAAAAACTCATTAGCATTAGATCTTTTTTATCATTTCTCTAATGATATCTTTCTTTTATTCCAATTAAGAATAAATGATCATTCACAAATCGTTATTATTTTTTTTTTTTTGCACCATACTTGAAATTGTTTTGAAATTTAAACTTTTCAAAAAATCTGTTTTACTTTACTGAAGACTGTGCAATGTTCCAATTGCCTGGATTGTGGCAAAAACTTTTATAAAAATTTCGCATATTTAAAAATAAAACCTGTAAAAATTCAAAAAGAAATTTTTTTTTTTTTTTTTTTTTTTTTTGAGGGGGGGGTGGGGTGTCTTAGAATTTATTTAAAATGGTGTTCTAGATTTTGAAGAATAGTAAATATTTGTGTTACGAGTTGTAATTTTTCCAAACTGAGTGAAAATGTGTTCAGGCCAGGAGTCTAACCCAGTACCTTTTTTGGCTTAAATTCCCAATGCTCTACAAGCTAAACTACCTGGCTGACACACTGGACAACACAAATTACTCAGACATCCTTTTGCCTATGACATCAAGTCTGTCCTTTCAGATATTTATTATTGGAACATACAAAATATGTTTTTTTTTCTGTGTTTGTCTTTTCAACAAATATGTAGACCATCAACTTTTCAGTCTTGTGCTGTCATCTGTTGTTAAAAATTAATATGAATTTGAAGCCGCACATGAAATCTGAAAGCTTAAGAAATGTCATTTAAAGTAAAAGTTAGTCGGAAGAAACTTTAAAAAAACTGTGTATATGACTTAAGGCTGTACGTCAGTGAACATCCTGATTCCTCTCGCTAATGTTAATCCTATGTGTATAGGATGCATTCATATATTTAAAATATCTCCTCAGGAAATTAATCTTTTTAACTTCTGTTTTCTGTGTACATTTTTAAAATTTATTCAGATTCAGCAGTTGCTTGTTAAACCCTAATATATGGGTTATACTTGTATGCATGGCAAAAATATCTTTTTTTACTATTATAATAATAACTTGTTTTTCTAACAGCACCCAGCACTTCAGGACAATTAATAAGAAGTCCTATTCTTTTACTAGCTATTTAGTTAACTAATTTGAATACTGCTTACATCCAAGATCTATTAAAGCAGTAAGAAATTTAACATATATCTGTATCAAACTACTTTGTCATAGCATGTTCAAAGTTTGTATTTTTCAAGCTGGTCATTTTATGAGATTTGATTTCTGTACAAATTTGTTATATAAATGTTTAATTGAAAGTATCTTAACCTTTTCTAACATAAATATTAATTTATCACTAAAAAAAAAAAAAAAAAAAAAAAAAAAAAACCAATTCTGAAAGGATGTTTGGCTTTATAGCTTATAGTATGGTTTCATATTATAATTAAAGGCTTTGGTTTCAGTTTAAATAACAGTTTATTCAATTGATAATTTATATGATGGAAATTTGTGAAAGATCTGATATAGGGTACCAGTATAAAAGGGTGTTAAATTTTTGTTTAATTACATATTTTAAAATCAGTCATTTGTCATTTACTAAAAACTGTCTGTTAGTTTTTCAAACTAATTTGAAATTAAGAGATTGCTATTATTGTGTTTACTGTAACATTTTATATTTTTGTGTCCATAGGTGAACCTGAGCCATATATTGACGGTGTTAGAATCAACAGTCCGCATTACCTATGTAAAATTGTAGTACCTCAAGGTGGAACGACTCGTTATACCCTAGTCATGTCTCAATATGAAAAGAGTAGTACTATATTTTATACATTAAGGGCATATTCTACATGTCCTTTTACACTTTCAAATATCAAGAATGTTTTCAAGCACAAACAAGAAGTAAGTTTTTTAGTCATGAGTGCAAATAATTGAAGAATTTTGTTTATTTGTGCATTATTTTTAACCCCCCAACCCTTGAACTGCCAATTGCCATCATCTAGTGATTGATTTGAAAAAAGTTCAGTATCAAAGAGGTTTGCTATTTAGGTTTACTCTTTCCAATGTCTGAAATTGGTAAATATGTAAACCTTCCAAATATCAGTCTGAATGATGAAACTTTACTTTGTGGCTTTGTGAATTATTAATGCAATAGCTGTTTTCTGCATAGTTAAAAAGAATTAATAAATAAAATACAAAAAAGAAAAACAAAATTAAAAGCAGCCCATTTGTACTGGATGAAAAATGATATTTAAAAGAATAGTCATTTTCATTCATAAAACTGAAATATTTTGTTTTGATATTTTCTTCACTTTGAAATTAACTTATTTTTTATATTCTGCCTGATTTGAGATTAAAACGCCATATTAAATATAAATCATATTTATTTAATTAGATAAATCGAAATGTGTTACAAAACCCTATTGAAACAATATTTCTAAAAAAAAATGTTAATTTTTATTCATGAGTTTGAAATATTTTACTAAAATTGCATCAAAATGATGTTGTTTTACTAATTTTTAATTGCACCAGAACTGTCATTCTCTTTCAAAATATCCAAATGTAAGAAATTTTTTGGGGCCTTAAACTATTTTCAAAAGTTTAGTCAGAAATATAGGTCAATTTCTTAATTTTCTTTTCTCTTTAGGTACATTCATCCGATTTAATATAAATTAAACAAGTTGGTCTGGCTCCTTCTAAGTTCACTATTTTGGCAAGAAAGATAATTTGCAGGAATTTTTTTTATTTGTCTTACCAAATGTAATTGAATGGATAGGATGCAATTACGTGAAAAATATTAAAACTTTCTTAAAATCATAGTTTAAAATTTGCCCACAGTCTATAATATATTTCTGGCACTCAAATGAGATTCAAATACAAACCAATGAATGAATGTCATTGAAAAACTTATGTATCCCTATAAACAAACCATAAGAGCCATATATTTGATTAACAAACTCATCCACAATACTTGCAAGATCAATACATTGTTCCAGTTAGGTTCAAATTGGCTGGGTATTTCAGACATTATCATGATGCCATGTTTTGCTTTTATGTGCCCTTGTCCAAGATACTTGCAAGATCAATACACTGTCCCAATGAACTTCTAATCACTGCAGTATTTTGGATGCTATTGTGATGACAAGATTTTGATTATATATAGATAAGATAAGGTATATATATATTATATGCTGGGCGTTCCAAAAAGATTAAAATACACTTCAATTTTTTACCTGTTGGAAATACATAGGGAATGTAAATTGCAAGCTAAAATTTAAGATTATGTGGATGAAATAGTTCTGTCATTAATTTTCAAAAAGTAACACTTTTTAATTAAAAATTATTCATTTCATAATTTTAATGACAAATTTGAGTTTTTTCTGCGAATGAATGTTGTAATCTGCAATTTTTTTCTGTGACCAATTTACAAAAAACGCTATTTGTTTCTGCTATCTTCGGAGAAATTCGCAATACTTTTCCACAGTAGTTTGAGAAAATTAGTGATTTTTACAGCTAACAATTGGCAAAATTTGCTATTTTCTTTCCTTGATCGATTGACAAATTAGCTAATTTACGTAATTCCACACAAAAAAAGGTTCCACAGACTTTTAAAAAAAATAAAAAATATTCCCTGTCTGTGAAAGAAGGTAAGAGGGGGGAAAATCCTGCACAGAATTTTTTATTATGTGGGATTTTCTTATTTTGTGGGCGATTTGCGCAATCCTGTGTGCTATTTCAAACTGTGTCCCTTAGGAAAAGTCTCCACCTTCTCTTAAGAAACTCTTGAAATAGAGCCCCATTTTAGACAGTTCTGTGTCTTAGCAGGTATAATTGAATGGTGCTTTTTCTTCGAAACTTTTTTCCGGTTAAGAAGAATTCTGTTTTAGACAGGTTTTGTTTTCACAAGTTTTATTGTGCCTATGCTCTTCAGAGGTGCAATATAAAAAGAATCAATGTTTTAACAGTCTTAGAGGCTACCTTTAATAAAGGTAACAAAACCTGTCTACAGCGGAAAACTTTCATTGTCAATATCTTGAAATTATACCTGCTAAGATGGAATTTTTGATTTTTTTTTCAATTTCGTATTCGAAGTTTTTACTTCTTATGTATCCTATTCAGTAAATGTTTCCTGTTCAAGGGGGGGGGAGGGGGTGTTACAGCCCCATCCTTTTATAGGCCACTGCCGTCAAAGAAAAGTCCCCCCCCACCCCCCCCAACAAAGTTCTGAAATGGTGCCTCTGCACTATACTCAAGAAAAGATTTTCCTTATTAATTTTGTTATCTGTCAATGTGTTTTACATAGCATTAATTTTTTATTATGTGCTACTTTAGAAGTTTGTTCTTTTGAAAATTAACTGATCATAAGTGATATATTTTTTATTGACTTCATTTTAGATTAAAAATGGTGAGTGGACGGAAGAGACTGCTGGGGGCTGTGCAAATAATCCGCAAACATACCATAAAAATCCTATTTACCAAATATCCTTAAATTCACCATCTGATGTTAATCATCTATTGATTGATCTCAAGGGGCCAAAGTAAGATTTTTTGCAATATTTCTATTTGTCAATACACAAATGAAGGGTCAGTGAGAAAAATGACGATAGCACACTTTTTGTGAAATTTAAGGTGACATTATAATCTGTTAGTTTGAGAGGTATTATACAATCGCTTGGTAACTTGGATCAAGGCAAAAACCAAAATGCAGTCAAACCTGGTTAAGACACGTTTCAAGGGGCTGGACAAAAGTCGCATGTTAAGCGAGATCACATATTAAATGTGATTTATATAACGTTCCAGGAACTCAGCCTACTTACATATCTAAGCGTCTAAATGAACTTGAGAGCTTTTGCTTATATGTTTTTGGTTGAAAATAGTGTCTTTTACACATATTTAGATAAAAAATTACCTGTTTTCAAGTTTAATTCATTGTGTTTTTCCAGGACTGATTAAAAAAGTAACTGAAAAAAATTAGTTCAAATATGATTTTAACGTGTAAGATATAACCAAAACTGAGACAACAAAAATAATTTTCTTGCTAGCCTAATTTTTTAGCACAACCAAAATATTAAATCTTTGCAGAACAACCTAGTTATTAAAATCATATTTATTACTTGTGATAATGAGTAACGCCTTCCTTTTGATTTTATAACTATTCTCCATATAAGCAACAAATTTGCTAAAACTCGATACATGCAATCAGAGATGACTTGATTCCATGAAACTTGTGGTTAATGCAAATAACTCACCGGACATCAATAAAACAGGTGAAGGCAGGAATCAGAAGAAACTAATAAAGAAATAGAGCTGAAAACAAAGAAACATTTCCATTTCTCTTTAATCATGTTTAAAAGCTCACAGAACTAGGAAGGCTTTATTTACTACAGTGTACGAGAGAAAAAAACCAAAATTAACACCATACACCATGGTAAGAAAGAAGAAGAAATGACAAAAAGATGACAAAAATTCATCTATCTTTCATCTACTTCAGTAAAAACATACACAAAGTGAGAGACAAAGAATATTAGGGCACGGGATCGAAAACGAGTTCCAGTGTTGCTAATTTAGTGAGATTTTTTTTTATTAAAATAGTTACCACTATTTCCAAATACTAATATTCACATTAATTAATCTGTCATTCAATAAGCCAAATATTAGTGGCATCTACCATTATTCAGAAATAGTGGTAGATATCTGAATAAAAAAAATCCCACTAAATTGGCAACACGGGAGAAGAGAGAAGAAATTCGCATCTTGATCTATGAATTCATGTAATAAGCGAGATTTTTACCTCAAGAGACTGAAACTTTATTGCATATTAAGTGGGATCGAGTAATAACCGTCCACATATTAAACATGATATTTTTGCATTAGTCTTAAGGGCGATGTTCAAGGAACCAGAAAAATCTGCATATTAAGTGAAATCACATATTAACTGTGAGCGTCTTAACCGGGTCCGACTGTAGACCCTTGAAAAACACAGTTTAAGATAGGTGTAAAGAAGAAAAAACAATGAAAATCCATGGATTAAGGGAAAGAACAATGAATAACTAGTTTGTGATTTGAGATGACAGAGCCATTTGTTAGCTTAAGAGATATATTATTGTTTGATAATCTTGAATCAAGGCAAAATTCTTTGAGAAACACAATTAAATGCAAGTATAAAGGGGGGAACAGATATAATTCACACTTAAGAGAAAGAACAATGAATAACTAGTTTGTGAATATCATTGTTTTACCCTTAACCCTTCAAATTGTAAATTACAAAGTAAAACATAATTATTTCATTAATTAAGAAATATATGCTTATACTTTAATATTATAAATGGTAAAATGTTAGATTATTTTGAAATCTGTATCTGTAAAAGAGTTATCTTAACAGCTTTTTATTTTCATTCATGAACTGTGAGAAAAAAGGAAAATAATAAAAGACTACAAAATAAAATTATACTTCACAAAGCAGAATGCATCGATTTCAAATATCACACATCACTTATTTACAGCTGAATAAAAAAAAGAAAGAAATGTGTTTTAAATATTACTAGATGGAACCCGTCAAAATTTGACGGCAAACAACTTGATAGTACCATAAAAATAAAATTTATAGTTGCTTTAACTTGACAAATTTCATAATGGGGAGCATAATATGATTAAGCGGTCACTGACCTTTCCATTGATATATCACATGAGGGGTGTGTGCAAAGTTTAGAAAAGTACCCCCTTGGGGGGTCAAAGTGGGGGATGGACATGGGAGATGCATAATGATTAAGTGGTCACAGACCTTTCCAATGATATATAACATGAGGGTTGTGTGCAAAATTTAGAAAGTACCCCTTGGGGGGGGGCAAAGTGGGGAGATGGGCATCGGAGATGCATAATATAAGTGGTCACAGGCCTTTCCAATGATATATAACATGAAGGTTGTGTGCAAAATTTAGGAAGTACCCCTTGGGGAGGGGGGGGGGCAAAGTGGGGAGATGGACATCGGAGATGCATAATATGATTAAGCAGTCACAGACCTTTCCAACAATATATGACATGAGGGGTGTCAACAAAATTTAGAAAAGTATCCCTTGGGGGGGGTGGGGGGCAAAGTGGGGAGATGGACATTGGAGATGCATAATATGATTAAGTGGTCACAGACCTTTCCAATGATATATAACATGATGGTTGTGTGCAAAATTTATAAAGTACCCATTGGGAGGGGTGGGAAGTGGGGAGATGGACATCAGAGATGCATAATATGATTATGCAGTCACAGACCTTTCCAATGATATATAACATGAGGGTTGTGTGCAAAATGTATAAAGTACCCTTTGGGGGGGGGGGGGGGGCAAAGTGGGGAGATGGGCATCGGAGATGCATAATATGATTAAGCAGTCACAGACCTTTCCAACAACATATGACATGAGGGGTGTCAACAAAATTTAGAAAAGTATCCCTTGGGGAGGGTGGGGGGGGGGGGCAAAGTGGGGAGATGGACATTGGAGATGCATAATATGATTAAGTGGTCACAGACCTTTCCAATGATATATAACATGAGGGTTGTGTGCAAAATTTATAAAGTACCCTTTGGGGGGGGGGGCAAAGTGGGGAGATGGACATCGGAGATGCATAATATGATTAAGCAGTCACAGACCTTTCCAACAATATATGACATGAGGGGTGTCAACAAAATTTATAAAAGTGCCTCCCTTAGGTGGGGGAGGGGAGGGGGTGGCGGGATGGACCCCGGAGATGCATAGCATGAATAAGCGGTCAAAGACTTTTCCAGCGATATATCACATGAGAGGTGTCTGCAAAATTTAGAAAAGTGTCCCACTTGGGGGGGGGGGAAGTGGGGGGATAGACCCGAGATGCATAACATGACACATGGTCACAGGCGTTTCAACTTGCAACTTTTTTCTCGAAGGCATTTGATAATATTAAATTTTTTTTTACCCAAGGCAATTTAACGATATTCTTAATTTTTTTGCATAATTCGTCAAATGTTCATGGAAAAAATCATGAAATTCGCTAATCAATAGTTGATAAATTATAAAATTCAACAATCGATAGCAGTAAAATTGGTCAATCGATAATGGAAAAATCACAAAATTCATCAAATGGTCTCCTGTAAAAAAATTGTCCTGCACACTGATGATATGATCAAAAGGATTTTGAAGTATAGGACAAAATTAACACTTGCCAAACAGCGAGTAATGCTGAAAATTTGGCAATGGACTTTATTGCCACCACTGGTCAAACATAATAGTCACACTCACCAATTGCGATGATTGAATGGAAAAAGATTTTTTTTCTCTGCTGTCGCTCGACAAATTTCGAAACCATTTGGCGAATTTCACGATTTTTTCCCCGAAATTGACGGATTGTGATTTTTTTTCTCGAAGCCATTCGACGATATTCGAAAACTTTTCCCCCCGAAACCAGTTGATGAATTTTGCGATTTTTCCACTGTCGATTAATGAATTTTGCGATTTTTCCGCTATCGATTGACGAATTTCGCAATTTATCAACTATCGATTAATGAATTTCATGATTTTATCCATGAACGAACAAATTGCGCACTTTCTTTCCGCTAATGTTTGACACATTTCGCCCTTTACAATTCAGCCAATGAGTTGAACGTTGTTTCTTTCCAGAAATGTCAAGAATGAAACAATGATTCTTTAGGATGAATTTCCTTCGTTCGATGTCACATGGAAGAATGTGTGCAATGCAGCAACGGGCGTCACAGACTTTTTAGGGCACCTGCAGACTAAAAACATCTAACCAATCTTCGCGGGGGGGAAAAATCACAGATTTCGTCAAATGATTGAGGAAAAAACACTAAATTCATCAAAGGATCATGGGGAAACATGACTTTCGTTAAAAGACAACAGAAAAAACATTAATTATGCAAAAGGATCGTGAAAGATAAGCAAATTTTGTCAAAGAATCGCAAAAAAGGAAAGTTCACCAAAAGATCACGCTTTTTTACTAAATTTCATCTAAAAATTGCGGAATAAAATGTATTTTATCAAAGAATCGCTGGAAAATGCGAATTTCGTTAAGGATCACGAGAAAAATGCGAAATTCTTCAAAGGATCGCTGAAAAAACACTAATTTCGTCAAAGAATTGCTGAAAAAACATGAATCTTGCCCAATAATAGAAAAATCATGGTTCATAATCATTATATCTAGTAGTATATGTAAATACAGTTTGTGATAAGACAAAATTAACACTCGCCAATCGGCGAGTAATACTGAAAATTGGTAATTGATGTTATTGCCAGTACTGGCTAAACTTAATAGTCACACTCGCCAATTGCGATGATTGAATGTAAAATGAAATTTTTTTCCTGCTGTCAATCAAAGAATTTTGAAACCATTTGGTGAAGTTTTTCCCGAAACCATTTTGTGAATTTCCTGATTTTTTCTTCAAAATAATTTTTCAACAATATTCGACCCAATACGCATGCGTAAAAAAAATCACCAGCCAATGAGGTGAGGGTCTATTACTGTCTCTAGAAACGTGTTTGGGATCATCTCCTGTTTTTTTTTTCTTGCACATTGCATTAAACCTAGGAAGGTATTTATATAGAACTCACTGTGGAGTGATTAGAAGGTATTTATTTTATTTATTATAATTTGTATGAATACTTAGGTGTCCATTTTGGATTTACTGTTTAAAAATGAATTTAGGCTCATTTAACATTCGCGAAATCAATCCGATGGAAATTGTGTTTTTAGATCTCTATCATTTTGTATATATAGTACAGAAAATAATTATTCAAACGTACGTAAAAATATCGTAGAACACGTAATACAAAATTGGATCACTTATAGTCCGTTTATTATCAGGGATGAATCTTATGGTGTTCCGATTGCTAATGAAAACGATTATGTAAATATATGGTTCTTCATAGAAGTATGTGCTTCTTCACACTTCAATAGAAGCATTGTTTAAATTAATATAATTCTACAAATATGATGCAGTTTTAAAATATTGAGTAATGATTAATACTGTCAAGGAATCTACTCATATACGTAATTAAGTTTTGGTACTTCTCTATTATCTCATCGACCACTTTTCATAACAAAAAACTGTCGCCAAACTGTAACGCCAAATAAACGGGAGAACGTTGTAATTAATACGCGCAAATGTAGAATTAAAAACCACTTGACGACATAACAAACACGTATAATGCTTCCGACATCAAGTAAATGGGACTGCATTTTTGGCATTTAATCATACAGTTTGGCGATAGTATTTTGTTATGAAAAGTGGACGATGGGATAATAGAGAAATACCTAAGTTTTTTATACCAAGTTTGAAAATTTATCTTTTTTGGACATTTAAAAAAAATAACAGAAAAAACATTACAAATTTGCCCATTTGCTCAGCGGTCAAAGGATTAAGTAAATATTAATGATTAAGCGGAACTGGTTCTAGCTATGAAGTAATATTATTTTGCTCAAAAACCCTCAACAAAAAAAGAATTACAAAGAATAAGTAATCATCTTTAAATATACAAAAAACAATGTGATTAATGACCAGGATTTTTGGAACAGATGTGTTACACTCATGCTAAAATGTAAACAAAAGATTGGCGACTGTTTGGTTGGCGCAATTTCCAAGACTGCGCCAAACGAATAACTTAATACAATGGCTAGGTTGCCATTAAAGGAAAAAAATCCCCTAAATTTGGCGACTTTTTTCTTTTTTTTAACCGATTAAATTTTTTTTTTTTTTTTTAGCATGAGTGTAAAGCATCTAAGCCGGATTTTTTTACATATAACATTTTTTATATACAAAATAAAAACGGAAATAACCTCATTCATTTCACCCGATGTCAAAAATAGTTTTTTTTTCCACATTCCTGGGCAAAGCACTAAATCAATAAAATCACCAATTTGTGACAAATTATGAGTTTCCTATGAATCGCCAATGAACGGACATGCAAACTGGTAAAAAATGAATGTAATAAATTAAAACATTCAAGATTTGTATACATACAAACAATACAATGTAAATATTAATATTGTTACATGATACATTGTTTGTATATATACTTGTTTGTATACATACAAACAAATATAATGTAAACATTATTATTCAAATATTAAGAGTTTGCAAATCAAAACATTCTAAAGATTTGTATACATACAAACAATATAATGCATACATACTCTTTACAAATAAAATAGCACACTTATGTAATGACAAAACTTTTAAATCGAATAGAGATAATATATTTCTGTTAAAAAATAATGCTAAAGTTCAGACTTATATATATTATACATTCACATAAAGCTAGTCACCACATTCCTGCATATCTATTAAATATTTAGTTGCTAAATACAGAAATAATATTTTATAATTTATATTCAGACGCTCAGATTCGCTTTTTTTGAACATATAATAATAAAAATATTACTACCGTGCGTACTGTCTTTTTACATTATATTTACATTATAGTTTTCATTAGCAATCGGAACACCATAAGATTCATACCCGATCATAAACGGAATATAAGTGGTCCAATTTTGTATTACATGTTCTACTATATTTTTATTTACGATTGAATAATTATTTTCTGTACTATATAAACAAAATGATTTGATTTCGCGAACGTTAAATGAACCTAAATTCATGTTACACAGTAAATCCGTAATGGATACCTAAGTATTCATACAAATTACAATAAATACAACAATAAATAAAATAAATACCTTCTAAACACTCCACAGTTTTTTATATAAATATCTTCCTAGGTTTAACGCAACGTGGAAGAAGCCATCAAAACAACATGAGTTGATTTGATCTTGATCCCAAATACGTTTGGAGACAGGAATAGACCCTCGCCTCATTGGCCGGTCCTTTTTTGACGCATGCGTACTCGGTCGAAATTCGATGGAAATTTGACAAAATTACCAAACTGCTTTAAATAGATGGATGGGACTGCATTTTTGGCATTTAATCATACAGTTTGGCGATAGTATTTTGTTATGAAAAGTGGACGATGGGATAATAGAGAAGTACCTAAGTTTTTTATACCAAGTTTGAAAATTTATCTTTTTTTGACATTTAAAAAAAATAACAGAAAAAACATTACAAATTTGCCCATTTGCTCAGCGGTCAAAGGATTAAGTAAATAAGTAAATATTAATGATGAACTGGTTCTAGCTATGAAGTAATATTATTTTGCTCAAAAACCCCCAACAAAAAAATAATTACAAAGAATAAGTAATCGTCTTTAAATATACAAAAAACAATGTGATTAATGGCCAGGATTTTTTTACGTATAACATTTTTTATATACAAAAGAAAAACCAAAATAACCTCATTCATTTCACCCGATGTCAAAAAGTTTTTTTTCCACATTCTTGGGCAAAGCACTAAATCAATAAAATCACCAATTTGTGACAAATTATGAGTTTCATATGAATCGCCCATGAACGGACATGCAAACTGGTAAAAAATGAATGTAATAAATTAAAACATTCAAGATTTGTATACATACAAACAATACAATGTAAATATTAATATTGTTACATGATACATTGTTTGTATACATACTTCTTTGTATACATATATTGTTTGTATACATACAAACAAATATAATGTAAACATTATTCAAATATTAAGAGATTCTAAAGATTTGTATACATACAAACAATATAATACATACATACTCTTTACAAATAAAATAGCACACTTATATAATGACAAAACTTTTAAATCGAATAGAGATAGTATATTTCTGTTAAAAAATAATGCTAAAGTTCAGACTTATATATATTATACATTCACATAAAGCTAGTCACATTCCTGCATATTTATTAAATATTTAGCTGCTAAATACAGAAATAATATTTTATAATTTATATTCAGACACTCAGATTCGCTTTTTTCGAACAAATAATAATAAAAATATTACTGCCGTGCGTACTGTCTTTTGACATTATATTTACATAATCGTTTTCATTAGCAATCGGAACACCATAAGATTTATATCCGATCATAAACAGAATATAAGTGGTCCAATTTTGTATTACATGTTCTACTATATTTTTATTTACGATTGAAGAATTATTTTCTGTACTATATAAACAAAATGATTTGATTTCGCGAACGTTAAATGAACCTAAATTCATGTTACACAGTAAATCCGAAATGGATACCTAAGTATTCATTGAAATTACAATAAATACAACAATAAATAAAATAAATACCTTCTAAACACTCCACAGTTTTTTATATAAATATCTTCCTAGGTTTAACTTCAAAACAACAGGAGTTGATCTTGATCCCAAATACGTTTGGAGACAGGAATAGACCCTTGACCTCATTGGCCGGTCCTTTTTTGACGCATGCGTATACGGTCGAAATTCGATGGAATTATTTGACATTTTTAGCAAACAGCTTTAAATATATGGATTATTAGTAGTAGGAAATAAATTAGTACAGTAGCACTGTTTGATTTACATACAAGATCTTTTATCATTTGAAACTTTATATAGCTAAAAATTAAGATATGAAGGTAAATAATTTGGATTTTCAGTTTTTTTGTTTGAATGAACAAAAAACTTAATATGATCTCTTCGGATTTCAATATGTTTATTGTATTGAATTTTATAAAGATTAAGTTTTAGATGATTAACCATGTTATATTAAAAATACTACATTAAAAAATAATAAGAAGAATACTTCATAAATATCAAAGTATGTCTTTAAACAGTGGTGAATTTTGATTTTTATTTATTTTTTTCACTGAAGTAACTAAATCTTCAGACTTGTTAAAAGCAAATTGAAAACAAGTCATTTTATTAATTGGTATTGTTTGACTCTTGTAATTTTAATAGTTAATAAATATTTAATGCTATGTTTCTTATGCAGTTTTAATATTTTCAATAGATAAAATATAAACAAGTTTTGAAAATAATTTTATTGGACAATAATGTTAAATCTCACTAAATCCAACACATCAACATGTTTTTATTGTTTATTTATTATCTCTATAGTTCTTGGGTTATCAAAAATCCATTGTAACTGTTTCAATGTCAAGTTTTCAAAATTTTATATTTTTTATTTACATCACTGTTGTATCTAGCAGTTTATTAAAAATATTTCTTTTCAATTTATTTTAAAGAGAGAACACTTCTTTTTTATTTTGACCAAAAAAATTCTTCAAATTTTGCTCATTGAAATCTTAAAATTTTCTTGCAGTCAAATTGTTTACATAAAAGTTTATAATGCATACAGGAAAGACTATGCATGAAGTCATAATGCCTTTCAACTGTGTTTATTTACTTTTAAGAATGATAGACTATTTCCCTATCTACGTTTTCATCTTTAACAAAAATCTTATTTGAATATTTGTAATCCGTTCTGTGAATAAACTTAAATTATATTTTTAATTAAATGTAATCCTTCTATTTCAATTACTGTATGATTACATGTATTATTGTTAGTGTATTCTGTCAATTTTGTTTTAATTCAACATAAGTTATTTGACATATGTTTTTTTTTTCCTTTAGGCAGTACCATGTTGGTTTTGAAATTGTTGCTGTGACTGTAAATAATCCCAGTTCTCCCACCTATTTTTCTAGAAAGTCTTCAGGACCTTTCAGGTATGCAACGTGTAGTTGAAATGTTGTTTGTTTAATATGTAGTATGTACACCAACTTTTATTTCTTTAAGAGTCCACTGATGAATGATGCATCATTCTAATTGAAGAAAAATTTCTTAATATATTGCTTCAAAAATTTATTTTTGTTCTTAAATATGTGTTGGATATCTGATGAATAGATTTTTATTATTATTTGAACTAATAAGACATTGTTAAAGTATCTCAACTTAGTTGAGCTCATCTATTTCCTTACATAAACTACAATAAATTGTTGTTTAATTTAATGAAGATAAAAAAAGAAAAATTATTATTATTTTGAAAATTTTCTGTGTAAGACATACCATGTATCTTTTGCATATTGTCTTAGTCTAAATAACAGAAAACTAGAATGAAAAATCATGCATTAAGCATACATTATGAAACACTTTCCAACACATTCAGAATAATGTAACAAAACTTCACTCTTTAATAAGGTGAAAGATGATGTCTAAGTAAACAAGGTCAAGGTCAAACCAGGCGGGAAAAAATTGTCTAAGTAAACAAAAATCATTTGGAAAATGCATAACACATTTCAAAACCCAATTTCAGTAATATCATCAATAGTGAGAAAAATATCTGAATTCTTTTGTACAGCCCTGTTTATGATCTATAGATTTGTATATATACTACACAGCATGCTAAAATTTAATTCAGTTAGAAAACTCATAGCACAATTGAAAATTCTCCTTCAGCAATTTCTGCTCAATAAATGGAAATGTATTCGAGATCTTTTGTGTATAACTTGTATATGATACATAGAATTTATACACATTAAGTAAAAATGCAAAAAATTAGTGAAATTTAAAAATGCATACCACAACTGAAAATGCACTTCAACCAATTATTGTTCATAGCCAGTACTGTAAGTGAATTTTTTTGTGTCTGCAAATGCACAATAGATGCTAAGCACACTGTATTCTATCATAAACATCTTGTAGTGCATCACAGTGATATATATCAATTTTCAATAGGTTTGAAATAGTGTAACATCATTAAAACACATCGCAAATGATTTTTTCCCATAGACCATAATTAACAGAATTCTTGTGAGTGCCCCTGTAAATGAACTATAAATGTTACGCACTTCATTTTCAATACCGAACAGTTCATAGTAAACCTCATTAACATATATCAATTTCATGGCAATCCAAATATATTTACATGAGTTAGAGCACAGACAGGTGGCACACAGACAAACTTAATTCATAAACACTTTTCAACTACAGTAATCTCTCACTTACACGTCGGGCAAGGGACTAACCAAAAACTATGCATAAATGAGCGAGACACATAAATGAAATCCAAGTAAAAATTACATTTGAAATAAATGTTAAGACAAAATTCATCTTAAGTGGTCAAATAACCTGCAGAATAATGAGAAATGTGAATTATGTAGATTGTTAAAGATTTACTAATTCAAATCTAATACATAATCTCAAAATTTTAATTACATAACTTATTTTTTAAATAGTCTAAAATAGAAGTTTGTTTATAAGCTTGATGTCTGTCCCTAAAGATAGCTTTTTTGAGTTCATTGAAAGATTAATATGTTGAACCAGATGCATCAGTTTGTTGGATGTAGTGACGGAGGACTTCCAGAGCATCTATTGCCTTTGTAAAAGTCAGTGGATGGTGTTTTTAATTTTCTTTGTTATCTTATTCATTTTCATTGGCATCATCTTTAATTTCTGCGACTATTTTGTGCATATCCCTCTTTTCTGCTGTTATTCATTTTCATCAATATCTACAAAATCGTTAACATTAATCATTCCTCAAGAAACGAAACAGCATTCCATTCTTCATCTAATACTGGTTGATCTTTGGCACAAAATGCATCATTTTCAAATTCCTTCAGAATGAAGCCTGCTTTTTTGAAACAGTTCTCTAGAAGTAGCAGATGTGAAGGGGTTTGACCCAAGAATGCAGCTTATAATAGTGTCCAGAAATCAAATGTAAAAAGACAACCAATTGACTGTCCATTTACTGATGTGAAATTTCTTGGAAAGGACATGTGTATAATGGAAAGAAATGGCAAGGGAAACTAGAAATTTCTCCGATGCATAAGAGAGAGATACATTCATGTTGCTACGCATAAGCGCAAAAAAAAACATTGCATTGCTATAACTTTATCCGGGACTACAGAAAATCAACTTATAAATAACAGAGATGCATAAAAGAGGCAAGGTATAAGTAAGAGATTACTATATATTGGAAAGTGCCAAAAAGAGAAGTTGAAAGACACTTTTGCTATATGTAACTATTGTAAAATGCCTTATGGTGACCCTTTTCTCCCTTAACAACAAAAAAAAAAGCGAATGTAATACTAATAATTATTATAATATAATTATTAAATAGTATAATTGGTAAATTTTGAAGGTAGCGATAACTTGATTCAGTTACTTATTCATAAATATTTAATTTTAAAAATTAGTTTAGACACTTCAAAAACATTTTCTCTTGCATCTTTTTTTTTTTCCTTTACAAGTGAGACAATGGTGCTAAAAAATACCTGTATTTTTCCTTTTATCAGAACATTAATATGTTCACTTCTGATGACTCAAAGGTTTAATCATATCACTGCAATTTTTCGACTGCAAACATTTTAATATTCAAAACTCTAACTCTATTGATAAAACAGATATAGTATAGTATTCTTTGGGTTGTGAAAAGATTGTGTTTCTTAAAAAAAAAAAAAAAACTTTGCTGTTTGCCTCTTTTTTTTTATAGGTTATTTCTTTATTGTTTGATTCTGTCAGCATGTTTAAAAAATGAATACAATTTCTGGGAAGTGTTTAAAATTCTTATAAATTTTTTAGAATGGGACACTGCAGAAGCAGAATTTCAACATCAAAATGTAAACAGCAGCCTGACATAGATTGTCCAACTTGTTTAAATTAAACACTGGAAAGAATGAACAGGTTTCCATCGCTTAATGTTTGTGCAGTTTCAGTTAATGTGATTTTCAATTAATTCAGTAAACATTTTTTAGATGCTTCCTCAATTAATATGGGAAAATTTTCAATTGCTGTGGAAAACACAAATGGGTGTTTTTTTCAGGCCAGGCAGCATTGTCGAATTCTTAAAGAAAATGGCTGGAAAAAGAAATAACAATAAAATAATTTAAAGAAACTTTTCAAAACTTAGAATTTGTCAAACACCATTTGATAGAATTAGATCCAGACATAAGTAAATAGTGTTACTGCAAGATGTATTACAAAAAGAAGGGAAAAAAAACTATGCAATTGACAAATTGATAAGTCTCTACCTGCATAAATTGAAAATGTAAATTTAAAGTAATGAAAATGTATTACAATAAGTTTAAAGTCAAATTATAAATTTTTAATAATAAATAAGCTAACATAGTTAACCTAAAAAAATGTATACTAATGCAGAATTAAATTAAAAATAGACTTTTTGATGTTTCTTGATTGTCAATTATTAAATGAGCTCATATGTAAATGCTAATGGAAATTCGTGAAAATTAGATACATTTTTTAAAAAAATTTCAAATTAGGCTACAATACACAAACTTTCTAACAATAATACAACAAAAATAATATTTTAGTACGTTATTGTGTTGTCTATTTATGTATATTAGGTTTTAAAGAAAGTTGGCTGTGGATCTATTGCTATTTTTTCAATTCAATGTATGTTTTGATTACTGTGATAACATCATGGGATTAATTAACTGCACTAACTAATGGGAACCTGTAGTGACAATCTTATTTCAAAATATCTAAAAAAAAAAGGGGGGGGGGCAAACTTAGTTGTTTTGATGCATGCTCCTGGTCCTAGGAATGTGAAGACAATTTTGACAGTAAAATGTTTGTACAAAACAAAACTCCAGAAAATATTAATTTGGTTTACACCAATGTGAATACATCAGGGAAGCAGTGTCAACGCGAATAGAATTATAAATTTACTTGCAGTGAAGAAGGCTCAAAGATTAAGCTTTCTTTTATAAAAACTATATTATTGAAATTCACAATAAAACCCAATAAGCACATTCACTGCTATTATATTAAAAAAAAAAAAATTATCTAAATAAAGTAACAAAAATTAAAACTTTGAGCCCCAAAATATCCCTTCCAAAATACAGGATGACCCAGTAGAATACAGCCTTAGAAAATGTTGGTTTTATAAAAACAACAGGAATGTGCATTTCAGCTATGCTTGGAGTTTCAAGGAAGAGATTTCAAGTACTTCCTATGACAACCTGATTTCTTAAATATATGGGTAGGACATGCTGCTGTTTTATTTCCTACTGTACTTTTTTTTTTTTAAGAACATTTTCTGGGTCTACTTTCTAGTGGAACACCATATGTTTTTCTTACTATGACCTTGATCCCTGCATTTAAGGAGCAACTTATTTATTTATATTTACTTATTATCTGTTTCAGGTCTGGTTTTACCATCCTTGAAATTCTTAATGTTCCTTCTGGTATCTACAATATTATTCCAAGCACATTTTCTCCTGGACAGAAGGGGCCTTTCTTTTTAACTGTGCAATCATCATGTCCAATTAAAGTTTCTCGTTTAAAATAATTTATATTTTGATGTTTGTTATACAGTTATATAAATAAAGAAAATTTATTTGTTTCATCTGTTTCTTTCCTTGTAAGTTTATTATGTCTGTCAGTTTTTATTACTATTATATACATTATTTTCTTAAGGTTGTTCTCATATCCAATCTCACTACATATTCATAAAGTTTTTTCCTATCATTAAATGCATGAAATTTACAAGTTTTCTGATTAAGATAGCCAGGGTCGGTGGCAGGTTTCACAGGTCTCTGGGTATGGGCAGACCAAAAGTATGGGCCCCATACAAGAAAATGTATAAAAATCCACTGCTTATATGAGTCAGTCATTTTTTAGAATTAAGAATGTAATGTGAATTGTTGTTTATTTGAATCAGCATCCCCCTCCCCCCCCCCCCAATTGAATCAGATTCTGCTTTACAAACATGGTTAATTTAAAAGGTGGTTATTAAACTTTGATCAAATCTTGCCATTAAATAATTTACTCAAGTGTATTCTGAAATTTTACATTTTACCTGCTTGACAATCTCAATATCTCTAACACATTTGAAAACAAAAAATAAATAACTAAATCGGCTAATTTCAATCAGGTGTTAAAGAATTAAGAAACATGTCCCTCCTCTCGGTTTTCAATACAACCTACAACCTCATATGTGATTGCCATGAATGACAATTTAACCGTTTCGTGATGAGCGTCACATATACATTAAGGTGGAGTGAAATTTTCCTTTTCTTCAAATCAAAATGGGCCGGTGTGGGACAGTTGCTTTGTCACATCCTCATTCAGAATATAAAATATCTTTTAAAAACATTGATATTTAGTACTGCCCCAAAGTCATTAAATATTTAGTAAAAATGCGAAAATTGTGCATTTTCCTTTTTTTTTTTTTTTATGTCAAACATATAAACTACTCAAATATTATCAATATTAATTAAATTTAAAAGGATTGTCCTTAAATTATTGTAACTATACATTTATAGTAAAACTATGTAAAATTTATATCAAATTCAGGTCTTATACTGCCTCAATGACTTCAAAATTTTGAAAAATATATGAAAATTGGGTAATTGTAAAGCATAATCAAAACAGTATTTTTCTTAACCTTTGTAACAAAATATTGTTTGAAATTATCCTTAAAGTCCAACAATAATAAGGTAAAAATAATTTACAAGTAATAAATTACCATTTTTTTATAGTAGTCCATACTGTTTTTTTCAAAATTAGACAAGCACGGCAAAAAGAAAGATTCACATTAATCAATACGTTCGTAGATTTAGAAACTAAGCAATTTGGTTCAATTTGGTCGTAAGGACAAAACTCTTATCATGGGTGACGCACGACGAAAAGCTGTATTAGAAGAACACATAAGCTTAATAAAGGAACCAGGTTCTAAGGCACCTCCCCTTTACAATCTGCAAAGGCTTTAAGTGAAGAAATCAAAAATATTGATACCAGTAAGCTTGTTGCCATTGGCTGTGATGGAACTTCAGTTAACACAGGTTACAAAGGAGGTGACACATGATTTCTATAAAAATAAGAAGGAAAGCCGCTTCAATGGCTTGTTGGCCAATTACATGCCAATGAGCGAGCTTATCTTAAGCCATTTGTTTCAGCATTTTGACGGTACAATAAGTGGGTCTCAAAGTTTTACAGGATCTATTGGTAAATCTAAAAGATTGTGAACTGCTTCCTCTTGTACTTTTTAAGAGAATAAGCTGTACTTTGTCAGAAATTACTAATAAAAAGGAATTAAGTACGAATCAACTCTATTTGCTGGAGATATGTGAAGCAATTACTTCTAGATCGTATCCCAAAAATTTTACAAAAGAAATCCATGTACAATAGTTCTTTCTCGATGGCTTACAGTGACAAATATAATTCTTAGGCTGTATTTTCTCTCAACTTAATCATCTGAAAATTTGCTGATTCTGATAAGTTTTATACTAAAAGTTTATGCATTTGTATGATTTCAAATTAAAGACTAAGCCTTCATGCATTTACAGGGCTAAACATTAACATCAAACGATATCATTACGTCATTTACCAAAGAAATTAAAGACAATAATATGTCCAGTAATTCAACCAAATGGTTCCTTTCGTCACCCGGAAACTTTTTTGATTGCTATGCTGGCTGACAATATGGACTATGTAAGATTGTTGGCAAGTGTACAAGTCCACTACGCAGAGTAACAAAAACACGAAAAAACAGAAATTCTTTCTATACTTTCAAGTTACCTGAAATCCATTTTGAAGCCAAATACTATATCGATGTTATAACTGGGTTAAAGTGACAGTGACAAAACCATCATTAACTAAGTTCTTAGATCATGACATTGTAACAAAGTGTATCCTAAATCTAAAGGAAATAAATAGATGAGGACAACTTAGCTAAGATTAAACTATTTCCCTTGGCACAATCAAGCCACTGGAAAATGTAAGAAATGCATTGTGGAAGTTTCTTTTACTGTTTGTGGTCCTTTGGGGACACGATGGGTTCATTAAAACCTGTCTGGAGTATTGCAGAAAGATGTCAGTTTTCAAAGCCAAAACACAGTATGCACTTCTATAAAATGGTACTGTTAATGCTTGTAAATTGTAATAGTAGATTATTTTTACCTTATTATTGTTGGTCTTTAAGGATAATTAAAAAAAATATTTTCCAAAGGTTAAGTTAAAAAATATGACAATTTTGTTTTGTTGCTTTACCCAAATTTCATACATTTTTCAAAAATTTGAAGTCATTGTGGGAATTTATTTCATATAAATATTACATAATTTTATGATAAACATTTAATAATAATAATTTAAGGATCATCCTTTTAAATTCAATTAATATTAATAATATTTGCGTAATTTATATGTTTGACAAGAAAATGGGAAAATTGCCAACTGTCATGTTTTTACTAAATATTTAATGACCTTGGAGCAGTTATATTAATATTATATATTAATATTTTTAAAAGATATTTTATATTCAGAATAAGTATGTGACAGAGAAACTTTCCCACACCGGTCCATTTTGATTTGAAGAAAAAAATATTTTTCCATAGACAAGCATTCCACCCTAATATACATAACATTAAGGTTTTCAGAATCCTTGATACCAGTAAATTTGAACAGGAAATTTTTCCTTATTCAATCGCAGAATTTTTACAATTAACTGGACAAAAATTTCTTTTCTGAATTATCCGTGATAAAAGATTAAAGTCTTTAAATGACGCTTGTATTGAAGGGATCAATAGTCTAAAATATCTGTTATGTTCATACTAATGAAATATTATATCATTATTTATAAAATATAATAAACTTACATTAAGTAAAAGTACTTCCAATTTTTATTAGATTAAAATATCTATATTAATAAAAAAAAATTTTTGTCTTTGTATTGTCTGTTTGTTTGTTAATTGGCGATGGCTAGGAAAATCTATCATACGTAGGGTTCTGCAAATTTGGATAAGGATAGATAAAGACAGATCCAAATGCCCCTGAGGCTCAGATTTTTAATTTTTTGATAATTAATTTAATTAGTCATTTCTCGAACGAAATCTCCTTTGCATAAGCCTCTTATTATACTTATGCACAAGATTTTATCAGAAATTCATTCAATCCAATCAACAAAATGGAAAAGATATGCATGTAATCGTAAATAAATATTTTATTGAAAGATTCTTTTATGATTGGAAATATGCAGTTTTAAGTATAATTATGAAAATAATCTTCATAGAATCTGGAAGTTAGTTGGTTGGTTGGTTAGAGGTGCTACAGTTAAATTTTGTAAACCTGGGCTAAACAGACCGGGACTTCAGTTTAAAGTGAAATTCGACCCACTACACACATCCATGCCAGATTGTGATTCGAACCAAGCACTTCTTGTGCAGTAGCCAGCGCCCCAACCACTAGCCAATCAAATGGCCCTGAATCTGGGAGAAATAATTTGAACGATGTATCATTTTATCAGAGTAAATCAAAAGGTGTCTTTATTTTTCATTCTGAAAAGTTTTATGTCTATTGTGTTTTTAAATTTTGAGTCTGAATCAAACACCAGAAAAAACTGCAAGATTGCACATTTTTCTGCAAACTTTATCTTTAATAGACAAGGGGGATGACCTTTTCAACTTATTTTGAGGAGGGGAGCTCGTCCCCTACCTATACTGCTTGAACATGTCGAACACTTCTCTGCATTCTCACGTTAAAATACCCCTTCCATTAAATTAATTCTGTTTTTGTGCAAAAAATGTATACCTCAGCATTAATATAATTTTTGATAGAAGAGAAGAATGGTCTTTTTCTGAGTGGGAGCCCGGGTTATGATTATGGGCACTGGTTTGTGTTTCATGATAAAAAATCTAATAACTGGGTGAGAAAGACATGTCGTCAAGTGATTTAAAAGAAAATTGAGAATCTTTAATATCATGCTTCAGTTTTTATGCAAGCAGCAAACATGACCATCAAGATTTGATTTTTCATTAGGTACAGTGGGTACAGGACTAGGGACCAGAAATTTTGATGGGAGGGGGCAGATTTTGAATATCATTTTAAATTTTGTTTATAGTGAATCTCGGGTAAAATAAAGTTATAAGCGAGTTTGATATTTTAAAAAATAATAAAAATATACCATATTATTTCTGTTTTCAAGGTTTTTCTTTCTTTTATTCCTCACATAATAATGGTTTAAGCTCACTCGCCAGGGGCACAAGCAGAAATTGGAGTGCTGGTGCAGAGGTGAGATGGGTCCTCTGCATGTCCTGTATATACTATATGCATATACAGGGCTGCCATTCTAAAAATTATTCAAAATAGTTGCTTTAGTAGCCATTGAAGCCAAAAATAGTAGCAAAAATAGTCTCATATCATGGCTGATTTAGTAGCAAAATAGTTACATATAAAGTATTATCCAAAATAGTCACAGTGTTGAGATCAGGATAGATAATGATTTCCCTTTTATAAATTTTCTGACTAATCCCTGATCTTTCCTTAAAAACTGATAAAGTTTTCCTGATTACAACAATACAACATTTTACATACAATCTGCACAAATTCAGTACTGTTTTTACATATTATCTAATTATTATGTAACAAAATTGTTAAAAGTAAATTCATTCTAGTTTTCATGACATTTGAGTTTAGTTTGCTGTAACTTTTGGATCAACACATGATATAGCTCTTGTTAGTTACAGATGTAATATTGATATTTCCAGCATTTCATTTTTGCTTTCATAATGAACTTAAAGAAATCTTTCTTGGAACTTTTCCTAAACTGCAGATTTAAGGGATTTTAAAGAGTTTGAAACTGCAGTATAAGGGAAGTTTTTATTTTACATGTATATTTGCTTACTTTGAAATGACATTTTTTTGTAGAATACAACAACACAGTTGGCGTCCCGATTTAGGTGATGCACTACACATTACGAAAATCTATTTGAAAAATTATTTACAAATACAGACCTGCCAACCTTTGAAAATGAAAAATAGTAGCACACAAAATTCAAACTAATTTGGAGGTTGGTTGGTTGGTTGTTTTTTATACTGCAAATTTTAAGCGAACAAATACTAATCAACTAAACATATGTGTAATGCATAAAGACTGTTTTGTTTTAGCTAATTTTTTTTGTTGTGGGTGAGATTGATTAAATGTAATTCTTTCTATTCAATTCATGCTCTGTCCACTCCTAAGCTAAATTTCTGAATTTCACAATGAATTTTCTGAAAGATTCTAGGGCAGTTGGGACGGGGGGGAGATTCCCCTCCCCTGACGAAACTACAGACATTTTTCCAGAGAAAAATGAATAAATTTGTCTAAAATGTCCTGCATCAGGTCGGGTAAGGCCCGCATGTCAGGTCTGTGTTAATTTTTTTTTTATTGCAGGTCAGGTTAATTTCATTTTTCAAAAGTTGGTTCAATTTATTGTTTCAGATGAAAAACTATACCTGTAATAATAAACATAGATGTTTGTCTCTGTGTGTGCTGTTTTGCGAAGAGACTGCTGCCATAATTTATATGATTTGGCAGGAAGGTACCTGTTATGTCTGAAGTTATGCACCTTGAAGCCAGTTTCTGGATTTTTTTTAATAGACATTTTAAGCTGTTTTTTTTTTTTTTTTTTTTACGCTTTGTGGTGAATTTTCTTCATTAGTAAAAAGAATATTGTTTCAATCTTTTAACCCAATGCAGTAAATTTTGAAGAAATTAGCGTTTTTTTGACGAAATTCGTTATTTTCAGAGATTTTTTGATGAAATTCGTGTCTTTTCAGTGATCGTTTAACGAAATTCGTGTTTTTTAGCTACCCTTTGAAGAAATTTGCATTTTTTCAGTGATCTTCTACCAAATTTCTCGTTTTTACACGATCTTTTGACGAAATTTGCGTCTTTTCAGCGATATTTTGACGAAATTCGCATCTTTTCAGCGATATTTTTGTTATGTCATGTATTAAAGTTTAACAGTAAAATATATTCACTTAAATATTTCCTTTTCACATGACATGAATTAGTTTTTACCATCCCCAAGCCTATGTTAAAGTACAAACAAACTCCATTTCTTCACGAGGTTTTTCAGATAAACACGCGATTCATCCACGATCTATCGCTCTGCTTTTGAATCACTGTTAATCATTGTTACTCTCGACCCAGAGCTCTTGTCTGACGATCGCCGCTCTGATTGGTCGTTGTTTGACGTCATAGTCCGTGAAGCCAATGGAGTTTCGTGTACGTTTTTTTCTCTTTACAGAATGGCAGCAACTGTATGCAAATTTTTCCAAAACAGACTAGTATATGTAGCAAGACAAAATGTGTGTATTCGCCTTGCCTTCCTTCTTTTGCCTTGCTTTTCCTATGTAGCTCGCTTGGAAGCAGCATTTTGTTTTCTGCCATGTAACTAATTACGGCGTCATAGCTTAGCTATGTTTTTGAAGGCTGCTGGCAGTTATTTAGTTTATTGATGAAAGTTTAATTTTGATTTTATTTTTAATTTTGTTCAGCAAGCAATGCTGACGTTTGATTGTCATTTGTATATTAGTCATCAATAAAATCAGTATGTTTATACTCCTGCTGTAATTCTTAAAGTCTTCCACATTCATGCATTTCCAAAATTAGATTCCACTGCGTACTCTAGCTGAAAATATAGTTAATTTTTTATAAGGAAAAGAGAACAGGGGTTATGGGCCCAGACTCATAACAGGAATTTAAGTGTTTTTTAAGGAAATGTGGAAGGGAAGAAACGGTGATATTTTAAGCCTGTGGACTCTCTCTCTGGTTTGTTTTTGAAAATGAACTTTCGTTTTGTGAATTGTTTTGCATGCTGTTGACCTTCTGAAAGCTTCAAGTTCGAGAGTTGTCGTGATAAAGCGACGGGGGCTGATGCAAAATAATCAAAACGTCACCCTGCTGACCGGCACTAACTGGGAAACTTGGAAGCATGAAGTTAAAGTTCTGTTGCTGCATTATGGAGCGTGGGAGTTCATTGATAAAAAAGATGGAGAGGAGACACCCAAGAGTTTATCACCTGCTAAAATGGAAACTACAGAGGCTGCTAAAACGGAAACTACAGAAACAGCTAGTGGAGTTACTGAGAAATCTGTGCTGACATGGAGAGAAAAACAAGATGTGAAATTGAGGAAAAACAGAGCCTACACCATTATTTACCAGTCCCTGAGTTCTGAATTCAAGCCTTTGATTTCAAGTACTACTGATGGAGCAGAAGCCTGGAAAATTCTTCATGACCATTTTGAGCCGACCACAAGAGCAAGAGTAATACAGCTTCTTGATGTTTTCTTTAATACAAGGTACATTCCTGGTGAAAATTTAGGCCTTTTCCTGTGTAGAGTGAAGCAAGCTGCTGAACGCCTTCGTGACGTTGGTCATTAGCTGCAGCCACTTTATTTAGGCTATCAAATGATTCGGAGCCCTCCAGATGAATTTCAAGCAATTTACAGGTGGACTGATGCTCAGTTCTTGCCTGAAAGAATAGAAACTGAACTGTTGCTGGAGGAGAATCGCTTAACGTTGTCTCAAAAGGACTTTTCAAATGTAGCTTTTGCCAGTGAATCGTCTGTTAAAACAGGTAAATCTAGAGGTTTTTATAAAAACAAAAGTAAAATTGGTCCTTGTTTTTATTGTAAAATGTATGGTCATTTAATTTCTAATTGTAAACTTAAATTAAGTAAATCTAGTAACAAAGCTTGTAATGATAAAAGTAATTTTGATGTTAATCGTAAAAGTAATTTCAATAAATCTGGTTCTAGAAATTTTAAATCTAATGTACAAAGTAAAAGTAATTTTCAAAATAAAAGTAACTTTCAAAGTAAAAATTTTTCAAGACCTTTGGAAAGTAGTAATGTAGAATGTAAACATATGTTTAATTGTACCTTCTCTGAACTGGAATGTAGCTTAATTGAGCTTTCTCCTGAATTATGCAAGGCAAATTCATCAGATCTGGGCTATGGAAATTCCCATTGGGTTTTTGATACTGCCGCTACAGCACATTTTTGTAGCAATAGAAATTTATTTTTCACTTTTGAGCCAGTATCTGATTTGCACATGTCTCTTGCAGTTGAGGGTAAGGGTACAATTCAGTTTTTGGTACGTTGTAAAAATGGTAAATTTAATCGTATTATCTTAAAAGATGTTTTGTATAATCCTAACATAAGAAGAAATTTGCTCTCTGGGGTTAAGCTTGAAAAACTGGGGATAAATTTTGTGGGTAAAAATGGTAAAGTTTTTGTTTATGATAAGAGTGGAAATGAACTTTTTTATGCTTTAAGGAAAAATGACCTGTACTTTTTAAAGCCATCAAAGTATATTACCAAATGTAAGGGAAATGACAATCCAGTTAATTTGTCAGCAAATCAAGTTGATAAAGTAAATGTTAATGAGTTGTGGCACGAACGTTTCTGCCATATTAACAGTGAATATGTAATTAACACCAGTAAACAAGAAAGTGTTAATGGTCTTCCTATGCTATCAAAATTGACTGAAGATTGTATTTCTTGTAAATTGGCTAAATCAAAAAGGGTCTCTTTCAAGCCTGTTGGTCAAATTCGTTCTAAAGTTCCTCTCCAGCTGCTGCATATGGATCTGTGTGGGTCACTGCCAGTTTCATCTCATGGGGGTAGCAGGTATTTTTTATCTATAATAGATGATTTTTTCTAGAAAAGTTACTGTATATGCCCTTAAAAATAAGTCTGATGTTTTCGAGACATTTCTTAGGTATCAAAAGAGAGCCGAAAGGTTTTTAGATAAGAAAGTAGTCTCTGTTAGAATGGATGGGGGACTTGAATTCTGTAATGATGAATTTGATAACTTTCTGGAAAGTCAGGGCATTGCCCATGAAAAAACGAACCCGTATTCTCCTGAGATGAGTGGTTGCACAGAACGTTTCAATTTAACTGCCCTTGATGGTGTAAAAACCCTTTTAAATTCTAGTGGCTTATCTCAGAAATTTTGGGCTGAAGCTCTTTTATGTTTCACGTATGTGTGGAACAGAGTTTGCCATAAAAATTTCAATAAAACCCCTTTTGAATTGTATTCTGGGAGATAGCCTTCTGTTTTTCATCTCAAAAAATTCGGTTGTTTAGCTTATGTTGGTACACCCAAACAAAAAAGAAAGAAGCTCAATATGAGAGCAAAACTTGGCATTATGTGTGGTTATGCACAAATGACTAAAGGGTACCGCATTTGGATAATAGATGAGCAGCGAATTTTTTAAACTATAAATGTTAGGTTTGATGAGAGTAAAAGGGGGGTTGATGTCATAAATAGTCCAAAACATAATTTTCATTCTTTTTCCTATTTGAACTTCCCAGAGGATGGTGATATATTTCCTATGATAGATGACTTAATCGAGTCAGAAAGTAGAAGTGATATCCCAGCCAAAGTAAAGGAAACTATTCTTAGCCCTGTAAAAACTAGAAGTTCAACTAGTCAGAATTCAAATGACAGCCCAGATTTAATTCCTTGTACATCGATCAATTGGGTACGGAGTGCTGTCCCTAGGAAAAATGAGCCCAGGACAGATATTTATTATGGCATTGAGGGAACTAAAGTTAAATTGAGGTCTTTAAATGATACAATTAAGTACTGTGCAGAAAAAAAAAAAAAAAAAGATTATGATTTTTTTTATTTCAGGGGAAAAAGTAATCAATCTGGTAAAGTTTCAAATTTTTCAAATGAAGCCAATTTAATTGAATTAAAAATCCCTAGAAGTTACAAGGAAGCCATAAAAACACCTGAAGTATCAGAGTGGGAAAAAGCAATGAACCAGGAAATGCAGGTCATGTATGACCGCAAAGTTTGGGATCTTGTCGAACCACCTAAAGATGCACAAATTTTGGGTAACAGATGGGTTTACACAATTAAGAAAACTGAAAATAATGAAATTATGAGATTTAAAGCACGTCTTGTAGCTCAGGGGTTTAGTCAAATAAAAGGTTTAAGTTATGATGAAGTTTTCAGTCCAGTAGTAAGTTTTTCAATTATAAGATTGTTTTTCACTATTTTTGTATGTCTTTTTAAATGTTCAAATAGATGTGAATAATGCCTATCTATATGCAGATTTAGATAAGATTATATATATGCAGCAGCCGGAGGGTTTCATTAGTGAAACAGGTAAAGTTTGTAAATTAAATAAAGCTTTATATGGCCTCCATCAAAGTGGTCGTCAATGAATAGATTCTGAAATAGATTATGTACTTTTAAAACTAAATTTAGATTATGTACTTTTAAAACTAAATTTATTAAACTTAACTGGTGCAACTGTGTTTATACTTATGAAAATAAACTTGTTCTTTTATTGTATGTTGATGACATGGTCATCTTTGGTAAAACAGAAAGTGATTTGGAACTTGGTGTAAGTTTGTTAAATAAGTTTTTCAATCTGAAAGTTTTAGGGAAAACAAGAAAACTATTAGGTATTGAATTTCAAGAAGTAAATGACAAGCTGTACATTCATCAAAATTCTTATATTGATAAAGTTTGTAGCTTGTATTCAAAATATAATATTCCTTTGAGTAATGTCCCAATACCTAAGGGGCTAGTTTTGTCAAAAATGGACTCTCCAGTGAATCAGAATGAAATTAATGAGATGTCTGAATTCCCTTATAGAAACTTAGTTGGTTGTTTAAGTTTTATTGCTGGTTGAACAAGGCCAGACATAATGTATGCTGTAAATCTTTTATCACAGTTCCAATCTAACCCAGGTATGAAACACTGGCACAGTTTACTAAGATTATCTAGAATTAAAGAATTAAAAATTTCTTGTTATTCAGACTCTGATTTTGCAGCAAATAGAGATGATCGAGTTTCCATAGGAGGTTTCATTCTATTTTTAGGCGGGCTACCAATTTCTTGGAAAACCTTTAAGCAAAAATACATCAGCCTTTCAACTATGGAAGCCGAGTATGTAACTCTCACTGAAGCTGCAAAAGAGTTAATGTGGATTAAAAATGTTCTAGAAAATGAAAGTTTAAATTTAATCTTAAAGAATGTTCATTATTTTGTGATAATCAGGCAGCTATTGCTTTTACTAATTCACCTGTTGAGGATCAAAAGACAAAACATATTCATATTAAATATTTATTTTTAAGAAATTTAGTTTATGATAAATTGTTTAAATTAAAGTATATTTCAAGTAAATTAAATTTAGCTGATCCTTTCACAAAACCTCAGGTTAAAGAACAATTAATGAAATTTTGTATGCAAATTTTTGAAGTTTAAATTTTTAAATTACATTTTTGGCCACTCTTTTCATTGCCATGCCTTTTTGACATGACATTGATGAGACTGTCTTTTTCAGAAGAGTTTAAATATTTTTGAGAGTTAGATATCTGAGATATTAGTTTTAAAAAAATAATCTACAATTTTTGGTCATTTTGATCAGTGCCTGGCCGGTGAGTTTTTGTGGTTTCCCCGACCTGGTTATGATTAGACTCAGACTGGCTGTTGTTTTTGAATTAAGTATAATGTGCATTTTTCATGTTCAAATTTTTGAATATTTTTTTTTTAAGTTGTTGTAAAGACTTGGGGATGCTAAAAAGGGGGCTGATTGTTATCTCATGTATTAAAATTAAAGAGTAAAATATATTCATTTAGATTTTTCCTTTTCACATGACATGAATTAGTTTTTACCATCCCCAAGCCTACGTTAAAGTACAAACGAACTCCATTCCTTCACGAGGTTTTTCAGATAAACATGCGATTCATCCACGATCTATCGCTGTGCTTTTGGATCGCTGTTAATCATTGTTACTCTCGACCCAGAGCTCTCATCTGACGATCGCCGCTCTGATTGGTCGTTGTTTGACGTCATAGTCCGTGAAGCCAATGGAGTTTCGTGTACGTTTTTTTCTCTTTACAGAATGGCAGCAACTGTATGCAAATTTTTCCAAAACAGACTAGTATATGTAGCAAGACAAAATGTGTGTATTCGCCTTGCCTTCCTTCTTTTGCCTTGCTTTTCCTATGTAGCTCGCTTGGAAGCAGCATTTTGTTTTCTGTCATGTAACTAATTACAGCGTCGTAGCTTAGCTATGTTTTTGAAGGCTGCTGGCAGTTATTTAGTTTATTGATGAAAGTTTAATTTTGATTTTATTTTTAATTTTGTTCAGCAAGCAATGCTGACGTTTGATTGTCATTTGTATATTAGTCATCAATAAAATCAGTATGTTTATACTCCTGCTGTAATTCTTAAAGTCTTCCACATTCATGCATTTCCAAAATTAGATTCCACTGTGTACTCTGCGTACCTTTGCTTATTATATAGTTAATTTTATAAGGAAAAGAGAACAATTTTGACGAAATTAGTGTTATTTTCTGCGATCCTTTGATGAAATTCACATTATTTCAGTGTCCCTTGACGAAATTCACGTTATTTCAGTGTCCTTTGACGAAATTTGCACTTTTTTCAACAATCCCTTGACGAAATTAATGTTTTTTAGTGATCCTTCGCCGAATTTTGAGCTTTTTATACGATTCTTTGATGAAATTAGTGTCTTTTCAGCTATTCTTTGACGGAATTTGCATTTTTACAGCGATTATTTGACGAAATTTGTGTTTTTACAGCAATCTTTTGACAAAATTCGCATTTTTTCAGCGATTTTTTGACAATATTCGCATTTTTTGCACAATTAATTTTGCGAAATCCGCGTCTTAGACCAATTTTCGTAGCATCGTAGTTTTTAACTCCAAATCGTAGCAGTTGGCAGTAAAGGTGAAAATAAGCACTCGCCAGTCGCCGATTAAATTTGAAAAACTGGCTATTAAAAATATGGAAAGAACCAGCCAAATGCAGGATTTTCCGATTTCCTTTTTTCCCTAAAATTTGTGATTTTTACGCGTCCGATCGACGAAATTCCTGATTTTTCCGCACCATACCACCGAATTTTATGATTTTTCCACTTCCGATCGCCGAAATTTAGGATTTTTAAGCTCCCGAATGATGGAAATTCATAATTTTTAAGCTCCCGAATGATGGAATTTCATAATTTTTAAGCTCCCGAATGACGTAATTTGCAATTTTTTCTGGACTAATTGCCGAAATACTCGTTTTCTGAATTTATGACAATGTTAGCCTTTTTTGGTCTGCAAATCACAGGTTGTGCATGTGTAATGTATATCATGTTGTGGGTTATGTTATTATTTAGTGTATAAACATACTTATTTTATTATTGTCAGATCTTAATTCTAGACAAATATATTTTTTTTAAAAAAGGTACTTATGTAGTTATCTACACAAGTACCTAAGCTTAATGAGACTTATGTAGTTAGCTACATAAGCATGTTGTGTATAACTTTGCTGTAAACTTATTTTAAAATTTAAAATAGATTGGAAATTAGTATCTCAAGTTTATGCAAAGCAATATAAATTAAAATATTTTTATTTAGTACATAAATTACTTTACTGTAAACTAATTATATATTTTTAAAACTAAATATTCAGTGACATAAATGTACTTACTGGCTACTAAAGAAATTATTCTCTCTCGCCACTAACTGGCTACTAAAAAAAAAATCAACCTACCGGCCAGTGGCTACTAAGCAAAATTCCTTATTTTCACCTTTAGTTGGCAGCTCTAACAGACCTGCCAACCTTTGAAAATGAAAAATAGTAGCACACAAAATTCAAATTATCTGGAGGTTGGTTGGTTGGTTAGTTTTTTTATGCTGCAAATTTTAAGCGAACAAATACTAATGAACTGAACGTATGTGTAATGAACGTAAGCATACAAAGTAGGACACTCTTTTGTTTTTGCTAATTTTTTGGTAGTGGGTGGGATTGACTAAATGTAATTCTTCCCATTCAACTCATGCTCTATCCACTCCTAAGCTAAATTTCTGAACTTCACAATGAATTTTCTGAAAGATTCTAAGGCGGTTGGTGAGGGGAAAATTCCTTTCCCCTGATGAAACTACTGATATTTTTCCGGAGAAAAATGTCTAAATTTGGCTAAAATGTCCTACATCAGATCGGGTAAGGCCTGCATGTCGGCTCTGTGGTAATTTTTTTTTTATTGCAGGTCAGGTTAATCTCATTTTTCAAAAGTTAGTTCAATATATTGTTTCAGATGAAAAACTGTATCTATAATAATAAACATAGATGTTTGTCTCGGTGTGTGCTGTTTTGTGAAGAGACTGCTGCGATGCACACAGATCTACAAGACTTGGCAGGAAGGTACTGTACCTGTTATGTCTGAAGTTATGCACTTTGTAGCCAGTATGTTTCTGGATCTTTTAATAGACTTTTTAAAATGATTTTTCTTTTTGTTACGTGTCGTGGCAAATTTTCTACATTAGTAAAAGGAATATGGTTTCAATTTTTTAACCCAATGCAGCAAATTTTGAAGAAATTAGCGTTTTTTCAGCAATTTTTTTGAGGAATTCATGTATTTTCTTCAGTGATCTTTTGACAAAATTTGCATCTTTTCAGCGATCCTTTAACGAAATTAATGTTTTTTCAGAGATCCTTTGATGAAATTCGCGTTATTCATCAATTCTTTGATGAAATTCATGTTTTTTCAGCGATCTTTCGCCGAATTTCGCATTTTTAAAACGATCTTTTGACGAAATTTGTATCTTTTCACAAAATTTGCATCTTTTCCGCGATCGTTTGATGAAATTCGTGGTATTTACCGCAATCATTTGATGAAATTCTCAGCAATCCTTTGACGAAATTCGCGTTTTTTTCAGCGATCTTTCGCCGAATTTCGGACTTTTTACACGATTCTTTGACTAAATTTGTGTTTTTTCAGTGATCTTTTGACAAAATTCGCGTCTTTTCAGCGATACTTTGATGAAATTTGCATTTTTTCAGCGATACTTTGACAAAATTTGTGTCTTTTCAACGATCTTTTGACAAAATTCTTGTTTTTTCAGCAATCTTGTGACAAAATTCGCTTTTTTCCAGATATCCTTTGACGAAATTCACGTTTTTTTTTGACGAAATTAGCTTTACTTCAGTGATCCGTTGACGAAATTCGCGTCTTGTTTTTGCGTGATTCTTTAGCGATATTCGCATGTTTTTGCAGAAAATCGTAGTTTTAGACAATTTTTCGTAGCATCGTAGTTTTTAACTCCAAATCGTAGCAACTACGAATTTTTCGTAGCAGTTGGCAGCTCTGTGAATATAGTATTTATTATTAGTAATGCACTATGGTCACTGTACTATAATAAATTTGAAATATTTTTTTATTTTTTTGGGGGGGGGGGGGGTTTAAACTGTGAAATAATTTGAGAATTCAATGAGTCACTGAATAAGATTATAAACACTCATGGATCAGTGTCATATTTTTGGATGATTTCAGTATTTTAAGATTTTTCCCCCCTAGATTACCATGATTTGTAAGTAATGAAAATCATTAAAAAAATTTCCTAATTTCCCTGATAATGTTAAATCTTAAATTCATTTGTAATCGTGAAAAACTTAAAAAATTATGTTATATTAAAAATATATTAATTATAATTCAAAACTATCTATTTTTTTAAATTATTAAAAAACAATGAATTGTAACGTAAATTTTAACAGAAATCTATTTCTAGAAGCTTTAAATATGCGAATAAAAAAATTATACCTTATTAGTGATATTTAAGATTGCTACATTTAAAAAAAAGGGAAAACTCAAAAATATTACACAACCATGCTGTTTTGAAAGGCACATTGTTGAAGTGCTTTTCAGTTATCTATACTAATAAAAGAAAGTTTCGCTCTGTGTGTGTGTGTCTGTGGGCGATGGCTAGGAAAATCTAGCCCACCTAGAAGGCTGCAAATTTAGATTTAAGTAGTCCAAACCCTCTCCTGGTGCACCATTACTTCAGAATTTTAATATATTAATTAATATATCCACAAAGAACTCTCATAAAAAATACGCTTTTATTCTCTTGGGTTGGTTGCATTGATTCTTCACAGAAGTAATTAAATAAACCACAGTAGCGATGCATAAATAAGGATTTCTAACTAAATAGTGTCAAAATGGATTGAAGTTATCAGCGTAGAGCTATGCGACTGCCGCGCCACCTGTACATGACAAATTACACATACGTCCCACTGATTGAAATATTTTCCAGGCAAATTTTTCTTCATGACAATTAGTCGGTTTTTTTTTTTTTTTTTTTTTTACATGACTATTATTATGATGGAGATTGTTAATACAGAAAACTTTATTTAACAGATTCTTTTTTTATATTTGCAGGAATGAAGAGGGGCAAGGATCTAATTACATTTAAGCTTCAAGGTGTATTTCTAGAAAGCAGTTACCAGAATTTCCGAATAATAGTCTAAGCCAAATTTCAAATTAAGTTCCTAGCTTAACCAAATGAATCAATCTTTAAAGATGTATTGTGATCCTCCTAATTAGTTATTTGCTGAAGGCCACTTGAACAACCCCCCCCCCTTCCCGGCCCCTCCTTCAAGGTTTTTCCTCTAACTCCGCTCCGTTTCCACATCTCAGCAACTATCTTTCCGATTTCAACGCAAGTGATTTCAAATATTATAATTAATTTAATAGTCACCCTTTATAACAATAAACTAAATTTATGAGTAGCGGTTACCACTATTTACGAATAATAGTTTAAGACAAATTTCTAATTAAGTTCAAAGCTTAACCAAACGAACAAATTTTTAAAGATGCATAGTGGTCCTCCTAATTAGTCATTTGCTGAAGGGCACTTGACCCCCCCCCCCCACGGCCCCTCTTACAAGGATTTTTCTCTAACTATGCTCCGTTTCCATATCTCAGCAACTATTTTTCCGATTTCAACGCAAGTGATTCCAAACATTATAATTAATTGTCACTCTTTATAACATTAAACTAAATTTATGAGTAGCGGTTACCACTATTTCCGAATAATTGTGTAAGCCAAATTTGTAATTAAGTTCCTAGCTTAAGCAAACGAACGAATTTCGAAAGATGCATAGTGCTCCTCTTAATTAGTCATTTGCTGAAGGGTACTTGGCTCGGGCAACGCCGGGCGGGTCAGCTAGTGCTTAAAATAAAAAACTGCTCACATTGTATCTCATTTGCAACAATAGCAAATGAATTTAACATTAGGAGTTCCAAACTTTAAACCTTCATAATTCCTTAACTACTTGACTGAATGACTTTTGGTTTCGTATCCTGAGGTAAACTTTGCTGCAAAAGTGAAATATGATGTCAAAATTAGGCGTTCATATTGAAAATTTCAGAGTTTGGTACAATTTCTCTTTGAAGATGACCCCTAAACCTGTTATTTAACATAAATTGAAAGAAGACATAATTTCCAGTCAAATGACAGTTTTCCTGGTTCAACTTCAGTTTTTTTCCTGGGACAATTTGGTGATTAAAATGTATGGGGTGTTCTGTTACTTTTTGGCCGTCTGTACATTGAACAATCAATAAAATTGCTGTTAAAGTTATAACAAATAAAGCAGAATCAAAAAAAGCTTTTATATTAAAAAATGTTTATTGAAAATACAGTAAAAAAAATAAAAATAAATAAATACATAATCTTTTACAAAAATTGTCTTTTTTTTTTTTTTTTTTGTTCATGTATAATGACAATACTTATGAAATACGTGTTGATCATCAATAACTCATGAGATGTCAACAAATTATTGAAGCATTTGATGATAATCATGAATAAAACAGATGACATCAGAGACTGATGAAGCATGATGTGATGCGATAATTATGATTGAACCAGATGAACAACATAATGGATAAGAAGGCACATTTAGCTAGTTGACTGAGTTACAATTTTTTAGACATCCGGAGAGTCACAACTAATACTTCATTTGGACAATCTGAAATAAAATTTCAGTGTTAGAATTGTATGTATATTTTTTTTAATTATTTATTTAAAAATGAGATACTCACCATGAGGATATTCTTGATAGTATGGATCTTCCATAATTTCTTCAACAGTTGGCCTAAAATGATAGTAAGAATAATAAAAAAATTGAATTACATTTGCCAGTGCCGAAACTAGGCTTTTTGGCGCCCGGGGCAAACATGGATTTTGGCGCCCCCCCTCCCCCTCCGAAAAGAAAATTTACAAGGCGAATTTTTTCTATGTTTCTAAAATTTAAAGTGTATAATCAGATAATCTGTAATACTGAACTAAGTAATCAGCTTTGTCAAATACTGATTCATTAAAACCTTGAAAATGGAATCGAAAGGAACCGAAAAATATTCCGCTTTATACAGGTTTTCATCTTAGGAAGTATAATTATTGATATTCTCAGGGGCGGATTTAAGGGTTCGCGGTTGTCTCAATCGCGAGGGGCACCGCATCCAAAGGGCCCCCAAAATCCTCTTTTGAGTTCAACGAGAAAAATTATTTTTTGATCAAAGAATTTTCTTAGCACCTTTTTTTTTAATTAGTATTACTAAATAACTTTCATGTAATTTAAATAGAATATTTTTTATACCATTTGCTATTCCCAGAAATGTTTCAGTTATGTTTAAATGTTTTTCCTTGTCTGCTTGTCTATTAGCAATTATCAAAACTGTGGAGGGTTGGGGTGAGACTCAAATTTGGATCTGAGCTGAAAGGAACCATGTTACTGTTAGAGACTTTTATGACGATTTAATTACACAGATTCAGAGTCTAATAAAATTAGATCTGATAAATCTAAATCTGGATCGTTTAGGGGTCCCCCACACTTGGTATGCTGTTTACATAAAGCTGATATTTAGAATGCATTTGACTTTGTTACTGATTATAATCGATATTTTGCATTTTTAAAGTAGGATAAGATTAAAAGCAAAAATAAATTGAGCTTGACTATTACAGGGGCACACGATGTATTTGCCACGGAAATTTACATCTGGATTTAAAAAAATAATTACAGCAAAAGAATGGGGCGGCAAAACACGTAAGAATGGGAAAAAGACTTTTTTTTTTTTTTTTGGCAAAGATAAAGGCAGAGACTACTTTATTAGCCATGGCACCCTGTACGAGGTTCTTTTCTGCGTCTCTACAAATGCTATATTCTTAAAAAAGAAAACTAGTCGTTGGGGGCCACCGTAATACTTACCCATCATGGATATGCATAATGTAAAATATTAAAATAAAAATGTGTAAACTACTTATAAAATGCATTGCAATTCAAATAAAATCGTGGCTTGATGACGTCACAAACTGTAAAGGCTCGATTACTGAATTGCTTGAAAGAGGTTTTTCCTTATAACTCCAAAAATAATAATCCTATTAACTAGCGGTTTATTGCATCTGATTAAGCGTCAAATTTCCAATTAAAATATATCTTTGAAGTGAAATTTGGATGAAATACAGGGTCATGAAAAATCGAAGAGTGTGGAAATAGGATTCCAAATATCTCGGCAACTAATTATCCGATCGACTTCATGCTTTATTCAAAATTTATGTTTTTTTATTGTCTTTTATATTCATTTCTTAAAATAAACAATTTCGAAAATTTTTATATACCTTTCATCAGAACGAATATTTCGAGAGTCCGAAAAAAATTGTTCCGGTTAATCGAGGTTATTGAAATGAAATAGGCTTCTTCCCATTATTACATACTAAGTACATACCAAATTGCAAGTCTCTATCTCAATTTTTTCGGGAGATAGAGCGTTTACAGACACACACACACAGACGGACGGCAAAATTTTTTTTCTAAAAATATGTTTTTCGGAATCTCCAGTGCCTGAAACGTGTAAATCCGTCAAAAAAAAATTTTCGATTTTCAAAACGATTACAAGACTTACCCTATACTACGTATGATGGGTAAGTAAAAGGGGAGGAGAGGTTACTATTTTATCTTGCATATGTTTCATCCCCTTAGTTTTTAGTGTCGTTAGCAATAGCCAACCTCGCGCCCTTTATAGCCGGATCTGTATGTAAAAAAGTAATTGTAACAAATGGTATGGCGGCATTTTCCATTTATCTGGAAATGGCCAAAGGACGAGAAAATAATTTGGGAATAAAGGCACGGGCGGCTGCGGTTTTATTAGTCATAGCAACTTGGGTATGTTTTTCTCCCTGCACCCCTACAAATGACATTTTTTTTTTCAAAAAAAGTTTTAACAAAGAGTTTTATTTTGCGTATTTTTCAAATTATCCTTTCAAATATTATTTGTTTTTAGTATTCCAGGCAGTCGCCCAACCTCGCCCCCTCTAATAATACTAGATTGGATCTGGATAAAAAAAAATAATTTCAGCAAAAGTAACAGGCCGGCATATTCCAGTTGCCGCCAAGGGTGGCAAAACGCTTAAAAGACTTTCACAAAAAGAGGAGTAAAAAACTTTTTGGAAGATAAAGCCAGGGGCGGTTCTGGCTTTACTAGCCATTTTTTACTGTACCTCTACAAATGCTATACTTAAAAGAAAAAGATTTTAATGAGAATTTTACTTTGGGCATTCATCCCCCAATTTGTGTTTATTGTCCAGGGCAGTCACCCCTTGCTCATGATAAAATGGAAAAAGAAGAAAGCTCCACGTTGTGAGAAAAGGGAAAAAATAGAACAGCCTTCATGGAGTATTTTATCTAATAGAAAAGTCAAAGTGAGGGAATCGTTTGCCAATTATCCATGCTGGACAGTGCAGTACCGTATCCAGATGACGTTGAACAGTGTCATACACAAACAGGAGTAGACACTGACCTTGAAAAATGTTCGTGATTATCCTAAGCCACAGGAAGAGATTTAAATGATGCACGACATAGACATGATACATTTGGAATGGGAGAAAGAAAATAGCCTAAGAGAACAGTTCATTTTTTATTCATTTGCTATCTTGTATTGTAGACGAATCTTTTTATCTATTTGTCAATTTTAATGCAATTGATTTAGTTTTTCTTTTGGATTTTCCGGCTGCGAGACTTTTTATACAAATTTCTTATATATATACATTTCTATATCAAACAACAAACAAAACCTGAATTTGGCGCCCCCTTCACCTTCTGTTTTTTTGGCGCCCGGGGCACGTGCCCCCTCTGCCCCCCCCCCCTTAGTTTCGGCCCTGACATTTGCGTTTAAAAAAAAAGCTTGCAATTTTTTAAAATGTGAAAGTGAACAGTTGGAAAAAAAATGTCGAACAGCATTTATCTAAATTTAAAAAAAATGAAATGGTCCAAGGCAGGTCCTGATGCACATGAGGCTCAGATTTTTCAATTTTTGATAATTAGCCAAAGATTAATTAAAAACCAAAATGAAAGTTAATGAAAAAAGCATTCTTTTTTTGGGTACGCACACGCCTACACAGTTAAGATGTGTTAGCCATATCCCAATTTTTCCTATCACTTATAATATCTTAATAATTTATTTTTATTAGTTTCATTTATTACTAGATACTTTTCTTACGTTTTTTATTTCAGCTATTTTATTTAGCAGTCTTTTAACTATACCACAGTTCATTCTCGCGAACTTTGTCATCTTCGCTGCCGACTTTGTCATCTTCGCTGTTGACTTTCTCATCTTTGCTTAAAAGCCTTTTTCACACCACATTTCATCATAAACGATGTTTTGAATGAGAGGTAGCTCACTTAGCCACGAGATGGCGCTACCGTCTCACATGCTGACGTTTTTCCGCATCGGCGTATGCGATGCTCGTTCATCCAGTCACGTTGTTTAGAACAGGGGGAGTTTCCCACTTCCGGTTTTCCACGACGTGTGCTCTCCTTCGGCCAAGCTATTTATAGAACGCCGCGATATTCAACTACGGCTGATGTGATGTGATGTGCTGAGTCTATCTTGCTCCTATACGTTTTTGTTTTGTTTTCACCGATATAATGATGAGATGACTGTCGTGGTAAAGTACTGTTTTTAATATCACATAATTAAATAAGACCATTTTTAACTTGGATACATCGTTTTGAAGAGCTACATTCATGGAGTTTATTTGTTTTAATCTGAATCATGACTTTTGAAAGATGCATCGATGGAGTTTAAAATAATTACAAGATAATAAATTAAATTACATATGATTAGCGTATTTTTGATATAGCCTTTAAATAAATGAACTCCCAGTACAGCTCCTGAGTGATACTTAATTTCTGTCATGAAATATATTGCTGGCCAATCTTTTTTTTTTTTGTTTATATTAAACATTTTTAATGCATTAGTTTTTCCTCATATAACGATACTTCTATATTTTTTATCTTAATAAAGCTGGTATTTTATTTAAATATTTTTGTCATCATTTAGTCTTTTTTTAAACACTTACTGCAATTAAACAAGGATCCTTTTTTTTTCAGCAAAGGCTTTCACAGTGCATACTTTTTAGTAATAGGAAGTAAAAGAAAAGAGTGCAGTGAAATTTATTTATATCAGATTGAAGCATTCTTGTTGTATGAGTAGTCTCATACAACACATTTTTTGGTTATGGACACTGGATCCTTGCAGATAATTTTTTTTTTAAACCTTAACAGGTTTTATTAAAAATGCAGTCAAGTGTAAAAATACGGCCCTATGAAAGTAAATAGAAAGTTTTAGTAGGGGGGGGGGGGGGCGCTATTTTTTTGATGACGTTAAGATAAACAAATGATTATTTAGAGGAAAAAAAATTCAACTAGTGTAGAAAAAAAAAAAAAAAAATTAAGAAAAATTATTAGCATTTAAAGGAAATTAATCAGTATTTGAGGGAGTTTATAAGTATTTGAGGAAATTTGTCAGTAATTAAAGAAATTTAAGGAAAATTTTTTGAGAAAGAAGTAAGAAAAAAAAAAAAAAAAGTAATGGTTTTTGGAAAAAATTTTTTAGGAAAATTTCTTGTTATGAAAAATTGATTTGAGCATTTTTTTTTAAGAGTTGGCAGTTTTTTTTTTTTTTTTTTTTTTTTGAATTGGCTGAAATTTTTGTACAAATCATAAAGATGGCCATGATGCAATTTCCAATTCAAAAACTGAATGCTACAAACTATGCCAACTGGCAGTCTGACATAAAGTATCTACTCATGGAGAAAAATGTCTGGGATATAGTGACGGAAATAGAAAAGGTCCCTGAGGTAAAAGAAGGTGAAGTAACAGTGAAAGATGTAAAGGACTATCATATTCGTTCTAAATTGGCACTGTCCATCATTTACCTAAACGTAGAACCAGACTTCAGGAAGATGATCGAAAATAGTGACAGTCCTGTCGACGCATGGAAAATGCTCCGAACTCACTTTTACCCTGACATTCGAAGCCGTCACATGTAAATTTTTACAGAATTATGTGAATGCAAAATCACTAATGCTGAAAGCATTAATTTGTACGCTGCCAGGCTACTACGAATTGCCAATCAACTAAAAAGTATAAACAAAAAGTTTGACGATATTTACGTTACATTTCAACTTCTAAGGTATCTACCGTCTAAATTTGATGGTATAGTCCAAACCATCCTAAGATGGAATGATTCGGAGTTTTTATTCAATGATGTCGTAACGACCTTGGTGGCTGAAGAAACTAGAATCGATTTGAGAGATCGTGATCATCGTAAAGTATACGCAGAAGCTCAATCTGTTCAATATCAAAGAAATAAGAAGAAATTTACGTGTTTTTTCTGTGGTCAACCCGGACACTTTAAGAATAAATGTAGACTGTTTTTGAAAAGTCTAACTCGTTGAGAGTCATCACCATCGGCCAGCTTGACGTCCTCTCGAGGTTCCTCCCCAGTGAGACGGAATGCAAGTCCTGATGATCAGACCCTATTGCAACAACGCAAGCCTCGTTCTCCTGCCAAATCTATGCATCGTCGCAGAAATTTCCAGAAATCTGAAGGAGTTAAACAAGGCTGTTCTAGAGACATTAGAAATAGAAGTCTTGAATGTAAGTCCTGTTCCTCTTTCTTTATTTCACAAGCAAATTTAGTTGATGATGTGGCAGACTGGGTCTTTGACACAGCTGCCTCTCATCATTTTTGTAAAAATAAATCTTTATTTGTAGATTATACTCCATTGAATGATGAGAATATGGCTGTTGCTGTTGAGGGGGTGACATTCCCAATTGAGGGACGTGGAACTGTAAAGCTAAAATTTGGACATAGAATTTTAATGTTTAAGGATGTCATGTATTCGCCCAAGTTGAGGCGTAATTTAATTTCAGGGGCCAGATTAGACAAAAATGGGGCACATTTTAATGGTGGAGGTGGCGAAGTAAAGATAAGCTGCAATGGTCAATCCCTTTTCAAAGCTACCCTCAAAAATGGTGTATATTATATTTATCCTAAAGTTCCTAGCCCTAGTAAAAAGAAAGTAAGATTTGAGGTATCTGCTGTTAGTAGGGAGGATGATATGATGAGGTGGCACCGGCGGTTAGCCCATATCAGTCCATCTTTAATAACACATACTTGTAGGAAAATGGGTGCTAGGGGCTTACCAATTTTGAGGGAGAGAAATTTTAAATGTGAAATGTGTAAATTGAACAAATATAGGAGAAAATCTTTTAAAGCAATAAATTTTATTAGGTCAAAAGCACCACTGGAACTCTTATACACAGATGTCTGGGGACCATGCCAAGTAAAGGGCAGACAGGGGGAACGATACTTTCTCTCTATAATAGACGACTACTCACGTAAAGCATCCCTATACCCCATAAGGGAAAAATCGGAAGCCTTTGAGGTAATAAAGCAGCACATTAATCGTGCTGAGAGATTTTTAAGCAGGAAAGTCAAAGCTATAAGGTCAGACAATGGTAAGGAGTTTATAAATAATTGGCTTGAGGAGTATTGCGCAGAGAGAGGGATCGTTCATGAACTAACGAATACATACACTCCCGAACAAAACGGCGTTATTGAACGCTACAATCAAACGGGGCTAGAACAATGTTGAAAGAGAGTGGGTTAAACTCTAGTTTTTGGCCTGAAGCTATGCTTCATTTTACATACACTTGGAATAGACTATGTCACAAAAATCAAACCAAAACCCTGTTTGAGCTTTTCGGTGGTTCAAAACCCTCTATAAGGCATCTTAAACCCTTTGGATGCGTAGCGTATGCGGGCGTCCCTCGCCAGAAACGTTCTAAACTTGATTCTAAAGCTAAAAAGGGATACTTAGTAGGATACGCTTTTCGAACCAAGGGTTATCGGATTTGGTTACCAGAGGAAAATAAAATTATTGAGACCTTAAATGTTTCTTTTGACGAAACAGCGACTTATAAGCAGCATTGTGAGGTAGCAGTGATGGGCCCTGTTCTGGATGATTTTTACTGGTTTCCTAGTTCTAGCAGAGACTCTGAGGATGAGGACGTTGTTGAGGAGATCAGGCATCTTCTTGATATCTCCGACGACCCCCCAAAGCCTTCTGCTGACATAGAACTTGAGAGTCAGGAGTCTTTTTCAGAAGATGAATCCACTGAGAAACCTCAACCCATTTTGCAAGAAACGCATTGGATAAGGAAAGCTGTACCTAGGTCAATTGGTCCTCGTACCGATATTTACTATTTTGATGCTGAAAATCAAAGTCAACGTTTAAGATCAGCAAAAGAAGTAATAGAGTATTGTAGAAGGAATAATCTTGTCTTTAAACAGACCTGTTTGATTTTAAGGGGGCAAATACGTATCAGGGCATAGTATCTAGTCCCAGTTCTAGCAAACCCAGTGCAGACATTTGCCTATCTCAGGCATGACTATATGATCTGGTGACACCGCGAACCTATAAGCAGGCTATGAGGTCCGATCAATGTGACGAATGGCAAAAAGCTATGCAGGAAGAGGTTAAAATGATGCATGCAAGAGATGTATGGTACTTGACAGAATTGCCCAAAGATGTAAATCCGGTGGGTTGCAGATGGGTATTTACAGTAAAGAAAGATGAATCTGGAAAAATTGCTAGGTTTAAGGGACGTTTAGTAGCACAAGGTTTCAAACAAATCAGAGGTGAATCCTATGATGAAACTTTTTCTCCTGTTGTCAATTTCAGTGTTATACGGTTTTTCTTTTCCTTACTTGTCTCCCTAAAAAGATGGTTGCATTTACAGTGTGACGTTAAATGTGCTTACCTTTATGCACCCCTTTCAGAAACTGTTTTCATGTCTCAACCACCTGGTTTTATAAAATCTGGGAAAGAAAATTTATTTTGTAAATTGAACAAGGCCATATATGGATTGCATCAATCTGGTCGCATGTGGTTTTATGAAATTAATCGGGTCCTCTTAGAAATTGGTTTTGTTAAGATAGAATGGTGTAAATGTGCATATGTTTTTGGTTCTGAGTTGGTTTTGCTGCTATACGTAGATGATATAGTGTTGTTTGGAAAGCATAAAAAAATAATAGATAAAGTTTTAGATCTTTTAAATAAACATTTTGATCTAAAGGTACTGGGAAAAACGAAGAAACTACTTGGGGTAGAGTTTGTAGAGGATGAGGAAGGGTTAAGAATTCACCAGCAGCCCTACATTAAGGAAGTATGCGATAGGTTTGAATCATATAAATTCCCCATCTCCTCTCTACCAATTAGTAAAGGATCTGTATATTCAAAATCAAATTGTCCTAAAACCGACGAGGAACGGAAGGAAATGACAAAATTACCATATCGAACTGTATTAGGTTGCCTTTCTTTTATAGCCAATAGAACCCGCCCTGACATAAGTTATGCAGTTAACATATACAGTCAATTTCAGGCAGACCCGGGTATAGTTCATTGGTATGGCTTACTTCGATTATTGGGGTATGTTAAACATACTAGTAATTTAACTCTTAATCTCTCCTGTAATAGAAACCAATTAATTACTTTTTCTGATGCTGATTTTGCAGCTAATAGAGATGACAGGACTTCACTGGGTGGTCAGATTGTATTTTTGGGGAATTCCCCCATTGCGTGGAGAACTTTTAAAGAAAAAAGTGTAAGTTTGTCCACTATGGAAGCTGAATTTATCGCTATGACAGAGGCCACAAAGGAACTAATTTGGTTTGATAGGATTTTAAAAGAGTGTTGTAATAAGGGAATTGTCACAGGGGAGAGAATAAAACCTATTTTATATGTTGATAATCGTGCAACTATTGATTTTGTAAAATCACCAATTGAAAACCATAGAAGTCGTCATATTGATGTAAAATTATTTTTTGTGAGAGATTTGGTGCAACAAGATATTTTTGACCTATGTTTTGTGAGGAGTAAGGAAAATGCAGCAGACATCTTTACAAAGCCCCTCACAAAATTTGAATTGAAAAAATTCATAGAAAGTATTTTTAAATGTTAAATGTTTTTCATATTTATGTGTATGTGGAATTTAAATGTATATCTTTATATTGTATTAGAATAAATTTGTGTATCAGAATTGTATGTATTGTATATGTATTAGAATTAATGAATATTCAAAGGAAAAATTTGGTTAGGGTTACATCCTGTAATTAAGAGTTTAAATTGTATTTTTAAAATGTGTATGAAATAATATATTTGTATCATTTATGTTTGAAAATTTAATTGCTAGCAATTTTATGCAAATTTATAGTAGAGTGATCTTGAAATTTTTCACATAATTTTTAGGTAGATATCAAAGGGCCGGCCCAAGTGAAAAATTTTGGTTGTAGTTTCACAATTGGCAATTTTTTTTAAAGAATTTTTGTATCATAACTTTTGCGTTTGAAATTGTATTTATTATATTGATATTGTATTTGAAAGATTAAAAATTGTTCTTGTAGGTATTCAAATTTTTACCAACTTGAATGGCAGTGATTGCTTTATTGTTACGAGCTATCTTTTTATGTAAGATTGAGATAAGGAAAATCGTGGCGCCATGTAAGGGAGATTGAATATAGGATATGTAAGAAAGTAAGAATGTATGTGTGAAAGATAAAATAAGAAAGTGATGTATGGAAGTAGAATATGTCTGAAACATTTATCTATATTATGCTATGTTTTAATTTTTGGTTTTTAGGTACCTTGTAACTTTATGTCAATTACTGTTATAATCACGAAATGCCTTGCGGGCATGTGGAAGAGTTATACATCACAAAATGTCCTATGCGGCATGTGGAAGAAATGGTGTATCAATTAAGGTTTTGTAATGTATGCAAATTTTTGTTATTGTTGATAAGAAATTGTAATTTAAAGTAGTTGTTGATGAACTCAAGGATAAATTTGTTTTGTGATATTGTATTTAAAGAAATTCTTGTCTAGATAATGTTGTAATGTTAAAAGATGTCAAATTATAAGTGTTAATCACATGTAGAGCTTGAATTGACATGGTATTGTTACGTTTGTTATAAGTGTTATGTTTGTTATCTAATATTTAATTTTGTTAAAATTGACTAACAAATTGCATTTTTCTAACTTGTTGTATAACTAACTTGTTTTTGATCACTTTTGATCAATTGTTCTGTAGTTTCATGGGATGTTTGTTAACCTAACGTATTACTGGCTTTATGAAACTTGCTGTATTACTGAACTAGTTTAAAATGTTGTAAATCGCTCTGGAGCTTTACATTTTCCTCGATGGGTTTTTTTTTATAGTTTGGTTTTAGTTAATGAGGTTAAGTTTTACTTTTAGTAATTTTTTTTTTTTTGGTTTTGGCAGTTATTGGCACTAAATTGTTTTTTTTTTAGTTTTTGTTTTAATGCATGGCAAACTTTGACCTGTTGGTAGCCAGTATAAGTGATAGGAGGGGGGGGGGCAAATGTTAGCCATATCCCAATTTTTCCTATCACTTATAATATCTTAATAATTTATTTTTATTAGTTTCATTTATTACTAGATACTTTTCTTACCTTTTTTATTTCAGCTATTTTATTTAGCAGTCTTTTAACTATACCACAGTTCACTCTCGCGAACTTTGTCATCTTCGCTGTTGACTTTCTCATCTTTGCTTAAAAGCCTTTTTCACACCACATTTCATCATAAACGATGTTTTGAATGAGAGGTAGCTCACTTAGCCACGAGATGGCGCTACCGTCTCACGTGCTGACGTTTTTCCGCAACGGCGTATGCGATGCTCGTTCATCCAGACACGTTGTTTAGAACAGGGGGAGTTTCCCACTTCCGGTTTTCCACGACGTGTGCTCTCCTTCGGCCGAGCTATTTATAGAACGCCGCGATATTCAACTACGGCTGATGTGATGTGATGTGCTGAGTCTATCTTGCTCCTATCCGTTTTTGTTTTTGTTTTGTTTTCGCCGATATAATGATGAGATGACTGTCGTGGTAAAGTACTCTGTTTTTAATATCACATAATTAAATAAGACCATTTTTAACTTGGATACATCGTTTTGAAGAGCTACATTCATGGAGTTTATTTGTTTTAATCTGAATCATGACTTTTGAAAGATGCATCGATGGAGTTTAAAATAATTACAAGATAATAAATTAAATTACATATGATTAGCGTATTTTTGATATAGCCTTTAAATAAATGAACTCCCAGTACAGCTCCTGAGTGATACTTAATTTCTGTCATGAAATATATTGCTGGCCAATCTTTTTTTTTGTTTATATTAAACATTTTTAATGCATTAGTTTTTCCTCATATAACGATACTTCTATATTTTTTATCTTAATAAAGCTGGTATTTTATTTAAATATTTTTGTCATCATTTAGTCTTTTTTTAAACACTTACTGCAATAGATAAACTACTTTCTGCAATTAAACAAGGATCTTTTTTTTTTTCAGCAAAGGCTTTCACAGTGCATACTCTTTAGTAATAGGAAGTAAAAGAAAAGAGTGCAGTGAAATTTATTTATATCAGATTGAAGCATTCTTGTTGTATGAGTAGTCTCATACAACAAGATGCTTCTGTGAATCTTGCAGCAGAGAAGAAAGGAAGGGTCGAGTGTTTTTTTTTCTTTTTTGCACTGTCTTTGTAAGCACGCATTGGCTGAACCATTTAAAATATATTGACTAACTAAAAAATTCTTAAATTTCATACTTTTTACTTTCAAATGCCGCAAACTGCATAAAATTTTTTAAATTTTAACACTCTTAAAATAATAATAATAATAATCAGATTATACGGGGCTTTTTCCATGCTTATCTGGCTCAAGTTTAAAGATATGGAAAAACAAAAAATTCCCACTTAATTTGGACATTTTCTTTTCTACAACAGTGAAATTTGTTTTCAAAAATACTAATATTAATCCTTTCATTGAAATTCATGGCTGGATGTCACTCCGCACCTCCCAGAGACACTTTTCTACACTAACAATAACTAAAACCCTGTATTTTACACAATATTTTGACATGTTCCTTGTACATTTGATTTACATCATGTATAAAACTCTCAAAACATTCAGATGATTAGAAAATAAATGGGGTTGTATCAAAAATACGAGGGGTTGTATCCAAATATAGTAGTACGTGCAATATTGTGTACGCTATCTTGGCCCTAATCAACAGATATTTGATACATCCCCTCATCTTTTTGGGAACAACGGATTTCTAGCTTATTCTATCGACGATAATTTTCAGAATTTTCAAGCTATGATTTTGAGACTTTCACAAAAGTTGCTCTATATACTTAGCTAATACATTATGCATATTATATTTTGATTGCATTCGCGCATGCACAGTGAAACATTTTTTAGTAAACCTGCTCATTTTTCATCCAATTTTTATTATTTTTTAATTCTGATTGCAGAGTATAATGTACAATGTTGTTTGTCATATTTTCTGAAAAGAACTTTTTTTTATATTAAGAACTCTTCAAATTATAAGCAAAAAACTAGGCGAAAAATTGGGACTGTTTTTATAAAAACCTTAATTTCTCTACGAGTATACATGCTATCCTCATAAAAATGAACACAGTATATTACAATAAGCCACGTATTAATAATCGCGAGTTTGAACGCCTTTGCTGCATTAGTTTTTACAGGGTGATCCAAAAGATATTCATTCTTTTTCAATTTGTTGACAGTTCCCTATGGGGTTTCGTGAAAAAATCTTCGCGGAAATATATAACCTATGCTATACTGTTTACACACCTGCAGTTTCAGGTTATTTCCTCATGTATTTTTCTAGATAGTTAACAAAACGTCTAAAATCGCAAGTGACCGGTCACCTTTGGCTATATAGTGTATATTTCTTACAATACCATTTAGCATTTTTTCCAGACAAATGTGGCAAATGAAAATACAATCATTTCAAATATGTTTCATTCCTATAAAACTAAAACAACTTTTGGCATTCAAATACCATTTTAATAATTAGCATCGCAAATCTTTACTTATATAAAAGAACATGTCCTGACTGATTCATAATTAATGCCGAGCCTCAACTGTTGCTGCTTGGACAATGAGATTTGGAAGACATGTTCCTTACAGAATGTAGGTACTCATTAAGATAGGTTTTTTGAAAAATCCCATGTTTGTTTTTTTTAAATCCTAACTGGTTGACAGTTTTAGGTCATTTTGCCATATCTCAGTCGTAGTTTTAGGTAAGAGGGTGAAATTCAGCAAAACAAATCTACTACGAAAATAGGTATTTTAGAAAATAAACCACTAAGGGGGTTAGTTAAAATGGGGAGGGCAATAGTTTAAGGACCTTTCTCAATAGCAGTTTTAAGTAAGAAAAAAAAACATTGAGCATAACAAATCTACTAAAAAAATAGTTTAAAAATAAGACATTTCTTCTAGTTAGGAAATCAAGATTTAAGTAACTTAGTGCTCTAATCTCATACATAAAATATATATATATATATATAGAAAATTTGGGATCTTATGAGGAGAAACAAGTATCTAAAATGTAAAACAGAAGTTTGGTTTTGCCAAAACATCAGTGGCTATACAATGGGAACACCCATGTGTTTAAATCAATGTCATTGGCCCTTTATTTTGTTCTGGAATTTATATCATTTAAAATGTTCTGAAAATTACGTAAGTTGCTCTTTTTCTATATGCTGAAATATGTGCATCACGCAGGAAGGAGAGATTTCTTCTTATGAAAGGTGGAAATAAATAAGGTATTGAAGGAATTTTTTCTTGCAACCAATAAAGTGAAAAGATTTGTTTTATTTACATTGGCAACAGAAAACCTGTTTTCATAAGCAAATTTATCTTTAAATTAGAAGAGGGGGAAAAATAAGATGAATATTGAAGAATCATATGAAAAATTTTCCTGCAAGTGAAAGTTATTTAGGAAATAAGTTATAGAATGTAATTATTTCTGCACACAAAATATGGCACTAATCTGCCTATGCAATATCACATCCTCAATGATTGAAGATGCACAAAATTAAAAAGTTTGTACAGTAAAATGCTGATACATGTAAATCTTGTGCTAAAGATGTTCAAGACTATAAAAGATCCCACCAACAGCGAAATTCGTTCTGCAATTAACTTTTTAAACGCATGGAAGCACACCACCTTGCCGACACAGCAAAAGTTCAAACACACCACTTCCTGGGTCAGAAAAGGTGTTAGATTGGTGGATTTCATACTCAGAAACAAAACAGCCACTGCCACTGCTTACAATGCAACATTAAAAAAGCTTGAACAAGAGACGAGTAGTGATGGTGTCATTTTGTTGCGCAACAATGCCAGGCCACATGCCACTTGTATGGCTAAGATCTCATAGAGTCCTTCAGTTGGCTGGACCTTCTATAGTCTTAAATAAATTTGACACAAGATTTTCACGTGTCAGCATTTCACGATACAAATTTTTTGTTATGATGCTTTCTTCAGTCATACACCATAGGCAGATTAGTGCCGTCTGTCGGGTGCAGAAATTATTTCATTCCAGAACTTACTTCCCAAATAACCCTCATACTTCTCATTTCATATGGAAAAACATATTTTTTATGGATGCAGTTTTATAGAACAATTAATACAAAGGTGGATTTTCTATGTACTTCCAAAATACTTGGCAAAAATGTAACACATTATAAGCTAGTTATATGAGAAATCAGATGCTGCTGTATGTCAAACACAAATTAAGATGATTTTAGTAGGTCAAATATTATGTCTCTTACTCAATCTTTTAAGTACAGTCATTCAGGTAATTAACACTTTCAAAATTCTAGAAATGCTATAATTTTTATTTCACATACATTATCATATTTAGTATTTATTCAAGAAAGGAAAAGGGCACTACTGAAGTAGAAAATGGGCAATAGTTCAATACAAAAGTGCAGTATTGCAAGATAAAATTTATTATGCATGAAATTTTTAGGTATAATAAATAAAGTCACATTAATTTTGAATGATTTTATGGATTATTCTAATTTAAGAAATGCAATTAAATTACAACATGATTTAATAATCTGTTTTTCCTAAAGCAATGAGGAAGTTTTTTTAATTTTTGCAAACTCTCAGGCACAGATTTAGAATTACTGTGGTACAGGAAGGATTTTTACATGAAATCTCAAGGTATAATTAGGAGAGCTGTTCATGACTAAAAAAAGGCAAGGTGCATTTTGTCGATTAAAAAAAAAAAGAGTGCTGCACTCTAAAAAATGGCTTAGAGGGAACATTAATCATATTCATATCAATGGTAATAATGTTTACAGAATGAAGCTTCCTGGCACCTCGATAATATTCTTGGCATGAATTTTGGTCTACTGTTGAAAAGGTTCTGCACAATTGGAATATCCTCTTATTTCTGAATAACTATTTTCTAAATCATTTGTTATTAAATATATAATATATGAAATATAAATTTTGGTACGATTCTCAGTTATTGTTAACAAAAGTACATGAAATAAATCTTCACCTCACCACACTTTTGTTTTAACCACAAAATACATAAGATTATTTCATTATTTTAATATTAAACCAAAACCACAAGTTTCAGATAATATACTTTCAAGTTTTAAAAGACAAGGATTAAACAATTTAAAAAATATATATATCTTTGCTTACTCAATTTAATGAAGAGTATTAAAAATATTTTACATATGCTTGAAAGGAATATAACAAACCTGGAAGCTGGATTATATTGGAGAATTTTTACCAAATAAGCCACAGTTGCTATGGTCTGATTGAGAAAAATAGAGCGGATCCTGTTATATCTGAAAATAAAAATAATGCATTAACTTTTTCCAAGGAAATGAGTGAACATTTTACAAGTTTATGCCAAATAACTACAGTTAAACTTTGAGAGAGTACATACTATATACTAATACTTGAAATTACATACTCATATTGAGAAGAGAATCCAGCAAACAAGGTATGTTTTAATTCAATATCTAAATTTTCTTCTGTTAAAATATATACAGCATGTAGTAGACTTTATACATTTTAGAGCAACACTTTAAACTAGTCGTTGGGGGCCACCGTAATACTTGCCCATCATGGATATGCATAATGTAAAATATTAAAATAATAAAATGTGTAAATTACTTATAAAATGCATTGCAATTCAAATAAAATCGAGGCTTGATGACGTCACAAACTTTAAAGGCTCGATTACTGAATTGCTTGAAAGAAACATCCTTATAACTCCAAAAATAATAATCCTATTAACTAGTGGTTTATTGTATCTGATTAAGCGTCAAATTTCCAATTAAAATATATCTTTGAAGTGAAATTTGGATGAAATACAGGGTCATGAAAAATCCAAGAGTGTGGTAAATAGGATTCCAAATATCTCAGCAACTCATTATCCGATCGACTTCATGCTTTATGCAAAATTAATGTTTTTTTATTGTCTTTTATATTCATTTCTTAAAATAACCAATTTCGAAAATTTTTATATACCTTTTATCAGAACGAATATTTCGAGAGTCCGAAAAAAATAGTTCCGGTTAATCGAGGTTATTGAAATGAAATAGGCTTCTTTCCATTATTACATACTAAGTACATACCAAATTGCAAGTCTCTATCTCAATTTTTCCGGGAGATAGAGTGTTTACAGACACAGACGGACGGCAAATTTTTTTTTTTTCTAAAAATATGTTTTTTGGAATCTCCAGTGTCTGAAACGTGTAAATCCGTCAAAAAATTTTTTTCGATTTTCAAAACGATTACAAGACTTACCCTATACTACGTATGATGGGTAAGTAATAAGTTAAAAGGAAAGAAATATTTCAATCACCAATGTTAAGAAATAGACCGCATCGAAACAATTCATTTAAATGAATATAAATACTGTTAAGTACTACATAATTATCGACAAATAACTTTATATTTTGGCATCAGCGCTTCAAAATAACTGAACGATTGCCACTTAAATCTAAAAAAGAAAATTCCCTGAATGTATATGCATCGTCCTTACATAAAATAATAATATACTGGAATAACAGACATATGTGCTAACTGCATCACAATATCTTCTTATCTCTATCATTGGAATAAATAAGGGAAAGTAATGATTCAATAATTCAATATTACCTTTTTTGCCGATCTAACATTTTGGAAATACATAGAAGAATAAAATTAAGAAATTCTTATTAGGGATGTTTCCAATCCTACATTTAAAAAAAATCTGCAAATGATAAGGAAGAAAGGGACTGGGAGCAGAAGTAATTTTTATAATTATTTCAATTATAAACAATAAAATATTCTAAAAGTTCTTATAAATGCTATGATCATATTTTGCTCATGGGTGTTAAATAAAACGGCATTTCTTGAACAAAAAAAATTTAAAATTCCATGTATTTTTGCAGGGTTTTAAAGAACATTTGAAATTTCCCTGCATTTTTCTTGTTTAAGATTTTTGCCATCCTTTGTGTTTTCGAGGTTCTTTAGGTGGCATGGAAAATCAGAACTTATGAAAATTTTAACTCCCTGTAAACAGAGTACAAATTATAAAAATATCGGATTTATTTTTTATGTTAAAAAATGAGATAGGAAAAAGATAGATATCATTTAAACTTATTGCACATTTGAAGCAGTACACTGGGTCAATAGGAAAGAATCTTTATGAAAAGAAGCTCCAATTTACAAAACATTTTATATATATGCATTAATAGTGAATGTAATGTAGTGGCTAAAATTTAAACCTTTTAGGAAAATTCTATTTCTAGAATCTGAAGGTTCATAACAACTCTGTTTTGAAGTAATATCTTAAAAGTATGTCAATGGAAAGAATTTAATCAAGAAGATATTGCAACATCTGTCTGCAGAAATTCTTTACATTAACATGAATTATTGTGATGAAAATTGAAAAACATGGATAAATTTTGATGTATAAAAAAATTTCACCAAGTCAGTTAATACTCAGTTGTACTTTATTTAGCGTTAATTACAACCTTAAAGCACTTTTCTATGGAGTGAACTAAGTTTTTTAAGATATGTACCTGTTATAATATGAAACCAAGATTCAATTACTGGGATTATATTGCTGGGCTGTTTCCAACTAAGAAGTTTATTTAATCAGCTCTATAGAATTTTATTTAACTTAAGGACTGGTCTATTTTCCAGGCCATTTCAGCAGTGATCTTGAAACTACCTTTTTGCATACAGCAGCAATATATTTAGCTGAATCCTGTAGGAAAAAAGTCAATATTTTAATAGATTACATATGAAAGGCATCAGTTTGGACTCAAGTATCTCGTTCATGTATTTTTGAGCATTTATATGATCATTAATCATGCAAATTCTGCTTGCACTTTTTGATTTCATATAACTCCAGTCATAATACTAATTGTTTCATAGAGGTGCAACAAAATCATAATGCAACTCTTCTCGGATTCTTCTTATGTATTTTATGCCATCATTACTGTTACATGACAGTCGTTAATCATTATTAATTTAAATTTTTTAAATACAATATTTTAAATCATTATTAATTTAAATATTTTAAAATCAATATTTATTTATTCAAAACTTAAATCATTTATCTTTCTTAATTTCATTTGGAATTCTTCTATCTCCCGTAAATAAATTATTTTCTTAACTATTACTTTAACATTATTTATTACATTTAATTTCTCGATCTCAATGTAATATTACTTTTCTCAATTTTTATTCCACTCTTAAATATATTTCAGCTACCTTTTTCATTTATATAATCTTCTGATTTCGTCTAGTCTCAAAACTATGCACCTCCTCTTTGATAGTCAAAATTTCTATCTTCCGTAACGGCTGCAGCTTAGGTCATTGACCACGGACAGTTCCCTCACTTGAATTATGCTTGCAGATTCGCAGATCAAGAACACGGCATAGGTTAGGTAGATTCTATGGATCGTAGATATAATTTTCTGATTGGCAGAACACTGAAGTCTTAACGGTTAGAACCTGTTAACTGGCCTTTAATGGTTTGGGTTCTTCCACTCATGCTTTGAATTTAGCGTCATCTCGCTCTCTTCCTCTTTTAACTTCCATGATGGTAAGACATGCCTAAGTCTCGTTCTTGGGTACTGTTTCGACCGCTGGGATGGCGAATGCCATCCTAACAGCAGAGTTTAGATATATTTAAATATAACATGTATAACGTTTTAATAGCCAGTTGAAATTACACGTTAACTATCTTGATTATTTCACAAGAATAATTGCCACAAGTTTTAAGTGAATCACAATGATATGCTGAATGGTGTGAACATCCTCAAGGAGACAAATGACCGTTGAGGATACAAGTGATGCAGTGCCTAGATGGAGTATAGGTGAAGGTAACAATTATGAGTTTAGGAAATTCCAAGGTTCGTAAATATCATGATATTTTCGATATATTATCCGATATTTTCAAAATAGTCAACTTACTGCTGATAGTAAATATTTTCAAGCATAATATAGATTAGAAACTAAAATATATTGCACTTAACATGAAAACTTAAACAATTTACTAAAACTACCCCCCCCCCTTCTTTTGTTTTTTACTTTGAACAAAATTGAAGATCAACCAATCAACAAAACAGAAACAATTTACTTTATACACTTATAACAACTATAAGATTCAGTATCAACTATAAAGAAACCAAAAATTTATAAAACAAAAAATTAAATACGTCATACACCTTTAAAAATATCCTCTTTCCTTCGAGTTTCTACTCATTCACATTTCTTTTAAATTCACAGGCAAATTTATATGAATACCATTTTTGTTCTTCTGCTTTCATAATACCAGTGGAATGCTGCCATTTTCACGATTAAACACAAGTTTATTTAACAGACGAAACATCACAGCAAACATGAAGCACACACATAAATATATAAAGAGGAATATTTGTAGTAGCAGCAGTAGTTATAATAATCATATCAGTTCTATCACCAACTATATTTTATTTCATAAAATGCCCATCGCACACATCGTCTTAACACCTTGGCCTCCCGCCAAACCCTACTACCTTCTTCGTCACTCCGCAGCAGAAGAGAGAAAAAGAAAGCGTTGCCATAAACCTGACGTCACCGGCATGACAAAATACAAAATAGTTTTTTTTTTTAGTTGAAAAATTTAAACATAAATGTCAGTTTATTTTTTTATTCCTTAACATGTTGTACAATTTAAGCTCAACAACACCAAAACCAGAAATCGATTCTTTTCTAACGAAGCTGTATAGAACTGATTATCTAAATTAGACAGTTTATCTTTCCATATCTGTCCTGAATTAGTTATATACTACATAATTATCAGTCCTATATAATCTACATTTAAAAATAAAAACTTCAAACAAAGATTGGATAAGATTTTTGTTTTTTTTCTTTAGCTAGAAAAAGTCACTGCAAGAGACAAATGTTCTTTATCTGCAGAATGGAACAGTCAATATCAGTTGAAAATTTCATTTACACTTGTTTTGACTTAAAAATATCAAATAATATAAAAATATCGAAAATATCAAAAATCTTGAGAAAATAAATATAGGATATATATCATGATGTACAAGGATGGTATCTGATGGTACTCAGAGTGTTCTGTAGCACGATCTAATTGTGAAAATGGTGCCAAATTTTGTAAGAAGATTAAACAAGACGGGAAACGAAGGATTCCGCGAAAAAAAATTTAGTTCCAAAAATCACCGCCAGGGGAATATGTGGCGCTGTGTATTTGAAAAAGAGAGTTTCAAAAAATGAATCAATACTGAAATAAAATTACCGTTTAGTTAACGAATTTAGCAATTTAATCCAAGTTCAAAATGGTAACACTTTATAAAAAGCTAAAAATTTACATAAACACTGCTAAAGTTTCTTTATCTGCAATTTCACTTACAGAGCCCCAAAGAAAGCAATAGCAGAAGAAGTTCTTTATTCAAAATTCATGTTACATCTTTTGGCCCAGTGCCAGCTTGTTCGGCTTTAAAAGGTAATGTGCTACTGTTAAGAGCAATCTCATTGAAAGTTATCTTTTGTAATGTCTCCATCTTTAGTCGAGCGAGCTCTACTAGTAAAATTCTTTTACCGCAACCAGTGCAATGCGCCAGACGCTCTTCGTGCTTTTAGAAACCACAAAAAAATGCGTAAAGGTAACGGTCCTTTGTCAGTTAATGGTTTAAAAGCAATGGTTGAGAAGTTTGGGAAAACAGGTTCTCTAAATGTTCAGTCAGGCAGAGGACGCAAACCCATATCACAGGATACAATTGAAAAAGTGGCAGACAATATTGCTACCACTTCCAGCGCTCGTGGGATAGATCGGAATCTGGATATGCCTTATTGTATGGTATGGAAAATCCTACGAAAGATTATCCACTTCTATCCGTACAAGATCAGCCGTGTACAAGAGTTACGTCACACCGACTATGATAAGTGATTGACTTTTGCTCTCATTTTTCTTGCCAGAATGGAGTTGGATGATGCTTGACCCTGGAAAATCTTATGGGGAGACGAGGCTCACTTTTACCTGACTGGAACTGTAAATACCCAGAACTGACGAATTCGAGATAACAAGTCACCAAGAGCATTCAAGGAAATTCCTTTGCATTCACCAAAGATAACTGTCTGGTGTGGTTTCACAGCAGATATGATCATAGGTCCATTCTTCTATGAGAACATTACTCCGACAGGACCTGTAACTTGTTCTGTTACCAGAGACAAATATCGCCAAATGCTAAACAACTTTATTATTCTAGCACTTCAGCAAAGACAGTGCCTGGAGAAAATCATTTTCATGCAAGATGGAGCCCCTCCATATATTGCTTTACAGGTACAGCAACTGCTACGACAGAAATTCACAACAGAAAGGGTCATTAGCCGCTGTTTTCCAACTGCATGGCCACCTCGGTCCCCTGATCTTACACCCTGCGACTTTTGGCTATGGGGTTACCTAAAGTCCAAGGTCTATCACAGAGTTGTCCAGGACCTGGCTACGTTGAAGGATAACATATCGCGAACTGTACGGGAGATTCCTGCAGACATGTTATTCTCTGCTGTTGTTAATGCTGTGCACAGAATGCAATATGTGGTCCACAAAATCGGCGGCCACATCGAACCTGAGTTCGATGTACTAAATAAACGGTAATTTTATTTCAGTATTGATTCTTCTTTTTTGAAACTCTTTTTCAAATAACAGCGTCACATATTCCCCTGGCGGTGACTTTTGGAACTAAATATTTTTTTTTGCGGAATCCTTCGTCTCCCGTCTTGCTTAATCTTCCTACAAAATTTGGCGCCATTCTCGCAATTAGATCGCGCTACAAAACACTCCGAGTACCGTTAGTTTAATTATGGCCACCTTGTATATCCATTGATATATATATATATCAACGCTGGAAAATTCTGACTTAAAGTTCCGGATTTGTATGTTGGAAGATGAAAGGAACAATCCAAACCCTGCATAAAGATAAATGTATCTCTTCAAACATTGTAAATAATTCAAATTTAATTATCTTCCGCCGTTATCTTGATACTTTCAGTTCCAAAACTTTAAGATCACATTGCTTCAGTATAGTGAAGTTCTATTTTGATTCTGTTGAATTTCCAGTATAATGATGAAGAAATTAATGATTAAATATCGTATGTGTGTACCAGGTATCTTACATGTGTCTAGAACGATTTTAAATACAGAGATTAGAGATAACTGAAAATTCACATATAACTCCAGGACTGTATGTGTGCTACAAGACTGTTCATACTTACTCTAGCTACCGTAATACTTACTTCTTCATAATTAATCATTACAATATAAATACTGCAATTTTCAGCCTATAATCCACAGATCAAACAATAAGGTTTCAACTTACTAAGAAATTTTATTCAATAATTGATGTCAAATATTTACAGAGATTTAGCAAGTTACTTTTTATAAGAAAAAATTTCCATGTCGAAACATGATTGTTTGATCGACAGATTATAGGCCAGAAATTACGATACATAAAAAATGTAGATATAAAAATTCTTTTAGTACAGAAATATAAGGAACTCAGATTTAAATATTTATTTAATAAATTTCAATTTCTGAATTATAAGGCAAAGACAAGTTCTTCAGAAATAAAAAAGATTTAAAAAAGAAAATTCTAACATATAACTAACAGCAAGGAATAGAAAATTGACAACATTTTTGCTTAATAAAGGATCAGGGTCCATAAGCTGTGTTTTTGGCCCAAGACTAAAATAAGACTAAAATTTGATTTTGTTATACTGACTTAATTATTTCACTTTTTAATATTAAAAGGTTTATCCTGTACGATTTCAACAGTGTTTTTTGCATTTTGTTCAGATTTATATAACTTACACAAGCTCATATTATTCGTAGTTTTTGGATGAAAAATACACAATTTCTTCTAATTTTACTTCAATTTTTAATATATATTTTTTAATTGTACTATGAGCGCAGTTTTGCAACACTTTTATTTTTACATATATTGTACATTTTGATGTATTTTATAATATATGTAAAGAAGAAAGTGTTGCACGATTGCGCTCATAAAAATAATTGAGGTAAAATTAGGAGAAATTGCATATTTTTCATCAAAAACTATGAATAATACGAACTTTGAGCTTGTGCAAGTCATAAATCCGAACAAGATGCAAAAACTATTGTTGAAATCATACAGGATAAACCTTCTAATATTAAAAAGTGAAATAATTAAATCAGTATAACAAAATCGAGTTTTAGTGTTATTTCATGGGCCAAAAGCACGGCCTATGGACCCTGATCCTTTATGTTAGCTGGATTACAGAAAATAATAATAATAATAATACATACGGTTGTTTCTTAAGATGATAATGTTTGGGAACTGGGAGTTCTGAGTAACCCTAAGAATGAGAGAGATTAAATTTCAAGCTTAAAAAAAAAAAAAACAAATCTACAAGAATAATACAATTTATATGATTCTAAATGCTAATTTATTAAGTAGTTAAAAATCTCAAAGCCACTGTATTATTAACCAGTCGAAATTGATTATAACAATACATCAAAGATTTATTTTTAAAACTTATTACCTGAAGACTGGAAATGTCAATTAAATAACAATGAGATTTCTCCCCCCCCCCTCCTTTTCCTTACCAGAAAATTCAGAAAAATTAGAGAGAGAGGGAAAAAAAAAAAAAAAAAAGAGAACTTACACTAAAAAGTGCATTAAAAATTATTAATCTTTCTTATCCATTTTTAAAACAGAACTTATTTTGAAGGACTTTTATTAGGGACTATTAATAGGACTTTTATTAAATAAAAGAACGAAAAGTCAACCGGAGAAAGAAAATAAATGTACAAAAATACATCAACTTACAGGCCAGTTTCTTTCAGTTGGTGAACCAATTGTATTAAGCATTGATCTCACAATATCGCCATCAGCTTTACCTCGGAATAGAGGTTTTTGACGAATCATTTCAGCAAAGATACATCCCACAGCCCTGAACATAATTGTAAAAGATATAGAAATGTCTAAGAAAAGATATAGTAAAATAATAAGCATTATAGTGTATTGGCAACTTTGAATGAAACTTAAGTATTTATAGATCGTAAGTATTCTATATATCGATAAAATACTGTGTGTTACAGAAAGCAGTAATTCTGCACCTCAATCATGGCAAGAAAAACATTAGAAAATTACAAAGAGAAATTTAATAAAATTAATATATAATTTATAAGATTCTCACGATGGCTTGTCTTTGTCTGCTATTATCTGTAAAAGAAAATTATTTTTATTTTATATTTAAATTTCTTTTTAGTTTATGATCAATCATTTTTGTTCAACATCAAAAAGAATGAGGAATGCTGGTTGTACACACTCTTATGAAACGTTAGAACGGAGAACTTAGATCCTGTACAAAAAATTATGTTGCTTCTTTTGCAATTTTTTTTTCTTTTTGTAATTTTAATTGTTTTAAAGTAAGAATGGTTGAGTGTCAGAATTATGGCAATTATAAGAATAAATGGCATTATACATTCACCTTAGAGATCCTTTGAAAAGGATAATGTGGGTGTGCAAAAGATAGCGAAAGGATGCAGTTCATGATGTATGCATGTGTAAATTGTGAAATAATTTTTACATTAGTCTGCTGAAGTCTGTATTTGTGATTGGTGATATTTTATTTGTCTTCAAATGATTTTTAACACTCATGTTTGTGAACAGCATGCTAAATACTGTAATTATATTCAGCCCAATTGTAAAAATATTATATCAAAAGGATATAATAGTAGAGGTGTGAAAAGAAGCTTCACCCTTTTTATTCCCTAAATTAAAATTAAAACTATTGCACATAGGTGTTTGCAAAATTGGATAAGAATAGACAAAGACAGGTCCCAATTCACCTGGGATTCAGATTTTTGAATTTGTGATAATTAGCCAAGATATCCATTAATAACACTCATTGTACACTAATTAATGAGCTCACAATTGTCCCCAGTTTGCTGAATCATGATCTCTTACACACATGTCCAGGGAAAATGTGGAACTTCATACAGAAAGTAAAGAAAATTATGAGTTTTCTGCTACTTAAAATTGCAACTAACTGCAAGCCCCAGAATGGACTTAAAAAAAAAAAAAAGAAACAAGGAGACATATGGATACTTTGCACCTTCATTGCTCTGATATTATAATACGAGCAGACGTGTGTGTGTGTGTGTGTGTGTGTGTAGATATGCAAATTTTATCTAAAAAATGGCTCTAATGATTTTGACTAAATTTTGTACGTTACAATTTTGGGATATGAGAAGACCATTGGGCTGGGTCACATGTTCAAGAAAATTTTATTTGTGGGTCATTTTGGGTCAGGGTCAAGCTAATTTATCTAAAAACTCTAACAATTTTGACTAAATTTTGTATCATACTATTTTAGGGTACGACGACAAGACTATTGGGCTAGGTCACATGTTCGAGAAAATTCAATTAGTGGGTCATTTTGGAGTCACTACAGGTCCGGGTCAAACTAATTTACCTAAAAAATGGCCCTAACGATTCTGACTAAATTTTGTTTGCTACCATTTTGGGATACAAGAAGACATTGGGCTAGGTCACATGTTCAACAAAATTTGATTAGTGGGTCACTACAGGTCAAGCTAATTTAACTATAAAATGGCTCTAACAATTTTGACTAAATTTTGGGGTATGAGAAGACCATTGGGCTAGGTCACATGTTTGAGAAAATAGATTAGTGATTCATTTTGGGGTCACTAGGGGTTCACTCAATGGGAATTCAATGGGGCATTTCAATGGGAATGGAGGTTGTAACAGTTATTAAGTTATTGAACAGTTGGAAGTAAACAAAGTTGCAAAGCTGGCAACATTTTGCCAATTATAGCGATCTTTAGCAAAATATTGTCCACATTCGTGAGATTTGGCAGGAAAATTGACTTTCAAGATTACTAATGTCAAAACACAGAGAATGAAAGAATGTTGCCAAGTTTAAGACTTTTAGCAAAATTTTGGCAACATTTAACATTCCGAATCTGAAGGAATTTTCAAGAAATTCCCAATAGGAATAAATTTTGTATCCTACCGTTTTGGGGTATGAGAAGACTTATTGAGCTAGGTAACATGTTCCAGAAAATTCGATTAGTGGGTCATTTTGGTGTCACTATAGGTCAATGTATTTCAATGGGAATGGAGGTTGAAACAGTTATTAAGTTAATGAACAGTTGGAAGTAAACAAAGTCGCAAAGTTGGCAACATTTTGTGAAATTTGGCAAAATGTTGTCCACAATAGCGAGATTCAACAGGAAAATTGACTTTCAAGATTACAAATGCCAAAACATGCAGAGAATAAAAGAATGTCACCAAGTTTGTGACTTTTTGGCAAATTTTGGCTACATTTGGTGAAAACATTGGCTTTTAGAATCTGAAGGAATTTTCTATAAATTCCCAATAGGAGCCAAGATACATGATTCAACCAATCAGAGTCCATAGTCCTTTATGCATGGAATTCTGTATGTTGCTTTCTCATGTATAAAAGGACGTTCAGGTCTAAAAGTGCTGCAAAAGAAAGTGTGTGATGAACTAAAAATGTAGTTTGGAAGTATGCCCTTTGCTGTAAATATGTAAGTAATGTAAAATTTAGAAATATGTACATAGTTTTAATAATGATATTTTCTGTAAATAATACTGTTATAAACTAAAATACCTTATAGCAATAATACAGCAAGAATTTGTTATATCGAGTTGAACACAAGGCTAATTTTAATCTAGCATAGCTCAGTCTTCTCTGCTGGCTTAATTTATTCTCATTATTTCTTTTTGTATTCTCAGACTGGGGCCGGGCCCAAGCAATGTTGGGTGGATTTGCTATTATTATTTAATAAAACTATTTATTAACTATTTTTATTAATGTTGAAGAAACTTAACATCATTTTCATCATTTTTTTTTTACAATACATTCATTAATAAACATATTTTTTTTATGCAGTAAAACTTAAACTTTTGAGGGACCTTTGAGAAGTATCCCCAAAAAGAAGTCCAAAAAACAATTTTTATTTATTTATTTTTTATTTTATTTTTTTTTTTTTTATTGACTGATTTAGTAAATTTATTTGTTTAGCATTTAGATCAGTGGTTCCCAAACTATGGTTCCTGACCCACGGGTAAACCATGGGCTACATTTTAGTGGATCACAGAACAATCAGTCAGGTCTTCCAAAATATTAAAATTACCTGCTATAAAATTATAAGAACATAGTATGCTATAAACTTATAAAAAATATTACAGATAAATAATTTCATGAAAATACAATGCCTTTGATAGCCTTTTCACAGCTAGGCAGACTATAACTGATAGGAGAGTCTAAAAGAATGTACATTCTGTGGAAGACTGAGTAAAGAAAATTCAAATAAACAACACAAACTTTAATAATCCTCCATGGAGATAAAAATGAGATATCACAGCAATATTTTGCAAGGAAATTTTAAAATGTTACCAAATTAAAATAAATAAATTAAAACTGCAGTAGATTGCATGACTGTAGCAAAGCAAAGGCATTGGCATATCTTTACACTTTATAACATAGAACAAACAGTTCATTTACATATAGATGTTACTTTAGATACCAAAACTTATCTGAAATGCCCTTAGTATATGACACCACACTACATCCAATGACAGTGACTGATTCCCGAATCACTTACTGAATATTATATCTATTAACATGCTTACATTTAGAACAGCATTCAAAATGACGTTTCTGATACACATGAGGAAAAATATACAGATGGGGAAAAAACAATGTGCAATGATGAAATAAATAACTTAGTTTCAGATTACTTTGCATTAAATTTAAACATTAATTAAAGGCGTAATAGTTTTGTTAAACTTTGCACAAAGAACAGTTTGGGGGTAAAATTAACAACTTTCAATCCTGATATATACTTTCTCATTAATGCAAAATAATGTCATAAATTGCATAATTTTTTTTTTTTTACAATACATTCATTAATAAACATATTTTTTTTTATGCAGTAAAAGAGTTATTTTCCGATTATTTAGCTTTCACATCAGAATTACCTATTACTGTAGTCACCTGTCTACTGCACACGATAAAAGTCAAAATGGTGAAACTAAGTATATTAAGCAACACAGGAAAAGTAATTAAAAGTGAAGAATAAAACTTGTAATTTTTTCATTTGCTTTTTGCAGATTGATGAAAATTTACTAACATGATCTTATTTAATTTTTTTATTGGAAGTACCAGCAACAAATATATATATATATTATAAAAACATGCACTTCTAAATCCATTAACAGATACAAGAAAAATTCGGAAATGTATGATGAATTTCAATTATTTATTAACATAACAGGTACAAATGGTATTGAAATTTTTGTAAAATGAAAAGAAGAGAGTAGAATTGAATTTTGAAATTCTTATTAAAAATATTACTGTAGAATACTGTTGAACTTTTATATCTAAATAACTTCCTTTAGTTAGAAAAATCAATTCCAATTTATTTTATTAATTTTGAAATATGCAAGGCAGTCTTTATATCAAAAATTCGGTTTACAGATGCTGCACTTAAATAGATTCAACTTTATATTAAAATTATGTATGTAAGAAAGTTTTAAGAGCGGTAAAAATTATCATCAGACTTAAATTCTATAAAAATCAACTGCCTATGAAAAATATTATAAACAAGAAAAATAACTACCAGACATCAACAGCCTTAGTATATTTAGTACTTCCAAAAAGAATCTCTGGAGCTCTGTACCTAAAAAAATAAAATTGGAGTATAACTAAAATAAAAACTCCAACATACAAAACTAAATTAAAAAGATACAGATAATAATAAAATGTTGAATTAATTTAAATATTTAAAAATCACACACATATTAATATGAATATACTATAGAAATAAATATAGAATATGCTAGAAATAAATATAGTAGAAAAGAAAGTTTCTTTGATAAAGAAAAAAAAAGTTTACAAGTTTATAAGAAAAGTTATAAATTTTAATACAAAACAGTTTTTACTATACTGTATGAAACAATAATTTATCTTATGTTACACTCTGTAAACCATGGGCATCAAACTGGCAGGCTGCTTCTTATCACAATTTCTATATAGTTTTCTTCACTTTATTTATTTGTAAAATTTATGACAGCCACTGTGCCAACAATCTGCTTAATTGCACAATTTCAGGAGTTAAATGAGGCAAAGAATGCTATAGTTAAATACTGGTAAGAAGAAGCTCACTAATTTGACACTCATGCAATAAACTGATGGTGTTTTTAGAGCAACTGAAGACAAAGAGAGAAATTGTAGCAAACTTTAAAGTAAAACTGAAAATACATTATCTAATGAAGACACTATTGAAAGTAATGACTCTTGAGAAGAATGTTTATAAAAAGAAATTTAAAGCATAGGTTTTGGGGACAAATTTAACAGATATTGTTTTATAGCTATTTTGTTCCTGTCAAATGGCAAGTGGCATAAGCATTTCAACAAATAAGCAATTTTTCATTCTTTTATATGTTTCTTATAATTATTATATTCAACAATTAGGCTTTAGAGCACAATACAAAATAATCTTTGAAAATGCAGTATGATTTTATTTCCAAAATGTCCTTGAACAGTAAGAAATAACTCTGAAGAATACTTATATACTTATGGACTTTGACTAGGTTTACCAGCCTATGTTTTCCCCATAGGTTGTACATTTTTCTGGTTTATTTGTGGGTTGCACATTTAAACTCTTCCCGTACAAGAATCTTGTAACGTCGTTTCGGATTGGTGTGAAAAATTAAAGATTGAAAGTAATTTTGAAAAATAGAGAAGCAAAAATTAATGAAGTTGAAAGTTAAGGGAATAATCTAAAAAGTCCTTCCGGCCTGTACCGGGAGGAAAAGTTAGCTTTCCTATATCTTCGTTTAAAAATTTTAGCTAATGTTACACGAAAACAGCAAGTTAAAATGCAAAGAAAACGTTTACAAACGATTCGTTAATACTGAATTTGAATAAGAAATTCGCCAAATTATTGAGCAATAGACAAATTGGCTTCATTTATGAAGACTTATTTTGGTCGCCAAATTTGGCGATATTTCGCAAAATGACGCCAATTTTGGCGAGAATTTGGCGCTAACGGATATGAATATATAGTTTTATACATATGATTGGGAAAATTATTACAACAATGAAAGGAAATAATTTGCGAGTAATCGCATTAATGTGCTGTTTTGTTTCAAAATGTCAGCCACCCTAGAATTTCAAACTGCTCTATCTCAGCCATTTTTTAAGATAGAGGTAAACCAAAAAATGCTCTGGATTCCTCGTATCAAGGCCTAACGCTAAATTAAAAAATAAATTTGAATTTTTAACTTTTTTGTATATTTATTTTAGTTTTAAATTTTTAAATGGCCGCCATCTTGAAACAAAATGGCGGACCAAGCTGGTCAACGAACTCGGTCGAGACATTTGTGAGCTTCATACACACAATTAGTTTCATAAAAATTGATTTATAAATACGAGCGTTATCGTATGACATAGGTCAGATATATATATATATATATATATATAAATCAACATTTGAACAGAGGGTGGTTTTGGGGTCTGGGGGTCATGATCGGTGAAAATATATCGAAATTTTCCGGAACTGCTTTCCTCCGAACGGCTGCAATAGGTAGCTTTATACTTTTTTGTATTGAAAGCTACCTAAAACTGCCAATCCAAAACAACGTCACGGCTGAAGATCGTATAGTCGTATTTAATCCAATAATCGACATGACAGTGAAATATATAGCAAAAGAATTTAAGAACAAGGCTGGATAAACAATTAAATAAACTTCACTAGATAATTTGGAAAATAGTTAAGATATGAAGTCGATTGTTAGATAAAGATGTAAAGTAAATTAAAGTAACACTCACCCATGTCTTGACAAAACAAAGAGGACACTGACGTATAAAAACAAATAGACTTTTATTGACGAAACAACACATAAACATAAGCGTGTAGAAAGCGTAGTTGGCCAACCAAAACAACAAACATTTAAAATTTTTATATCATTATATTGAATCTACATACTTCTATATTAGGATTTCAGAACTTATATATATTCAAATTAGATCATAGTATAATCTATAATTGAGCAATTTTTAAATATAAATCTATTATGATTATGATAAATTCATTTGTAGAGGACCACGCTGCATCGACGTGAGTTCATAAATTAGGATCAATTAGGATGATCAGAGTAAAAGTTCTTGTATGAAATAACGTAAAGACATTGAGATAAGTCACTATGATGAAATGAGTTCTTGAAGTGGAACTCTTACAGTAAAAATATGAAGCTAGACAATTTCGGCATATTGCTTGAAGAGACACATTAAAATCTCTTAAAACGGAATTTCTTTACCCGGATGGATAGAAGCTACATCTTCTAATTAAAGATGATGCTAAGGACCCGAGATGATAGATGGAGCACGCTGGGTGAATTCAAAGAGGGAGAAACAGAAATTCAACATCTGTAGATGTTCAATTACTGGAGATTACAGGCTAAAAAAATTTAGCGAAGCTTAGCTGGATGCTAAAACTACTCATTAAAGATGATGCTACAGGCCTAAGATGATAGACGATGGCCGGAATGGTTGGTTTGATGAAGCTGCTAACAATCAGGAAAAGTGACTTGAAATGTTTCAAGCTATCTCCATGTTGAGATAAAAAAAAATCAGTTAGAGAGTTTTCACTCTAAAATGCAATAACTTTGAAGACTGCCGAAGCTGACATCGTTGAAACGAATTCTCTCTGCGGGACCCGAAGGTCCGCAGCTTAAATAGAGCAACCGAAGTCAATTAAAATTTTGAAAGTAAACTATCAGCCAATGAGCATCGAGCATTATCAAGCGTTCACGCAGAGTTGAGATGTATAGAAATCAAAGTTACTCCTGAATGGCAACGACGTTGGGAAAATACCCGGATGGACGCTGAGATGGGATAGCGTCTCTGCCAGAGTGCAATGAACTGCAAGCTATTTCTTCCGAGAAATCCTGTCACGTGATCGTAAACAACAAGTATTTTGGGGAAGATGCACATTCAAAATGTCTATATTTCTGCAAAACAAAAACGTGCGATCTTTGAAAAGTAAATTGAATAAATACTTTCTCTTGCCATAACTTCCAAACTAAGTAACGTATTTATAAACAGTAAACGAATTCTGATTGTAAAAATTTAGATCTATAGATTGAATATGGTTTTAATACAAAATATTTAATATTTAATAATTATGATTTTCGTTTTTGGACTTTGAAATATTTCATGTTTGTTATGATACACGGAAAACGTATCTTTTACTGAGAATAATTTTACTAGATATTATATTAATGATTTTAATAATTAAAGCATTTGATTTATTGATTAATATTATTATTTAATAACAGAATAAAATTACTTTAACGAAATATTTGAAAGTTTAGAAAGAAAAGGGACTTTAAAGAAAAATTATTACAAGATTAAGTGAAGTGGTTAATTAAAATAGATTAATAAATTAAATTAGCATAAATTAATACAGAAACAATGTACGGTGGCGTAACAAATCTCTTCTATTTTTTAACATTATCATCATTGGTCATCTTAAATAACATCATATTGAAGACTAATTTTTGTGCCATAATTGTAAGGTACTTCACTCAAATGATATGAACTGATTGATTTTCATTTTGATGTCTCATTATCTAACTTTGACATTATTGTAAGATAAAAGTACATACATTATAAAATTTTCAATTTAGTATATCTTTATCTTAAGTTTTAACAATTTATTTTAATATGCTGCTTTGTTTCTAAAAACAAACATTTCTTTTGTAGAGATTTCATTACTAAAATTCTCACGACCATTACTGAATATTACTATATTATGATTTATTTCAGACATTAGAATTAATTTTTGATTTATAATGGAAAATAAGACTATAAAATTATTTAAGTAGTGTTGACAAAGTAATGTAATACAAGTACAATTAGAAAGCAATGGTAACTTAATGAACAATTAAAAAAAAATTCCTTAAAGAAGACATACTGGCATAACATAATTTAATAGGATATAAAAAAATGACAGGACAATAAAATCAGAACAAACTAGCATCAATAAAAATTTTCATTTATTTTAGAGAGAATTCTGGAAACCGTAGAATTTGCAGTCTTTTGGTAAATTAAAATTCAAAATTTGTTACCATACAAGCAGGACACTGCAAATTGAAATACACCAATATTTGAGAACATCTATCAAAAATATTGTTTTTTTCTTACCTTTATGAAGTTACCCTTTATTTACAGTGAGTAGGAAAAACTTATATAACAAGGTAGTAATCTAACAAATGATTTGCACTAAATTTATAACTTACCAACGTAATGCATGATTAGGTGTCATGTCACCATTACTAGCAGTTCTACTTGAACCAAAATCAGCTGTTGGGGGGAAAAACATATTCAGTCATAATATTTCATGATCGATTAAAAAGATTCTGGTATATGTATTATTAAAACAAGAAAAAACTGAAAACAGTCACTGGGGAAAGAAAGAAGAGTTATGTCTTTATGTAGGGTTCAGATTCCTTGATATCAAAGAATAAGAAGAGTAGTTATTTTAAAATATATTATTTAAATTTTCCTTATTTTGAGATACATGAGAATATAAAACAAGTGGGTAAGTGTAATCGAAGATCGCACAAAGGGTTTAGTTTAATAAACAACACTTTATCATTCTTTAATAAATTCAAATAAATTTCATTTAAAAAAAAAAGTCATGTTTTTTAAAAAATAAAAATTTACCAGGCTATTTTTTCGTTTCTACGAATATCTGAACCAGCCGATAGCAGGCGAAGCCCGCTATTATACTCTGTCACAATAATATCTGTCATGTGGACTAAATGTGATATTTTTTAAAAAAAATCCCCTTTCTTTATGAACAATCCCTATTCGCATTATTAATTACTTCATTGTCTATTAGCATTTTATTTATTTTTTCTACTAGGGGGCTCTGCCCCCTACGAGCTACTAATTTTCTAAATTTAATTTCATTTCATCGGCAACCATAACGCTAAATTCTGTATTCTTTTAATAGTAAACAAACGCCATCTTCATTTCAATCAGCGGTTGCCAATCACATATTAACTCTTTTTCCATCAACGCACTAGCTTTAGCGATCGCAAACTTGCGTTGCGAGTCAGTCGTTCTTTCAAATTTTTAAGCATTCCCCTGTGGCATCGTATTCGGAGAGATTTGAACTGCGTAACAGCGTGGAGCCTTCTGATTGGCTGTGAAGTTTTGGCGGGCTTCTGTTAAGCTGAAGATTGCTGACATAGCGTTCCCTCTCTTACTTAAAAAACTTGGCAGAGTGCAGACGTAATTTTCGTCTTCCGCGCCAATGCTTCGGCATTCGGCTTGGACTATACAGGTCCAAGTTCGAAATGCTAAGTTCAAAATGTTTTAAATATGAAAGTACATTAAATATTTTTATTCAAGTTCTCGATAATGATGACGTTAATAACGCCAGGAAATAATTTGATATAATAATCTGTTCGTCGTAAATGAAGAAATATTACGAGTTTGTGAGATGCTGGAAAGAATGTTGCAATTGCTGACTCATCTCAGGAAATGTGTGAGAGTAGATTCAACTTGTACCACTGTTCTGTGTAGAAGTGCCAGATCTAAGCTTGATTGTTCACAGAATGATATTTGGTGAGACTGTTTTTTCTAATTTACTTTCCCTTTTCAACATTGAGTCCTGATTTGGCATATGATGATGGATCTAAGACTAAGTTCTTAAGACAACATAACATCTTGAATGTTATAATCTACCTGTTAACAAAAGTCTTTTTTGATCATTTCCTAATATTGACTTTCCCTGTGATGCTCTATAGAACAATCTACTATGCACGCTAATATTCACGATGGAAGGGAATAGGTTAACGGATTTTTCTTGTCCTCATCATTTTGTAACAAAGTTACATAAGATTGTTTAAATCTTTTACACCTGTTGTATCTTAAGATTATTATTCCTAATTTGTTATTTTTTAATTAAGTCATATCGAGAATATTTTTGTATATGAGGTTTACTTGATATAGGGGATTCTGCAGATGAACCGTTCTTTTTCATTTAATGTTTCTTTCAAATAAAGTAATTTTATGTTAAATGAATCTGTTTCTGTCATTTATTTTGTTAATACAAATTGATTACTTGATTATTGCTTGTTAATTGTGCCATTAGATTTTCTTTAAAGTGAAAATACATAAATAAATAAGAATTTATTATACATGTTTTCAAAGAAAAATTAAGAATTAACTATATAGAATTGAAACTTTAAATAATTTGTGTTGGATAAATATATTTTTTAAATTATTTGAAAGAGTACATAAATTGTAAATACAGTAATATTAAAATTAATTATGGCACGGAAATCAGCACATTGTATATATCTATGTTTTCAGTTATGCAGTTTTTCTCAGTTCAGGTAAGAATTGTTTTTATAATTTATCATGAAGAATTTACTATTATATTTTTATTATATTCAAAAATTTTATCTTCTTTTCACAACGCATTGTTTTTATTTATATTTACTACCACTTTCGATCATTGACTAAATTATTGTTCTTCTAATTTAGGAATATACAAAATTTAAATTAACGTTTTAATATTCAAAATTCTATCTATAACTTCTATGTCAGAAAATGCATTAAATCCATTTTTCCTTTCCTATCTTTTCTTTTTTTTTTTTTCTTTTTTTTTTCATAATAAATATGATGTAATTTTCAAAGTTTTCTTCTTATTATTAAACTCAAAAATATTTAATTGAAGGGAAATATTATATTTACGCTGTTTTAAAATTTGCAATAATATATAAAATATTCTGTCAAAATAAATTAATATCTTGTGTAAATATATTTTATATTGAAACTGTTCGGAAATATTGCTATTTGAGCATTTTAAATATGACATAAGTTTCCCTATTTAATGCTTTGAATGCGTAATAATTTAATTATTTCTCTTTTTAATATTCACGCGCAAGTATATTTATTATTACGTAATTTTCTACAATTGCTGCTTTTAACACATGATCATTTAATTATATTTTTTAAGTTTTATTTCTATTTTCGATAGTGACATGTAAATAAATTTAATTGAAAGGAAATATTATGAGCGCAATTTTACAAATTGGCAACAATTCAACTAAATTCTGTGCTTTAGTTGCATATTTTTATCCATTAATGAGTGGGTTTTTAAGGTTTTAATTAATATCTTGCTTTAATGAAGACATTTTCAAAATTTTATGATTTTCAGCGTGACAATAAGTATTCAGCTGTAAGTACACAAAATTTTTAAGTCTCTAACTTATACAGTTTCTGAGAACCGACTCTGTGACGGACAGACAGAGAAGCGAGACGAATAAGGTTTTGTGAAATGAATGAAACCCAAATAAAAAATTATTTAGAAACATGGACTGTATACTAATCTAATTAGTATAAGGTAACCAGATTCATACCAGATATTATATATATAAAATAAAATTAAGACGATTTCTTAAGTTTCAAATTTTAATATAAAAATGTAGAACTACTATAGATATACATTATATGCTCACCAATTTTAAGGATCCCTTCTTCAGTGAAAAGTACATTCTTTGGGCATAGATCCCTAGTTTAAAAAAAAAAAAAAAAAAAAAAAATTCAATTAATATTCAAAAAAACTAAACCAAAAGAAAACAGACATAGTATTGTAAACTTACTTTCATACAAATGTTAAATAACCCTTTATTGTTAAAAGTTTCGAAATGCCTACACCCACAAGTTCGTCCAGACTAACATACTGACAAGTTATTTGAACTTTAATACTGAATAATTGTAATTCAAAAAGTTTTATAAATATTTAGTAAACGATTGGCTACGCCCTATTTTTTACTGTGACATACGTAAGCCAGACTCTTGCCATAGATAACAGATAAAGTAAAAAGTTTTATTATTCAAATCTATCTATTTTTCAATTTCAATAAACACTTTCAAATTCAATACTTGCTACATGCATAATTTCTGCTTACACTTTTAGTTTATTGAAACTACAAATGCTTCTGTAAAAAGCATTATACATAAAAGCAAGCCTATAAATATCTAGGCTTGATTAATATAAGTTAAAATCAAGAAAGTTGACCAAGATCATTTACTATGATACATGCCAACTATTAATTCATGACCTCTTAATTAAGGCTGATTGATCCATTAATTATGTCACACTTCAAGAGGGAGGTGGAGGGTAGGTGTCCACACAGTGTGACGGGAAGAGGGGTGGGATTAACATGTTGCATCGTTCATATCTAAAATATGAAATCAATAAGGTAGACATTTGCAAACAGCATAATTTTTTTTTTAAAATATGTATTTTTATTCAGATGGTGTTAGATATGTTTTCCTTTTTATTTGAATTGTAATAGCTTAAAGTAAAGGCACATAGTTTTATAGTTTTTATAACAGTAGATAAACTGTATATAACTTTTTTTTGTATAAAATTAACTCTAAATTAATAGTTGCAAATAATCAGACGCACAGTGGTCCCAAATCACGATTATGTGGCCAAAATTTGAAGTTTTGAATTTTGAAAAGAAATACATTCTACAATATTCAGACATATCTGAAGATTTATACTCTTAAATATTTTTGTTTTATAAGCACACATAAATTTGTATTGTTTCTGTGAAGTTTTGAACCATTCTTGTTGTGGCATGAATTTCAGGCAAATTCGCAGAAATTTTGGAGGTGACTGTTGAATTTACAGGTTTTATTGTTATTTTATAATTATAGCTAAAAAACAACAAACAGAGCAAATTTTGTTTGTAAAAATTAAACTTTTAGGGATTTTAGCCATTGCATGCCTGAGAGAGGGGGGGGGGGCATAAATTTCAGAGATAAAGGAAATTTAGAGAAATTATTTAATGTTACAAAAACAGTAACAAAGACAGATTTTTATTTTATTTTATTGGAATCAAAAGGTATTGTACATTGTGTGATAGAGACAAAAGAGTTGGTGCGTGTGTGTGTGGGGGGGGGGGGGAAGAAATAAAAAAAAGGAAATAATCTAATTAACGAATTAGGACATATTTTATTAATTCATAGTAAATACAATTGTCAAAAATTAAAAAAAAAAATTAAAGATTTGACATTTTTCATGCTAGAGAGGCAAATGGAAGGAGACATTTTACAAATGTGTGTGTGGGGGGGGGGGGAGATTTATCAGATTGGTTATTTATGTATTTTGCGGATCATTTATATCCTTTTATTGTACCTTTTACCTGTTATAACAGCTAAAAAAAAAAAAATTAATGATTTTAAACATTTTTAGGGAAGGGTGAGGGGAGGAATGCAAAATTTACGGGGGCGTCTGAATTAGACGATCAGTTTAAATAAAGAGGAAGTAGACAATAGAATAAAAAGTGGAAAATTATCATCCCTGTAAAAAGAAAATGTTGTATAAAAAGAAAGTTATAATTTAATAAAAACTTAACCCCCTCTTTTGCCCCTCCCCTGGCACCCCCAATCACATTTCATTTAAATTCACAATATAATATCATTTAGACCATTGTAAAATCAAAAATTAATTATATACAACCACTAGGAAAGCCAGAAATGATTTTTGGCCACTTGATTGCGATTTGGGACCACAGTAAGATGTCACAACAGCAGGGAGAAATAGCTGGAGTGGGACAACCTGTGACAAAGGGGGGAAGGATTTACAAAAAAAATTATATAATTAACGGAGAACCCATAATATATTTTTATTAAAACATTATCAATAATTACGGGAATGACGGAATTAGACGATTTGTTTAAATAAAGAGGAAATAGACACTAGAATGAAAAGTGAAAAATTATCACGACTGTAAAAATAAAGTTATAATTTAATAATAATCAATAAATAACTAATTAAACATAATAAATAACAATAAATAATTAAACAATCAATAAATAACATCCATTATCAATAATTTGTTTCACCCATTTAAATTTTCAGAAAAATTAAAAATGCAGTGTGAAGAAAGATTACATTCACTTAACAAACTTGTAATGTACGAGTAAATATTTGAAGAAAATAAACTTTGCTAAAATTTTATAAATCTTTAAAATTTTTGCAGAAAAGTCACTACATGTAAATGATAATTGCACAAATAGAACAAAATCTATTACTATGTAAGACAGAAGTACTTATTTATTTGCAAAATTATACAAAATTTACTAACCATCTTTTAAGAGATATAATAATGTAAACCAACATACATAATACACACTTGACATGGTATGAAGAAATTCAAAGCATACTACACAACCTGAATACTACAGAAATAATAAGAAATTATATGCAAAAGAAAGCAAACTGACAATATTACCATACCTGTGAAGTATATTGAATGTGTGAATGTACTGCAATCCAGCAAGCAACTGATGCATTATGTTCTTGATCTACAAAATGTAATAAACAATTCATTATTAAATATCTTCAATGCACCAATATTGAAACAGAATATTATATCCATTAGATTAAAATACATAAAAATATCTCCTGATTAAATACTTTAGATTCAACTTGCTACCCTTCATTTAGCAAAAGAAAAAATATATATAATTTCAAATTTTTGCTTAAAATTTACTTAGACATCCCTAGTCTATTCTGACGAAGACACGAAAAGATCTGATAATTATACATATGTGAAAAAGCTTTTTGTTCACATCCATTTCTGTTTAAATGATTTAGTGATCTTTAAATTAGTTTTTCTCAATTTTGCCTTTTCAATGTATCACATTGTTCAAAATGCTAAAATTTCAACATATTTCTTAATTTTACTAAATTATTTTATAGACATTCCTTATGGTGTGGTTTTATGAAATTAAGGATCAGATTTGCAATAGTGTAAATAGTTTTTTTTTCTTTTCATTTTTTTTTTTTAATGTTAAGTAAAATAGTTTTTCCCCTTTTATATTTACTTATGTCATGAATTTTATTTATTTTCTCTTAAACTGATTAACTTTTTGGAAATCTGATCCTTGCAGTTAGGAAGAACACTTGAAAGAAAAGTGTGAAAAAAGAATGTTGCAAAAAATTTAAAAAGTTTAAAACCAAAAACTTTATCATAAAGGATTGCATGTTTTTCTGACTGACATTTTTCTTCATAAGACAATTTAATAATATGTCAAAAATTATTATAAAACTAAAAAACAAAATGGTTCAAAGGGTATAGTCTCCCCTTAATAGTAAATATAGTCTCCCCTTAATAGTAAATATAATCTCCCCTTAATAGCAAAAAAAGAAGTTTTAGCAATATTGCCAGGAGCAAGATATCTTCAGTGTGACTTGTCAATAAGAAAATTACTCAAGTTGGATTTTCAGTGTAAGGAAATCGCTTTAAACATATTGCAGCCATTGCACTAATGTATGTATTATTACATGAAGTCAAATGGATCAAATTTAAAAACTTTGGCTTGAAGCTTTTCATGCTCACAGAAAGTAAGTATGGTTTACTATGGATTAAATATGTTTAGTACATTCAGATGAATAGAAACTGAAAGATTCTGAACAAATCTGTTACAAAAACAAAACATTTACTTTAAAAAATGTAAAGTCATAAGAGCTGAAGTTAAATATGCACGATTAAATCGCAGACCAACAGCCAGATTGTCACTGACTTTTCTTTTAAAATTTTTGATTGTATTGTGAATAATGTGAATTTATTATACACTCCAAAATGATACTTATGATATGTTTCAGCAACACGTTTATATGAAAACCTAACTCATCAAAATGTTTGATTTGAGAATTTCAACTATAAATTATATATCTGAATGATTGGTAATATTTCTAGAAATATATATATTGTTTATTTTCATCTTTCTTTCATTATATAAACACTCATTTTATATATTATTTCCCTATGGAGTTTCAATGGTATTATGATTGTTGTTTCTATTATAATTATATATATTTATATATAAGGTCAATTCTCAAAAATCTCCAGACACCTAAAATCTGCACATCATTGACAATGTAAACAATGAAATTTTCAGTTGATTCAGTGAAAAAAATAGAAATGGCTACATTTGATTAGTTTATTAGTGGATTCTAAAGGTGGGTAACTTGTACTAATGAAGCACTAGTCACTCGGCATGTCACAGATGAAAAAATAAGTGGTATAATGCAGTCTTCAGAGCACTCATAAGATACTAAATCAGGAAAAAAACTTTATTTAGATGATGGACTTGCTCATAGAGATAAATATTTAATTTTTTTTTAATGACAGACTTAGACGTGAACAAGAACTGCTGATTGTTTAGAGATTAAAAAAAAAGAATCTAAATAATAAAGTGTATGTTCTTAATCAAATTACTATTATTTGTAATAGTGATTACAATTTATCAAAATTATTCATTAAATAGTTTTTTAATGAATTATTTATATTTTCATTAGACATATTGATTTTCATTACCACTTATCAGGTTTGGCGGATTTATATCACCTTGATTTAAATCTAAATCATTGTTTTTTTTAAGGCATGTTATATAAATTTTCTTTAAAAACTTTACCTAACATTTTTCCATTTTTGAGATTTTTTTAGTGCAATTATACAGTAATAACAATAATGGGAATGCAAATGAAAGAACATATCTTGAAGTTAAAAAAAATTCATTTATTTGGAAATTAGTTGAAAAATGGTCCTCTGGCAACCTTGATACTTGGGTGTGCAAAAAGTGAAACGCTCTGCTGTACCAGATGAATCTCTGAATCTGCTTATCTTTAACAAAAAACCCCTTAAAATCTACAATATTTTGTAGTCCTTCTCAGATGGGATTATCCATTTTTCGATCCTGAAGGAAATGGCAGCCGTTCAAATTTTAAATTGTGTATTTTAGACAAAAATTTTCCAATTTAAATTGCATAAAAAAATATTTACAATTCGAATATGGAAAAACATGTCTGTGAAGGACTACAAAATAGTATATACTAGAAAAGCATGAAAATTCTAACCAAATCGGTCGATCCAGTCTCAAGTTTTACCTGGTATCACTAATGAATTCAAACAAAAAGTCATCAATAAAGTTGAAGAAGTCAGAAATAGAGAGGCAGAGCGATTATTTAATGTTGATGAATCAAATGTGAGACTATGATGAAAAGATAAGCCTAATATCCAAATTTTGGATTTAAAAAGGCGAACGAACCGGCATGGACATCCATTATGGCCGGAACTGGAAGTAAAAATTTATCAATGGATTTTGGCTGAAAGAGGAAGTGGGGCTGCAGTATCTACAACAAAAATTAGACTGAAAGCTCGTCATTTGGCCCATGAGAAAAATATAGATAATTTTCAAAGCAGGCCGGCGTGATGCTATCGGTTTATGAAAAGGAAAGGTCTTGCCATAAGAAATCGTACAACAGTTGGTCAAAAATTGCTATCTTATTGGAAAACGAAAGCTGAGAATTTTTATAGCTATTGCAAAAAAATCATAGATGACAAATTTACTTTGGAACATATAAATATGGATGAAGTTCCAATGTGCTTTGACTGTCCACCAAGTCGAACTGTCAATTACCAAGGGGAAAAAATCTATTCCAATTATTACAACCGGCCATGCAAAAATTGCCTTTACAGTTGTTTTAAGTTATGCAGCCAAAGGAATGAATCCCCCCCCCCCCTATGATTATATTCAAAAGAAAGGCAATTCCCAAAGAGAATTTCCTGAAAAGCGTTGAAGTACGAGTAAACATAAAAGGATAGATGAACGAGAATGAGATGATTTCATGGCTAAATTCCGTACGGAGAAAACGAAATTCAGATAGTGTATTAAGTGAACTTAAAACAGCCGTTAGATATAGGAATTAACAGATCAAGAGTAAAGTTAGAAATATATGCAAAAAATGGATGACCAATGGAAATCAGTTTTACATAAAGTGGTAAAATGCGCTGAGCTTCATATGCAGAAAGAAGTGTGCGAATGGGTTAAGAAGGCATGGGATGACGTCACGGAAGAAACTACTAAAAAATCTTTTCCAAAGGCAAAGATAATAGATGGAAATATTGATAACTGTGACTCTGTTTCGGACGCTTTTTCTAATGACGACAAAGATGCTAATTTATTAGATGAAGAAATTTTAATCTTATTTAATTCAGAGTCTGAGTTTTCAGGTTTTGAAAATAATTTTTTTTTTTAATGAAGTTTAATTATGTCTTCAAGAGTGTCATGTCTTCATGTCACACAACAGGTGTAACAAAACAAAAATTTCAATCTACCCACTCACCTTCCTTACAGTTTCAAATTCTTATCTTCTAACATTTATTTGAATCCCTTTAAAGAAGTGTTAGGAGGAACAAAATTGTCATCAGATACAGAAGTCAAAGAATTTTTGTGTATTTAGTTTTTTTATTATTATACAGGAATTAAAAAAAAAAAAAACTGCCAATATATTGAAGAAAATGTGTAGACATTAAAGAAAGCTATTTAGAAAAACATCATCAGTAAAATTTTGGTAAATATTTCAAAAAATAGCCTTAAAAATGTCTCCTTTATAAATGATCCAACCTCGTACACAGTTGAAGCCAGTGAAACATTTAATGCAAAATTTGAACCTGTAATCAAACCTTGAACTATTTAAAATATCTCAATCAATCTCCACAGTCCATTTTATGCAGATATCAATGTGATTAGTGATATCTTAAATAGAATTTGTGCTGAATCATGCCAGCATAAACAAAACAGAAAAAAAAAAATAGAATTATGGTAATACAATGTTTATATCTATTATCTCTATCACCTCATTAACTTTTTAAAATGTTTCATCTGACAAAAAATTATTTTGATCAATTTCAAAATAAGAAAAATAAAATGTAGAATTTAAGAACATTCCTACTTACATGACGGTGCTGTAAAAAGACTGTATCCACTTCATCAATAACATGCATTAATGAATATGCACAGTAGTCCAAGAGAAGGTAATTACTAAAACGGAAAGAAAAAAGAACAAACTTTAGATTTAGGCAAAGAAAAATCTTGCGCTAAACAACACTATTAATATCCGACTGAAAGTTCAGTTTAGTTTTGTTTTGGTCCAAAATCGGAGATTCAGTGATAAAACAGTCGAGCTTTCAGTGTCATAAAGAAATTTTAGTCAAATCTAAAAGGCGTACCGTACCCGTAGAAGAAATGTTGGGTTATATTAAAAATTTTAACTCATTTTTATTGTTAATGTAAATAAAAGATATCTATTATATCTGTAAAGTTTTCCCAGCTCTCTTTCCAACCAATTTGCATATGTATTGTTAAAACATTGTTTGTGACTGGTGGTTTTGAAGTTTCATAAATTAATAGTTTGCAGTAAAGTTTTCTATAAAATAAAACTAATAGTATTTATATAATGTAGTTACAAAGTGTTACCTGCATCATAAAGTCGTAGCAAAGTAGTGTTAAAAGGGTAAACAAACATGGTTGCCACTACAGTAAAGTGAAATGCTGGACTCAAAATTCATCAAACTGCAACTTTAACCTTTGTTAGGTAAGATTAAACCAGTTCACTTGGATTCAGTTTCTGTGTCATTAAGAAAAGTGTTGGTATGTTGCCCCCCCCCCCCTTGCATAATTAACCTGTTGTTAACTGCAGTTGTGTTTCTTCAACTAATCTGTAACTTTAACTGATTTATTCTGTATTTATAGAGCAGCTGCTGATGTGGTAGTTGACTACTTGCAGGCTAGCTAATGTGTTTGCTTCCGGGCTTACTTCAATGCTTCTATGAAGTTTGTTTGAAATGAGAAGCCTAGGATATGAGTTTAAATTTATTGATAAATTTCCTTGTTGTTTTGCTGTACCAAGATGGTGGATATGGGCTGGGCTCATTTATTTTAACTAATCCTTGTTACCCTTTTTTAAAGAATTATACTAATCATGTTAAATTTGAATAAAGAAATAGTTGCATTTAATGCTAGGACTGTTGGATTGATTTCACCACTTTATGAATACAGTTTAGGAAGACACATTGTTGATGAAGTATTCTATAGCGAGATTTAGGGATCGGAGAACTTATACCGGGAAAAATTAACGAAGTGACCATTCTCTCGAAAAATATTCCGATTGAATCCAAACATGAAAATTCAATTTAGAAAAGAGAACAAGTTAACTATCCCGAAATCTCTCTATATGGCGTAATCTCAAATGGTAGTAACATTGCGTTGTAAAAATAAGTTAAATTAAAAAAAGTTAAAATTTAATGTTGGAATAGTAGAATTTAAATTAAAAGCTTAATTGAAAGATTTAGGAATTATAAACATTCTCTCAGAAGTTGATCCATCCAAATACCGTATCTGTTGAAATGTAAAAAGGAAAAACAAATGACTCACCAAATAGATGCCACTTAGTAGTTTATTTAGAAGCAGATAGAGCACTCACAGAATATTCAATCAAAAAAATCATCATTAATTATATTATTCACAATCTTCCTTTTTTGCAATATCTCTTACAAGATAATTTTTGATGATAATTTAAAATATGAAAATATATTCAAAATGGTAGGATGTTCAGTCCATATAGAATATTAATTGATTTAATTAAGATGTTAGATATTCAATCTAAATTTTAATCATACTGTGTAAAAATGTTTGTCGAAATTGTCTTAATATGATAGAGTCTGTTTCTAGGTGCTAAAAGATTTTTTTCATGAACATAATTTTTAGATTTGAAGTCAGTTGCCACTGTTGAAAGGTGGAACTTAATAAACGAAACAGTTCGTAAACTGGACTGGAAAACTGATGAAATGACACATCTCCTCAAAAATGCTTGCTTCGGACTATTGAGAATTAAACACAGCTGGCGCTAGCGATAAGACATCGAACTGAATATCAGCAAACTTCTAAAGCCGAAAACAGAAGTTGTCCGTTAAATAAAGGAAGTTATTAGAAACGAAAGATCTCATCTCAGTTCCAGATGACAAAATATAATGGCTATTCTGCAATTCGGCTGGCGCGAAGAACTCACCACGGGTCTAGATGTTATAATATAATGGCTATATTATAAATTGGCTGACACTTGCAATTTAAAACATCGGAACTCTTTCTCTATAGATCAGCGATGATAAACAAACTACGGAGTTGCATCTAAACTTGAAAGCATATCTATCTCTTGAAAGCCCGCATACTGATGATAGTTGCTCTCAAAAAAAATTTTCACCCTCTCACTCGAGAACTTCTTCAAGTGCTGGATAAAACCCAACTGCCGCCAGGACAGAGGCCCGACAGCTTAAAAAATCGTTGTTCGTAAGTCAAGAGAGTCTGGCAAAGTGATTCTCCCTCAAATTCTAAAAGTACGATCTCTCTCTGAGATTTGAAATCTCCGCCAATCAGAAAAAAGCATTTTCCAACGGTTCCAAATTTAACTGTCGCGTGCGTAACACCACCTAACGGAATTTCTGTAAAAGCTCACCCACGCGGTCAAAGTCAAATATTAACTGTTGACGACACTTCATTGCAAATGTTCCATGAGCGTGTTAGTATCTCTATAGTTTCTCTTATTATGGATGGATTAGACTGGAGGGAAAAATTAGAAGATAAAGAGTATCCAGATTATCAGTTTTTGACAGAGGAGGAGATTGTTGAATGCATGATGAAAATAGAAAGCTTTGAAAGGAATGGAGACTATCATGAAGAAGCAGTTAATTGAAGGCCAAATTCATGGTGAAGTCAAAATATATTCTTTAATTTCATGATCAAATATGTTGAAGAGAGCAAAAATGAAAGCATATCTGGATATTATGAACATTTGAGGCACCTGTATGAACTAAGTCAAGACATTATCTCTAGATAGCAAAAATTCAATATTTCCTAAAAACCAGTGAGCATGCCAAGTGACGTGAATTTGGATAAACCTGGTGTTTTTTATAGTAAAACATAAATGCTATCATGACATTATGTATAGATTTATTTTCTGAGTATTAATTTAACTTTTGTAGTATTAAGTGTAAAAAAACTTTGATAATGTACAGGATGTTTAAAGTGTACTTTGACTCATTTTATTGGTTATTTTGTTTAATCCAGATGAGTTACAGCCCCTATTAACAGTGTTCGAAATTAGCAGTCATTAGTTGTCAAATGCAACTAAATTATTGCATTTGATGGCTGTCAAATTGTTCCCGGTCATCAAATTTGAATTTAGCTTTTAAAATAAATTATTTCTTAAGTTCCAGTTTGTATTTTAGTTTGTCTTTTCCCTGCTGAATGTGGTACTTCCAAAGTCGATCACCCATTTTTGAAAAGAGATTTAAAGGGATGGGAGTACATGTCATAAGTAATAATCCCCTTGCACTTGTCAATCCAGGGCTGGAGAAACGTCACACGAAGCCATACAGCAGTAAATGGGGCCCAACGTATATTGCAATACTGGACTGATAATTATTTTTAATTTCACAAAATCAGTTATCTATCCTTCACAATATTTTAAATATTTATTTTTTGTGTTGACAGTTACTTTGAGGGTCATCAAATCTACACATTGCCCAACAAGTTTATCAACTTTGTCTGTAACAAATAAAATTAAATCCAGAACCCAGATCAAAAATATTATTTTATACAAAAGAAACATCTTGAACTGTATAGAGAAGCTCATGACCCTAATTGGCATGCTGGGCAGCTGCCCTGTGTCAATCACAGCAACAGTAACCAATAACTGATAAAACTGACCTTAGAGATTACACCCCTAAAAATCTTGCACATGTTGTTCGTAAGCTTGGTTAAAATTTTGATTAAGTGACCTGTTGCTCGAAAGCTTGGTTAAAATTTCAATTAAGTGGAGTGCAATTTGCATTAAATTGAATACATGCTTGCACATGCTTCAATGGCAAAACTGAATATAATATATCTTCTTATCTTATGACTGCATCTAATACTACATGTTTAAAACCGAATGAAGAAAATAATAAAGAGAAAAATTGTAGTAAACCAGTTCGAAAAGTAGTAAACAGCGAAACATTTTAAAAATGGAAAAAAAAAAATCTCTGGCTTACGCAAGAAGAAAATTTGATGATATGCATCATTGTAATCGATATACAATCAAACATTGCTAGCATTAAAAGTGTAGATAAGATTGTACTATTAATAGTTAAAACATACACACACGAAAAAAAGTGGTCTTTTTGATGTCATGTTAACAAGATTTGACTATAATTAATTAATTTTTTTTTTTTTTGCTACTAAATTCAAGTGTAATTTTCAACATTAGATAACATTTTTTGTTTTTGCTTTACATGATTAAGTACATTTTACTATTAAGTTCTAAATATAGTTATAATTAATAATGCTTTATATCAGTTTAACAGTTGCTTCAATTATTAGGGTGTATCAAAAGAATTTTCATTTTTTGAAAGCTTTTATACCAAAGCATGTAGCTGGCACTTTCTCACCCCCTATTTTTGAACATAAAATGTCATGTAAGAGGATATATGTTCTTCTATATTCTATAATCATGCAGACTTCTTTCTTTTATTTTTAGGTTGCATAAAGCATGATACAAATTTTGATGTTTTATACATCTTAAGGCATCATTTTAAAATAGGCAAAACCAATAAATCTGTCTGCAAAATTTGTGCAGTTGGAGGTCAGGACAAGAGTAGCGTCCAGACAGTTCAAAACAAATGCCTTTAAATGAGACCCAGTAATGATAAGCCTGAAAGTGTCAATTTTGAGTAAAATTAGTTGAAGAGAAAAGTAGAGCAGAATCCATCCACTGACATCCTAAAACTGATGGAGGAAGTAGAGCATAAATAGCATGCCATATGACAAGTTTTACATAAGTTTAAACAAACTTGCAGGGAGTCAAGAAAAGTCAAAAATCAAAGATACTTTTGATACACCCTAATATTATAATCTTGTAAATAAAGAACTTCAACAATTTTAAATAAAAACAAAATACTTGTGCTTTCTGTAAATTAGCATATTAAACTGAAAATTTTAATTTGATGTCTAAGATATTTACAGTGGGTGTCAATTTGACACCTACATTTCATTTCCTAATTTCGATTACTGCCTATTAGCCTGGATTAATGAGAGTTTACTATATAAGCAACTTCTAGAAATAAAAGTTACCTTTGAAGATTCTTTCCAACAACAACTTCTTTCAAATTTACTATGTTTAAATGCTTGATAGCCTTCAAATTATTAATTTGGCGCAGGAAGTTCTGTGGCAACACTGAAAATAATGATAAATTTATTAAAATTCTTCATAAGGACAAGCGAAGAATTTACAAAAGTTTAAATCTTCCCAAAATTAATAAAATTAGAAAATTTGTCTTTTGACATAATTTATGGAAGCAATTATCATTTAGTATTATATTTCACTATTTAGAAAAATCGCTCAAAATTTACATTTTGTAAAACTTTTTTATAACATGAAAGAGATTTCAAGATTTTTTTAGTATGTGGGTACTAAAAAAATCTGTGAGTACTATTTTAGCAAGAGGGGGGGGGGGGGGGGGGGGGGGGAAAGCTTTGGCGATTCTACTGATGATTTCAATATCAACCATACCAACCACAAATTTTTCTAGTTTTTTTTGTTGTTTGTTATGGCTAATGGAAGCAGGAAATATTTTGCTGCCTTAAAAGGATCTAATTTTTTCCTAATTAATGCTACACATCTATAGCAGGGTTGGCAAGTTTTTGCCGCAGGTAGAAAAAACAGTCTTGGCAAAAATAGATTTTTGCCAGTTTTTGCCAGCAAAAATGGCAAAAACTGATTTTTTACATATAAATGCACGTTTCATTTCTTTTACTTATCTTAAATTAACAATCACATAATAGCAGTACAATGCATTATGATGATAACTTAATATACTCATCTTAATTACTGAAAAATTATTAATTTCATCATAAAAAAATTCTTTAATTGAAAAAAAGGCCATTGTTAGTCTGATTTTTATGCTGCAATAAATTAACAATATTGCAAAATCTACAGAAATTATAAACACTTCTAGTTTTAAAATAAGATGTATGAACCTATCAATCAGCATAATGCAATAATTCAGAGATGCAAAATATAAGCAATAGTAGTAAGTACATGTATTGTGTTCAAATAAGTGAAATCTTAAATTTCTTTTAAAAAATTAAATATTTTAATAACAATAACATAAAAAATTACACATTCAACATTTAGCGGCACTTTCATCACCATCATCATCACAAAATAATTCTTTTTTCAGCATTCCATAACAAAAAACAAGTTTGGAAACATTACTTATTGTCAACCTATTTCGAATTTTTGAGTGGACAAAAGAGAAGTTGGAAAATATTCTCTCGATTGCAGCACTACTGGTTGGGCATGCTTGCAGGTGTGCTATTAACCCACAAAATTCTTTGGAAATTTCACATGACTTTGCGACACTTCTCCACCACTTATTGGCATCAACTGTCATAATTACTTGTTCTGAAAACAATGTACTTTAGAAAGGTTTTTCATTTAGTTCAAGTTCAAAGTTCACGGCATATGATAGGAAAGATGGATTTATTTTTTGTAGCCATTCTCTAGCCTGTTCTTTTTGTTCATAACTAAGGTGCTCACCCTAATATTTTGGGTGTAACAAATAGGCAAGAAGATGCCAGGACAAAATTACTTTTTCAAACCTTTTTTTAACTTTTACAAAATGGGGTTTCAAATTATCATCTTTGATGTGGATTAAGTTTTTAAATGCATCACTTTCCACAACATTAAATATGTTGCAAGCATAAAAGAATTTTGCAACAATCAGATCAATCTTCCTTTTATCTTGATCTGAAGTTTTTGACACAAATTTGTTTATACTACTTTCTAACTATCTTGCCTTTTTTAAAAGAGGCTGCGACTTGTCCACCTCTTTATCAATCACCATATCACTGTTATTCTGGTTTAAATCTGCTTGTCTTTCAGATGAAGAGGACAGGATGCTTCCACATTCACACATTCATTTGTAACAATTTTTACACAGCTTGAAACATGTGCCCTCATTCTGGCTGCTTTATTGCTCTGAATGTTTCCACATTTTTTTTACACTTAGCAACATTTTTTCCATCTACAGATAACTTATAAAAGGACTCCCAAATTGGATCTTGTCTTCTTCCTCCTTTATTCATTTCTTCCAATTGTTATTTCTTTATTTTCTGCAGCCAAGCTTAGAATCTAAGCTATCAAAAACAAAATGGCTAAAATTACTTCTCAGATTAACTGTATAACTGATAAGGTGAGAGCTGAGAACAGGAATTTTGTGCACCTGCTGTTGCGCTGATTGGTAATTGACCACCTGTGTAGGGAGGAAGGATCCGCACTTGCTTTAGCTCATGGAGAGCAGGTGGGAAACAGGTTTGTGGATGATGAATGGAAAGCCAGGAGCATGAAAATCTTTTTTTTTTTTTTTGGTCAGGGGGAGGGGGGTGGGGTAGAGACAAGAGTAGTGCAAGAAAATAGAATAAGAATATATTTTTGGTTTATACTTTTGTTTATTTTTACCAAGAAAACATTTGGTTTCATTTGTTGTTATGATTCCTTTTCATATAAACTGCATCACTGCATTTAGTTATGCAAAATTGGATTTTTGCCATTTTTACAATTTTTGCCGGTTTTTACCAGTTTTTGCCGGCAAAATGACCAACCCTGATCTATAGTACCATTAGTAAGCCACTATTAAAAATCAGCGATTGTCACTTATGAAGGCATTTATTTTTTGTGTAAAAAACTAACATTCAAAACAGTTCTAAAGAGTTTAAAATGTTTCTTAAACCCGCCTTACTGTAAAATATCCTTTACATTTATCTTTTAAATATGGAAACCGCTTAAAGTGACTTGTTAAGACTTTGAGAATATACATTAGACTCTCAAATCCACAACTCTAAAATCCATGTATCGTTGCTAATGTAAACAGTGAAACTTACAGTTATGTTGAAGGAACAAAATTCAAGATGGCGCTGAAATCGGTGGAGTTTGAGATTTTTTTTTAACTAAGGGTCATTCCATGTCAAATCACCCAGAGCATGGCACCCACCATCACCAATTTTGATAAAATTTGGTGTACTTGTAGAAGAACTTTTCAGGCTGATTCCAAAAATATCAACCATATTGAAATTGATCAAATGGTTTAAGAGTTATAACTTTTAAAAATCTTCCAAGATGGCCGATTAGCCGCCATTTTGAATAGCACATGTGACAACATAAAAGGCTATAATAAAAGGTGATTTATTCACCTTCTTAAATTATTTTAATATTTTACTTTATTGTAAGCATTCATTATATTTTCCAATGCTTTACTATATTCAAATTATTGTTTTAAAAATGTAAAAAAAAAAAAAAAAATCAGACCAGAAATCTGCAGAATTCTAAAATTTGCACAACCCCTGGTTTTAAGCTGTGCGGATTTGAGGGAGTCTACTGTATTACATTAAGGCTGCTCGCAGACTTGTATAAAACCAAAAACTTTCTGCGCACATAAATATTGAGTCAAAAACTTTCTGCAAATTAATTTAATGTTTAATAAAATTACGTGTTATATTATTTGGATGATATAAACTAAAAACAGTAGTTTAAAATAATTACCATTTAAAATTAATTAATATTAATTAAATAATTATTATTTTGGTTAAAAATAATAATAAAACTAAAAATCCATGATAGGAAGAGCTGAATTCTTATCAATAAAATTTTTTCAATGCATTTAGAAACAACCCAATCCTTAATATTTTGACCTTTTCGCAAGCGTCTGTAATGTCACAACAATGTTTTGCATCTTTAAAATTTTGAATTGTGCGCAAACAGTAAATAAATCGTACATAAATTGGGGAATATTTTTAATTTTTTGGCCCAGTGACAGAACTATCTTCAAGTGTCTGCAACGCTAATAATGTTTTCAAAAATAGTCTGCAATACGCAATATATCATACAAAATTCGCGTTTTTTCCGCGATCCTCCGACGAAATTTGCCGTTTTTTCGAGATACTTCGACAAAATTTGCCGTTTTTTCGAGATCATTCGACGAAATTTACCATTTTTTCGAGATCCTTCGATGAAATTTACCGTTTTTTCGAGATACTTCGACGAAATTTGCCGTTTTTTCGAGATACTTCGACAAAATTTGCCGTTTTTTCGAGTTCATTCGACGAAATTTACCATTTTTTCGAGATCCTTCGATGAAATTTACCGTTTTTTCGAGATACTTCGACGAAATTTGCCGTTTTTTCGAGATACTTCGACGAAATTTGCCGTTTTTTCGATGCCTTCGACGAAATTTACCGTTTTTTCGAGATCCTTCGACGAAATTTGCCGTTTTTTCACGATCTGTCGGCAGAATTCTCCGTTTTTTCGTGATCCGACGACGAAATTTGCCGTTTCTTCGACGAAATTGACCGTTTTTTCGCGATCCTTCGACGAAATTTGCCGTTTCTTCGACGAAATTGACCGTTTTTTCGTGATCCTTCGACGAAATTTGCCGTTTCTTCGACGAAATTGACCGTTTTTTCGTGATCCTTCGACGAAATTTGCCGTTTTTTCAGGATCATTCGACGAAATTTACCATTTTATCGAGTTCCTTCGACGAAATTTACCGTTTTTTTCGAGATCCTTCGACGAAATTTACCGTTTTTTCGAGATCCTTCAACGAAATTTTACCGTTTTTTCGAGATCCTTCAACGAAATTTACCGTTTTTTGGCAATCCTTCGACGAAGTTTGCTGTTTTTTTGCGATCTGTCGGCAGAATTCTCCGTTTTCCGCGATCCGACGACGAAATTGACCGTTTTTTCGCGATCCTTCGACGAAATTAACAGCCTTTTCCACGATTCTTTGACAAAGTTGGCGTTTTCTCCGTAGCCCTTCGGTAAAATAAGCATTTTTCAGCGATCTTTCAACGAAACTAAACTTTTTTGACGGCCTTTTGACGAAATTCACGTTTTTTCACGGCCTTTTGACTAAATTTGCGTTTTTTTTTCGTGATCTGTCAACGAAATTAGCCATTTTTTACGATCTTTAAATAAATTTCGCGTTTTTTCTGCGATTCTTCGACGAAATTCGCCGTTTTTTTTTCGCGATCCTTCCACGAAGTTTGCCGTTTTTTCGGGTAATTTACACACTATAGCACTGAATGTTTTCTGTCTGCAGCTGCCCTAAAAAGTCTGCGACGCCCGTCGCAGCGTCGCGTACATTCTGCCACGTGGTTTTTTGGTATTTAAAAAAAAAAAAAAAAAAAAAAAGAAAAAAAAAATTTTTTTTTTTTTTTTCTAAAAATATTTTCTGCAAAGTTCCGAATTTTGCAGAAAATTTTCCGCGCACGGCGTGCGCGCGTGCGTCTATATTATACAACTCTGGCTGCTCGTCAGTAAACTTCCCGATTCCCCTCGCTAATGTTATTCCTATGGACGTAGGATGCATTCGTATTTTTAAAATATCTCCTCGAGAAATTTATATTTTAAACTTCTGTTTCCTGTGTACTGTTCTTAAAGAATGTCTCTTTTTTTCTTAGTTATCAAAATATTTCTAAACTATGTGCTTAATTTATATTTTTATGTGTTAAAATCTTAGCGAAACTGAATACGATTTTAACATTTCATATAATTAAGTATATATTTTAGAAAAAAATTGACAATTAAGAAAAAAAGACATTCTTTAAGAATAATACAAAGAAAACAGAAGTTAAAGTTAAAATGTTTTGATTTAACTTGATTATGTCAGAGACAAATGTTTTGATTTATCACCCGTGGTCAGCCATCTCATTTTTTAAATCAAAACATTTTAACTATTATTATTAAATATAAATAAATTAGTTAAGAAAATTAAATAGTGTATTTATAATAAGTAAATATGGAGGAAAATTATTTTGGAAATGAGAAACAAAACAAATATGTTTTGATTTAAAAAACAAGATGGCGGACAGCAACCTAATCCCAAAGCTTAGCCCCAAAATCTGATATTCAGTTCACCCTAAATTTTACCAAGTGAATTTTATTACAAATGCATTTTGTACAGGAATTTCTCAAATGAACACATTGTTGACACCAAAATAATTTATTGTTATTACAGCATTCTCGACTTTTTCATGAAAATACAGCTTAAAATCAAAATAGTTCTTTGGTTATCTGCAGTTTTCTGTATTTTTATTCAGCTAAAATTATTTTAGTATATAATTTATAAATACACACTAATTTTACCTCCTGGATTGTCATGATCAGTCTTAGGCATGCGGAGCTTTTTCAAGGCATATATATCAAAAGTTATGGTATCTCTCACTTTATCTAGAATAGAAAGGTTGTTATTAATTTTAAAAGAAAATTAAAATGAAACTAAAATTCATTCAAGAACTGAAAAAAAAAAAAAAAAAAGCATACAGCAAGTTAATAAGCGAGAACTTGTAAGAAAAGACAAAAAGAACCAAATCAACATGTCACAAACACACAATGTTTACATTTCACATGTATGACTATACAGTAAAACCTCAATTATCTGACCCTCGTTTAACCAGAACTCTCTGTAAACTGACGTTGGTTTCCCGACCTTTTTTTCAGTACGCAAGTAGTCCTTTCTGAACTACGAGTACATATAAATATTTTGGTTTCTCTTTCTTAGAATTCCTTCGAAATTAGCTTGAGCTCTCACAAGCTCCGATCCCGGTATAAGTGTACTCTTTCTCCCACCCCCTGTATACACGTTCCTGTTTAAACAAAAACACTCTCCATTTCGAAATTTGGAAGGCCGTACTGCGGAGTGCCACAACATTTGAATGTTATTGCACTCTTTGATTGTTAGAAAGCGTAGGGAACAAAATGATGAGAATTACCAAAAGGTAATCTCAATATGTAAATGTAGCAGAGATAATATATACACAGATGGAAGAGAATGTGCTATGAGTTCAAGCTGATGTGGTTAGACCTCACCTTTTTTTAAAAAAATCCACAAAATGTAAAGCCAACAAAAGATAAAAAATAAAAAAAGCTTAATGAGAAAATCATCTGGATGGGGTTACCCATCCAGATATAGTTATACAATGCATAAAACAAATATTAAGAATTCTTAAAAAAGGTGAGGTCTAAAAGTAATACACTAAGAAATACTATCTGGATGGGGTTACCCTAGAGCTCCTATAATAGAGGCTGACGCATCTTCGCAGATTTGGGGCTCAAATTGAAGTTCAGTTGAAAAACCAAGTTAATCAGAACCGGTTCAGCCAATCAGAATCGAGTCTTAGGCAACCCCAACTCCGGCTGCGGTAGATTGATGCTGAACTGAGCACCAATAATCCGAAATAAAATGGTTATGCGACAGCTTCTATTATAGGAGTCTTAGGTTACCCCATCCAGATGTCAAGTTAAAAAGGTATAAATTAACATTGTTATAGCTGAAACATGAAGGATGTATAAAAACTATATCTCAAAATAAAAGCCAGAATGTTTTAAAAAATGAAAGAGTGCCCCATGAGGTGTTTCCCCAATGAGGTTTGTCAAGATTGGTGATGATGAATTAAAATATATTCTATGCAAGTGCCGGAGGCCTGGACAGTCAGTTAAAATATGATAAATGGTCAGGTAATCAAAACGACAATGTGGACACATGGGTGCATCCTCCCGAAGTAAGAGGTGTTTATGAGTGATCCTTGAATGTCCAATTCTCAGATGAGTCAGAAGAACATCTGTTTTCCTTGGATAACTTGGAGGCCAGGTCATGATTATAGGTTTGATATGGTGCAGTTTATTATTGTATTCTAAATTCTAACTTTCTTGCCATTTATTATGTATAAAGTCTTTTATAACTAGTTTAATGTCTGAGTATGGAATTTTATGGCATAATGGATTAAGAGCAAGTTTTGCCGCCTCATTTGCTTTTTCATTTCCAGGAATACCCATGTGTCCAGGTACCCAGCAAAATAAAATATTATAACCACGTCTAGTCAATTTCCAGGATGGCTGAGACATAAGGATGCTTTTAAAAAGATTTCATTGCATCAATAGAACTATTTGAGTCAGTATATATACAGGGCTCCAGTCAACTTTTGCAGTTAAAAATGGAAAAAAGGGACCAAAAGGGACCATTTTTTTTTTCAAAAAAGGGACCGAAAAGGACCACATATTTGTTAAGAAGGGATGTATTCTGGCAAATCACAAATAAAATAAACACAGAACACCCCCCCCCCCCTCCTCCCTTATTTGTTACTTATTTATAAATTTTCAAAGTATAATTTGTTATATTTTTATATTTGCTCCGATTCAAATTCACTTAATTCTGAAATTCATTATCTGAAAGCCATTGCTATTGGCAGAGGTTACAAACTTCTATTATTAATACAACTTTATTTGAATTACAAGGGTCAGTCAGTAAGTTAGTTGCACTGCTTAAGAAAACAGGATCAACATTTTACAATAACTTTATTTGTATCCTAAAGTTTCATGTAAAATCTACTTTACAACATCCATTATTTAAACATTTATCGAGACATGGCACAAGTTTTTTAATGGCTTCTGCAAAGAAATCCCATCTAATGTCCAGCAATAATTTTATGCACACTTACATGAGAAATATTCACTTAATTTGAGATTTCGTCTATTGTTATGTGTCTGTTTGCAAAGATGCATTCACGAGAGCAGCGATCTCATAATTTTATACAGGTGATGGGCTTCCCTTGCACTCAGCTTGGTCAATATCTGTACGTCCATTCTAAAATGTGTTGCACTGCTTTGCAATAACTTTCTGTGACATTGCATTTTCACTATACACTTCATGAAACTGACGATAAATTTCAATGCAGTTACACCTTTTCGCTCGCAAAAAACAAATCACTGCATTCATTTCCCATTTGGATGCCACTTGCAGCGTTGCAGCTGCCGAGATATGTTTACAACTGATTATCAGATAAACTAAAACTGCTGTGTGAAAGCCGAAAATCATATTTACACAAAATGAATAACGAAAATTTTCATATCCTTATGATGGAACAAAAAATTTGAAAGTTTTGTAACCTATTGATGATGTCTGTGTGCTGATTTTAGCACGACTGATTGAATTTCACAAATTTTCCTATGATCATTTGAAGAAATTAATGTTTCTTTTGCAATCCTTTGACGAAATTCGATCTTTTTTTTCGCGGTCCTTTGACAAAATTTGTGATGTTTTCGCGAACTTTTGACGTAATTTACGGTGCTTTCACGATTTTTTGAAGAAATTCACGATGTTTCCGCAATCGTGTCATGAAATTCGCAATCTTTTAACGAAATGTGTTTTTTTCGCGATTTTTTGAATTAATTCGTGATATTTTCGCGATTTTTCGACGTAATTTGTGTCATTTTCGCGATCTTTTGACTAAAGGTGAAAATAAGGAATATTGCTTAAGATGCTTAGTAGCCACTGGCCGGTAGGTTGATTTTTTTTAGTAGCCAGTTAGTGGCAAGTGAGAATAATTTCTTTAGTAGCCAGTAAGTACATTTATGTCACTGAATATTTAATTAGAAAATATTAAGCCTTGCGCGGCAGCGCAAGGCTTATTTATTTCCAGTGTGACATCCTAATGTTAATTTAACACAGGAAATCCCATTGAACGAGTTAATTTACTAGAGTTTTTCCCACTTTTTGTACGCGCTTCCACAAATTTTCTTCAAAACACCTAATTCTGTAAAAAAATAAATCCTCCAATCAAAAAACTCTAAATGTAGTAAACGTGGAGTCTTTAAATTAAAGTCCAAATACTGATTAAAGTGATAAAAACATAACACGGAATATTTAAAATAATTAGCTAAAATTTGGCACGCGATGATCGATAGATTGAAGAAGCAATAAAAATAAAAACAAATAATAATTTTTCACGTTTCCCAGTTTTGGCCAATTTAAGCACCTGCTAGCCTTGGACATGCGATCTCGTGGTATATGTTTACTATTTCAAAAATATACGAGAATATTGTATTTATCTTTAAGATCCGAAGATGTCACCAATAGTTGTGAACGATCTACATTAAAAAGGTATTTTAAATATTCCGTGTTATGTTTTTATCACTTTAAGCAGTATTTGGACTTTAATTTAGATGTTACTGTCTTTATCAAAATTGGATGAATGTTCGATATTTACTTATCTAGTGATACTGTGATGTTACGAAATGCGTTTTTAAATTTCTCTCTTAATCGATGATTACTAAAATTCAACATGGTGAAAAAATGCAAATTTTCTGGTTGCAAGAGTGATGCACGATACTTTTACAAAGACTATATGCTGGGAGTTTTGTTTTTCCCTTTTCCTAAACCACAGAAAAACTTGAGTAAATGTAACGAATGGCTTTCTGCTTGTGGTATAACAAATAAGGAAAGGGCATGTTTACAAACAAACAGTTCCATCAACCAATCTACCACTGCATTTTTGTCGAAGCTATCATTGCAGGAATCGTCATGGCGACGTAGGCCAATCATATCATAGACCAGTTTAACATAGACCAATCAAATCCCACCATCTCATGTGTATTGTAGGAGCCGTAAAGAACGAACAGGTTTTTCTGCCAAACCAACAGTAGTTTAACCAACAGTGACGTCAGATGCCCTTTCCTTATACAGAAACGATGACTAGAGACTGGTATGTTTGCTCTCGGCATTTCATTGATTTAAATGGCCCAACTGAAGAGTATCCTAACCCTATACAAAGAGTATCTCTGTCTGAACCGTTAAGTGATACATCAAATAAATATTCACGATATTATCGAGGAAATCGTGAAATTATCAAAAATAAAAGAGCCGCATACTATAAAAAATGTAAAAGCCAGATACAGAAGCGTAATACTTCATATTGTTTGCGAAATAAATCAAAGGCTAATAAATATAAGCTAAAATACTGGAAAAAAAATACTCAAATCATAATAGGATTCTCACCTCTAAGAAAATTAATCCTTCAAGATATCGACAGCTTGCTTTAGTGAAAAATCTGCTAGAGAGTTATAAATCAAACATAGCTCAGCAAAGCAGAAGAACAAATATTCAATTTGTAAAAACTCAAATAAAAGCTCAATTACTTGCGCGTAAAGCTATTCATACTAAAAATGTTTTGTATGCAAAGAGTTCATCGGCTTCAGAAAATTTTTCAAACAAATTTCAACAGATGTTATCAAAATCAACTCAAAATATCACTGCAGAAAATTTATGTGAAATAATTGGTGGCGAAAGAATTCACAACTCCAATGCAGAACCCTATTTTTGGGAAATAGCATATCACCCATTAGTTCACATACATTTAGATCATAATTATAGTAGTCATTCCAATTCTAAAATAGAACATATTCCTTTAGGTGATTTACATTTCGAGAAAAACATTGATGGTCATCATCCCAAAACTCTAATGTAGAAATGTGGACCTCTCTGTAACATTTGAGAGAATTCAGTTCGAAGGTTATTGCATATTCTTCATATATTTGCTTCTTCTCAGGGCAGTTCTACAAAGGAATTATTTTCAAACATAGATTGTTGTGAGTATAAATCGTATTACATAAAAGAAGATCAAATGTGTGCTGTTAATGAAATTATTGTTATGAAATTATTGTAACAAATGAAAACGAGATCAATAAATGGACTGTTTGTGACGATAAGAAAATAACAGATCGTACACGTTTTGTAAAAAATCTTGCAGATGTTTACATTTTGCTTCTACAGAAATGTTAAATTAAGAAATTGTCAATATAAGGTAAAATATTTATTCAGCTACAAAAAGAAATATTTTGCTGAAAATTTCATCCTCCATAACTACACATTTTATAACAAAATCAGAATACAGTTGTTTCATATATGCTCATTATTATTTTTATGCTTCTTATGTGATAAAACAACATAAGATGTTATTAATAGCTTTCACACACGCTTACTAGTGCCTCTTTCCAAAGTGGTTGCAAATGTATTTTACACTATGGCATAAAATTATTTGCAAAAATGAACATGATTCGTTTTATTATTATCATTATAAAGATGAGAAACAATCCGTTAAAGTCCGTTATATACATTTTTTTGTTAAAAATTACTTTTATTATTTTAATTGTTTACAGAATAATCAGTGTTTGAACTGTATATTTCATATTACCAATACTGATTTTGATACGTGCAGTCTTTTACATACTTGCCTCGTTTGAATCTTGTCTGCTTCATATTAAATTGTTATTAAAAAACTTGAGATATTAAAAAAAAGGAACCTGCAAAGCAAATTAAAAAAATAAATTTATTTCCATTTTGTTAAGCCCGAGAAGGGACAGATATTAAAATTATTTTATTTAGTCAATGCTACAATAATGTTGCATTTTTATATTAAATCTTGCTCAGTCTATTTAATCTTAAAAAATTAAATTTTAATTTGAAAAATGATATTAAAGCAACTTTAAAACATTTCATTTAGAAATCTAAATAAATCTTCAACTTTTTTTCAGTTTTACATGCATTATACAAAATTTGTATTGTAGCAAATTCTAACAGACAAGAAACATGAGAAGTTCAAATAATTTTAAAAAGTTGAAGATTTATTTAGATTTCTAAATGAAATGTTTTAAAGTTGCTTTAATATCATGTTTCAAATTTAAATTTAATTTTTTAAGATTAAATAGACTGAGCAAGATTTAATATAAAAATGCAACATTATTGTAGCATTGACTAAATAAAATAATTTTAATATCTGTCCCTTCTCGGGCTTAACAAAATGGAAATAAATTTATTTTTTTAATTTGCTTTGCAGGTTCCTTTTTTTTAATATATAATGAGTTCACAGTAAAGTAATTTATGTACTAAATAAAAATATTTTTATTTATATTGCTTTGAATAAACTTGAGATTCTAATTTCAAATCTGTTTTAAATTTTAAAATAAGTTAACAACAAAGTTATACACAACATGCTTATGTAGTCACTACATAAGTCTCGCTAAGCTTAGATACTTGTGTAGCCAACTACACAAGTACCTTTTTAAAAAAAAAAATTATTTGTCTATATCTATAATTAAGATCTGACAATTATAAAATAGGTATGTTTATACACTAAATAATAACCCACAACATGATATACATTACACATGCACAACCTGTGGCCCACGGACCAAAAGCGGCGAACATCTTTGGAAATTAAGAAAATGTGAATTTCGTCAATTAGTCCGGAAAAAATTGCAAATTTCGTTCTAAAAATCATGAATTTCTATCATTCGGGAGCATAAAAATCATGAATTTCTATCATTCGGAAGCGTAAAAATCATGAATTACTGTCATTCGGGAGCATAAAAATCATAAATTTCGTTGATCGAACACGGAAAAAATCATAAATTTCGGCAATCAGGGGCGGAAAAATCCTCAATTTCGTCGATCGAACCCGGAAAAATCCTGAATGTGATCGATTGGACGGGGAAAATCATAAATTTCGGCGATCAGGTGCGGAAAATTCATGAATTTGATCGATTGAACGCGGAAAATCATAAATTTTGGCGATCGGACGCAGAAAAATCATTAATTTTGGTGTATAGACGCAGAAAAATCATGCATTTCGTCGATCGGATGCGGAAAAATCATAAATTTTGGCAATCGGGCGCAGAAAAATCATAAATTTTGGCGATCGGGTGCAGAAAAATCACAAATTTTGGCGATCGGGTGCGAAAAAATAATGAATTTCGGCGATCGGGTGCAGGAAATTCATGAATTTTGGCAATGGGGTGTGGAAAAATCATAAATTTTGGCGATCGGACATGGAAAAATCATGAATTTCGTCGATCGGACACGGAAAAATTATAAATTTTGGCGATCGGGCACAGAAAAATCATAAATTTTGGCGATCGGGTGTGAAAAAATAATGAATTTTGGCGATCGGGTGCGGGAAAATCATGAATTTCGGCAATGGGGTGTGGAAAAATCATGAATTTCGGCAATGGAGTGTGGAAAAATCATGAATTTCGGCAATGGGGTGTGGAAAAATCATGAATTTTGGCGATCAGACATGGAAAAATCATGAATTTCGTTGATCGGACGTGGAAAAATCATGAATTTCGTTGATCAGACGTGGAAAAATCATGAATTTCGTCGATCGGACGCGGAAAAATCATAAATTTTGGCGATCAGGCAAAGAAAAATCAAATTTTGGCGATCGGGTGTGAAAAAATAATGAATTTCGGCGATCGGGTGCGGGAAAATCATGAATTTCGGCAATGGGGTGTGGAAAAATCATGAATTTCGGCAATGGGGTGTGGAAAAATCATGAATTTTGGCGATCGGACGTGGAAAAATCATGAATTTCGTTGATCGGACGCGGAAAAATCATAAATTTCGTCGGTCGGCTGCTTAAAAATCTTGAATTTCGTCGATCAGACGCGAAAAAATCCTGAATTTCCTCGATCGGACGCTGAAAAATCATACATTTGGGCGATCGGGTGCTGAAAAATCCCAATTTCTGCGATCGGGTGCGGAAAAATCATGAATTTTAGCAATCAGGTGCGGAACAATCATGAATTTCGTCAAACAGGCGCGAAAAAATCATAAATTTCGGCAATCGGTTGCGGGAAAATGGCAAATTTTAGGGAATAAAGGAAATCAGAAAATCCTGTATTTGGCCGGTTCTTTCCATATTTTTAATCGCCAGTTTTTCAAGTTTAATCGACGAGTGACGAGTGCTTATTTTCACCTTTACTTTTGACGTAATTTGGGTTATTTTCGCGATCTTTCGACGCAATTTGCCATATTTTCGCGATCTTTCGACGTAATTCGCTTTATTTTCGGCGATCTTTTGACGTAATTAGTGTTGTTTTCGCGATCTTTTGCCGTAATTTGGGTTATTTTCACGATCTTTTGACATAATTCGCAGTTTTTTCACGATATTTTAACGAAATTCGCAATCTTTTAACAAAATTTGCATTTTTTTCTCGATCTTTAGACTAAATTTGCAGTTTTTTGCGATCTTTGGACGAAATTCATGCTTTTTTTCACGATCCTTTGACGAAATTCGTGCATTTTCGCGATCCTTTGACGAAATTCGTGCATTTTTCGCGATCCTTTGACGAAATTCATACTTTTTCGTGATTCTTTGCGAAATTCGTGCTTTTCGAGATTCTTTGACGCAATCAGTGACGTTTTCCCGATCCTCGAAACGTGCGATTTTTCCGCGAGGCTCGGCTAAATACCGAACATCAATAAAATTTAAAATAAAGGTCGGTTAACAGTATCGAAAAACAGACTTTACGGACCTAATAATGAAAAAACGGAATTTACGGACCTAATAATGAAAAAACTGACCAATACGGACTTGAAGCAAAAAAAAACTGACCAATTCCCTGAAAACGGACCTAGTGGGAGCCTTGTATATATGATGAAGGATGTTTTATGATGAGATATGAGTAACATGGCTCTCTCTATCACAATTTTATATTCATCAATTAATAATATTTATAATAACAATGATAAAAATATCAGTCTTAAAGCTCTTCTAATTATAATTCACAGTGCCTGATTTACAGCAGGGCATTCGGGAGACGGGCCCTCAAATGCTACTGAAGATTTTTCAATTATTGGCCAAAATCTGATGAAATTTTAACTATTAAAAAGCAAAATTAATATGAGAAAAATCTGTTTATTATTATTTTCATTTGAAAATAACTTTTTAAGGGCTACATCACTCACATTAAAACATCTGTTCGCTAATGTTAATCCTATGGAGGAAACTTTTTTAAATATCTCGTTTGCATTTCAATATTTTAAAATAATGAAATGCAAATGATACTATTTTTTTTTTCATTGTATAGTTGAGGTTGATCTCTACAAAGGCCATTTTTTACTTTGATTTTGTTTACATGTTTTTTATTAGGATACTTTCCCTTTCGGAACTGATTTCAAAAAATCGTCAGCGAGATAGAACACTTAAGATTATGAGGATGTTATAAAAACTTTTACTGCTAAAAAATTGAGAAGAAAATTTATAAAAACATCATTAAATATCACAAAATTGTTAAAGTCAGTAGTGGTTATCTTAATAAGTACCGCTTTCAATAATATATTTTTTAACTCAAGGCGGCTGTAAGCATACGTGCAAGGGACCCCCCCACCCCAGTGGCAGAACTATCTTCAAGTGTCTGCAACGATAATAATGTTTTCAAAAATAGTCTGCAATACGCAATATATCATATAAATCTGTTCTTGCTGCTGTTGTAGCTGTAGTGCTAAGCAATATATCATATAAATCTGTTCTTGCTGCTGTTGTAGCTGTAGTGCTAATTAAGGCATCAGTATTTATCAGTCTTTCTGAGTAAAAAAAAAAATTATGAAATTCACAACAAATATTCTGAAAGGTTACAGCAGAGGGAGGAGGGGAGAAATTCCCCTCTCGGCAATAATTATTCTTGTTGCAGGTCGGATTAACTCTGCTTTTGATTCGAGTCTATTTCAGGCTGAGTGTAGATTCTTGCAAATTGGGTTCGGGCTAACCTGATTTTTCAAAAGTTAGTTCAGTATATTGTTTCAGATTAAACACTATGCCTATATTAATAAGCATAGAACTTTGTGTGTCTTTTCCGGGACTATTTCCCAAAATTCACGTTTTTTTCGTGAACGTTTGACGAAATTTTCGTTTCTTCCCCCCCCCCCCGCGATCCTTTGCGAAATTCACGTTTTTTTTTTCGTGGCCCTTCGACGAAATTCGCACTATTTTCGTGATCCTTTGACAAAATTAGCATTTTTTTCTGTGGCCATTTCACGAAATTTACGTTTTCTCTGTGGCCCTTTGATGAAATTTGCATTTTTTCAACAATCCTTCAACGAAACTCATGTTTTTCTGTACAGTCAGTTGGTGAAAATCAAGTTTTTCCGCGGCCCTTTGACAAATTTGCATTTTTATCGCACTCTGTCGACAAAATTAGCCATTTTCCCAGATCCTTTGATGAATTTCACAATTTTTTTTTGGCCTTTGGACAAAATTCGCGTTTTTTCTGTGATCCTTTGACGAAATTTGCTCTTTTTTTTCGAGATACTTCGACGAGATTTGCCATTTTTTCTAGATCATTAGACGAAATTTACCGTTTCTTCGAGTTCCTTCAACGAAATTTTCTGTTTTTCGAGATCCTTCGATGAAATTTATCGTTTTTGGGTGATCCTCTGACAAAATTTGCCGTTTCTTCGACGAAATTGACAGTTTTTTTGTGATCCTTCGACGAAATTAAGTTTTTTCTACGATCTTTCGGTGAAGTTGCCGTTTTCTCCGTAGCCCTTTGGAAAAATTCACATTTTTCTGCGATCCTTCAAAGAAACTCATGTTTTTTTGCAAAATTCACAACTAAATTTGCGTTTCTTTCCGTGATCTGTCAACGAAATTAGCCATTTTTCGCAAACTTTAAATGAATTTCGCATTTTTTCTGCGATTCTTCAACGAAATTTGCCGTTTTATTCGCAATCCTTCGACAAAGTTTGCAGTTTTTTCATGTAATTTACCCGCTATAGCGCGTCCGTGGCATCGCTGTATGTTTTTAGTCTGCAGGTGCCCTAAAAAGTCTGCGACGCCCGTCGCAACGTTGCATACATTCTGCCACAGGGACCCCCCATAAGCATATGTGCCCAGAACCCCCGAATTTGTTAATCGGTCCCTCATAATTCATAATTAGTAAGGTTATACTCCGGTGTTCAGGTTATATCCAAAAATTCTATTTGTAGTCAACCCAAACTAAAAAAATGACATAACCTGAACACGAAATGTAAGAAAATTCATTATTTACCTGACCCGGACCCGTAAAAGTGAAATCTAATGTGTCCCGAACATGAAACAAATTAAAAGGGAACGGTACGCGAATCAAATCTGACCCACAAAATATAAACAAAAGTCAAACTGATCCGAATCGAATGCGACCCGCAATGAAACAAATTACTGCCAAACCAATCCAGACTACAGGTCAGGCCAGGTTCCGGTACAATCGGGTTACCCAACCCAATACCTCTTAATTCGTAGTGCCAATCTTTATGAAACAAACGACAACCAAATTTCTTTTAATGTATTAAATGCATTAATCTTCATTTATTTTTTATGTCCAAATACATGTATTAATTCATATGTATTATTTAGAAAAAAATCATGAAATAAAATTTCTAACATATTAAGCAAGTATTTCTAAAACTGTGATTTTTCTTTGGAAAAAAATCAAACACTTTTAGTGCAAAATGATATTGCTCTGAAAGAAAGAAAGAAAAAAAAAATCTGAAAAGACCAGTGGCAAAGCTCTTATTACTACCGTTTTAAAACACCTCAATCCATAATGAATTATCTTTATCTACAGATTTTTTCCACCTATAACTTCCGCATAAAGGTGACCTTTGACCCAACAACTCATGAGCAAAGGCACACCATTCATCTATGCCTCCGAAATAACAATAATCGCTCACATAATACTTCCGATCTTAAAGTCTGAAAATAGATTTTCACCCCGCGAAATGCAGCGCTCGGTCACATAAGCTGACTTTTGATCTAAGGAGCATTAAACTTTTAGGATTTGAATCAGTGAAAAGTCCAACTAAACTTCATGATTCCCCCCCCCCCCCCTGCTTCCCAAACATTTTCTTTACATTTTTGCTTTAATCCAGAAAATGGCCAAAATCGTCCTCAAAAAGGCAGAACTCTTTCATGCCTGTTTATGACTAAGATTTGTGTTCCAGTTGTAAAAAAGAAAAGTGCTTCAAACTAAACAGGAAACAAACCCTGCTCCCATCAGCATCTTCATATGTTCCCCATAGAAGGATGAATCCAGTGCCCCCCCCCCCCTCGACAAACACACACTCTAGAGGAAACAACAATGTTAAGGTTTGATCGACAGCCTACAGCTGCAACTAGCCATTGACAGCCTGGAGATTCAACTAGCCATTGACAGCCTGGAGATGCAACTAGCCATCGACTAAAAACCATTTCAACATATGAACTAGTCGTTGGGGGCCACCGTAATACTTACCCATCATGGATATGCATAATGTAAAATATTAAAATAAAAATGTGTAAACTACTTATAAAATGCATTGCAATTCAAATAAAATCGTGGCTTGATGACGTCATAAAAAGGCTCGATTACTGAATTGCTTGAAAGAGGTTTTTCCTTATAACTCCAAAAATAAGAATTCTATTAACTAGCGGTTTATTGCATCTGATTAAGCGTCAAATTTCCAATTAAAATATCTCTTTGAAGTGAAATTTGGATGAAATACAGGGTCATAAAAAATCGAAGAGTGTGGAAAATAGGATTCCAAATATCTCGGCAACTAATTATCCGATCGACTTCATGCTTTATGTAAAATTTATGTTTTTTTATTGTCTTTTATATTCATTTCTTAAAATAAACAATTTCGAAAATTTTTATATACCTTTTATCAGAACGAATATTTCGAGGGTCCGAATAAAATAGTTCCGGTTAATCGAGGTTAATGAAATGAAATAGGCTTCTTCCCATTATTACATACTAAGTACATACCAAATTGCAAGTCTCTATCTCAATTTTTTTGGGAGATAGAGCGTTTACAGACACACACACACACAGACACACAGACACACAGACGGACGGCAAAATTTTTTTTCTAAAAATATGTTTTTCGGAATCTCCAGTGTCTGAAACGTGTAAATCCGTCAAAAAAATTTTTTCGATTTTCAAAACGATTACAAGACTTACCCTATACTACGTATGATGGGTAAGTAATACAATATCAAGGTACTAGAATTAATAAAACCAATCAAAACAATCTAATAAGGTAAAGATAATAAAAACTTAGTATTACTTTCAGGTCATAATATTTTTTTTCTTTTCTTATTAGCTTAATTAATGTTTAAAAAAAAATACTAGTTTGAAACTCAAACATAAGGTAAGTAAAAATCTACATACATTTTAATGATTATATAATTACATATTTTAATAATCATATACTTACACACAGTTCCAAACTCTCCATGTGCAATTGTATGTATCTTCTGAAATTCTGTAACTGGCCGACAATTTCCATACTAGAAGAAATTTAAATAAAAATGAATTGATATAAAATAAGGTAGCATAAAAAAAATATATATAAACAAGAACGAAAAATCATGCGTCAAGCATAGATTATGTAACACTTTCCAACGCTTCCAAAATAATTTTACAAATCATTACTAGGGATGCACCGAATATTCAGTATCTATCCGGTATTCAGCAGGGCCGGGTTTTTGCCGGCAGAGAGTGGTTATAACCGGTTTTAACTGGCAGAAACTGGCATAAACACATTTCGTGACATAATCTGAGACTTTTTTAGTAGTATTAAATTCCTTAAGTACATTTTATTCAGGATAAATAACAAATAAAATACTATGGATAGTTTTAATTTAAAATAAATTTGTATTAGAAAAAATGAGTAATGTAACAGATAAAATTTTTGTTATAATTTAGAGTCTAATCTAGGAAAAAGAGATTTGTAGCTTTTTGGCTAATTGCAGCCAATAACTGTTAGCCAAATAAAAATAACTTTAGCCAAGAAAAAAAAAAATATTTATACAAAATTTCTATATAAATGAGTATTATTTTTAATTATACAATATACAAACAGTACAGCACTCTGTAAGATTGATCCTCTCAAGATTTGGCCATACATCACACATCAAATGCTTTTTTAAATAGAAATTATTTTCAAACTTCCCCTTCCAAATTAATCACCATTAAGTTACTTAAATTTTTGATTCTCAGTCTATTTCTCAAGTCAGTTTTTGTTATATTCATGAGACTCAATCCCCTTTCACAATCTGCTGTAGACAACAGAATTGTTGCTACAAATTCATACAAAGAATTCACATTGGGAAACATGTCAATAATGCCATTTTTATGGAAAAATAATACAATCAGCTGGTTTCATTTCTTTACCCCTTGTAGCCAGAACCTGCCTGAACAACTTCCATTCATGAACCGTTTTGGTTTCATTTCCTAAGTTAGGATCATCAACAAAAAATAAACAAACTCTTAATTTCCTCAATATTTGTTTAATGCAAATGACGTCATACTATTTGTAAGATGCTTGCACAGAGAGGACGTGACAAATTTGAAGTGCGTTGCCGGGACAGAGGCGGTTTGAGATTTTTTTCTTGCGGCAGCTACAGATTTACAAAAGACAGGAACAACAAAATGGAAATCACATATATTTTTTTGGCTGTTGCTATTTGGCTAATCCACTAAATGCTTTGGGGGCAAAAGGTGCTTTCAGTTAGCTTTTTGGCTATTTAGCTAGCTCTAGATTAAACCCTAAATATGGTTGTGTAATTTTATATATAAACAATTATTAGAGTATTTAAAATTCAAAATAGAAAACTATATCCAATACTTATTTTAAATTAAACACTGAAAAGAAAAGAAAAATAACCAATACTTACTCAAAATACTTTTCTGTAATTTAACATAATTTAATAATAACTGTAAAAAATCTTTCTCATAGAAATATTATACAGCTCCAAATCAAAAAATTAGAGTAATTAATTCCATTTGTATTTGGAATTGCATTTAGCTTTATTTCACTGTAGTACAATTGAAAAAGAACAGCGATGGATGTTTTAATACATTTGCTTGTTATTAAAGAAAATTATAACTGTAAAATATTAAATTTTGAGTGAATATTTTATTCTTGTAAAATTATTTTCATAATTCAAAATATTAGAATACTAAAATAGGTGGTTAAAAAAATTAGAATACTTATAAATTTTCCCCGACTGGTTTAGAATGTTGCATAAAATAAGCATAAAATTATCTTCTGCGGGACTTCTTAAGTTATAAAAACGCTTTGCATCATAGTTTTCATTTTGTGTAAAACATAGGCCATTTGTCAGACATAAAAGAGTTTACAAAGCATCATATTATTGATTTGCATAAAGAAGGTCGTAATCAACAATATATCGGCAGTTACTTAAAATGTTCTCAACCAAGTGTTAGTAGAACAATAAAGCAGTATTTTAACGATGGACATTTTGAAAACAAGCATCTGAATAGCGGCTGAAAGTCAAAAACTACTCAGAGAGAGGATGGAAAGCTAAAGAGTATTGCTACAAAAAACTGTTTTGAAAGTGTGAGATATTTTCATCAAAAGTGGAAAGAACACGGTGTTGATGTGAGTAAATCTACACACTAAGACGTCTCCATAAACTTTGATTTCAATCTCGTGTACCAAAGATAAAGCCCCTCATGACTATTATACAGAAAAGGGAGAGAGTGAAGTGGTGCAAAAAAAAAAAAAAAGCTTTATAAGGTCTGGATGATTGGAAAAATATATTGTTTAGTGATGAGAGTGTGTTTTGCATAACATATGGTGAACTTTGTGTTTGTGTATGGCGAATGAAGCAAGAAGCATATGAGAAGAACTGCCTGAAACGATCAGTGAAATTTGCAGCCAGTGTAATGGCATGACTGCAGATGGTCCTGGAAGGCTATGTATCATCAACGAAACGATTAATTCTGCGATGTATCTGGAAATCCTTGAGCATTTCATGACACCATTGTTGGAAGATCTGTGTGGTGACGATTTTATTTTCCAACATGATTTTGCAACTTCACACAGGTTAGTGTCCACCAAGAATTGGCTTAGCCAACATTAAATTAACGTACTTCCCGGGCTGTACTATTTGTATATACCTGTATTATTTCCTTTAATTTTAATGCTAAAAGATTCTACAAACTATGTAGATTCTTACAATATTAAGTTTTATCCTGTATTACTTTTTGTATAAGCAATACATAAAAAACCTTTTTCTATTATTCTAATTTTTTAACTTTGAGCTGTAGTTATATGTGGATCTTGTAATTCCGTGGATTTAAAAACATTTCATTTAAATATAGTATTCAAAGGAACAAATCTGACTTTTTTTTTTTTTAATTTAAGACTGTTAGTTGAAAATGTTCCAACCTTATATATATAACCATATTCCATATAGTAGATAATTTTTAAGTTATTGCATTATATTATTTATTTAAAAAATTTCTGAACATTGATTTGTTTAAAAAAAAAAAAAAAAAAAAAAAAAAAAAAAAATTTTGTAATTATTTTATTAGAAATTCAACTGTAAATAATAATATTAATAGTTAAACTTGACATCAGATTACTATTAGGAAAATTTCTGGTTTTCAAGTAAAAGGAAATTAGTATTGTATAAACAATGTATATTTTATGTATCATTATGAAGTTTTTTGCTACTCTGAATAACATTCATAATCTTTAGTTTTAAATTTAATTTAATGGTTTACATATTAAATACGTGTGTGAATTATGAATCATTGCAGTTAAAGTTCTTCTTATTATTATTTCTTAGTTTCTGCCAGTTTTTGCCACTTACTGGCAGAAACTAGTTTCTGCCATGCCGGTTTTAACCACTGGTTTTAACCACCCTGGCAGAAACTTGCCAGCCCTGGTATTCAGCCTATTTGGCCATATTACTGAATATTCGGTTAGGCCGAATATCAAACTATTTGGTCTGCCGAAAATTCGGTTTGGTGGTTATATCAAAATATTCGGCCAAACCGAATACTTAAAAAAAATCTTTTACAAAAATATTTTAAAGAACACACAATTTCTACTTTTAACTGTCAATTAATAAAGATATTCAAAATAATTAGCAATAGAATCATATTTCAATGAAAGAGAATGCTTTTACATTATTTATTCGCAGTTTGAAAAGTCTCATTTAAAAAAATTAACCATTAATGATGACCTTCATTGGAATTAATGATGTACAAGTAAATGCAAGTTCTTGAATATTGTCTAGTAAATAATCTGTTTCTTGCGTTTTCACAAACATCATGTTTCTAAACAAAATGAAAAAAACTTTCACTGCTGATAATAGACATCAAGACTTCAAGACAGACAATTTTTGTCCAGGAAACCAGCATCGCAACACTTATTCAATCAAAAATAAAGTGCATCTCACTCCAGGTCAAATTAGAATTTCCGTTTGTTACTTTTAATAATATTGAAGATATTGTAACTATATTTTCAACATAGTTATTTTGATGTCTGTGAATCACGAGAAGTACTCGAAATTGCCACCATTCATATCCAAACAACACTGAGATAGATATTCCTTTATTCAGAGTGCAGCTGACAGTATTACTTATAACTGTCACAAATTCAGCCACTTCCAATAATATCATATTTGCTACAAGCAAAATTAATATGATCCAAATCTCACTAAAATATCTTCATTGTTGTTAAAGATGTGACCGAAAATTCAGTTTTAGCTTGCGGTGACACACTGTGTTTTTGATTGAATGTATTGTATTTTTGATGGAATAAGTGGATTGAGATAATGTTTCTTGCTCAAAAAAATGTTTGCCTTGACCACATTATATAAGTAGAAAGTTTCTTCCAAGATGTATGAACACCAGACTTGTATAATATAGACGCACGTGCGCACGCGGAAAATTTTCTGCATAATTGCAGAAAATTACAGAAAAAAATCTTTAAAAAAAAAAAATTTTTTTTTTTCATATTAAAAATTTTTAAATATTCCTTTTTTACACAAATAATCCCTTTTTGTTCAAAAATATTTACTGTGTACGCACAATTCAAAATTTAAAGATGCAAAACATTGTTGTGGCATTACAGACGCTTGCGAAGAGGTCAAAATATTAAGGATTGAGTTGTTTCTAAACGCATTGACAAAATAACTGATAAGAATTCAGCTCTTCCTATCATGGATTCTTAGCTTTATTATTTTTAACCAAAATAATTATTCTTTAATTAATATTAATTAATTTTAAATTGTAATTATTTTAAACTACTGTTTTTAATTTATATCGTCAAAATAATATAATACGTAATTTTATTAAACATTAAATTAATTTGCAGAAAGTTTTTTGACTCAATATTTATGTGCGCAGAAAGTTTTTGGTTTTATACAAGTCTGATGAACACCCTGTATGTTTACAGGGGTTGATCCAGGAAAAATTTGGGGCCTATTTAGGGCCCCTTCACAAAAATAAATTTAATAAAATGGGCCCTTCACAAAAATCAATTTTACAAAATGGGTCCCTTCACAAAATTCTTTTTACTAAAATAGGCCCTTTCACAAAATTCCATTCCATAAAAACTTGCTATTTATTATTAATTTATTGTTTTGTGATGTTTTAAAATGTGTAATTTGTAAACAAACAAGTTCACCAGAGAAGAAAACTTCACCAAAAGGATTTTAAAAAGTTTTTGTTTATAAATGCTTGGTTCGAATTTGATTAACTGGATTTCAACTTCCGTTACAAAATGTTATTTTTCACAAAAATATAATAAATTTCACAAAAATAACCTTTACTTTTCACAAAATGGGCCCCAAGAAAAAAAACCTGCATCGACCCCTGGTTTACAACCTCTGAATATGATCCTCATTCCAGACACCTGCTCTCTGGTTCATTTAAAAACTTCCTTGCCAAATCAAAATGAGCAGGGAAGTTATTCTTGCTGATTTGTCACTATTTTAATATATTGAATGTTTTACTTTAGTCCCTTCCTGAGAAATAAACACCATATCACTGTAAAATGTTTCGTCTAATTCATTAAAAAATTTTCTTTGATTTTAAAGCAGGGTTGGGTTTTTGACGTCAAAAAGTGGTTTTTGACATGACATGTCAAAAACCTGTCGAAAAGTGTCAAAAACTGTCGAAAAGTGTCAAGAACTGTCGAAAAGTGTCAAAACCTTTATACACATTTTTTTTAGCAATCATTAGTGATATTTTATATTAAATCAAGCTAAAAACTAATTAAATAATAATTTACATATTATATAAATAATTTTTTTTAGTCATACTATAATTAATTTGTAATAAGATTATATATCATAATTCAAATTATCTGTCAATTGCCATACTAGGATAAATAGCTAAAAATATTGAATCTACTTGCATTTTTCAAAGTACTTTTTATACCTTTATTACTATTAAGTATTCGATTTATTATTTTTAAAAAAAAGAAAAAAAAAATAGCAATCTAATTTATGCTTAAAAAATAAATAAAGACTTGTGTAAACTAAAGTGGCCACTATTCAATGACTGATCATAAGTTCATAGGCGTAGCCTTGGGGGTCTGGGGGGGGGGGGGCACGTGCCTCGAAGCATGAAAAAACGCTAAAAACCGCATAACAAATTCGAGAAATTTTCAAAAGTCGCTATACGAATTCCGAATAAACGTTATTGAAAAGAGGCCAAGATTTACTATATCGGGCTAAAAGATTGTAGCCGGCTTCCTGTTACAGATGTTCAGAACTGAAACAAAGCGCAAGGAAAAAAAAAAGGCCAAAAGTTAAATGAAAAATTCAAAAATCGCAGCGTACAAAATTTAGTATAATGGACTGAAAGATTACAACTGGATTTATTTTACGAATGTTTAAAAAACGCAGCGGAACGCGAAAAAACGGCAAAATTTTACTATAATGTGTTAAAAGGACAAATTTTACTATAATGGGTTAAAAGGACAAATTTTACTATAATGAGTTAAAAGGTTAAAACCAGATTCGTATCACAAATGTTAAAAAATTGCCGCAAAACGCAGAAAAACACTAAAAATCACATAAAAATACTGCAAAAAATTTCAAAATCGCTGAGGACAAAATTTACTATATCGGGCTGTAGGATTGAAACCAGATCTATTTACGAATGTTTAAGAAAATCGTTGTGGAACGCTAAAGAACGCTTAAAATCATATAGAAAATTCGTGAAAAATCTAAAAATCGCAGATCACAAAATTTGCTATATTGGACTAAAAGATTGAAGTTGGATACAGTTTACAAATGTGAAAAAAAATCGCCACGAAACACGAAATATCGCATAATAAATTTGCAAAAAATTTTAAAATAGCAAAATAGAAAATGTACTACATCTGCTGAAAAATTGAAACCAGATTTCTCGTACGAATGTTTAAAAAATCGCCGCGGAAAGCTTTTAAAGTATTTGTTTCAGAATACAAGAACATTTTATAAATTTATTTTAATTCACAGTAGAAGCTACGAAGTTTAAAAGCTTTGTTAAAAAATTTTTAAACTATCCTCTTTTTAAGTTATAACTCAAAGAACAGATTTTTTTTTTTTTTTTTTTTTTGTAAAAAGGTCTAATTTATGAAATGCTAGTATTTGTGTTAAATCTATACTAATATTATAAAAGAGTAAAGATTGTTTGTTTGTTTGTTTGTAGAGGGTAATCTCTGGAACTACTGAAACGATTTCAAAAGTGATGGTGGCAAATTGATGGTGACAACCCCTGCTCCAACATAGGCTATATTTTATGTCGGTGCCACTAACCCCAGCGGGTGCAGGAGCAAAAAACGTTCTAAAATTGCGATTTTTTAGCTATCAAACTGGCTATCAAGCCCTGAGAGCTTGCCAGCCGGTTCTGTATGTATGTATGTACGTACGTAAGTAATGCGATAACTCTTCATAGAAATAATATCCTTCCTATTTCCTTCAAATTTTGTTTATAGGTTCACGTTCACAGTGTTAAGGTGCTTCCCTGATTAGTTTTCGGGATTGATTGGTTAAGTATAAAGGGGGGGAACGAGGGGCTAATTCCCCCCCCCTTAATTTATATAAATGGGTTTTTCATGCAGAATTGTTCAGTTTTCCTTCAAATTTTGTTTATAGGTTCATTGGGTTAAGACGCTTCCCTGATTACTTTTCGGGATTGATTGGTTAAGTATAAAGGGGGGAACGGGGGCCTAATCCCTCCTTAATTTATATAACTGGGTTTTTCAAGCCGAATTATTCCGTTTTCCTTCAAATTTTGTTTATAGGTTCACTGAGTTAAGGCGCTTCCCTGATTAGTTTTCGGGATTGATTAGTTAAGTATAAAGGGGGGGGGATCGGGGGGCTAATCCCCCCTTAATTTATATAAATGTGTTTTTCATGCAGAATTATTCCGTTTTCCTTCAAATTTTGTTTATAGGTTCATTGGGTTAAGACGCTTCCCTGATTACTTTTCGGGATTGATTGGTTAAGTATAAAGGGGGGAACGGGGGCCTAATCCCTCCTTAATTTATATAAATGGGTTTTTCAAGCCGAATTATTCCGTTTTCCTTCAAATTTTGGTTAAAGGTTCACTGTGTTAAGACGCTTCTCTAATTAGTTTTCAGGATTGATTGGTTAAGTATAAAGGAGGGAACGGGGGGCATATCCCCCCTTATTTTATATAAATGGGTTTTTCATGCAGAATAATTCCGTTGTCCTGAAAATTTTGTTTATAGGTTCACTGTGTTAAGGCGCTACCCTGATTAGTTTTCGGGATTGATTGGTTAAGTATAAAGGGGGGGAACGGGGGGATAATCCCCCCTTAATTTATATAAATGGGTTTTTCATGTAGAATTATCCCATTTGCTTCAAATTTTGTTTATAGGTTCACTGTGTTAAGGTGCTTCCCTGATTAGTTTTAACGGGGGGATAATCCCCCCCTTAATTTATATAAATGTGTTTTTCATGCAGAATTATCCCATTTGCTTCAAATTTTGTTTATAGGTTCACTGTGTTAAGGCATTTCCCTGATTAGTTTTCGGGATTGATTGGTTAAGTATAAAGGGGGGGAACGGGGGGATAATCCCCCCTTAATTTATATAAATGGGTTTTTCATGTAGAATTATCCCATTTGCTTCAAATTTTGTTTATAGGTTCACTGTGTTAAGGTGCTTCCCTGATTAGTTTTCGGGATTGATTGGTTAAGTATAAAGGGGGGGAACGGGGGGATAATCCCCCCCTTAATTTATATAAATGGATTTTCCATGCAGAATTATCCCATTTCCTTCAAATTTTGTTTATAGGTTCACTGTGTTAAGGCGTTTCCCGGATTAGTTTTCGGGATTGATTGGTTAAGTATAAAGGAGGGAACGGGGGGCATATCCCCCCTTATTTTATATAAATGGGTTTTTCATGCAGAATAATTCAGTTTTCCTTCAAATTTTGTTTATAGGTTCACTGTGTTAAGGCGCTTCCTTGATTAGTTTTCGGGATTGATTGGTTAAGTATAAAGGGGGGAACGGGGGGATAATCCCCCCTTAATTTATATAAATGGGTTTTTCATGTAGAATTATCCCATTTGCTTCAAATTTTGTTTATAGGTTCACTGTGTTAAGGCGTTTCCCTGATTAGTTTTCGGGATTGATTGGTTAAGTATAAAGGAGGGAACGGGGGGCATATCCCCCCTTATTTTATATAAATGGGTTTTTCATGCAGAATTATCCCATTTCCTTCAAATTTTATTTATAGTTTCACTGTGTTAAGGCGCATCCCTGATTAGTTTTCGGAATTGATTGGTTAAGTATAAAGGGGGGAACGGAAGGCTAATACCCCCTTATTTTATATAAATGGGTTTTTCATGCAGAATTATCCGATTTTCTTCAAATTTTGTATATATATTCATTGTAATTAGAGATTTACCTGATTAGTTTAAGGGGTTCATTAGTTAACTATGGGGGGGTAACGGGGTTATGACCCCCCTTAATATATTGTTTATTTTTTTATTTTTCGATGGGCTTATTTCAAATTCTTTGAAATAAGAGTATAATATACAATTAGTGTGAATAGCCTGTGAACTCAATGCCATCGGTTTAACTGGGCAGTTTTATTTTTATTTTTTATACTGAAGGAGCTAGAAATTTGAAATTTGCCATTGTAGTTACTTATAAGATGTAAATGCTCTCTAAGAACAAAATAAAAGAGAAATTGAAATTTAAAATGGTGAAATGAGCGAAAAGCGTTCTAAAAACAGTCTAAATTACAATTTCTATGAAATCTCTGGAACTACCGAACCGATTTCAAAAGTAATGGTGGCAAATTGATGTGGACAATCCAACATAGGCTATATTTTATGTCGGTGCCACTAGCATCAATGGGGTGCAGGATCGAAAAATGTTCGAAAATTGCGACTTTTTTATACTGAAGGGGCGAGAAATTTGAAATTTAGCATTGTAGTTACTTATAAGATGTAAATGCTCTCTAAGAATAAATTTTTAAAAAATCGAAATTTAAATGGGTGAAATGAGCGAAAAGCGTTCTGAAGTCATTCTAAATTACAATTTCTATGGAATCTCTGGAACCACGGAACCGATTTCAAAAGTGATGGTGGCAAATTGGTGGTGACCCAATCCCTGCTCCAACAGCCTCTTTAATAAAAAACTATGCGTTGCTGACGACTGGGTTTTTCGCTAATTGTTGCACCAGTTTAATCTCGGAAAATGAAACATTTGAAGTTACTGAAAAAAATGATAGCTCAAAAAGTATTTGTCAGAAAATTGTTAGACAAACTGCGTTTGAAAGGTAAAAAATTGTATTTTTCTTGATATAAATTTCAAATCTAATGATTATGCCATTTTTCAAATATTGAATTTCAAAAATTACCAAATTTTCCAATGGAGTACCATAGCGAAACCTTCATGCGTAAAAAGATAATGATAAGGGCGACGTGTATATTGGCTATAGCACGAGTCACAAATTATAGTAGCCTTATTATTCTGTTAAAATATAAAAGTTATTTATGAAATGTCAATATTTTGTTTGATTAAAGGTTCGTTAAAAGAAATTGACCAGCTTAGCGTGCGTAGCTTGCTAGTATTATATAAAATTGTTTTATAATTTGACTTTTAATACTCTGAAATATAAAAATATTCGGTATTCGGCCAAAATCACTATTCGGTGCATCCCTAATCATTACCGTTTAATAAGCTGAAAGATAACATCTAAGTAAACAATTTGGATGGATGAAACTAATTGTGTGTATTAAGCTCACCAATGTCTCGACCGAGTTCATTGGCCAGCTTTGTCCGCCACTTAAAGATTTAAAACTAAAATAAATTTACAAAAAAGTTAAAAATTCAAATTCATTTTTTGCTTACGTGTTAGGCCTTTGTACAAGAATTCCGGAACACTTTTTGTTTTACCTCTATCTTAAAAAAAGGCTGAGATAGAGCAGTTTGAAATTCTAGGGTGGCTGACATTTTGAACACATTACAAGACAGTACATTGCAAAAAAATAATGATTAATTTATGAGTTTTAGTGAACGCGATTTCTCGCAAATTATTTTCTTTCATTGTTGTAATCATTTTCCCAATCATACGCATAAAACTATCCATTATCGCCAAATTATCGCCAAACTTGGTGACATTTGGCGAAATATCGCTAAATTTGGCGACCAAAATAAGTCTTCATAAATTAAGCCAATTTGGCTGTAGCTCAATAATTTGGCGAATTTCTTATTCAAATTCAGTATTAACGAATCTTTTGTAAACGGTTTCTTTGCATTTTAGCTTGCTGTTTTCAAGAAACATTAGCTAAAATTTTAAAACGAAGATATAGGAAAGCTACCTTTTCCTCCCGGTACAGGCCGGAAGGACTTTTTCAGATTGACATTAGTTGAAGTTGTGTATGTTACTTTTGTGTTTGTACACGTTTGCGATATAAAATGAGCTTGCGCCGCCAGACGCACACGGGGGTCACCGGCTCGCGTTCCGACCATCGCGCCCAAGTCTCTAAACAATTTATATCGCACCAGAGGCTTTGTCTCACCTCAGCGCTGCGATCGGCCTGAGGCCGCTCTCCAACTGCGGACCCCCAAGCCAATTTACCAAGGTCGATGACATAGGTCGTCACGGCAATAGCCCCACGTCTCGGAGGAAACTTCCGCAGAGACGGAACCTTGATGAACCGCCATGTGTTGTAAAAACAAGCCTTCACTCAATAGTTTTAGTCTTACTGCCTCAGTTACACTTAACACATGCATTCATTAACTTTCATCCATATTTTATTTTTATTTACACTCATTAAATCACAGTATAAAGCTCATAAACAGTATATTTCATCAGCATATTTTTTTATCATAAAAGCGTATTTTTAGTAATTATTATATGTTTAACTTACCCATATTTCTTTAATTCTTCGTTTATTACTTATATTCCATTCATTAAAAGCAGTAAATTTCACTTTACAATAGTTGTTATTTTCAATTTACTTTATAAACATTTAAACACCACGCTACAGCTTTCTCCAGTCAAAACATACGGCGATATTCGATTAAGCCAAGAATCGAATAATCATTTAGCGTAGTACGCTTGCTCTACGATAGATGGCGACAGATAAGTTATTATCTGATTTGCCGGTTCCATAATTATTCATGCCGTCAGCCACACGTCACTTCCACGACTATTCCAGAACTGCATTGTCATTGGCAGGTCTACATTTGGCCAGGTATTTATACGCAGTGCTTCGCTCCCAAACGGCGATTCGGTTTATGTTTTAGATGTTCACGTAGACGGTCGATCTTAAGTTTAGATCCGGCCGTGGTGATGGAATGTGCCGTTTGTCTTAAAGTATTATGTGTCGCTATACTTATGCAGCTTTCTACCCAGTTTGATAAGTATGTTTTATTCAAGTTACGTTTTAGTTTATATTGATATGTGCTGGCTACTACATTATTGTTTAAAGTTATCTAATTGTCTATTATGCTGAATCATCAAAACTGGACTATGTACTATGTATATCGTCTGTTGAAAACCTTTACTTCAAATAAAAAACAGAACTGGATTATAATCTTGCCTATTCAATGTTGAAAAACTTTTACACACAGCTTTATTTGCTATTGTTCCATTTAACAATCATTCTACTACTTTTTACCTCATTACATGTAGCAATTAACTCCAGCTGAGCACCATTTTGCGTTATCTGCTTATTTAAATAAAGTTTAATCAGAAAATCGGTGCTAAGTAAGTGCCATTTTCCAACACCATGGAAACCCCCGACGACTTCGTTCGCGAAACCCCATAGGGGGAGACGGTCGCTAGGTCATATGTCGAGCTACCACAGTGGCTCTTGCTTTACCACAACTCGAGGAGTGTTGAAACCTACAAAGGTAACCACTTTCCCTCTTGCAATCAAAGATTCTTTCTGATCCGTCGAAGAAAAAAAAAACACTCGCAAGATAAAAAAAAATTTGTTGACCTTGATGTGCGCGGCAAAATTTCTTTTGGGGGAGGGCGCTTTCTCGGGATTTTTTGAATTTTCCAATTTGTTTACAAAGTGGGAGGGGGGGGGGCGCTTAATCGGGAAGGGCGGATTAACGGGATTTTATGGTAGGTCAACTTCATCTCCTTAATTCAGAGCTAATTACTGAAAAAATTGCTATGATTTGATACAGTTGTGTACAGGTATGTTTGGACAATGTTTATAAAGTAAATTTAACAATGTGTGGAATGATCTATATTATGCAAAAAAATTATATAATTTATAATCTGCACAACTCCTGGTAATAAAAAATGCAATATAAAGATACTCTAATGTATTTTGGTATGTTTCACACATCTTTTATCATGTTTTACAAGCTAAATTTAATGATGTGCGAAATGTGATCTATATAATGCAAAATTCTATATAACGCACAACCTCGTGTTTTTAGGTTTGTGTTATAAAGATCTTCTACTGTATGTGCTTTTGAGAATAATTTTTTTTATATCCGTTATAATGGATTTAAAGGCACTTTCAAATATGAGTTGAGATGGCAATTTGGCCAAGAATTGGAATAAATTTAAGCAAAGATTTATGCTTTATTTAGAAGCTTCTGAGAAAATGGCTAAGCCTGATAAACTTAAAGTAGCACTATTACTAGGAATAATGGGTGAAGAATGTATTGATGTATTTAATAGTTTTAAACTTAGTGGTGATAACACAAATAATTTTCAAACTGTTATACATTCTTTTGATCAGTATTTTCAACCGAAAAGGAATACAGCCATTGCACGCTATAAATTTTTTAACTGTAGACAAAAAGAAGGTGAATCTGTTGATTCTTTTGTTACAAATTTGAAAAATTTGTCTAAAGATTGTTCTTCTGAGGATCAAGAAGATAGTTTAATTAGAGATTTATTAATTATTGCTGTTAAAGATTCCCCTATGAAAGAAAAATTGCTAATGGAAACTGATTTAACCCTTGCAAAGGCAATAGAATATTGTAAGGCTAAGGAGTCCAGTGGTAAACAAATGGAAATAATGAATAAAAATAATTGTTCTACTACCGTACATGCTGTTCGTGCAAAAAAAAACGAAACGCAGAGGAAAATATACAATAAGGAAAAACGTAATTATATTAATTAGAAAGTTAAGAAAAGTTGTTCTAAATGTAAAACCGTTCATGATTATGGAAAATGCGCTGCATTTGGTAAAAAGTGTTACAATTGTAACGGATTAAATCATTTCTTGGTCGGCTGTAAAAATAAAGGGAAAAGAATAAATAAAAAAGTACATGAAATTTCTAATAATGATAATTTTTACCCTCTCAAGTGATGGTTCTTTTAAATTGGATTCAGTAAAGTGCCAGGTTAATTCTTTAAAATCTGAATGGCGAGAAACTGTTCTTATAAATAATTCAAAAGTGTCTCTTAAAATAGAGCAGAAGTCAATGTTTTGCCTCTTAATATTTTTAATGATGTGAGAAATAATGAAGTTATTAGTGAAACTAAAAGAAAGTTGATGCCTTACACAGGACACAATTTGAACGTAATTGGGGTCAGTAAATTAAAATGTAAAGTTAAAAATAAATCTGAGTTTATTGATTTTTACATTATTGATCAAAAATAGAGTGTTTTATTAGGAATTGAAGCTTGTGAAAAATTGGAATTTGTAAATAGAAACAACAGTGTTGATTCTGTACATGCTAGAAATTTTATAGAGAAATTTAAAGATTTGTTTACAGACAAAATGGGAAAATTAGCACATATCAGCCCAGTGGCAGAAACACCGCGACACGGCGACATAGTCGCGGACAAAGAAAATCTCTTGCAGACAATTTCCGTCTGCACTAATGAAATTAAAAACATTGTCCACAACTTTCGGGCCGCGGGAACACAGTAAAAACACACGCATTTCGGCAAAGGAGCGGTCTAAAAACAGGCGAATTGGAGCAAAGGATAGCGGTAAAAACATGTTCATTTCGGCAAAGGATCGCGGCAAAAAAAACACGAATTTCAGCAAAGGATCGCGGCAAAAACACGTGAATTTCGGCAAAATATCGCGGCAAAAACACGTGAATTTCGGTAAAGTCCGTGGTAAAAACACGCGAATGCGGCAAAGGATCGCGGCAAAACCACATGAATTTCGGCAACGGATCGTGGTAAAAACAATCGAATCCCAGCAAAAGATCGCGGTAAAAACATGCAAATTTCGGCAAAAGATCGCAGTAAGAACACAGAAATTTCGGCAAAAGATCGTGGTGAAAACACGCGAACGTGAATTTCGGCAAAAGATCGCGGTAAAAACACTCGAATCCCAGCTAAAGATCGCGGTGAAAACACGCAAAATTCGGCAATACATCGCGGTAAAAGCACGCGAATTTCGGCAAAAGATCGCGGTAAAAACACGCGAATTTCGGCAAAGGATCACGGTAAAAACATGCGAATTTCGGCAAAGGATCACGGTAAAAACACGCAAATTTCGGCAAAGGATTGCGGTAAAAACACAGAAATTTCGGCAAAAGATCTTGGTAAAAACAAGCAAATTTCGGTAAAAGATCGCTGTTAAAAAAAAAATAACGCGATTTTCATTAAACAATTGTGGGGGAAAAAATAATCGTGAGCATAGACAGAATTTACTGCATAAAAAGACTGCTAAAATATTGAAAGCCAGTTCCTTTTACTAATGTCTAAAGATTGTCGCAAAATGAGAAAAAATGCTAAAAATTGCAAAAAAATTCAAAAATAGATGTAGGAATTCCGGATTGCTTTTACTAATGTAGCAAATTCGCTGCAAAAAGCAATAAAATAAAATAAAATAAATAAATAAATAAAAATACATAAATTAAGAAAATTAGTACAAAAGCGGGCTTTGAAATGCTTAACTTCAGACTCTTCCTGCCAAATCTTGCAGCTCTGCACTTAGCAGTCTCTTCAGAAAACATCACACACAGACAAACATCTATGTTTAATACATAAATTTTTAAATCTGAAACAATATACAGATACAGAACCAACTTTTATAAAATTGGGTTAATCCGAACCCAACCTGCAGGACAATAAACTCAACTCGAACTGAAAACAGAGTTAACCCGATCTACAGTTGATGCAGGACTTTAAGACATTTTTCTACAGAAGGAATTTCTGTAGCTAGGTCAGGAGAGGGAAATTTGATCCTCCACACCTCCCACCCTGGATCCTTTCAGAAAATTCTCTGTGAATTTCAGAAAATATTCTTTTACTCAGAATCACCCTTGGTCTCGGGATAAGTGTATCCTTCCCATTTTAGAAATCCTACAAAAAGTGAGATGATGAAACGACATGTAACATCAAAAGTTATAAGCAGATTTTATGAGAATGCATCATACTTACCATGTTTTAAATAAAATGATGAAAAATCCCTAGTTTAGTTATTATTTATTCATTAAAATTACATGCAAAATTTGCAGACAGATTATGAAATTTTAAAAGCTTGTCGCAGACAGCTGCAGAACTTTCTGCCACTGGGCATATCAGCCTCTAGAGTTATTCCACATGCCTTAAAATTGAAAGTAAAACATGAGATTGCTAAAATGGTTGATCAAGGACTATTAGAAAAAGTTATAAAACCAACTGATTGGGTACATCCTATAGTTATAGTGCAGAAGCCTCATAATCGTGTAAGAATCTGTATAGATCCACGTATGCTAAATAAATATACATAAAGCAAGAACATTATCCAATTCCAACCCAACAGAGCTTATTTTCTCAAATTGAAGGAGAATTTTTCACAGTACTTGATGCTTCGTCAGCTTTTCTGCAAATACCCCTTGACCAAGAGAGTTCAGATTTATGTACAATTGCTACTCCATTTGGAAGATATAAATTGTGCTGTTTGCCTTATGGATTAACGAGTTCCCCTGAAGTGTACCAGAAAACAATATTTTTGGAGATTTAGATGGAACTTTAGTTTATATTGATAACATTTTAGTATTTGGCAAAACAGAAGCAGTACATTATAGAAGACTTGAAGCAGTTCTTAAAAGAGCTCGAGAATCTGGTTTGAAATTGTCTTTGGAAAAAAGTCAAATTAAAAGAAGTTGTGTAAAATATTTGGGTTATAGTTTAACAGGTAAAGGAATTTCAGTAAATGGTGATAAAATTAAAGCAACTGCAGATTTCAAAGCTCCAACTAATAAACAAGAGCTACAGAGATTTTTAGATATGATTACCTATTTAGGGAAGTTTATTAAAAATTTATCAGATAAAACAGGAATTTTGAGAGAACTCTTAAGTAAGAAAAATGAATTTATTTGGACGGCTAATGAGCAAGAAGCTTTTGAAAATTTGAAGAAAGTTGGTAGCTAATTCACCTGTTCTGGCTTATAATCCAAATTTTAAATCAGTTGTTTCTGTTGATGCTAGCCAGTATGGATTAGGTGCAGTATTACTTCAAGAAGAACATCCAATTGCCTATGCTTCATGTGCTCTAAACGATACACAGCAAAGATATAGTCAAATCGAGAAAGAACTACTAGCTGTTGTCAACAGATGTAGAAAATTCCATTACTATGTATATGGTACTGATTTTATAGTGGAAACCGATAATAAACCTCTAATTGGTTTACTGCAGAAACCAATTGAAAATTTGTCTCTGAGATTACAGAGAATGGTAATTGAATTATTTAAATATAGATTTAAACTTGTGCATGTCCCAGGGAAAAAGCTTTACATAGCAGATGCTCTCTCCAGAAATCCCATTACCATGAGTGTAGATACAAGTTTTTTAGAAGATAAAGCTGCTGTTGTACGTACAATTTTATTGACCACTGAAGAACGTGACAAAAGAAATAAAGAATGCAACGCTAGAAGATGAAGGTCTTTCGAAATTAAAGTTACTAATTAAGAATGGTTGGCCACAACAGTGTTGTCAATTGCCCGAAAATTTAAAACTCTATTGGAATATGAAAGAAAAGTTGCATTGTTATAATGACTTAATTTTTATTGGAAATAGATTAGTAGTACCTAAAACAATGCAAACTTATATGTTATCAAAAGTGCACCAAGTACATCAAGGCATCACTGCTTGCAAAGAAAAAGCCATAACAGCTTTATATTGGCCCAATATGATGGAAGACATCAAGAATTACGTAGAAAAGTGTCAAATTTGCCAACAGCATCAGCATGCTAATTGTAAGCAGCCTTTGATGTCTTATGAAGTTCCTAGTCTACCTTGGGAAGAGGTAGGTGTAGACTTTATGTATCTCGAAGAAAATGAATTTTTACAAGTAACTGATTACCACTCCAAGTTTATTGAATTGAGAAAAGTTAATGCTTAGCTTCTTCAGTAATTAGTGCATTGAAACAAATTTTTCGTACTCATGGTATCCGACGTAAAATTCATTCTGATAATGGTCCACCATTTGATAGTCAAGCATATATTTCATTCCTGAGGTCTTATGATATTTGCCCTGTTACATCGTCACCTAAGTATCCAAGATCCAATGGGATGATTGAAAGATCTATTGGGACATTGAAAAACCTTCTCTTTAAAGTGAAAGCTTCGGGAGGAGATCCAAATCTAGCAGTTCTTGAGTATAATAACACTCCAAAATTTAAATTGCCTTCTCCAGCAGAGATGCTCATGGGAAGATCTTTGACAACCCCCATTCCTTGTAAGGTGAAATTGTTAAGACCTAGATTTCCAATTAAGAATACTCATCATCAATTGCAGGAAAATCAGAGAACACAGAAATCTTATTATGACTCATCGACCACAAAATTAAAAGAATTGAATATTCAAGATCCTGTCTATATCTAAACTGGTCATCGAGAATGGTCCCCTGGAACTATTGTCCAAAAACACAGTCCAAGATCCTAGATTGTGAAATCTTCAGAAGGATCCATTCTTCGTCGCAACAGAATTCATTTAAGACCAAGGAAATTAGCGTTTGAAGCTCCTGTAAATTCACAAGAAAATGCTGATGCAACGCAAACCTGCAACCTGACTAATACAGAAACACCAAAAATCTCAAGTCCTCAACCCCATGACAGCCCATTAATCAATCCTCACACTCCATCTGATCAAACAGTCGCTGTCAATCCCAAAATTACTTCGCCAGTACTGTCTACTCCAAATACACCAAAAATAGAGAGGCCTAGAAGAAATATAAAACCACCCGCTCGCTTCAAAGACTATATTTAAGTTTTTTTTTTAAAGACTTTTCATTCGAACTCTACTTTGAACTTTAAATATATATTTTTTTTTATTTCTGCTGTTTTGAAAAGAAAGGGCATGTAATAATATGTCCTAACTAGTACTTCAACTTTTACTGTAATCTGGAGGCAAGGCAGTGCCTCCGCCAAGTCGAGAGAGGACAGCCGTAAGCATACTTTTCTGGAAGCAACTCAGGGCACTTTTGACCCCCCCCATATCTCCGCGCTGGAGTATCCCAAAAATTTGAAACTTCGTTTTTCTAGAGGAATTGGTACACAGGACCAAAATTTAAAATTACAACTTTCTGTCTTTTCTAGTTCAGACGATATATGAACTCAAACATTCGATTTTTTGTCACTCACTCACTCAATCATTCACGCGTCATCAAAAAGATTAGGTAGATCCCGTAGCCCTAGAAACTTGACATTTGGAAAAAAGGTAGTGTTTAGGATACAAAGAAAGGAAAAATTATAAAATCCGGAAAATTCAACAAATTCCATCAAAAATTGAAAATAATACGATCTTGTAGTCTTGGAAACTTAAGATTCGGTGCGAAGGTAGTGTTTAGTATCCAGAAAAAGAAAACATCAAAAACACCAAAAAAATCGAAAGCAAAATTGAAAAAATCGAAAAATAAAAAAAAAATCGAAAAATTTCAAATAATCCGATTTTGTTGCGCTAGAAACTTGGAATTCGGAATAAAGGTAGTATTTAGGATGCAAAATAAGGAAAAATTAAAAATTCCAGAAAATTTGAAAAAAAAAATTCGAAAAAATTTGAAAAAATTAAAATAATTTGATTTTTTAGCCTTAGAAACTTAAAATTCGCGATAAAGATAGTGTTTAGGATTCAGAATAAGTTAAAATAAAAAACGCAATAAAATTCGAAAATAAAATCAAAAAATAAGGAAAATTTGAAAATAATTCGATTTCAAAGCGCTAGAAACTTAAAATTTGGAATAAAGGTAATATTTAAGATACTAAATAAGGAAACAAAAAAATATGGATAATTAAAAAAAAAAATCGAAAATTTCAAAAAAAAAAAAAATAAATAAAAAAATAGAAAGAAAGAAAGAAAAAGAGAAAAATTTAAAATAATATGATCTCGTAGTCTTAGAAACTGAAAATTTGGTGTTAAAGGTAGTGTTTAGGATTCAGAAAAAGATAAAATTAAAAACACAACAAACATTGAAAATAAAATTTAAAAAATCGAAAAAAAAAAGAAAATTTGAAAATAATTCGATTTTGTAAAGCTAGAAACTTAAAATTTAGAATAAAGGTTGTATTTCGGATACAAAAAAAGAAATAAATAAAAAATCTGTAAAATTAAAAAAAAAAAATTCGAAAATAGTTCGATTTTGTAGCTTTAGAACTTAAAATTCGGCGTAAACTTATTGTTTAGGATACAGAAAAAGGAAAAATTAAAACACAATAAATTCGAAAATAGAATAAAAAACTCGAAAAAGATCGGAAATTTCAAAATAATTCGATTTTGTAGCGCTAGAAACTTGAAATTTGTAATAAAGGATACAAAATAAGAAAAAATTAAAAAATCCAGAAAATTAAAAAAAAATTCGAAAAAATCAAAAATTGAAAATAATTTTATCTTGTAGTCTTAGAAACTTAAAAGTTGGTGTAAAGGTAGTATTTACTATTCAATAAAAGGAACAATTAAAATATTCGTTAAATTCGAAAATAAAATCAAAAAATCGAAATATCGTTAAGAAATCGAAAATTCGAAAACAATTTGATTTTGTACTGCTAGAAACATTAGTTTTAAGATAATTGTCCTATTAGCTAGTACAACGTCCCTAATTGTTTTATGGTATTTCCCCCCGGATTATGGTTTTCTTTTCTTTCGTTTACGAATTTCGTTATAGAAAAGTTCCGCTATAGACTGGTAATAGGCGATAATATATAGGCGATTTCTTTATAGACAGGTTTGTTTTCTTTCACAGGTTGTACTCTATTTACTTCACATATGAAATATGGATTGTTAAATGCCCCACAAAAATTTTCACAGCTCCCCCTACCCTCCCGACATTACTGGCTGGTTATGGCTTGATAGTCCTTTCTAAATAAAATCATGGTGACTCTAAGATTCACTTGATTTATCTCTAAATTGAACCTAAATGATCCTAAGAAGACGGATCAAATAATTACTATATTGCCATGACAATCAGGTAACTTAGAATTAAAATCGAAAAATCAATAAATTTATAAAAAGTCGAAAATTTGAAAATAATTCGATTTTGTAATCCTAGAAGCTTGACATTTTGGCAGAAAGGCAGGGTTTAGTACACAAAGTAAGAAAAAATTAAAAAATCCGTAAATAATAAAAAAGAGACGAAAAAAAAAAACATCGAAAAAAGGAATATAGTTTGATTTACTGGAAATTTTAATTTTGGCTTTCTTTTTATACTAAAAAGTTCTTTTATGTTAAATATCAAGTATCTAGGGCTGCGAGTAATATCTCAGATGGATAGCACCTATCCTGGAAGCAATTGAGAGTACTTTTGACACTCCCCCTCCCATAACTTAGTGCTTACCTAGGAACCTGAAATCTCTTTTTATCTACAGTACTCTGCAAACGAAACTAAAGCTTCAAATTTTTAATACTTGTAAATAATAGGGGACAGAGTGTGGGCTTAGCGAAAATCAGTGGATGATCTCCAAAAAGAACCCAAAATCAAGAAAATGTGGAATACTTATAAAAAGAAGTGAAATCTCATCAAAAAGTCACCTGTAAAAAATGCAGCCAAGTCTCGTAACTCATTTACCGTAAAAAGTACAGAGATCGTATAAAGTCAAGTTTAACCATCTTATTAACTCTGAAATTTTCATTCACAAATCACTCCTAGTCTCTACATCTTTAGTTAATTATCATTTTGTGACTTTGCAATTACGCAGCACAGGGAAGTTATTACACCTCACTATGTTATCGGATGGGATAATTTAATTAAAGCAAATTATATACGCACGGGGAAGTTATTACAATTTAATATGTTATAGTATTATTTGATTAAGGCTAACTATATACATCACATTCTCGTGCTACGTAATTGCCAAGTCACAAAATAATAATTAATTAAGGATGTAGAGACTAGGAGTGATTTGTGAATGGACATTTCAGAGTTAATAAGACAGTTAAACTTGGCTTTATACGATCTCAGTACTTTTTACGGTAAATGAGTTAGGAGACTTGGCTGCATTTTTTACAGGTGACTTTTTGATGAGATTGTAACTGTTGTTATACGAATGTTTACTTTTTAGTTTCGGAATGTAATATATAAAAGGCTTGTGTAGCAAACCCATTATGTGCTTAACTTAATATAATTAAAAGTAGTTAGTATATACGATTATGTTTAGTTCTTCATTAGAAATAAGAACACCATACAATGTGACACATTGGATGAGGTTCCACCCGTTTCCAATACTCACAATGTTTTACCTCGCTCGTTTTAACAACTCACAAATATTTCGAATCTTGATTTAGAAACTTTGCCGAGAACATGAAAAAACTGCATGTTGTATACAACTTTTGGCTTAGATGCTTTACACTCACGCTAAAAAAAAAAAAAAAATTAATCGGTTAAAAAAAAGAAAAAAGTCGCCAAATTTAGGGGATTTTTTCCTTTAATGGCAACTTAGCCATTGTATTAAGTTATTCGTTTGGCGCAGTCTTGGAAATCGCGCCAACCAAACAGTCGCCAATCTTTTGTTTACATTTTAGCGTGAGTGTAACACATCTGTTCCCAACTTTTGCACAAAGTTTAAAGGAAAAGCAACTAACTGGCAATCGCGACATGTCTATCGCTGACACTGAACAAAAGATAGTAATAAAAAATATTTGGTACCTTGTGAGCTCCAGGTACTGTAAAAACTTGGAGATTAAACCCTACACAATTAAGAGAATCTTCGTCAGGTAAATTCTCGGCGGGGATATAATTCAGCCCAGGTATCCTTTGCCTGAACATTTTAATGAAGACAAAGACAAGTAAATAAACGTAGGAAAGGAAGGAATACACTAGGGCACTTATCTGTGCACAATACACTAAACCATGGAGATAGAAATAAGAAGGAGAACAGTGAAGATAGGCTTTCAAGATCAGAACATGGACCGGGAATTAGTACCCAGTTCGCGGCGCTGGTGCTCCCAAAGGCCGGTCATGTGACCTGTCAAACATGACAAATTGTCGTCTGCTCTTCCTGCATTTTGGTTTCGAGCATGGTAAAGAGTTGGCAGTGGAAACCGGAAATAGAGGGCGTTACACTCCCCAAAGGCCCAAAAGACCAGAAACGCCGCCATACTTTAGCCATACTAGGTACCGCTTTTAGTTCCATAAGTAGAAACGTTATCTTTGTTCTCCTTTTCTCTATCTCCCTGCACTAAACAAAGATCGGTCGCGGGAAGCGAGATTCTAAAAGATAGTCACATTTTAGCATTATTGGCTTGAACTGCGTTCTCATTCGCTGTCATCAGTCACGTGCCATAGATGCTGTTGGTGCTTGGCGTTTTAGATGTGACGTGCTCCTATATGTCTTTGAAATTTTCGAAAATTGAATGGTTTACACATACAGTTTCAGTTTCGTTTTAATGACGGTCCTTGATGTAGATCATGTCAAATGAATTTAAATGTTTGATGAATGCTACATCCAAACTGATGTCCGATTTTCCTCTCTTAGATGTAAGTAATTAAAAAAAATGACCAATAATAAAATTTAATTAGTATGGCCGGTACTCATACTGTTGATTATTATTACCCCACAGCAAACAACTGTATATTATTTAAAAAGCTGTATTTCTTTTTTCTGTGCATTTCGTTGAAATGTAGATTCTTAAAATAGGAAATTTTATAAAATAAATTGAAGGTTTAATACATTATTTTATTTTAATAAATTTAATATTAAATCATGCTTCTGTTTTTTCATAGAAATTAATCTAATTTAAAGCAACATAATTAACCTAGAAAAAGTTAATAAATATCATCAGAAACGATATACTTTAAGATAGTATAAAAATTTATTAAATATTATAAATTTTCTTAAATAACAGCGTAAATAGTACAAAATTTTAAAAAAATTGCTACGGTGGGGGGATAACAGCAGAAAAACCGTAAAATAAAAATTCTGTAAGAAAAAAACATCGATAACATATTTAAAATTATTACCTAATTTTATCAAGTTTTGATAAAAATAAGGAAGGGACGAGCGTCGAGCGTCCCTCCCCCAAATTAATTGGGAAATGAATTAATTATCATGTACTTTTATTTTAAAGAAATCTAAAATAGCTAAATGTTTTTAGCATTGCATTTAAAATCATATAAGGTTCCCTCCCCCATAAAATAAGTATGAAAGTAAAAAAAGTTTTTCTTAAACACTTTTTATAAGCATTGAATGTTTATTGTAAAAATCACGCTTAATTTCATGACTGCCAATCATGCTGTTCCAAAAAATTCCCATTACAATGTGTTAATTTGATGTGGACCCCGATTATAGAAAATTCACCTCTTTTATTTATGCTTGCTAGAAAGCGCGAACTAGTGAATATATTAAGATTTGTAATTTTTGCTCTCGTTTTTTGTTTTAACATATGGTAACAGGAAAGAGAAAAAGGATTATTTAAATTATCTGTACAGGATTTCTAAATTGCTTTCACAACGTATAATCATAATTTAATTAATTTTTAAACTAATAATTGATAAAAACATATATTTTTTTAATTACACTCTTTATTTTTTATTTATATTTTACTTTTTAGTGTTTAAATATTTCATTGGTACATTTTCACAGCCAGTTGGCGTATTTTAAAGAACAGGGTTTGGTACATAATAACCTTAACCTCCATTGTTGTTGTAGCTTGTTTACACTTGTAACTATAAATAATAATTGGCAATTTACCAACTTTGTCCTGCTTACGTTAAAATGCCTTAATATTAATTTATAATTACATTCTAAAAATATTAAAATTTTGTACTGTCATTGGAAACATTCGTGTATACATTATTTTCATAATTCTAGCCTATCAGGAAGTGTATGAAAAATCGATTTCAAAATTCCATCTTTAGATACATGAACCAAATTAAATTAAATAAAAGAGTGTAAAACCTATCGCAATCATGCAATAACCAGAAAACCCTGTTCAATCACAATTACATGCACCTTTTGATACTTGTATTATATATACTTTTTCTTTAAAATTCTATATACTTCTTCTTACCTTATTGAAAGATTTAGAGAGGGGGGCAGGGCGTAGCTTTCCTCTGCACACTCCTGCCTACACCTATGCATATTAAGGTTATTCGGAAAATACAGCTTTACAGAAATACCAATAGGCGTAGAGTTGTATGGGTTCGTGGGGCTCTAGCCCCACAAATAACTCCTAAAATGGACTCCCTTTTTTTTTCTTAAAATAAAATGCTCAACATTTGAATTTCTTACATAAAAAATGAAAATAGAAAAAATAAAATCCGTATTCCAAAAGAAAATGACTAAAAAAAAAAAAAAAAAAAGAAAAGAAAAAAAAAGAACGTTATTCAAAGTTAACTTTCATTGTCATTTTATTACAAACGATTCGCGAATATCAGCAAGTATCATTTTATAAACGGCTCTGTACATTCGAATTTTTATATTGCCTTAATGTTTTATTTAACTTCTGATTATTTATAAATATACGATTCTGTTTAATTTCTTTAAAATGGAGTTAAAAAAGGCAACATTAAATTGGCAATCGATCTTTTTTACTCTCACATACACATACTTGTGTAAAAAAGAGTGAGCCCCATCAATAATGTTCAAAACTGTACGCGTATGCGAAATACCATTAGATTCATAATAAGAAAATCTGCTATATTATGAGATGGCTTAGAGCAGTGGTTCCCAACCTTTTTTTAACCGCGCCCACCAAAACATCTCTAAAATGATGATGCCCCCCCCTCCCCCTATAACATATAATTCTCATAAAATTTTAAAAGAATTTACTCCTGACAGAGTAAAAAGCATTTAACATTGATCCTGATACGTTCCGAAGGTAATGGATGAATCAAATATTTTTTATACTCATCTGATACTCCTCGTAGTTTACTGGCACACGGTCGCCACGTATGCGTGATGTATAGAGTGATCAGAATCCTTGATTAGAAAAATCAATAATTTTGAATAAAACATTTTTGTCTTATTTAATCACAGAATTTCTGCGATTAAATTACTAATCAATTTCTAATCAGAATGAAACATGATAAAAGATTCGGTAAAGGAAGGTCGTCAAGTAATTGTTAAATATACACTTGAATAGTTTCATGTGTAAAATTGATTTTCATGTGACATATTGCAGTACGACTCATTCAATAAATAATCGAAAAAGTTGTTTAAAATTCTAAAATACTTATAAATCAGAAAAATTATAAAGAATTTTTAAATATATAAAAGTATCGATATTTATTCTGGTGGGATTGTATTTAAAACTTTTGAATGGATACTTTTTAAAAATTGAATTTTTTTTTATTTTGTTTTTGAAATTTGAATGTATAACTTTTATTTTCAGTCTACAGCATTACTATTAGAAAAACAATTCAGAAGGTATGGATTAACAGAAACTCTGAATTGTCCCCTTGAAAAGTTAAATTGCCCCCCTGAAAAGTCAAATTGCCCCCCGTTGGGAAACACTGGCTTAGAGCATTATTTATTTGAAATAGATTAGTAAAAATTAGTAGAAGGCTTTAATGGATCGGGGCCTCCGAGCTCTAGCCCCACCAATAACTCCTAAAATGGACTCCCTTTTTTTTTCTTTTAATGTAAAAAAAGTTTTCTTTAAAATGGTTTAAAATTCCTGTATAAATACTATTTTTTTAATTCTATTATATATATATATATATATATATTACATAATATTAAACTTTTATTTTAAAAGGACAGAAAAGCATAAATAAGAAAAAAAAAATCAACTTAGATATACAAAATATTTTATATAATATTTTTTGTAATGTTTATTCTTTATGTTTAAAATTTATTTAAAAACTTACAGCGTTTTTTTAGTTAATTTCTTTTAGACAGAATTTTTTGAAAATGTTCAGTATCGACGTTTATATTTATTTAATATATAAAGCTTATATTAGCTTATATATTTTTTTTGAATTTTTTTTTATACTATCTTAAACTGTAGAAGGAGGTTTTTCTAACGATAGTTATTAAATTTTCTAGAGCAATGTGAAAAATTTCCTATTCTTTTCGTTTTAAAAAGAAAAAAAAAAAAGAGCAAAATTTAATTTTTATTTTCTGAAAAAGTACTTGTCACATAATTTTAAAATATTTATAGAGCTTAAAATCTAAACCGTTCCACTCTCGCTTTATAAAATGTCATCAAACTAGCTGAAATTATTTTCAATGGTTTACGTTTATTTTAAATGAAGCTGAAGATAACATTTGCTTCAAAATTACCAACTTATTTTTTCTTCTTCGTTTTCTAATCATAGTAATACACAAAGGAGTTGGCGTTGTTTCCCTTCTGAAAAAGACACGTCTAAATGACCAATGAGGTGGCTGGATTTGCCAATAATGCTAAAACGTGACTATCTTTTAGAAATTCGCAGGCGGGAATATCAGAATCAATCGAAGTGTTAGTTTTTAATTAAAAAAAAAAAAAGTCAAGCAGATTCAAGTTAACAAAAGTTCATTTTTCTCTTCAGATATGTATAAGAAAAAAGAAGAATTAATAAAAAACAATTAAGTTTCTTTCATAATTATCTTAAAACAAAGTTTAAATAAAAGTGTCAGAGCCGCAATTTTTTTTTTCAAAAAGCCCACTCCATATGCTCCAGTATCTTTTGCACACGTGCGACCCGATCGCCGTTCCTGACCTAACTTGTTGTTGTTCCTGTGTTTTGTTGTTTATATGCTCCCAAATTGAGTTATAGTTACCTGCAGTTTTTAATTTGTAAACAAATTAGTATTTTTAAAACAAAATCACCTTATTTTGTTCTTTAAGAAGTGCTTTAGATGGCTGCTCCAAAGGAATTTAAAAGTAGCAGTTCTATTTCTTTGGAGTCAGTTAAAATCATTGCCGAATCTATTGGTGTTGCTAATATATCTGATGATGCTGCTAAACTAATTGCTGACGATATAAGTTACCGGATGAAGATGCTAGTCCAGGTAATTTTAATGTACTTTGTGTAAGTAGAATCGCTTTGATAAATATCAAAGAAATAGATTTGTGGATAAAAATTCCTTATTGTAGTTGGTAGCCTTTTCAATGCACATTTCTTGTTACCTACATTTAAAATTTAATTTGGTGATAAAGCAACAAAAATCTTTAGAAAAGAATTAGTTATCATTCTAAGTTATAAGGAATGTATTGTGCCCATCATAATAAATACTTCATCAAATATTTCACTGAAGTCAATTTTTTCTTTCATCCTGTTTCTATCATGAGAGACGGTAGTTTCTCGAGTGCCGCAGCAAAAAACCGAATGCCCAAATACACCATTTACAATAATAAAAGCATTTAAAAATACCTAAGGAGTGTCTATTTAGTTTTAAAAGAATGTAATCTAATAATAAATTAAATTCTGTTAAAACGCTAGCTTTGTTTCACAGATTTCCTTGATATAATATAACATGTTAGAGTGATACACATCAAATTTTAAATGTTTTTATGTTAAAACATTAATATGCAAATAAAATACCTTATTTTCAGCATATTATGTCATGTGTGACTCACAAGGAAGGTCTCCATAAGCGCATACTCAGAAATTTTTGAAAAAATTACAGAATATTCTTCTCAGGAGGATATATACGTTTATAAAAAAATTTGCTGCGGAACCTCGATATAACGTCCGTAAAAAAAATATGAAAATTTCGTGTTTTGGCGATTTATCGCTGAGTTGGCGACACAATGAAAAAAAAAAAAAAAAAAACCATGCATTTACGATAAATTCTGTTTTAGGAAAAATGTTTTCTACTCTTTATACTGAACTATACTACCGGTAAAAGATACTGGCCGTTGAAGGTCAGCCCCGCAACTCTTATCAGTCAGTAACTATGGTAACAGCTCACGTGAGGGATTGACCATTCTCATTTTCTCCACCCCACTTGAGACAAGAACGGGAGCTCAGTTGTTCCTCGTTACTTCTTCTGCTTTGTTCGATTCGTACTTTCTTTGATTTTCTGTTCATTTTGCTTTCTTTTAATTATGGTTTCTTTTAATTATGTTTATCATGTATATAAGTATTTGAAAGTTTCACTTTAAAACATTTACTTTTAATCAAACATTTACCCCTTTTCCCCGAAAGATTTTGAAGCAAAAAATGCAGAATGTAAAGTGAATTACACTCCCCAAGCGCGGATTCAAGGGGTAGGTGATGGGGGGGGGGGTCACGATCCCCTCTAAACGAACAACCCATCTGCTGAACAATACAATTTTTTTAATAAAAATATGTATTAAATGTGTCTTCATTTTTTTACTTTTTATCCTGCTTAAAAATTCTAATCTCTCTAATACATTCACAGTATTAACTTTATATAAAAATGCATGTAAATGGCAGGCATTATTGTTTAAGCACCAAAGAACATGGTTTTTAATTTTACTATAAATGTGGTACATTTTGAAATGTATTTGATTGCTTCCTCAAGACTATTTCCATGACTGCCGAGCCCAAAAAATTGGCTTAAAATGCGAACTTTGAGAAAACTTCCTGTAAGATTCTATGTTTTAATAAGTAAATGGGGAATTTCTTATTTCTTGGTATTTGAATGAAACATGCAAATTTTATTCATTTACGAATATACTTGCAAATTTCATGAATTTACGAAAGAAAATGAATTCGGGTGTATGTCAGAAAATAAAATAGTTAATTTAGATCTAAGATATAAAAATTGTTAATGAAAACATGTGGTCCCCCCCACCCCCAAAAAAATGTATATGACCCCTCTCTAAATGGAAGGCTGGATCCGCCTCTGATACTCCTCCCCCCCCCCCCCCCTCCACATACCAAGACACCACCGTTTATAGTGGTGCGTTTTGCTTCAGCCGCACTTACCTCCCCCCCCTCTTTAAATATTTTTTGTCATCGTTTTAAGGGTATTGGTCAGTGAGATATCAAATTACCAGAATCAAATCTGAATGTATTACTCGCAACATTCATGAAAACACTTCCCTCCATAAAAACAAAATTCATGAAGTTTTTCTTACTCAGATTTCAATAAATGAAACAACGATTTGAATTCTTTCATAGAACCAAAGTATTTTTCAGAAAATGCTGTTAAAAAAGTCACATTAAAACATATAGTATTAAGTTTGCCCTTCACTTGAAGATTTCAGAACTGATAATGCAGAATGTAATATGAAATTGAATTATACTCCCCCCACACACATATCACACCAAGAACAGGAATTATTTTAGATTTATGAAGAATGAATTTGCTCCTATAGTGGTGCGATTTGGTTGAGCCACACTTACCTCCCTCCCCCCCTCTTTAAATATTTATTTTTTCGTTTTAAGGGTGTTGGTCAGTGACATCTCAAATTCCCGGATTCAAATCTGGATGTATCGCTTCCTATATTCAAGAAAACAGTTCCATATATTGAAATTCCGATTTCAATGAATTTAACAATGATTTCCGTTGTCTTATAAACGCAAAGTATTTTTCAAAAAATACTGTGAATTTGCTCTTTTATCTTGATATCTGAGTCATGACTAACACAAAAAGGTGATCCCAAGCAAGCAATACAGTGTAATGTAAGTTATAAGAAAATAAGGTTGAATCCTCAAACAAGGGCGATGCTTGGCTGCGTCGAATTTGGCAAAGCGATAAATGAGTTTTTCTTGCTACCGGTTTGTTCCTTGCATTTCTTCCCCACCTACTACGGTTTGATCTAGAAATTTGATTGGTTTATGAGTGAATTACGTTCGTTTGGTTGGGTTGGTTGGTTTATTGTGTGCCGTATTGTTGGATTCAGAGAGTGATGAGTTAGATAGAGGTGCACTATACCGTAAAAATGTCTTTGAGAATGAAACCGATAATTTTGGAATTTACTAGGCCCAAAAAATATCGTGAAAAATTACCTCTGTTTTTAAAGGCTCTCTATTTTATGACCAATGAGAACGCCAAGGGCGTTCATGTAGCATTCTCATTGGTCAGAAAATAGAGATCCTTTATAAACAGAGGTAATTTTTCACGATATTTTTAACAGTGTATGGAAGAAGGGCTGAATTTATTGGACAGTGAGAGGTTTTCAAATCAAGTCCCAAGTTGTTTGGGCCGACTTTAGTGTTGCATCACGGCACATCGCATGTTTATTTTTGTTTGAACTCTGGGATTTGCGAAGTGAAGTGAATTTAATCTTTTGACGTGTTGTTTTTTTATGAAGAATTCGGCAAAGCGGCAAGTGTGAATTTGAAATAGTGTGTGTAGTGTGTTAATGAAAATTTAGGATATTTTAGGTGTTTTTGATAGATTATTTAGAGGTAAATTTGAATTTTGTCCTCTTGAGTGAGCAGTTTAAGGGTTTGTTTGTTTCTTGAGAAGATACATCTGACTTGTGTGCTTGACATCAAGTGCCTGCTTATATCGTCAATATACATCAGTTTAAGGGTTATTTTTGTATAAATACTGCTGCCTCATCAGAAGTGATCGGCGATAGCGATTATGACAAACCGAAGCCTTAAAAAAAAAGGGTAAATTTGAAAAATGAAAGTAAGTGAATTTTTATTGATTTTATTTGATAAGTGTGTGTCTTGCATTTTAGATATTACTGTAGAGGTAGTTTCGTGCATCGAGTGTTGTTTTTTTGTTTTTGATAATGTGTACAGGATACATACATAAGTTATTGATTGCTGTGTGAACGAATTTCGTACATTCTAGAGATTGCTGTACAGCGAGTTTCATGCATCCAGTGATGTTTTTTTCGGTTAATGTACGCGAAGCGTACATACATAAGTTATTGATCGCTGCGTGAATGAGTTTCATGCATTCTAGAGATTGCTGTACAGCGAGTTTCATGCATCCAGTGATGTTTTTTTCGGTTAATGTACGCGAAGCGTACATACATAAGTTATTGATCGCTGCGTGAATGAGTTTCATGCATTCTAGAGATTGCTGTACAGCGAATTTCATGCATCCAGTGATGTTTTTTTTTGGTTAATGTACGCGAAGCGTACATACATAAGTTATTGATCGCTGCGTGAATGAGTTTCATGCATTCTAGAGATTGCTGTACAGCGAGTTTCATGCATCCAGTGATGTTTTTTTTTTTCAGTTAATGTACGCGAAGTGTACATACATAAGTTAGTGATCGCTGCGTAAATGAGTTTCATGCATTCTAGAGATTGCTGTACAGCGAGTTTCATGCGTTCAGTGATGTTTTTTTTTCGGTTAATGTACGCGAAGTGTACATACATAAGTTACTGACTGCTGCGTGAATGAGTTTCATGCATTCTAGTGAGTCATTGCTGACCGCTACTTGAATGAATTTTATGTATTTAAAAAATTAGGAATTTAGAGATTTTCTCCAATTATAATATGTGTACTTTGTGGCAAAGAAGTGATTATTTACACAATTTCTATGAGAGTTTCTTTCACGACGTAAACGTTGCTTTTATTTCGTTTTGTTGCAATTTACAAAGTTTAAGGGGTATTTTCTTAGAGATTTTTTATTTGTTAGGAAAAAATTGATTGTTAAATTTGCGAATTCTTTGTAAAAATCGGGAGGAAACAATAGTTAAAAATTTTTTTTAATGGAAAAATCTGGAGGAAAAAATAGCTAAAAATTTGTAAAAATAAAAAAATCTGGAGGGAAAAATAGCTAAAAATTTGTAAAAATGAAAAAATCTGGGGGAAAAAATAGCAAAAAATTTGTAAAAATGGAAAAATCTGGGGGAAAAAATAGCTAAAAATTTGTGAAAATGGAAAAATCTGGGGGAAAAAATAGCTAAAAATTTGTAAAAATGGAAAAATCTGGAGGAAAAAATAGCTAAAAATTTGTAAAAATGGAAAAATCTGGAGGAAAAAATAGCTAAAAATTTGTAAAAATGGAAAAATCTGCAGGAAAAAATAGCTAAAAATTTGTAAAAATGGAAAAATCTGGGGGAAAAAATAGCTAAAAATTTGTAAAAATGGAAAAATCTGGGGGAAAAAATAGCTAAAAATTTGTAGAAAAATCTGGGGGAAAAAATAGCTAAAAATTTGTAAAAATGGAAAAATCTGGGGGAAAAAATAGCTAAAAATTTGTAAAAATGGAAAAATCTGGAGGAAAAAATAGCTAAAAATTTGTAAAAATGAAAAAATCTGGAGGAAAAAACAGCTAAAAATTTGTAAACATGGAAAAATCTGGAGGAAAAAACAGCTAAAAATTTGTAAAAATGGAAAAATCTGGAGGAAAAAATAGCTAAAAATTTGTAAAAATGGAAAAATCTGGAGGAAAAAACAGCTAAAAATTTGTGAAAATGGAAAAATCTGGAGGAAAAAACAGCTAAAAATTTGTAAACATGGAAAAATCTGGAGGAAAAAACAGCTAAAAATTTGTAAAAATGGAAAAATCCGGAGGAAAAAATAGCTAAAAATTTGTAAAAATGGAAAAATCTGGAGGAAAAAACAGCTAAAAATTTGTAAACATGGAAAAATCTGGAGGAAAAAACAGCTAAAAATTTGTAAAAATGGAAAAATCCGGAGGAAAAAATAGCTAAAAATTTGTAAAAATGGAAAAATCCGGAGGAAAAATAGCTAAAAATTTGTAAAAAATGAGAAAATCCGGAAGAAAAAGTAGCTAAAAGTTGTAAAAATTAAAAAATCTGAATGAAAATATTGCTAAAAGTATGTAAAAATGGAGAAATCTCGTATAAAATTTTTCAAAACTTTGTAAATAGCAGTAAAACGAAATAAAATCAGTATTTACTTTGTGAAAGAAATTGGCCTAGGAACTGTGTAAATAGTGACTTGTCTGCCGAAAAGTACGTGTTCTGATTGAGTGGAATTTGTTGGTTGCCGCTTTTTAGGTTGGCGCGTGTAAAAAAAATCGCCAAATCGGGGGTCGCCCTTGTTTGAGAATTTTGCCGAAAATAATATATATATATATATATATGTATGTATATAGTCGACTCCGTGAAATCTGCCGATGTATAATCCGCCATCCATTTTCAAATGTAATATAGTGGTTTTTATAAATTATCAATTTTTAAATGATTTAAATTATGATTTAACAAGTTTTATGCGATTTGCATGATGCATACTAAAATAATAACTTTAGATAAGCAAATGGAATAACAAAATGCAAATATCACAGGAGTAATTTACATTTTTAAACTATACATTCATGTAACAGCTGACTAAAGATATATCTGAAGTAATCAGTAACTGATTTGGTCTTATTTGAAAGGCTCTTTTGCTAAATACATCTTAAACAACTGGGATATAAATATGTAGATTTTTCTGACAAAGAAATTTTATCATAGTACAAGAGATAATGACTACTCAGACAGAAATATATATATATATATATATATATATATATATATATATATATATATATATATATACAGATTTCAGCCAAAACTTAAATTCCTATTGAGTAAATGTTCAAAAAATTAAATAACAGCCAATGAAATTTAAATTTTATAATAATTCCAACATACTTAAAATTATTAAATTACTTTTGAGTTATATTATTTCTTTTTATATTGTTATTTTTATACAAATATTAGTAATTTATAGTTCAGTTTAAAAAGAAAACAAAGGAATCTGCAAAACTCATGGTCCCAAATTGTGCACCTGCCAATTTCATGCATTTACGAACAAAAATGAATTTTAAAATGCGTCAGAAAATAGATTGTTTGGATTTGAAACCAGCCTTAAAGCGAGTTTTGAATGCCGCAGTAACTCCCTCTTGCATGGGGAAACTTGTTTCTGCGAAAGTGCAGTGGGGAAAAAAGAGACGAGAGGCTTGCGTTCTGCGGTGCCATGACAACGGAGAGATAAGAAAGCAGGACGTTTGTCCTTGAACAGCCAGTATCTTTTGCCGGTACTATAGTTAAAGTAAGTTTAACTTAAATAATTTCACTTTTATAACTACGGTTTTGCCATATATATTTATATGAACATCTAAAAGAAAATTAACGATCGCATTCTACGGTTTAGAACAAAATTTGAATTGATTAAAATTGCTTTAAACTAAATATTAATTCTGTGATTCTGAGCTTTGTCAATTTGTCATTAATATTGTAAGTGCTGGAGACAACTAGAGAAAAGTCTTGTTGCCGTGGAAACCATGACTCATTCAAAGTCGAAATATATAATGAAAGAGTGTTTAATCGGACATTTATTGTTAAAATACATCTTCAAAACTGTATAAAATTAAATAACTTCAGCAATAGTTAATTTGTATATGTATTACATAACTTTATAGAAAAAATAAGAAACTATTCAATCGTTGAAGTTTAAATTCATAAAGTGCTACGCATTTAAACACTCACCAGACATTTTCAAATACATTAAAATCGCTTGCATTTGGCGACGAAAAAGTTTTGCTCGCCAAATCGCGTCTTTTTGCGTCAAATACTCAAAAGTATTTTATTTTTTTACAGATTTTCTGCTGGGATTCCGCAGCTAAATTTGACTGATCTCGTATTACGTACATGAGTAGCTTCATTAGCAGTTTTTTCAAAATATTCTGAGTATGCGCTTTAAGGAGACCTTCCTTGTCAGCGCGTGACCTTTAAAAACTGAAGTAAGAAAACCTATGCTTGAATTTAAAAAAAAAAAAAAGATAAAATATACAAAATTTATTTTAAAAATATTTATTCTTAAGGAACATAGAGGAGACTCTGGTACACAGTGGACCACTTTTTCAATTAAAATTGTTTTTCTCTTTAACGGACAAACTGATTTGCATAAAAATATTTTTGAATATTCCCTAAACCTTTATACATTCATGATAATTTTCTCAGAACATAGTTTTCAATACATTTTTCAAAATAAAAATATTTTTATTCACCCATGAAGTGGACCAGTGGACCGCTATTAGGTATTATTTGAAATACAATATAAATCTATTTTTCATTAATCTAATTCTTTTTTATTTCCCCTTTTAGCCCAGTCAAATAAGGTGAAAAAAGGGGTAAACCTTGGAATGAAAGATAACAAGCTGAAAATTTGCAAAAATCTTTGTTTTGACATTCTAAAAGTAATCTAAAAAGTCTCATATAATCTCGTGTCCGCGTCTCGAGATATTCAAGGTCAAAGGTCAAGAAAATCGGTTTTTTGCTTATATCTCGAAAACTGTGCATTTTATTAAAAAAATTCCATTACAAAATTAAAGTAGATAAAATTTCCTATAAAATACATATATTATTGTTAATTTTCTGACAAAGGGTTTAGGCGCTAGAGCGCGCTGAAGAAAGATAACTTTTTGACCTTCAGACCAAAACGAGAGAAACTTCATCTTTCACCCTTGATTTCTCAAAAGCTATGCATTTTATCGAGAAAACATCTGTTACAAAATTAAAGCAGGCAGTATTTTCTACAAAATTCATAAATTAACTTTAATTTCTGACAGAATGTTTAGGCCCTAAATAGCGCTGAAAAAAAAAAGCGACTTTTTGACCTTCGAGCCAATACAAAAAAAAACGGCCATTTCCTACCTTCGATTACTCGAAAACTGTTCGTTTTATCAAAGAACATTAATTACAAAATTAAAGTCCACAACATTATCTAAATATTGCAAAAATAACTTTAATTTTCTGACAAAGGGTTCAGGCGCTAAAGCGCGCTGAAAAAGGGCTACAGTATGGAACCATTTATCCGGAATCCAGTTAACCGGAAAACCAGTTATCCGGAATGATATTTCCAACTGACTGATTTCAGAAACTTTCCAGAAAAAAGTTCCATGCAGTGCTAGTTTGACATGTGCATTGCTTGATAGATTACCACATGCATTGTACAACTTGATCAATATCTTGGATTTGAAATGAAAGCCTATTTAGTTAGATATTGAGTTTTATGCAGTATTATTGTTTCCAAGATATTGAAAGAAATTGCCTTCTTTCAAACTCTGATTAATCTTTGATCTTGATAGGATCTGAGCCTTAATCAGAGTAATCTAATAATTTGAAATCAGTAACAATGTTACAGCCACATATATTCTACAAATCTCATTAAGTGGAAGCTGTTTTAATGTCCAACCAGTTATCCAGAAAAACCAGTTATCCGGAATACATCTGGCACTGACCATTCCGGATAAATGGTTCTATACTGTTATACTGTAGTTTAAAGCCCTCTGCCAAAACAAGAGAAACATCCTTCAAGATTGTTTCCTACGCTTCAAGTGGTGTTTGAAATATAACAAAATTGAGAAATTTAAATTGTTTACTTATTTATAAATGACATTCGTATGATAATATTTAATTAATTTATATAAATAATAAGATATTGAAATTAAATAGTTTAAATACATTCTAATTACATTTTTGTTTATAATAATTATATTTTAAGTAGGAAAGAGATTAAGTATTTATTTTTCGAACAATGGAAGTGCTTGGATATACCTAAGTATATTATTTTCTGAAACACGGTCTCCTAATAAGACCATTTTCTTTTTTCTATTTATATTAATGGCTCTGATGAAGTGGCCACAGTCCTATTAAAGTTCTGTTATATATATATATATATATATATATATATATATATATATATATATATAAACTTATTGCAAAAATTAACCATTGAAACAGAAATAACTGACCAAATGCAATGAAATTATTACCCCAAATAGCTATGTCAAATTACACATTATTATATATATACTAAAATCCAAGATCATACATCTTATGAATCTTAAAAGTTCTTTATTAGAACCAAAATACTTATTTCTAATTAATATAATACAGCCACAAACTAAGCATGAGGCATCTCATACGTTCAAATAAAACACCGTGTTCACTAACACACAGAGTTAGGGTTAGAAAGTTCTAAACAGTTCAGTAAACTCCTCAAATTACCAGAGGTATTAAAATTTCTACTCGTTGGTTTATTGGTCTCTATTGGTCTTGAATCAATGGTCAAAATAACTGGTTTGAAATTTAATGAAATAAAATTAAAGAAAGCAGACAAAATTCTTCCGATTTCTGTAGTTAACAAATCCATCAATGTAAATAACTGCAAAGTTGCTGTCGATCCATTGCTACTCTTCCAAAGAATAACAGTAAACAGAAAGTTTGAACATAATCTCAAAGAATACCTGCAGTATGAATTAAGCCCATACCCAACATCGCTTTTTGATAATGCCGGCATGCTAAAAACTACAAAAGCAAAATTGTATAACAATATGGAACCTCTTAATATTGAGTTGGATGAAGGTAATGTGACTTAAATTATCGATGGTGGATTTCTTCTGCATCGCGTCATATGGAGCAAAGACGATACTTTCTCAATTATTATTCAGAAATACGTCAAATATTTGCAAATACATTTTAGTTCAAATGTTGTTGTATTCGACGGTTATTCAGATAACAGTAAAAATATAAAAGCAATGGAACAACTCAGAAGAACTGTTGCTGTTTCAACATCTTACGAAGTTCGTTTTGATGAGACAATGATTGTGCCAATCAGCCAGGAAAAGTTTTTATCGAACCGGTGCAAGAAAGAAAACTTTATTGAAATGCTTATTGAGCAGTTAAAAACTGTTAAACATCACTACAAAACAAGCCAGAGATGATGCTGATACCCTCATCATCGAAACAGCCATTGAAGAATTTGAAACATCAAAAGACTGCCGTCATAGTTGGAGAAGATGTTGATCTGTTAGTTATTTTAATAGGACGAACACAGTCACATCAGCGAGAAACCTTTTTTAGAAAAATGGGTAAAGGCAATGTGGAGACACGAATGTATTCGTCTAAAAGCTTCGACAAATATCCTCGTTCTAAAGAACATATCTTATTTTTGCACGCTATCAGTGGATGTGACACAACATCTGCGCTGTTTAAAAAAAGGAAAACTGACAATTATAAAAATGTTCGAGAAACATTCCAATTTGCACGAATCAGCTCAATTGTTTCAGGAAGACAACTGCCCTCCAAACACATTATTTGAAAATGGAATACGTGTTCTCTTAGCAATATATAATGCTCCAAAATCAGAACATAGTATTGACAATTTTAGGTACACACAATTCATTAAATCAACAAGACTCAATAAACCGGTGCAATTATCATCTCTTCCACCAACAAGTGCAGCAGCTCGACAGCATATTTATCGTGTGTACTATCAGATCCAAACTTGGTTAGGGAAAGATTTAGAACCCAGAGAAGGGGGGTGTTTAATACAAAACGAGATCGTGGAACCCACAACAACATTATTACCTTCAGCCCCAGAAGAACTACTCAATACGATCTTCTGCAATTGCAATAAAGGCTGTGGCGCGAACTGTGGATGTAGAAAAGTAGGGCTGCAATGCTCCTCAGTTTGTGGCCAGTGTAACGGACAAGCATGTCTCAACGCTTCATCATATCCAAATGATCTTGATGAAGAAAGTGAATATGTACCTGGGATTCTTGAGTTTTTAGAGCCAAGTATTACGGGCGGGCAACGAGGAGGATGATAACGATCTGGAAATTTTATATGTGCGACCAGAAGAAAGAGACAACGACGCACAAGAGGAAACGTAAGCTGTATGCCTGCTATTGATAATCAGATGTAATAATCGCCTTATAATTTAACTTAAGGGTGTATTCAAATCCAAACTGTTTATATTGAGACACATTTGTAAATTCATTTTTGCTCTAAAATGCATCCAATTGGCAGATTCTCTTATTCAGAAACTTTATAATGTCCGTATTGTCTCGATTTTTTTATAAAGACAGAATATATTTCAAAAAATGCTGTCAAAGTGGACATTTTGAACCGAATTTCCCAAAGCGATAGCGCTGGAAACAAAAAAAATGATCGTACTGTGAAAATAGTTGTCTGTAAATCAATTTCTAATTAATCGAACGAAAAATAAAAACATATATATAATAAACCCTTATAAATGTCTTTATAAATCACGCCGCCAAGTTTCCTGTTGTTACTTTTAAAAATGAGTCTGAGAATGTGTCTCAAAATTTTGAGTTGTTGAGCGTGGAAAAATATTTTTTTTAATACCGCCTTAAACAAAATACAGGGTGGTTATAAAATAAGTATCCCTATTTGGAGATGTCTGTAGCTTGAAGGAATAACCCGAATGAAACCAAAATTTGTACACATACTATTTGAGAAAGGGGAAGAAGAATGGAACAATAAAAAAAATAATTGCAATAATCGGCAACAGATGGCGCTACGGGTCCTGTCGGTGCAAATGCCATTGTAATCATTAGTAAACTCAAAACGCGGTCATTTCTGCCATTAACGTTGTGTGACATGGTTCTCAGTTTACCAGATCGCGCTTTTATTTAAAAACTATTCTAAGTTAACAGCTCAAACAGTGCAGCTGCTTTACGTGAATTTAGGCGTGTGAAAGGAATGCGTAAAGGGAAAGGTCCTTTGAAACCGTGTGCAGTGAGAAGAATGTTTAAAAAATTCGAGGAGACTGGATCATTTACTTTAAAATGTGGAATAGAGAGGAAACCAGTACCTCTCCGCATGTAAGAAGAAATTGCCACTGCGATTGTGGAGTCATCAGGGATTCCGGAAGCCGGTCCTAGTGCACGTGGAGTTGCCCGAAATTTGGATATTCCACATGCTACTGTTCGAAAAGTCCTAAGAAAGGTAATCCAATTTTATCCGTTTAAAGTTAGATCCACTAAAAGATTTCGCAATTTTTTTAGCCGCGACCGATAGCCCAATTTTGCAATATTTATTTACTTTCTACCGATTGGCTAAGTTTATCATTTTCTGTGACTAATTAGCAAAATTTCTGGATTTTTTCCACGACTGATTGACGAATTTCTGATTTTTTCACACGTTAACACTGACTTATTTCGCGTTTTTTTTTTCTCACGTTTTCTTTCTTGGACCCAATTGTAGAATTTGATAATATTTTTTCCCGCGACTGATTGAAGAATTTTGAGATGATTGGGGAATTTTGCGAAATTTTCCTTGTACCAATAGGCAAATTTTGCAGCAGCTTTCTTGCGACCCATTGGAGAAAATCTTGCAAATTTTTTTTCCGCTACTGATCGACGAATTTCGCATATTTTTAATAGCGACCGTTTAGCAAATTCCGTGACCTTTTCTTTCTACTGATTGGCTAATTGTTTTTGCCTTTTCTTGTGAACGATTGATAAAAATCACGCTTTTTTCTGTGACCGATCGACCAATTTCTCATTTTACCCACGGCAGATAGGTGAATTTTGCGATATTTTCTGTCTGTTGATTGGAAAACTTTATCCCTTTTTTGCAATCTATTGGCCAATTCTTGGATTTTTTCACGACTAATTGATGAATTTTCGATTTTTTCCGACAATCCACTGACAAATTTCGCTTTTTTTTTTTTTTTTTTTTTTTTTTTTGTGATTGAATTTAAAATTTCATGATATTTTTCTTGTACCAATAGAGAAATTTTTGTAGCTTTTTCTTGAGACCAATTGGAGAAGATCATGAGTTTTTTCCTCTAATGTTCGATGAGTATCACAGTTTTTTCCTCTAATGTTCGATGAGTTTCATAGTTTCTTCCTAATTTCACAATTTTTTAACTATGACCGAATTGCAAATTTTGCAATTTTTACCTTGTACTGTAGCCAAATTTTGAGGCTTTTTCTTGCGACCGATTAAAGAACATCGTGGGTTTTGTCGCAGTTTCTTCCGACAATGCACTGGCGAATTTTGCAGTGTTTTTTACCTGCTACCAATTGGCGAAAGCCGTGGATGTTTTTCCGTGACTGTTCATCAAATTTTGCATGTTTTTGCACAACAGGCTGAAGAATTTCATGATTTGTTCTCCATGATTGACTATCGTACTGCGCAAGATTTTTTCACGACCCATTGATCAATTCTGCAATCTTTTTAAATGAACGATTAAAGAATTTTGATATTTTTCCCCCGGCCATTGAGTGACGAATTTCACGATTTTCCTTCGATTGAATGAATATTTTTCTTGAAAATGATAATTTGAAATGTTCTGCAGGGACGGCCATTGTTCTGCGACGTACGTCGCACTTTTAAGCATATTCTGCTTTGGGGGGTGCCCTTAAGAATAAAAACTTGCCCTTTTCACACCAACAGCACCCAGCCCTTTTTTAAAACCTGGGTGAAACTCTGATATATATAATACACTATATTTCCAATGATTACCGGTCACTTGCGATTTTAGACGTTTTGTTAAATATCTGGAAAGATACATGAGGAATTATCCTGTAACTTCAAGAGTGTAAACAACATGATAAACGTCATATATTTCCATGAAGATTTTTTCCCGAAACCCCATAAGGGGCCGTCAACAAATTGAAGAAAAACAAATATATTTTGGATAACCCTGTAAAAACTAATATTGAAAAAGCATTCAAACTGTAGATTATGATTAAGTGGATTATTGTAATAATTTGGGTTCATCTGTATGAAGATAGCATGTATACTTGAAGAGAAATTCAGGTTTTTATAAAAACAGTCCCAAATTTGCAGAGTTTTTAATATAAAAACAAGTTATTTTCAGAAAGTATGACAAACACAATTGTACACAACACCCTGTAATGAGAATTAAAAAATAATAAAAATTGTATGAAAAATGAGCAGATTTACTAAATTTTGTTTCACTGCGCATGCGCGAATTCAATCAAAATATACTGTGCATAATATATTAGCTAAATGTATAGACCAACTTTTATGAAAGTCTCAAAAACATAGCTTGAAAATTCTGATAGGTAATCGTCGATAGAATAAGCTCGAATTTCGCTGTTCCCAAAAGGAAGCAAAAAGATGAGGGGTTGTATCAAATATAGAATGAGACACTTCATTCTTATTATGTCAACTTTGATAAGCTAGTACATTTGGATACAACCCCTCATCTTTTTGCTTCCTTTTGGGAACAGCGAAATTCGAGCTTATTCTATCGACGATTACTATCAGAATTTTCAAGCTATGTTTTTGAGACTTTCATAAAAGTTGGTCTATACATTTAGCTAATATATTATGCACAGTATATTTTGATTGAATTCGCGCATGCACAGTGAAACAATATTTAGTAAACCTGCTCATTTTTCATACAATTTTTATTTTTTTTTAATTCTGATTACAGGGTGTTGTGTATAATTTTGTTTGTCATATTTTCTGAAAAAAACTTGTTTTTATATTAAAAACTCTGCAAATTATAAGCAAAAAACTTGGTAAAATTTGGGACTGTTTTTATAAAAACCTGAATTTCTCTTCGAGTATACATGCTATCTTCATACAAATGAACCCAAATTATTACAGTAAGCCACTTAATCATAATCTACAGTTTGAATGCATTTGCAATATTAGTTTCTACAGGGTTATCCAAAATATTCGTTTTTCTTCAATTTGTTGACGGCCCCTTATGGGGTTTCGGGAAAAAATCTTCATGGAAATATATGACGTTTATCATGTTGTTTACACTCCTGAAGTTACAGGATAATTCCTCATGTTTCTTTCCAGATATTTAACAAAATGTCTAAAATTGCAAGTGACCGATCATCATTGGAAATATCGTGTATATATAGTAAAAACTGTCAAAACAAAATCTGTCTATAATGGAAATTTTTCGTATTACGACGAATAGAATACAATGCAATCAATCATAATAGACAATGTACTTTCTACGACAAAAATTTGTCTGTAATGGACAATTTCCCCAGTATTTAGCGATTCCAAATCAGCATATTTCACTGCATTAATTTTTCATTATTCCATAATTGATCAAAATATTTTTTATCCACTATTCTAAAAATATATTACATTTTTTAAATACAGTAAAACCCGGTATTACGGAAATTTTCCATATTAGCAAATGCACTGTGTATTGCTACTGTATTGTCTTCATCGAGACTCTAATACTATAGAATTATTCTGTCTTAGACAGGACTCCGTTATACATAAGTTCCCTTTTGACAGGTTTTACTATATTCTAGAAAAACGTTGTTAAAAAAATACAAAATGTATGTCGCTATTTCTTTTTTTTAAGGATCATTAAATAAATGATTTAAATTAAAAGGGCTGTTTTTTCCTATTTAAATATATAAATTCTCCGATCTGCATATTTTGGAATTGATTTCATTAGTACAAAGCCATTATGAAATTAAGAGCATTTTTACGTATGTTTGATTGATAGAATAGAGGATGCAAAATTCTGATTTGAGTTGAGATTCATTGACATTGGCGTTCACAGGGGAGACACCCACCCCTTAAATCTTAAAACAAAAATATGTGCTCTTGTTTCACAGCCCTTTTATAAAATGCAGAATATAAACATCAAACGAGTTAAACTTGTGACATAAGTTATGATTTTCCCCCCAGAATCCTTGCTGCAAAACATTTCGGCATACAAAGCAAAACAAAAATTAAGAAATATTAAATATTCAAAAATAGGTTTCTACCAAAATTTTATGGAGAATTGGAGCAGTTCATTCTGTTTCTTTCGTCTGGACGACTCTGCCTTCTTGAACCCTCCCCCCCCCTCCTTTTTAAAATAGGTTTCATGTGTGAAAAAAGAATCAAAAGTTGTCTTTTGGGAAGAGAGAATTTAGTTGAGAAGTTGCATAGCCCTCCCCCCCCCCCTTAACAACAACAACAAAATCTTAGTTCTCGTTTCTTTTAATATTTAATTATTAACTCACTTAATTAAATATGAAAAATATTTCACTGCAATTTGAAAAGAAAAAACAGATTATAAATATACAATATTTTTTAAATAAATTAATAATTCATACTAATATAAAAAAAAAAAATAAAAAAAAATTCTTTACTTCTATGTGGGTGTTCAGGTTCGATTTTGTCTTCATGGAGACCCAGACATCTGACGAGCACAGTTTACATTTTTATTTCAGAAACGTTACTCCTTTGTCATTTAAATCTGAACCCATTTCATTAAAAAAATCCTCAATTTTTTTACAGTTTTTTTAGACATTTCTGCAATATGTATACAAATACAAAATATATGAAAAATTTAAAAGTATAAACAATCTTTAAGAAGAGCAAAGTGAGAATGAGTTGCTAGATAAATTGCCATATCTCGTATGATGTTTAAAACCCTTTTTTATTGCCAAAACCAAGATTCCCACACTCCTACATTTAAGGGTGGAGTCGGAGTGTTGTGTTATTATAACTGTTATAGTGTGTTAAACCATAATATATGCTTTCTTCCCTCCTTTTTTATTTTTTATACTTCATCACTCACTGCCATTCAATGAGTGTGACACCCCCAAAGCAGAATATTTTGCAATGTTCTGCAACAAACCTTCAGTTGATCAAAAACGTTCTACAGGAATAAAAAAGTAAAACACAGGGAGATTTTCTTGTATATATGTAGGAGTGCAATTTCATCTTCTATAGAAATGCTAAAGACATTTCGTAAAACGCTAACATACACACAAACCAAAGAAATGACGAATTTTGCAGTTTTTTTCTCGTAATTAATTGACGATTTTTCCAATATTTTTGAGATTTTTCTCCCTGGTAACTTTCTCCCCATGATCGACTGACAAATTGCGTAAGCTTTTCCCGCGACCAATTGATTAATTTCACAATCTTTTTCAATGAACGATTGAAGAAGTTTTTCCGTTGACTGATAGACGAATTTAGCACTTTTTCCAATGAATGAATGGTGAATTTTGTTGAAAATGAGAATTTGGAATGTTCTGCTGAGAAATTCATTGTTCTGCGACATACGTCACACTTTTAAGCATATTCTGCTTTGGGGTGTGACACGACTCTTGGAGTGACCACATGCCAAGATGCTATCCCCAATTCTCACATCTTTAACCAAGTCAAATCATACTACTTCTATGTCACAGTATACATCCTGTTACTTATCCCATAAAGGCCATCTACTGACTTTAGCAACTTGATAGCAATCATAAAAAATAGTGATAAAAGTCTCCTGTAAGTACCAAAATATGGCATACTTTTTTTTGAAATCCTACCCTAGCTTTGATTGACACATTATCAAATAAAATGGAATCTGTCTGGACACTCCAAACATTCATATGCATTGGCTACATTCAAGAAAAAGAAAAAGAATTATCTTCAACGTCAACCTAACTAGGTTTTACAGTCTTTTTCTGATTATTTGGCTCTAACGTTTCATAAAATAATTATAATTGATCAAACTGTATTGCATGATATTCTTGAGTAAATTATATTTCCAGTGGTATATAGCTTTTTTTTTTTTTTGTTATTTTTTTAATTATCTCTACTGGTAATTGAACAAATGCAATTGAAAAATCATTTCAACATAGGCATGATATATTACAAACAATGGTGTTAAATTAAGCAAGAAAAGCTACTGTGAAAATTCTGAGACTGAAAGACTAACTTTTAAAAGCTGACTTATTTTTATTTTTTGTAATATATTCATGTAAAGTGAAAAACAATATTTTCTTTAGTATGCAGAAATTAAAAAAAATGTTTATTATTTTATATCTTTTAAGAAAATGTAACTTTTTTTTTTGTGAAACATTTGTAAAAAATCAATTTTTCCAGAAAAAAACTGGGTTTTTTCCGCCACTTCAAAATTTCTGGAAATTTTACATCTCTAGACATAATTTAACAATACTTGGTGAACCAAGTCAATATTTTCAACATAGTAGACCCAGGGCTGATTTAAAATGCTTTCTTCTTTTTTTGTTAGTCCAAGTAACCCAAAATTTACAGTAAATGTTTTTTAGTAATGGTGAAAACTTACAGTGATTGCTATTATTTTATTTACTAATTTTTATATTTTCAGTAAACATTCATTATTCTTCTAAATGCTTCATCTATGTTTTATTTAGGATGCTAAGAAATTTATGTGCCATGCAAAACGAAAGAAACTGTGTGTCTCAGACTTGGATTATACGTTGAAGGTGAAAAATATAGAAGTAAGTTTCAAAATCTTCATTACTTTTTATTCTAAATTTAAAATAGCCTTACCTAGAGTTTGAAAATACCTGGTCATCATGAGGCTCGGACTGGGATGCTGGCCTATTGGCCTGTGAGCCTATCATGTTTATGACTAATGTTATTAGGTACAGTGACACAAATATTGGGATATTGGGACAAAAGTGTAAAAGAAGTGGGGCAATTCCTTCTAAATCAGTATCAAATAGTTTTCTAGTATAAAATACCATTGATAAAATTTAAATTGATAACTCAAAATAATTATCCAAAATGTTTATTTTTATTTTTAAAAAAATGAAGAAAATCAACTTTATATAGGGGAGACCGGTACACACTGGACCTACGGACCGGACACAGTGGACCACCCCCTAATATTTTATTTATTTAATTTTTTTTTTAAGCTTCTCTTCTATCCTAATAGACAACAGCACTGCAATGATTATTTATAGCCTTCAGAAAATATGTTTAGCTCAGATTGAACTATTTTATCTTGACTGGTTGTTTTGAGCTACCAAAAGTAAAATTTTTCATCATCCTATTTTTATTTTTTTAGTAATTAAAGGCTGTAGATAAATAAAATAAAACAGCTTTTTTGCAAAGCTAAGATACTTGTTTTTATTTTACTTTAAAGTTAATATGTTTAAAAGAAAGCTATAAACAATATTAATATGATTATTTATTGAACTTCAACATGGTGTACAATGGTCCACAATCCACTCTGCTCCTCTAATGCAGAATGTTCAAAATATTTAATAATTGCTTATTTTCTATGAAGAAAGATTGTTTTAAAGTAGATTTAACTGTAAAATAAAGTAAACAAATAAAAATAACAATTTATTTAACATAGTAAGAAATATTTTGTTTTGTATTTACTGCCTTTGATAAATATAACTGTAGTCTAATTTTTGATGATTCTATTAAAGTAAGATTCATGCGATGCAAATTGAATGGAAATCAGTTTATTTCTCCCAAAACTGTAGATGAATCTGCTGTTGATGTCAATGATTTCATAATGTTGCTCTCAGACCCAAAATTATTTCTTGAAAATTCCAGGCTCAATCTTACTCATAAGTACTTTGGAATTTTATTTGCAAATTTTAACGTGAGCTGATTTTTTTGTACTTAAGTAATAACTTCAACTAAATTGCAATTGTTCCTGTATTAATCTGTTATTATTTTCAAAATATAATAAATTTTTTGTTTTTATTTCAAAATTTATATTACTATGTTATTTTGCGGGTGAAGGGGAAACAAAAAGAATTAATGAAAAATAGATTTATATTGTATTTTAGATAATACCTAATAGTGGTCCACTGTACCCCGGTGGGTGGACCAGTGTATATATATATATATATATATATATATATACAAAAAATATATACAAAAAAAAAATATATATATATATATATATATTTTTTTTTTTTTTTTTGATAAATGTATTGAAAACTATGTTGTGAGAAAATTATGATGGATGTAAGAAGGTTTAAGGAATATTCAAAAATATTTTCATACAGATCGGTCAGTCTGTTAAAGAGAAAAAACATTTTAACTGAAAAAGTGGTCCACTGTGTACCGGTCTCCCCTATACAACATATATTTTTCCACTTTTGTCAAATTTTATGGATCCTTAACAATTGTTGTCAAATGAATTTTTGAATTTATAGTTTATTCAATTTTGGTTATTGAAGCTTCTTTCACAAGGTACACTTGTGGCAGGCACTATAAGAGTTATTTTTTATAACTTTGGAAAATATTGGAATCTTATGGTTATACTCTCTTAAAAAAATTTCCCAAAACATTGCAAAATCTGATGTGCTTTCATTTTAACTCAGGGTTGTTTGATTTAAATCAGCTTGATTTAAATCGTGATTTAAATCATGATTTAAATCAAATGATTTTTTTAAAAAAATCTTTGATTTAAATCAGCTTTTTCAACATTCATATTTACTGGCTGAATAAGGATCAAATTCCTCATTCATGTTAAAATAAAAGTTAAAATCATTCACTTCAGATTAAAAATTACCTTTTAATAACATTAAATAAAACTTTTATAGATTAAAAATACTATTATATTATGAAAGTAAATGCAACACTGCATTAAAAATATTATCAATCCATAGTACATTCTCCAAAACTACTGATAAATACTTACTAATTTTTAAAGTTTTTTTTTTCTTAGTCACTTCCATTTTTTGAAAGCAAGATGCTGAAGCTAAAGTTAAATCTATTTAATATAATACTATTTTCAGTGGAGAGTCACTTTCTCTAAAGCAAATTATACACAATTCACAAGTTTGTTTTACATTTACCTGCAAATTACAATATTCCATATGTTGATGTATTGATCATATAATGTGATCAATACATGAACTAATTATAACATAAATATTTGGACTGTTTGTCTAACATAGAATTAATTCCAGTTTCATGTTTCTTCTATAATTGAAAATACTTTAATCCCTGTAACTGATCCCTTTCCTCTTTCTTTTCCTAGAATTCATTGCTTATTGCAATGGAAAAAAATAAGAAATGTTATTGTACTAAGCTAAGCACTAAGCAGTCATTCGTATTGTCAAGTAAGCAAGATTGTTTTCTAAAATTGACCATGGCTGAGTAAGGGGGGGGGGGGGCAATAACACTGATAATTGATAGCTTCACACTTTTAGTTATAGGATTACCTTGCATTTGGTGCCTTAGAATAGTATAGTGTGAATTTGACTAATGATGAAAAAAAGAAAGCCTTACTTTTTGCTAAAGACAAATACAGTTCACATTTTATATCCGTGATAATGAAATTTCAAGGAAAATCTGATCCTTTTTCTAAATTTTTATTTGATGAAGACATCGTAACAAAGATTCTCCCTTAGACTGGTGGAAAACACACTTTGATTCAGAAATTTGTGTATCAGATGGTGAGGGGAGTGTAAAGAAAGCCATAGAGCAACTGTTTACAGCAACAGCTACTTCTTCCTCCGTGGAACGGATTTTTTCAACATATGGTTTTTCAACATAAGTTTAGCTCAATCTAAACTTAGAAATAAATTAGGAAATGATAAAGCAGCCAAATTGGTGTTCTTATACAAAACCCTAAATGCATAAATAGTTAAAAATGTTAATATAATTACATATATGTAAATAATTACAAAATAAAAACCAGATTATGTAAGAGATTGAATTGTAATCTAATATTAAACTATAATTTTATATTAATGATTTAAACAATTTTCTGTTTATAGATATTCACCAATGTTAAATTGTTTCTATTTAATATTTTGTCATAACTTAAAAATTATAGAATTGTTCTTGCATGATGCATAATAAATATATACCCATATGCATTTAGCATTCTTTGTTGTATTTATTATACGTTGTTACATAAAATATGTGTTATTTGGAGTAATACACGAAAGAAAATTTTAATTACTTTTAAATTAAATAGAAATTTATACATATAACACACATATTTATATGTATAACAATTTAATATTAGAATGTTTTAAATTTTAAATGAATCATCTGAATTTGTTTGCAACAATTTTAAATTTAAATTATTTTGAATTCTTATCTAGAAATTGTAATGAAATTAATAGAAATATGTAAATCTATACAGAAAATATAAATAAATATGTGCAGAGTACACAAATAATATTATACTATAAAAATATTTAAAAAAATAAAAAAAATCCGATTTAAATCAAAAAAATCTGATTTAAATCAAAAAAATCAGATTTTTTTGATTTTTTTAAAAAAATCACGATTTTTAACAACCCTGTTTTAACTACTTGCATGAACAATGCATGTTTGGGGTGGTGGCATTATCAATATCCATTTCTGAATGGAATTGTTTTAGCCAAAATATGAACAAATTAAAGCCAAAACTGTGGTATATTTTTCTTTTGATTGAACTAGGTTCTATGCATTGAAATTTTAAATCCATGTCTAAAGTTTGAAAGGAAAATCGTCAATTCATTTCTTCTATTACATGAGAAATGTAGGTTGACTTTAAAGTTTCAATCCTAATTCTGCGAATTGCAAGTATCACTTAGTTTGTTGTTTCTAAATATGTTTCCTTGGAACTTGGAAAAAAAATTTCTTCATGTGCACCATAAGATTTTTGCAGTTCTAATCTTATTTTTCTTTAGTGCTGACTCTAAACCAATTTGGCAGAGTGCAATGCCCGATGGCTCTTGCTGTCCTTTTGGTTCTTTCCTTTTTCGATTGCGAGAATAAAAATTACAAAATACGTCCATCCAACGTAGAAAAAATATCATGAAATTCATCAATCGTTTGCAGGGAAAAAAAATCATGAATTTCATCAATCTGTTTCAGGGGAAAATCACAAAATTTGTTGTTTGGTTGATTGAAAAAAAAAATGTAAAGTTCACCAATCGGTCACAAGAAAATATCACAAAATTAGCCAAATAGTCACAGAGAAAAATTGGAAAATTTTTTTTGTCTGATGCAAGGGAAAAAAATCACAATTTGTTTTATGGTCGCTCAACTTGAATTTTCACAAAATTCATCGAACAGTCGCAGGAAAAGATTGTGAAATTCGTCAGTTGGTCTTGGAGAAAAATCACAAAATTATTCAGTCAAATGCAGAAAAAAAATCATGAATTTCGTCAATTTGTTGCAAAAAGAAACCAAGAAATATGCGAATTGGTCGCAGACAATATCGCGAAATTCATTAGTCAGTTGCGGAGAAAAATCTGAAAATTTTCAGCCAGTTCTTGACTGTAGAATCATGTATGGTCTCTTTTGCATTTTTCTTATGACTTCTTTCACCTGCTACATCTCCCAGTGAAGCAAGTTTGCAATGTAGTTAGTTTAATCTTTTCTTACATCTCATCATGAATCTGAGGCATCTTCAATTAGAGTAGGCTTGTGTGTAGTCTGCTTTGTCCTGTTTTATTCATTATCACTTTCATATAACTTGTCTTCATGCAAAGCAAGTTTTCAATAAACAGTTCGTGTCCTCTTTAAAGGTGATGTGATTCTTGGTAGAATCATGTGTAATCTGTATGTCGCTTTTCTTGCATCGTTTCTTGAATCTGGCGCATCTTCCATTGGAGCAGGCTTTTGGTGATTTTCACTTTTCATCTTTTCGTGATTTATTTCATATTGGGCAGAGTTGTCGTAATTCTGTAAGTCATCTCCTGAATCTGCATCCTTGAATCTACCGTTTCATAGCCTTCAATACCTGCCCATTCTCATCACCCAAAGAACTCTCTTTTTTAAGCAATAAGTACTGAATCTACGTTCCTGCCATCATACTTTTGAAGAAAGTATCTAAAAAACTGTTATGTTTATTAATTTTTGGTAAAATCGAGTTTCGCTGTACATTGACACAGTTTATTTTTAGAGTCTTGAAATTCTTCACTTCTATCTCTCATCATTTAAGATAAAAACAATAAGCCTAATATCGTTTATTAAAACCTTAAACATTTTAATCTATTTTACAGAACACTTAAATTGGACCTAAATTAAGTTAATTCATCCTAATGAAACTATCTTCTTATTTATACGGAAATATGCCGATCAAGAATAATTATAATAGTATGTGTAATAAATTTGAAATTATCAATTAAGTTTTTGTAATAGAGCTCCAGTGTTCACATGATCATTGGTAATTGCAATTTTTAATAATAAAAAAAAAGTGTTCAGTGTGTTATAGTGGATATCAGCATTGTCTTTACTACTCTTCATCTACACACTTGGTGAGTTTGTTCAGATTTTTTTTTTTTTTTTTTTTATTATGTTGCAATTTTTGAGATATGTAATTTTAATTTGAAGGAGGGAAAACTCTAAATATTTTTCAGAAACATAATTCTACAATTCAATTATATAATTTCTTAACTTTTTACAATTATTAATTTTAATTTTAAAGGGAATTTAATCGTAATTATAATTACATTTTTACATCAATGTACTGCCACATTACGTTTATGGTTTATAGTGATTTGCTGGAGTGAGAGTTTAAGCATATTTTTCTAAATTTTTTTAATTCATGTTTTGATATACTCGGATTCTCTCAATTGGTATGTCAAGTCTTTTATTTAAATAATTTTTCTTTTATGCTCATTCTCTAGTTCTAACATTTCATTATACTACTAGCATCGCGGCCGGCAAAAGATTAGCTGTGAGCTGCTCAGAAATATAAACAAATTGGCAGTTGCTGGTAGTGCAATCTCTCGGTCAGATACTAACTCATTTAAGTCATTTTCCTTTAAAATTAATGTAAATTATGTTGATTAAAATACTATAGTTACTTTAACTAGTTTGAATTAGGTATGAAGCAGTTTTTAAATATGTTTATCTATATTTAATCTAATATTTAATGTCTTTATTTCTATATGAATAATAAATGCTATTCAGTGTGAAATATCAGTCTTAACTTTATCTATTATAGTCTTTTTTTTTTTTTTTAGCCATTGTATGGGTTTTGTACACCAGAATTTATACCTTTTCGCTTCGCTAGTGGAGGAGGACGAGAAATTTATTTTACTGAGGAAAAAGAAATGGAACTAAGTGATATAGTTGGTGCCCAGATGCCTAAATTACCTCTGGATGTGTCAGTTAAAGGTATTATTATATTGCTTCAATAATGCTACATTTCAGTGGCGGCTCATTGGTTATTTAAATGGGGATTCACAATATGTAAATTGTGAAAATAAAATTAGCCAATATGACTTAATATACAGGTTGAAATGCATTTGAGTTTTTGAAAGTTAAATGAAAACAATGCAGCTAAACAAAATAACAAGAACTTAGAAAAAGTATAACATTTTACATTCTATGAAGGAAGATTGTGCAATCAAATAAACAAGCAAACAAAAATTAATTATATGAAACCAGGGGAGATTTCGGATGAACAACAATCAAGAAAGAAACAGTGAAATATTCAAGCTTTTGCACACTGAAGATTGTACGAATGATAAGATAGGAGTGCTGCCTTTGACTCGCACTCCCCTCGCTGCTTTTGTCTGCATCAGCTGGTTTCGAAGGGAATTTCTTCGATTGCACATGCAATCCTGGAAAGACCGAGCAATCGCTATTGATAATTTTCGAAATTTACATTTTTGCAGTAACATTTTGCCATGTATGTATTTAAAAGAGATGGGGGAGGGGGGTTAAACTCATCTGGGAAATTGACAAAACTCTGGAAATGTGATTAATATTATTTTATTTAATTTGTTAATGTATTTCTTCATTTTTCTTTAGGGGTTCACTTGCCCATGTGCTCCAATAGAGGAGCCGCCACTGCTATAGTTAGTATTTATTTTTCTTGATATTTTCATTCTTAGGTTTTATATACCAGAGTTACTCTATGTCTTCTGGATATGTCCTAAGAGTAAAAATAAATGTCTGGGTGAATTTTCTCCCACAATGAATTGTCTGAGTTTCTATTAATGTGAGAAAAATGTGAAATCCAAATAGATTCTCGCAAGTATTTCTATCTATTGGATTGTACCATAAAGGATATATCACATTTTCTTTGTATCACGTAAGAAAATTAATTATTTTTTAACTGAACTTTTTAAGTAACTATATGTGTATCAATTACAATAAATGTAATTCTCTATCATTAATTTAATCAGAAAGCTGTAATGTGTTTATAAATTAATATCTGGGAGAGAAACATGAAACACTTACTTGTAGGTTATAATCTTTCTTAATTTTTAAATACTCTCACTTATATAATTTTTTTTTCTTGTCTCTGTGGCAGCCAACCTTATTTCTTCTCTTTGTATTCTTCTCTCAGTGGTCAATGCACCAATGTGAGAATTCAGCCTTTCATTTGAAGAGTGGATCTGTCTTTCCTGCTTGCCTTCCCTTCTATTCCTCAGTCTTCTTTTTTTATTAGCTAAAAAGAGAAGATTTTGTTGTGTTGTTCTTAGTTTAGAGCTTCCTACGAAAGGAAGTATTTGTATTTTGCCGGTTGTGGCTGAGATTTTGCATTTGCTTTAGGGCATGAGGGTGTTGCCTAAAGAAGAGCATTAAGTTTTCTTCAGGCAGACTGCAGGCTTAACCCTCTAAGCGTGTAGAACGTAATATTCCGTTCACTAAGCTCCAGGTTTCACTGCAATATATGCAATGTTTAAGATAATATAATTCTATAGATTTAATGAATTTTCAAAACATTGAAGAATGATTAATACTCTCAAGGGTTACATTCATATTTGTAATTACGTTTTATTTATAATGCTGAAAAAATCATATTTTTTTAGCATTTAAAACAAAATACCGAGAAAACAACATTACAATTTTACCCATTTTGAAAACGCTCAGAGGGTTAAAGATTTGCATCTAATGTGAAACAATGTTCAATTGAAACAAAATTAATGTGAAAAATTGGAAATTAATGTGAAACAATGTTCAATTCACACATTTTCACAATTTGAACACAATTCATTCATACAAATGGATTGTGTTCAAATGGTCGCTGGCCTAAGTGCCACATCTATTGCAAAATGCGTTTCTGTGAATGGCCTCTGGGGTAAATATAAAGTGCGAACTTTACTAACCCAGTTGTACAAAATGTATACCTAGTGTTTTTTTTTTTTAAGTAATATTTCTTGATTGTTCAAACTAGAGATCAACCGAAACAGGTTTTTAAGGCCGAAACTGAATTTCAGTGATCTTCCCACTTTCGGCCGAAACTGAAAGTATAAAAAAAAATTAAAAAACTGATTAATACATGCATAACTGCATATAATTATTAATTAATTAATAACAAACTAATTAAGACAACCAGGGGTGCAGAAAATGTTTTTACTACCAACATTTCCCCCAATCCATATGAAAATTTCCCCAAAATAAATTCTGTATTACTGTAGGTATAGAAAATTTTGCAATATACAAAAATCGCCTCTTTAAAAACCTATAGACTGAACTTGTAACATGTCTAGTTATTGGAAAAATAAGTTAATGCATGTAAGTTTTAATCTAATTCTTATGCCTAATATTTATTAATAAATGCACAATTTTAACCAACAAATACAATGTTCTTGATTACCTTTTCTGATAAATTGTCAATTATTGAGAAACTGTTATCTTCCACTGTCTTTGTATATTTTGTCAATCGCTTTTGATGTTTTGTAGGTCTTGAGTCTGTTTCTTGGAGAAAATTGAGTGAAATGATAATTTCCACCATGAAAATTATGCCTGTTTAAGGATGATTTTAATAATTCCATAGCTTTATGCACTGGAGGTCCATTCCATGACAGAGATTATCAGATTTTAGGGTTCAGTTATAAATGTGATTTCCAATAATAGAGCCAACAGATTCACAAACACATTCACTGCAAATTTTCAAGGAGGTAAACTATTTCTGGTCCATCAGCGTACACATCACGTGTACGCTGAGCGTACACGTGTGCGTAAAACATACCTGCCAACTAAATTTTGTTGAAAATAAGAAGATTTTGCACAAAAAATCAGAAGATTTTGACGAAAAATCAGAAAAAATAAGATTTTTAAATTTTATAAAACTTTAAACACAGATAAAATAAAACTAGCTGGATCATAATAAATGAGCAAATTTGAAAAACAAGCAAGAGTAAAATGAAATATTAACTATTTTGCAATTAAAGAATGTATATTACAGACAGAAAAAAATAACTTCAATACATAAAAAGAATTACTAAAAAAAAAAAAAAAAAATTGAACATTGACAGTAGATTTTTTGCCTGTCATTAAACTTAAAACTTTAGCTTCCTAACATTTAGTAACCAAGGATAACTGATGGTGACGCTGTGGGCTGTGATTTGGAATATTGGTGTTAAACTAGTTAACTGGTAGTGTTATGCAACACAACTTAAACAATTTAACCAGTAAAATATTTTTTGTCGCCATATACAACCAAAAACGAGTAAAAATATTTATATTATTCAAAATTGACAACACATGAACCATTAAAATATTTGCAATAAATACTGTATATTATATGATAGAAAAAAAAAAAATAAAATATGTGAATAGAGAATTTACTAAAACTTGATTATACATTACTAAAAAAAATTAGTAGAAAAAAATTATTTTGACAACATGTTCACAGTAGATTTCTTAGCTTTTTTTTAAAAAATCATTAGAAAATTGTGCTTTATAACATTTATTGTCAGTAAATGATTTTGCTAACAAAAGAGTTCTAGAGTTTTCATCATCATTGATAAGCGGAACCGAGCTATATTTCTCTTAATCAAACTGAAAATACATTTGCATTTAGCACTACTGTGAGGAATAGTCAATACGGCTTTTAATACTTTGCAAATCCTACCATATTTCAAAATTCCACCAATGGAACACATCTTTCCTAACATGGCAATGTACAAATTTGCATGTTCCATAATAGGTATTTTTTTCACATTGAAGTCCTGTGAATTGATTCTGTAATAAGTTCCTGGCTACATCATCATCTTCATCAATTTTTAAAAGAAATGGAAATTTTTCCACAAAAAAATCCAATTCTATTTTCAAAAAAATATTATATATATATATATATATATATTTAATTCACTACTCCTATTTTAAATGAAAGGAAAGTACACTTTATTTAAATCTGAATTCTCTTTTTAGAAAACTAATGGTAGTTTCATTTTTTGAGCAACTGATAAACTATTTTTTTGTTAATAGATAATGTACCACTTGTTCTTCATTATTTAGATTATAACTCGAATTGTTATCAAATGGATGATCATTAATTTTGAAAATTTAAGCAATTCAAAGTTCAGCAAATTTATTGTTATATTATTATTAAGAGAAAGCACGCTAATGGTTATCACTTAATCTTCTGCAAGGATCATCTGAGAGACAGTTATCGAGTTTTCCTAACTTCAACACCATTATAATTGTAAATTCCATCCCTTCCCTTTCCTTTTGGCACCAAATTCCAAATATATACTATAATTTGCTTTGGTGGCGGCTAAATTTAACAGATGACAAGAAACAGCCACTAAAATATGTACTTCTGCAATTTTTTTAAATATTTCTGAACACCATTTTTTTTTTCATTTTAAAAAGAAAAAAAAGCAGAAGATTTCCTCTTCTGATCAGAATATCAGAAGATAGAGTGAAATTAAGAAGAATTCTGAAAAAAAAAAATCAGAAGAGTTGGCAGATATGGGTAAAAGCTTCTTTATAATACTGCTGTCTTGATCTAGAAGCGATGGTTTCTTTTCAGAATTCAGGATTGTCTTTTATTAAATTCAGCTTTTAGAATGTTTTTCTTCAAAGTTGTCCACTGATTAAGAAGACTTTTCTCATTATTAAATTTAAATTCTTTTATATTTTTGCTCACCCATTCAGTGAGAGTTTGTAGTGAGTTTTCCCACCAATGGTGATGTAAGATCATCTTGATTTAATTCTCTTTCTAAAGATGAGATAGAGCTCAAAATGAGTTTACTAATGAAGCATATAGTCTCATATGTTTTACAATTTTTGGTTCACATATTCTTTGTTTATGTTGTTTAAGCTGAGCAGAGGTTTTAAATTTTTTTTTCTTGGGAATTTGAAACACTCACTTTTTGTGATGTTTTCTTGTGCAATGTTAAAATTCCTGGTCGCCATCGGCCACAGGGCGACTAAATGTAAAAAAAAAATGGCGACTTTATGCTATGCATCTGATTGCCAAAGAGGCGATTTCTATTTTTTATGTAGCAGTACATCCGATTTCTTAGTGCCATTTTGTTTCCTGGGATGCCATTTGCCCGCGAAACGGCAGATTTACGCTTCTTAATTTAAAAAAATCTAATCTGCGATTTTGCCGGAAAACAATCAAAATTTTTGTCAAGTGATCACGGAAAAAAGTACGATTTTCTTTAAACTATTGCAAAATAAAATCGCGGTTTTTGGCAAGTGACCGCGATATTAAACTGGGATTTTCGCCAAACGATTGCGAAATAAAACCACGATTTTCAACAAGAGATCGAGAAATAAAACTACGATTTTCATCAAATAATCGCAAAATAAAACCGTGAATTTCGTCAGACGACAGCAAAATAAAATCACGATTTTTGTGAGACGATCGCGAAATCAAACTTTGATTTTCGTCAGACAATCTCAAAATAAAACCACGATTTTCTTCAAACGTTTGAGAAATAAAACTAAGATTTTCGGCAGGTGACAACGAAATAAAACTGCAATTTTTGACAAACTATCGCGAAATAAAACCGGGATTTTCGTCAAACGACAGCGAAATAAAACCACGATTTCCATCACGCGTTCATGAAATAAAACTGGCTTTTTGTCAGACGATCGTGAAATAAAACTCATCAGACAATCGCCAAATAAAACCACTAATTTTAGCAAGGGATCGCGAAATAAAACTGCAATTTTTCGGTAAACGATCACGAAATAAAACCGCAATTTTCTATCTCGAGAAATTATGTAATTCATTGTTAAAATCGAAATCTATTGTATATATTTCCCACAAAATTTCCCCAGATGGCTAAAAATTTCCCCCGCTCCTAGATCGCCAGATCGGACATATTCTGCATCCCTGAAGACAACATTTTAAGCCTAGAAATTATTGATTATAAACTTTATTTTCCATTTCAATATTCTCAAAGTGAGACATATTTAACATTATTTTATACTTTAGCTAATTTTAAATATATATATATATATATATAAGGATAAAAAGGTAACAGTTGTCAATTTTCTTTTAGCATGTGCACAAGCAAAATGAATTTTTGCTCACTCACCGCCTCCCTCTCCCCCCCCCCCCCCCCCAAAAAAAAAAAAGAAAGAAAAAAAGCTGCTTTGCCACTTCCTGCCTCTCTAAGAAGGTATTAAAATGGCACCCCTGTTTGAAAATTTTATCTCCGGTGCCAAGTTGACTCTCTGTGCCTCTATCCAAAACTATTTATTTTCATATAAAATAAAACGTAATTAATTTATCCAATTACACGAATTTAATCTTATAAAAAATATTTTAAATATACATACCTCGGTATATCTTTTGTAATAAATTTTGTAAATCTTCATATGTTTTAACAACACCTTTCTCATAAAGCATTCGAAACAATCTGGAGTTTCAAAGTAAAAATTTTCTCTTATTGTTAAGTTTGCAGCTTTTAAAGATTACGTCATAAGCGTCTTTTAAGTTTTGTCATACGAGTATTATATGCATTGCTTGCTTTATAATTTAACGCTCGTATCATGAATCAGTCATTACAGATAATGATAAACAGTGGAGTTCACAGCTATAAACAATGTCTCATTTGAGCCAATACAACTTATATCAATGAGTAAAGTTGAAAATTTCTGAAAGAAGGAACAAGATTTTGAAATACAGATGGTTTCGGTCCGGCCGAAATTTTGGCAGCAGTTTCACCTAAAACGAATATTCAGTGAAACTCCCGATTTTGCACCAAAACCGAAACTTCGGTCGATCTCTAGTTCAAACTACAGGTTATTGGCATGCTATAGAATTCCTGTGCCCCGCTACTTTACATCTCCAGGCATGAAAAAATCAAGATAGTAATTATGATCTGTTTTCATTTAATGACACTGTGCATAAATAAAAACTTCGATCTTTAAATTAAAAAATAACTTTTCTAATTCAAAATTTTCAAAAAATGTAGTATATGGTTATTTTGCTAAGTGCAAAAATAGTTTTCTTAATGATTCAGAATTTCTTAAATAAGCACTTAATTTCAAGAACAATGTTTTAAAAACTTTCACTTGGCAAAAGCTAAAGTACATGTAGCAAAGGTAAAAATGCAAATGAGCCCTTTAACTTTTAGTAAATACACATAAACTTTTGCCTGATGAAGATAATGATACGTATGTGTTGTTCTCAAACTTAATTGATTTGTTAAACAATTTCTTTAGTATTATGGTATTAAAACAAAGATGGTTGCCCTTTTTGGTTTGTTTGTGAGTGTGAGTCCTTAAGCAGTTATCAGGTATCATATATATTAATTCTGTTGCAACATCCCTTTTTTTAAGAAAATACAGAACGACAAATGAGATATTATATGAAAGGATTTTGAACAGGCTTCTGGCATAGTACACTCACATTTCATTAAAACTGGTTTTTCGATTAAAAATTGTTAATTAAAAATTAAATTGGCATTGTTTTCTTAATTGAAATGAACGGTTTTCCTCAAATTAGTGTTGCCACAAAAATAAAATACCACATTATATGATCCTCAACAGTGATTATAAAAAAATAATAAATAGTATAAAAGAGATAAAATCTGACGTTTTCTCACGGGTTTAATTTTATATTTATGATTAAAAATCAAAATTGAAATCAAAACGTTTAGAAGAAAAATACATTGTTTGATCAGGGCATCACGAGTAGCATAACAGGTATAGTTTGTTAAAATAAATTAAATTGTAATTTAAGTGTGTTTCAATTTATTTAATTTTCTTTGCCCTGTGTTTTTCCCGAAGATGATGATGTCATCTTCTAATGTAGTTATAATACAATTCTTTTTTTTTTTTTTTTTTTTCTCGCGCATGACTTTTTCTATTGAGATTTCACTGTTAGTAATAAATGAGATGATTTTCTGGCTTGACTAATGTTTTTTGCAGATATTTTTATCCTTAATTTTTCTGTAGAAGTGTAAATCTGCATCTAAAAATATTAGATATTACTAAAAAATATTAAACTGCAGTGCGAAATCCTCGCATGGGCCCACTGGTATTGTTTACTTATTGGCAACAAAGTCTGATTTGTTTCACTACTGACTTTTTTATTGTCGTCCGAAATGTTTAGACCACTTTTGGATGCTTGCCAACAAATTTTTTTTTTTTTTTTTTTTTTTTTTGCTCATACATCACTTCTAAATATCACCTAATTTCATTTATTACTTCATCAAAAGAGGGGGGGGAAATGTACTTTTAAATGAAATTTGTTTGAAAACTATATTTAATGAACTTTTTATGACTTTTTAATTATTTTGAAGTATGAATTTCTTAAACTATCTCAGTAGTGAACATTTGCTTGCTACCATAACGTAAAGTAACTAGTGCAAAGTTACTACAATTGATAATTGATTATCCATAGCATATTAAAAGGGGAAAAAAGGCAGCTTAACTATAAGATAGTGTACTTTGGCGTTAAACTAAAATCTGTCAACAAAAAGACAGATTTTCATTTTATGTTGAACATAAAATTAATATTAAATTGGTTAAAAGATATGCCAGAATAAGCTTGCAATTGTATTTTAATTTTTACTTTCGATTTATTAATTTTTAATTGCACGATTATTGTCTGTAGAGTTTTTAAAGAATGAGTTATAAACTGCAATTTAACATGTTAAAAAATTGTTGATTTGGCTTCCAGTTTTTATTTTTATTATGTATATTTTTAATTATCTTATAGTATTTTTAGTGTATTTTCATTTATTTACTTTTATACTCATTTACTTTTGCATTGTCTAAAATTTAAGTAAGATGGAACTTTTAATTTAAGTATTTTCTTCTTTTTAGCTCACTGGCTTAGTATTGAAGGAGTTCAGCCTACTATTCCTGAAAATCCACCTCCAAGTATGATGTACTTTATCTATTATTGTGATTTCACTCAACTTACTTTAATAGTGTTAGCATCTTTTGTTATGTAAAATGATTTTGAACATTTGGTTATTTAGAAGAAAAAAATTTTATGATGTTTTACGAAATGTAAACTTTCAAATATTTTTATGGCAACTAACTCATATGAACTTATTTCAAAGAATGATATTTTAGCAGAGCCTGATTATCACTGGGGCATACAAGGCACGTGCTCCGGGCCCACATGTTCAAGGGGCTCAAAATGCATTTTGTCCACTCTCTGACAACACAAAGGAATGATAAATTTTCCATTTGTAGTTCATAGAAAAACAAATTTTTCCCATTCATGTAAATGAAACTATCTTATTGTTCTTCACTAACAACAATGAAATGTAATGTAAACTTCAAAATTCCGATTCATTCAATCCCTTAGGTTTAGCATTTTACTCACTCTAAATAGCATAGTGCTGACGATTTCACCTTTTCATAATTTTTTAATGAATTTTTATATGTGTCTATAATATATTCTTTTTTCATAACACTATGATTTAAATTTTAAACTGCACATAAAACTGTTTGTCATTTTTATGAAGCAATTTTCTTGAGAAAAGGGCTCCAACATGGCTTGTGTGCCCCACGTCCCACATAGAGTTGATCAGGCCCTGTGTTTTAGGATTTGTTTATTTGTCTTGAAAATTATTTTGGGAAAAGTACTTATTTATGAGGAGTGTTGAAAGAAGATACCTTTTGAACCCCACATTTTCTATTTAATTTGATAATCTTGAGCCTAAATAGATGCCCCAAAAACTCGTTGATTAGAATACTGTGCTGCCACACTAAGTTTTAGGTTTTCCTCTGGGTTTGGGCAAGTTCACTCAACTTTTCATCCCTTCACAGTCAATAAATGAGTACCAATCATTACAGAACTAAACCTTGGGGGTTCATCAGTTGACCGAGAAATATGCCATATTGCACCTCAGGCCCATGGTTACAAAAGTGGAATTGGGCACCTCAGGCCATGATATTAAATGGAGTGTAGTGCTGTGGGGTTTTATTTAACCTAAATAAACTGTACAATTTCTGTATTAAAAAAAGAAAAATGATGTATACAGTTTAAATGCATTTTTATATTAGTGCATTAAATCATTCAAATATAACCTATACAATTCCAAACTATTTTTATAGTATAATGTGAGAAAGTAGATTGCAATTAATTTGCACTACCTAACTTTGATCTAACTACTGAGTGGCTGAGACCAGAAAGACTCTGAAACCAGTCTTGGCTCAGTCCTGTTGCCAGTGTAACTGATCAGTCGACTTTATTTTAAGGAATTCCAGCATTTTTTTTTTCTTGCCAATTTTCTCCTGTTCAATTGTTTATTCCGAGAAATATCACAGTCGTTTGTCCTTCTGCTCCTATGATGAAGTTCTCTTCCCTACAAATTTTGAAACCTTCGAAAACAGGAAAACTACTCAGGGTTTTTCTAATCTGAGCCACACAGTACCTCTACTAACAAGGGAAGGCTTTAAGGTTGGAAATACAGAATATTCTGAATGTTTGTACAGCGATAGAATATGGTTAGTAGACAAATATATGAAAGCCATAAAGTGTGATATCCAGGAAAACTTGAGAAAATAAGCCTCAAAGTTTACGTTGTAGTTTATAATTGGATAAATTACTTCCTTTAGCAAGCAGCCCAGCAGTATGTTGGATTTCTGAATTTTTTGTTTGACTTCGAATCTGAGTAAAGCTTCTATTGTTACACTCTTTTATTTAACTCAATTTGGTTTTTGTATCTAAAGATGAAATTTTGTAATCGGTTTTTAATCTACTTCTTGATATACTAAAATTATAAAAAATATGTACAAAAATGTGTTTTTAATGACAGTACAACATTTTAATATTTTTAGATCTTAATTATAAATTAATAAATTAATTTTAAGACATTTTTTCCGTTAGTCCATGGCATGTGAAAAACCACAAAATGTTCTTTTATAGTTACAATTGTATACAAGTTACAACAACAATGGATTTAATTATGTGTCAAACCACGCTCGCCAAAATAGGCCAACTGGCTGTGAAGCTACAACTGCAAAATATTTTAAACACTATAAAGTAGAAAGTAAATAAAAAATAAAGAATGTAATATGCTTATTTAAAATATATACTTTAATCAATTAATATTTTCATATTAATTAAATTATGATTATACAATGAGAAATCAATTTAGAAATCCTAAAAAGTTAGTTTAAATGATGCTTTTTTTTTCTTATCTTAAAAAAGTACCAGAGCAAAAATTATACTTTTTAAAAATAAATTCACTAGCTATCATTTTCTACTCAGCATTTAAAAAAAAGGTGAAATTTTCATAATTGGGTTTGTAGTTCATGCCAAATTAATGTATTGTAATGGAAATTATTTGGAATATTTATGAATTGCTGTCATGAAATTAGGCATGATTTTCAAGATAAACATTGAAAGCTTATAAAAGAGTGTATTTTTAAAAAAAGCTTTTTACTTTTATACTTATTTGCAGTGAAAATATCCATCAATTATTTTTAAAAAATTACCAGAAATTTCTAGGCTATAGAAAAACAACCCCCTCCCCTCCTCCTTTTTTTTTTCATTAAATGTTTATGCAAAATTTCATAGTTCTACTGTATTTATATGCACAAAAATACATATTTTATTTATATTTTTCGTAAATTTCTATGATTATACATATTTTTTAAATTGTGGCGTGAAAATAATTGACAAATATTTTCACTGTGAAAAAAAAAGAGTTTTTTAACCATGATTCGAACTCAAGCAAAAAATTCAGCTGACCATGCTGCTGGACCACTTGCTAATGGAAGTAATTTATCCAATTATAAACTGTAATGTAAATGTTGACACTTATTTTTTGCAAGCGCTTCTGGCTATCACACTTTATGGCTTTCATATATATTTATCTACTAACTATACTCTATTGATACTTAAATGTGCAATGCATTTTGCATTTCCAACCTCAAAACCTCCACTTGAAAGTTATCTTACCCATATATGTGCTATTACATTGCTTCATGTACTTCATTATGTGATATATGTGTGTCAATCAACTATTTTTTGCAGCTATTTGTGTCTCAGCAAAAATTTAATAAGTCTATTTTAAATCTATTAATCTCTATAATAAAAGCCCAAGTCATGTGACTGTCATCAACAGTTCCGGGATGTCCGCTTCACTTTTCCATATACCAGGCGGCCATTTTTATTCAAAATTGTTTTTTCGAATAAAACTGCATAAAAGTTACATTTTTAGAAAGGTCGTTTAAAATAAATTAATATTTGAGAGATGACTTACGTTCAATTATGTATATATTCTGCAATAATTTCAGTTAAAATTAGGTTCGCAGTTCAAATTCTCTATCCATGAAAGTAAACAACAACAAACAAAAAAAAAAACATTCATTTGTTGTGAATGTTTAAAATATTAAACCATGGAGATAATCGTTCGTAAAGCAAGTCCTCCGCGAATGAATTTTTGGACCGCTGCCTGGTGTAAAAAAAAAAATAATTCTCACCAGAGAGACAATCAAAGCGTACCATAATTATGTGCTATATAACTCAACATCCTTTCGGATCTTTTCTTGATGTAAGCTGAATGTACAATGTAAACAAATACAACTCATGTAATAATATTTAATGAATCAAATTTCGAAACGAATTGTCAGTTAATTTGGTATTTATATACTAGCCGCCACTGGCGACCAGTTTGGTCTCCCTTAAATGTATGTTAAGCATTGTAACACATTACTTTTACTCATAATTTAATTTTTTCCTTAATCCTTCACCAAACCGGAAGATTCTAATAGACAAATCAAGAACTTTTGCGATCATGGTAGCATTTCACATATTTTTTGTTTCATCTTTCTTGACAAAAACTGCTTAACCCCCTTAAACAATTATGCTTCATGTCCGTTTGCTTATCAGTTGCAATATCAGTTGCTAATGCGGATCATTATTGCAATCAGTTGCTAATGCGGAGATTCTTAAACATATTAAGTAATCTTCCGTAATTGGGTCCATTGCCAATTGGCGTATTTTAGTTAATATGATTTCATGCAATGAAGCCTATTTTGTGAAAGTCTTTAATGATATCCACATTTACCTAAACCATATTGTTGCCAATATTTTTTTTGTTGATGTTGTTTCTCGCTAACTTTGGCTGATTACGGATGATTAGAAAATCTATCATTATTCTCATTTAAAACGTCTTGAATAATGTGCCATAATTGGGCTGCATATTATTACACGTAATTTTTGAGTATGGTTATTGTTTGTTTTATAATAAATTAATCATAGTGTGTATTTTATAATAAAATAGTGTGTTTTTTAATATAAAATAAACTAATATATTCTGCAATAATATATACATAATTGAACGTAAGTCATCTCTCAAATATTAATTTATTTTAAACGACCTTTCTAAAAATGTAGCTTTTATGCAGTTTTATTCGAAAAAATAATTTTGAATAAAAATGGCCGCCTGGTATATGGAAAAGTGAAGAGGACATCCCGTAACTGTTGATGACAGTCACATGACTTAGGCTTTTATTATATTGGTATTTATATATATATTATACGTGCTAGGAAAAGAGATCACCGAAAATGATTGTTAATCATCTACCATATTTATCATTGTTAATGACAAATCGCGTTTAAAACAGTAATTTAATGTACATTTATCAAATACATAACATCATTAAAGTACTTTTATGTTATTTGGGCGCAAATCTCGCCAATAGCATTTTTAAAATCGCCAATACCAGCTTTTATTTTTCGCGTCTGCAAATTAGAAACAATACTTTGTCTTTGAAATAATATGTTTTGATGGAACAGCTGTCGCAGACGCACCGGGGTTGGCGCGATTTTTGTTTTGCGCCATTTTGGCGAGAAAACTCCACTTTCAGGTACCTGTTAGAGATTGCTAAAACAGCATGTTACTTTTATTTTATTATGAAATAGTTTATTTTATATTAAAAAACACACAATTTTATTATAAAATACACACTATGATTAATTTATTATAAAACAAACAATAACCATACTCGAAAATTACGTGTAATAATATGCAGCCCAATTATGGCACATTATGCAAGACGTTTTAGATGAGAATAATGATAGATTTTCTAATCATCCGTAATCAGCCAAAGTTAGCGAGAAACAACATCAACAAAAAAATATTGGCAACAATATGGTTTAGGTAAATGTGGATATCATTAAAGACTTTCACAAAATAGGCTTCATTGCATGAAATCATATTAACTAAAATACGCCAATTGGCAATGGACCCAATTACGGAAGATTACTTAATATGTTTAAGAATCTCCGCATTAGCAACTGATTGCAATGCTGATCCGCATTAGCAACTGATATTGCAACTGATAAGCAAACGGACATGAAGCATAATTGCTTAAGTGGGTTAAGCAGTTTTTGTCAAGAAAGATGAAACAAAAAATATGCGAAATGCTACCATGATTGCAAAAGTTCTTGATTTGTCTATTAGAATCTTTCGGTTTGGCGAAGGATTAAGGAAAAAAATTAAATTATGAATAAAAGTAATGTGTTACAATGCTTAACATACATTTAAGGGAGACCAAACTGGTCGCCAGTGGCGGCTAGTTGTTTTTATATATCCAGCAAAGAATAGCTAGGCCATTAATCTATGCTTTAGCTGTGCAAATTTTCAAAATAATTGTTAATTAATATCTTTGTTTTTTCATGGTGACATAGGAGTCAAAACAAAAATTTCTGGGGACGGCAACACAGTAGACAAATATAAACTTTAAATATGAAAAAAAGGTCTTAGAAACAAAAAAGAGCATTGCTGGTTAGCATATCTAAAACTTATTTATTAAACATAACAAATAAAATTTTGAATCAATTGTTTATACTAGCCGATCCGGCGCAGAGTATCTGCACTCTAGTGTCTACTCTTTTAAAAACTATAAGCATATTAGAATATACAAATTTCAGCATAATATGTATAAATATCATACATAAAAACCTCTCCACTTAGGACTGGGTAATCTGAAATTTAAAAAAATATACATATCATAAGATATGGACGGATAATGTAAAATCTTCTCTTCTTTATGCAACTTGAAACTGTTAGATCTTGAACCTCTAAAAATGACAGGTAGGCTTACTATGTATTATTATTTATTTGTTATTACTCAATCTATCTTATAAATAACAAATATGTATATCCGTAACATCGACGTCATAACGATGCGGACAAAAATGAGGGTAAACTGCATAAGATACAACAATGGAGTTAATGTTTTAATTAATAAAAAATGGTGTTTTTCTTATGTTTAATTTTGCACTTTATATTCTTTCCTTTTACTTACCCATCATACGTAGTATAGGGTAAGTCTTGTAATCGTTTTGAAAATCGAAAAAAAAATTTTGACGGATTTACACGTTTCAGACACTGGAGATTCCGAAAAACATATTTTTAGAAAAAAATTTTTGCCGTCCGTCTGTGTGTCTGTAAACGCTCTATCTCCCGAAAAAATTGAGATAGAGACTTGCAATTTGGTATGTACTTAGTATGTAATAATGGGAAGAAGCCTATTTCATTTCAATAACCTCGATTAACCGGAACAATTTTTTTCGGACTCTCGAAATATTCGTTCTGATGAAAGGTATATAAAAATTTTCGAAATTGTTTATTTTAAGAAATGAATATAAAAGACAATAAAAAAACATAAATTTTGAATAAAGCATGAAGTCGATCGGATAATTAGTTGCCGAGATATTTGGAATCCTATTTTCCACACTCTTCGATTTTTCATGACCCTGTATTTCATCCAAATTTCACTTCAAAGATATATTTTAATTGGAAATTTGACGCTTAATCAGATGCAATAAACCGCTAGTTAATAGGATTATTATTTTTGGAGTTATAAGGAAAAACCTCTTTCAAGCAATTCAGTAATCGAGCCTTTAAAGTTTGTGACGTCATCAAGCCACGATTTTATTTGAATTGCAATGCATTTTATAAGTAGTTTACACATTTTTATTTTAATATTTTACATTATGCATATCCATGATGGGTAAGTATTACGGTGGCCCCCTACGACTAGTTTAAAAAGTAACTAGTTTTTAAAAATAAATAAGAAAAATTACCAGCCAATTTTTACAAAAAAATGTATTTTCGGATGCAAAAAAATTTTCTACATATGTGTGGTGACTTTTAAATTGATACGTCAAATACTCTTCTTAATATTCGCAAATTAGTGAAAACAAACCTCTCGTTGCCATCGGCAAATGATAAATAATCTCGATTTCTGTGCCACGTACGATAGCGTAATATATATATAGATATGCAAAAAAAAAAAAAAAAAAAAAAAAAAAAAAATCTTTGGTGCAATGAATAGTTGGCTGACCCACAATAATTCATATACAGTCAAATCTCGTTAACACGAAATTGAAGGGACTGCGAATTTTTTTCGTGTTAACCGTTAAAATAATGAAGACTGTATTAGGTATAAAAACTAAATAAATTAACCTACAAATATATTCCTGCTCTTAAAATCATAAATTAATAAGAAATAGACAATTTAATCTACTACATATATAAAACAGAAACGGAAATTTCGCTCCGTTCCATTATAACTCGAGTTCCACTGAATGTATTTTGATGGAAATGTTCGATAGGTAATTTTTCAGGGAATGTTTTAGCATATAACACAACGTTCTATGTAGATTAGTTATAGAATTATGATGGAACGTTCCATTATTTTGGACAAAAAGGTTACTACTGGTTATTTTTTTTACGTCCATTATCATTGGTGAGAGTTGAAGCGACTATATCATTTAGAAAATAATACAAATACCTCAAAAATAAAAGAAAAACCTACTAATTTTATTTTAAATAAAATAAGCAAAACAGTTTTGATGAAAAGAATGCTATAAAACAAAAATATTTAATTTATACATGAAAGGGAATTTTTGCAACGCTTAAAAGATTATTCAATGTGAAATATTGCAATTGAAACCATATTTGGCGATTTACCGTTTGCATCATGTTAAGACAAATGCATCTGAAATTGAATTTAGATAAAATCTGAGTAACAATGTATTTTTTGAGTTGTTCTTTATTTTTTAATTTTTATTTTTATCTAACTCTTGCGTTATGTGACTTACAGAAGAAACTAGCAGGTGTAATTATAAAAATGACTGTAATTTTGTGTCACAGACAGACAGACAGCGCCCACCCTAGGGACCTCTAAGCTTAGGGAGGGAAAAATATTACTATCCGGCGCTAGCTACAATAATTACAAGTTAAACTACAATTTTACAAAGTATACACGTTACCCAATTTTGCCACAAGGCTGGGCGAATGTTAAAATTATTACAATAATTGATATTTTACATAAACTTTAGTTATAGTTATTTATATAGCATTTTGAGATTAACATTATAATGGCAATTATTTACAATTGTACATTTTGAATGCATTAATACGTATACAATAACATTTAGAGGTATAATATATTTTTTTAAATGATCATGTTATTTCTTTATTTACGATTTTAATTTTACTTTTGTCGCCAAACAAATTGATTTTAAGCCAAAAAAGCCATAATCATGATTGGCCACAATATTGGCATAATAATGGTGTTTTTTCAAGTGTATGACAACATTTTTGGAGTAAGTTTTTATATTCAAATGTAAATTATATAAATAACAAGTAATATTATAAAAATGAAGTCAAATATTTAAATTTTAGTGTAAATGTTTGCGACTTATTAATTATTATCCCACATTAAAAAAATTTAAATTTTCGTTGTATGTATTTTCTTTGTTTTGAAGGTTTTTAAACATATTGCACTAATTTTCTGTAATCAGGTCACCCGCCAATTGGCATACTTACTATATTGTTGGAAATTTCTCTTATATTTGAAGGGTAAAACTCTTGTTGGTGAATCCGATTGCAGCGAATTTGTACTCAGCAATTAGTAAATTTATGGTTTTTAATTATGAAGCAAACAGTCAAAAGAATATTTACTATTACATATTTTCCATCTACAGTTATTTTACTATCACCAAAAAAGCAATACTAAAAATGTGCGAAAAATACTTTGAAACGCCAATGGTGACCAAGGAATAATATTTGCTGATTTATCATTTTGACCTAGATAAGACAAAAAGTACCTGGAATTCAGATTAGATGAAATTTTGATTATTATAAAGCAATTTCGGCTAGCGCACATTCTCCAATTGATTATGCTCATTAGAGAAAGGCACAAAAATCATTGGTTCAAGACTTCACAAAAAAGATTATTACTAAACATTTTGCATAACTAACTTTATTTCTCATTCTCGAGGAGTTTTATTGATGAAAGATTTCTAATTCAGTAGACAGCTGTTTGACATTATTTAATAGAACTTATTTTGGCACATAATTAACATCGTTTTGTAGCTAACTCTGGTACATTTGTAACTACATCGTTGCAAAAACTTCTAATGTTTGACTTCAAACTTGGCTGTGGATCCCATTAAGAAAGATTAGGAATATTTTATTGGATGCATGTTAGGGGATTATTTTTTATTTACCAGAATCAGTTATCAAGGGGTTTTTTTTTCCGGTTAATGGTAATATGATTGCAATTGGTATATAAAATGAAAAGGCAGTGAAAATAACGTTATTTTAATTTTATTCAAACAATTCACCTTTAAAAACCCACTTTTTTATGATTAACATTGCTTTTAAATATGAAAGTTAAACACTGTTCTTTGTGTCCAAGTAATTTATTACATTTTTCACTGTATTTATCAGCTGGAATCCAAAGATAGAAAACTGTAGCAGACCTGCCAGAAGATCAATATATTTCGAAATATAACGTAACCTAGAAGGATATTGTATTTAAGCTACCAGAACCACACATAGCACCAAATGAGAAGCCTGGAGTTCAAGAACTAACAAATGAAAATGAATAACCCGAACATTATTTAAGTTCAATGGTCAGTCTCTGCAATGATTGTATGCTCTCTTTTTTAGTAGTGTGGTGACTCAGAGAACATTTTAATTTCTGTTGGTGACAACGGCCACATTTCCCTACCAAATTGTAATATAAATCATCAAATTAAAGAGCTGCTTTTTAATAGCCTGAATTTTGTATAACACATAAAATAATATAATAACGCACTGGCATTCGCATTGTTTTTAGCAATGCGGAAGGATTTTCCAAGTGAAGATTCATATTATTTGAAAATACATGGTCGAATTAACAATTTCGTTTGATTCAAGGTTCATTTGGAAAATGGACCAGTGCAGCGGGCATAGCCTGCTAGTTAAGTAATAAAACAAACAGATCATCATTTTAAGCAATAATAAAATTATTTACTTTCTAATCATTTTTTTTTTTAAATGCGTTATTGACTTTTGCTTTAATGTTTATAGAGTACTTCTTTTAGGAATATATCGACCTAATCTAATTTGTCTAAAGCTCGAGAAGCATCTTTTGTTCCATGAGGAAACATTGTACGGGGGTGGTATGATAAGTTCTCAACCTGACAGTGAAAACACAATATTTTATATATAATTTCATATTTTTCAATGTAGTCCCCTTGCAACTCAATAAATTTAAGATACACTCTTGTGTGAGAATTCTTTAGTGCAGCCCTATACGAGGTGGTACGAAAAGTTCCTGGCCTGAAAAAGAAAATACAAGATTTTTGACAATATTTTATTTTATTTTTCAACTTGCAACCATTTCAGAAGACTCTTGAGAAATATTCATTAACATCATGTAAAATGTGGTGGACACAGTCTATCAAGATGTCAGCAAGTTCGCGTATCTTCAATCAGCGATCATTCAATATGGCATTGTGAATTTTTGAGACTATTTCGTCGGTCGTAGTGGTTTTTGGGCATCCTGAGCGTTCATCATCGTGAATGGATTTCCTATCATGCTTAAATTCAGCGGCCCATTTTTTTATCATCAAATATGAAGGACAGGAATCCTTTAATGCTGCGTTTACACTATATGGTCTTTCAGGTCTGTTGGGTCTTTCTGCTCCAAGAGTAGAAAAAATTGCGTTTACACTATGGCATAAGAATTTGGCGTAAGGAGAAGAAACTTATTTTTGCGCATGCGTGAGTTTTGCAGCTTGGATGGAGGGGGAGGGGTAGTGTTTGTTTGTTTACATTCGCAATGAAATGAACATGCAAATATTTTGTGGGTTAATGCCTGTGCTAATTTCTTTTTTACTTAAAAAACGGAAGGCAGATAATATAAAAGTGATTTTTTTTTAACGTGCTTCTTTCGTTATTATTATTAAAGGTTTGGGAAATACACAGGGGATATAGATACAAGAGATATTGTTGTATTGGGCTAAGAAAGGCTCAGTGAGCAGCCAATTTCATATTAAATATAGCCATATACAGTGCATGCAGAAGCCCTATTCCGTATCTGTACTGGGTCTCACAATTTCTGTGCACATTTTATTTTCCTTGGTAAAAATAAAAATATATGGAGATCAGTTTGTTGCAAAATAATACTGACAAAAGTAATTAAATAAGGTTTACTTTATTATACAAAATAAGAAAATTCCCATCAAGATTTAAATAAAAAATATGAACTAAAAGAAAAAATCATTCTAATCAGTATTAGCACTAACTTAGCATAGACATACATTTACAGAAATGTATGTCTACATGTAAATAAAATGTCTATTACATTACATGTAAATTTATAGAAATAAAGCATTTTATATGCACATGTGCCCACAATGGGAGCAAGGCAATTGCTGTTATCTGAATTTTCAAATTTTATAAACTAAAGTTTATTTTTCTCTGATAATTTTCAAAAAAAGAAATAATAATAATGTCAAATAATTAATCACTAAGACAAAAAGAAACATTTGTTTTTGGCTGAAGGGCTCTGATCACCCTTTTCCTCAAAACAAAATTTAGTTTTGTTTTTCTTTCCAAATTTAAGTGTTCAAAAAGGATCTTAAATGGTGGGTTCAGCTCACCCCCCCCCCCCCCCCCCGATAAAAAATTAATTGAACATAAAGACAGTTCTTCATTTATAAAATGTCAATAGCAGCTTATTTTTGGTTTCTTAATTATAATATGTTTGAACTGCCTTTTAGTTTTATAAGTGATAATGCAGATTTTCTTTGATGCTAACAGAAAAATATACCATTTTCCTAACAATATTGAAAAAAAGAAAATGAAACAAAATGACATGACATTTAGTGGAATTCCATTTCTCATGGCTTGAAAATAAAGTTTCTACTTTATAGATAATGCACGTTAATTTCAGAAGGGGAAGTTTCCTCTTCTGATGATAAAACATTATTTTTAAATGGAAACTTGCATTTTCATTCAGGAAAATTAAATCCTCAATGATTACATAAAAATGCCATTTTCTAGATGCTTTTAGTCGTGACATCAATCCAGTGCCTGATTTACAGCAGGTCATTCGAGGCACAGGTCCAGGGCCCCCCAAATGCTACTGAAGATTTTTCAATGATTGGTCAAAATCTGGAAGTTTTCACGATAAAAACACAAAATTAATATGGAAAAACCTGTTTATTTTTTTCATTTAAAAATAACTACTTCATTTGCGCAACAACACTCGCTCGCTAATATTAATTCTATGGGAAATTTTTTTTATATATATCTTGCTTGCATTTCATTATTTAAAAAAAAAAAAATTCCATTGGATAGTTGAGGTCAATCAATGCAAAGGCCATTTTTTACTTTTTCGGTTTTGTTAACAGGTTTTTTTATTAAGATACTTTCACTTTCAGAACCGATTTTGAAAAATCGTTAGCGAGATAGAACACTAAAGATTGATTATGAAGCTGTTATAAAAACTTTTATTGCTAAAAAATTAAGAAGAAAATGTATAAAAAAAAGGTACTTCTCTATTATCGAATCGACCACTTTTCATAACAAAAACTATCGCCAACTCTAAGATTAAACGCCAAAAATGCAGTCCCATTTACTTGATGTCAGAAGCATTATACGTGTTTGTTATGTCATCAAGTGGTTTTTAATTTGACATTTGCATGTATTATTCATTATGTTTTACTGACTTATTAGTTATTTCATTAATTAAAATAACAATTGTGTCCGTAAATTCTTATATTTTATTTATTTTGATATTCCAATGACAACGTTCTTCCGTTTCTTTGGCGATAGTTTTTTATTATGAAAAGTGGTCGACGGTATAATAGAGAAGTACCCAAAAAAATTATTAAATATCACTAAATCATTTAAGTCAGTAGTGGTTATCTTAATAATTACCGCTATTAGTGATACATACTTTTTTACTCAAAACCACTGTAAGCACCGGTGCAAGCCCCCTTCCCAAAGCATCTGTGCCCAGGTACTCCCAAACTTGTAAATCGGTCCCTGCATCAGTCAGAAAGTTTTGTGTGAAAAGAGGGGGATTTCAGTGTTAAAATCAACTTCCAGAGCATTTGAAAAACTGACAAAATGCATAGAAAACCACTTGTGTTAAAAAAAATTAATGTGATATGTAAAAGCCAAAGTAAAGGAAAGCATGAGCAGCATAAAATGTTTACCATTCAAGACTTTATAATAGGATTCTACACAAAATTAATGAAATAAAGAGTTAGAGCAATAGCAGTAAAGTAGTACATATTTCATTGCTATTGCTTTTTTTTTCCCTCTGAAAATGCTGTGTTTTAAAACACATACATGCTAAATATATTATGATTGATTGTGATTTTCGTTACGGCAGTTTTTACGTGTCATGTATTGTTATCAACAAAATTGTTTATTTTATCAGTAACAATGGTTCAGAACCCCTCCCACATGAGAATCCTCGTTGCGCCATTGGTATAAGGATCATACAAATAAACACTTTCCAACACTAACAGAATATTATTAATAAATTTTGTTTTTATGAAATACGATATCTAAATGAACAATTTAAAAGCACATAACTCAGTAAAAATCTATTTTCAACAATTGTTGTCTGTCCATATAGTCTGTAATGTATGCAAATTCTTCCATGCAGCACTGTATATAGAATTTATACACACCCAGTGCCAGTGCAACGCTGTGTGGGGCCCTGACAAAGCAGTTAATGGGGCCCACCGTATACTGCAATACTGTATTAATGAAATTTATTTTTAAATTGTATATTTCATAGTATAGTATAGGAAATGTATGAAAAATAGTATAATTATTTATTAAATGTTAATTTGATTTAAGAATGAAATTAATTTAAAAAATACTAATCAAAATTAGTTAATTAAAATCATTGAACACATAAATTAAATAACAATTAATTTAAAAATAATATATTTAATAATTATGTTCTAAAATTTTCCTCTTTCATCCGAATACATATGTAATGGCACTAGGAAACTTTATTCCTGGGCCCCAAGTTTATTCTCTGCACCTTAGCATATGTGTTTCAAAATATTGTCCCCCCTCCCCCCCCCCCTTTTTTTTTCCTTCTGAGAACGTCCGTGTTTACAAGCTCAAAATATTCATCTTATGAATTAATTGTCATTACATTTTGTTATTACTGTTAAAGGAAATTATTATTTTTTACGATAAAATAAAACAATGTAAATCTAACAAATCACTAATTTATTAGTTTAATTCCTAAGGCTTTTAAGCATTTTAATTATATAAGTAATTCTGCTTCCAGTGAAAAATACCGCTGACAAACATCCTTATTTCTTTTTGTTTAATTCATGGAACAAAAATATTAAATCTGGCTATTAATCTCATGAAGGTGTTTATTTAAGCAAATAGTAATCCGCTGAATTTTAAATTAATGTAGTCATTATTCTAGATATGGTTAACATATCACTTCATCATACATTTTTTAGGTGTGCTGTGCTGTTACAATCTTCTTTTTCATCCAGTTTTCTTGATAAAATAAAAATATATATCAACGTAACATATCTGACAATTTTAAGCATATTGGTATTAGTTTTAATGCTAATAATGGCAGAAAAGTTTTAGGAAAACATGGCAATTCTTTATTGATTTAACAAACTAGCAATTGTACCCAAACATGCTTCAGCATATTATGGTGAAACTCCAATTGTATGCTGAAAATAATATCACTTTCACTACAAATAATAAAATACAGTGCTTGCATTAAAAGAGGTATTTATTGAATAATCTAATAAATAGACCGAAAAGGCCAATTTAGAATTATTCAAACATAATCTCTTACGTATCGCATTTCAACATTATGCACTCTTTTGTTTCCTGAACACTCCCAACCCTAATTAAGACACATACATTTGCAGTCATTCTGCCCATGATCAACTATTTGTTTCTAATTTGTGGCTCATTGTCAACTATTTGTTTTCAAGCTATCTTTCATTTTAAGTATTTGATTTATAATTATATATATATATATATATAAATGAGATAATAAACCGACTCTGGAATGAAGAAAACCCTTCATGTTTGAAGAATGAATAAAAATCTTTATTATTTTTTTTAAAGACTAATTTAAAAATAATGGCTTTATAAAACAAACTTCTACTGATAATTCAAGTTTATTTTTGACTTGAATGGATTCATAATGATATTAAATAAGTAACATATCATGAAACATTAAAAAGTGAAAATTTTTGATTTTTTAAAATTATGATATAGACTTTCTTTTAAAGAAATACTTTTAAAAATTGCATTTATTTTAATTCCAAATGTTTATTTAATTTTTTAAGAGAATTTTTAAAATATTGTTTTAATATTTTCCTTGTTTATTAAAAAGGTATTGTTATGAAGCATTATATACATATTAAAATAAAATAAAGACTTCAATAGTAAAATTTAAATAAACTCTCTTTGTAACTCTTTTTTTTAATTAAAAAATGGTTTGAGGATTTTCTTATTTAATATACATTCTGTTATTTAAACAACACAAGTAGATACATGAAAAGATCATTTATAATAAAATTATAGTCAAATGATAACAGAAATTTTTTATTAAATTTCCTTTATTTGAAAATACAAGTTGCAGAAATAAAACAAAATATTGCTCTATATAATAAATATTATCACATAACAAATTTATTACTGAATATAATGATATCCTACATATCAGAAGTAAAATACATAGATAACAGTCTGGACGTTAATGATGATGACACGATACTTTACAGAAACAGGTATGTATTTTAATCTAATGGGAGAAACAAGTTATTAATAATTTTCAGTTATTATAATTTAAAAATGATAAATAATAACATCAAAGCCAAGCACTGGCATGCTTTTTTTTTTCTAAAAAGAAAGAAAAAAAATGGAAATTTCAGTTTATCTACCCTATATATATAAAATCCTAATGAAACGAATTTGTGAAACGATTTTATGAAACGACTGATTATGTTTCAAGGCTATTTTTAATAAAATATTGAACGCTTGATGGTGAAATTAATACCAATTGTTCATAAAAATCCGCGGATGTCAAAACTGGTAATAGAATTTTGAAATTGGAAATAGTTTTCGAGATATTAATTTTTTTCTAATTTTAATGACATTTCTGTAATGATGGCAACTAATTACTCAGTTTTTTGTGACAAAAAAGGGAAAAAAATTGAAAAGGATCCCGATAGGGATTATTGATTTCTTTTTATTCGTCATTTTCAAATTGAAATTGAATTTATCTTATATTTCAATCGATAATGAAGACAAGATTGTGATTAAATTATGTTTTTCAGGAAAATTTGAAAAAAAAAAAATCGCATTTTTATCGTCAGGATTCAATTGTCTGTTAGCATTTAATTTAATTTATAAACTGAAAATATTTTGAATAAATTCGTCCAAATGACGTCATTTAGGTAAACGCAAAAGAAAGGGAGGAAAAGGAATTAATAGTAATTATTATTTATTGATATCATTTTGTTATTTTTTTGTAAAATTTAACTAAACGAATTTATAAAATCATTAATTCGGATATTTGAAACTAATATATAAAATAATATTTGCCCAACTGAACGGAAGAATAAAATATCCTGCTTGGTTTTCTATCCTGCTTGGTTTTTTCCGCCAAGCTTTTTAAAAAAGCGTCAAGACCCCTATAATAGAAAAGCACCAAAAGTTCACTGGGTTTATTTTTATAACTTTTGGCAACAAATCTATGTATATTAACGAATCTACCCCTTTTTGAAGCTCGAATTACGAAGCCTAAAAGCAAAGGATCCTATAATGGAAAAGTACCCGATTTTCTTATGGACAATATTCAAGTGACAGAACATGGTGTAAAATTATCGCGTATAGCAAATTTGTTTAAATATCTCATCAATTGATGCCGAATAAATGCAGGCACATGCATGCACAAAATATTTAATTAATTTGTATGATAAATAATTATTATAAAATTCGTATATACATATTAATTAAAAAAAATAATTTACATATTTAAAATAACATGAAAATATGCATGATGGTGCACTAAAATAGAGAGAAAATTAAAACCTGTTACTGAAAATGTCTATAACATAGTGCTTTTCAATACCGTGGTTCTTAATGTTATTCACAAGTAGATGGAATTTTTCTCATCCTTAAACGCAAAGGAAGAATAGAATAGAGATTGTTGTTATAAAAGTCAGAGAGGTAGTCACAATTTAAACCTAACCATTTTATACAAGCTGGTTTTCAAGTAGTAATTGATTTTACTTATCAATCCCGAAAACAGTCGTCAGTTGTCGCAACAGCTGTGTATGAGGCCATGATAATCGAAAAATGTCCCATTAAAATGTTAAAAGCATAGCAACCCAATTATAGATTTACCAATATTTTTAAAATAAAGCACGCTGTCATGTTTTTAGAGGCCTCGAAGTCTGAGCGGGGGTTGGCGAGCGTAGCTCGCAGGGGGTAGGCCCCCTAGTTATTAAAATAAATACATAAATTAATCAGCGAGATGAAAATAAATGTTTCATTCAAACTGCTAAGAATATCCTTGGATTTGAAGATGTCAGAAATACAAGTGGTTTTAACTCCAGTTCCAATAAAAAGAAAAAAAATATTACTATATTTTATTTATAGTGCAGTATAGCCCTGTATGTTATATGAAGATTTTTGTACACACCACATATTAAGCTAAAAGGCAACTTAAAACTCACTCGCAGCAATTACAAACCGTAAACGACAATGAATATTTTTCTTTGTGTAGCCCTGTATATGAACTTATTTATATTCCACAAACTTCTATTAGTCTACTAAATATAGTTCAACAGGAAAATGCGTAACAAAATTAAAAACTACCCTTAAGCAATTCACTCCCATAGTCTGTAATACTGACGGATTCCCTTGTGTAGCTCTGTATATGAACAACAGAGTTTATAAACACACAAGTACTATGAAAAAATTTAGTTAAACTTAAAAACGCACACCAAAGTTGAAAATGCACCTATCACACAGACTGTAAATATCACATATGTACAGTAACTGATATCTTTTGTGTGTCCCTATAAGTAAACGCAATGCACACCACAATTTCAAGAGAGCAATTTATAGTGCACCTCAGTAATGAATAATTTTTATTATGTCTGAAATAGTAACTTAAAAAAAAAAAAACCACATTTCTTGTTATCAAATAAAGTTATTAAGAAGTGGGGTTACTGCACAATCTTTATTTTTTCCCCAGATTGGGGGCATAAAACATAGGGCTATATCTGAACAAGCAATTTTATAGGAAGCTACTACAGTATTATCTTTATTTTTTACAGAAAAAATGTGAAAATGCTACTTTCAAGGTTCCATATGTCTATAAAATGACATGTTTAAAGGAAATCCAATGTTAAATATCTTCTTTAAAAAAGAAAACTATTATTATTATTCTAGTATACATGAAAGATAACAAAACATTTAAAGCAATCTTTTGAGGAATAGGTATGGCTAATATGACACACAATGCAATAAATAAATAAAAAATCAGAATATTTATCCTCAGTGTTGAATTTAGACATTTTTCTCCGGGAGGGATTTCTGCGGCTCCGAGGGGACATTATAGAGTTCTGGAGGTGAAATTGTACTTTTTGACCATTAAAAGCATAAAATCTCAAATCTTTCAGGGGGGGGGGGGGAGAAAGATTTGAAGGGCCATCCCTTGATTTCAACACTGCTTGCTCTCCCCTTCCCTGAATATTCAATTAAAAAAAATGTTAAACTTATATCGGAAAACATACAAAAACACATTTGCATTTATTATCTCAAAACATTCACTGCTGTAGTTTTGGGATGGTCAATAGCAACGCACACCTGACAATGTTTAAATTTCAGTTTTCAAAAATTGCATTTTTGTTAATCACTTGGAGTAAATAAGGTAATTTGAGTAAAATAAATTATGAAGAATAATAATTAAATTTCAGTTTTAAGAATTAATTTTGAGCTGCCTGTATTAAAGCAAAACAAATTAAATGTTTAATTGCACATAATTTGTAAACTTATTTTTTCATGGATTTAGGGAGAAAGTAAATTAACAATTTAATTAATAAAGAGAATTATGAAAACAAACTAGTACATAACAATATAGTTAGTTGTTTTATGAATTCTAGAATAAGAAAAAATAATTATTAATGCAAAGTGCATAAAATTTTCAATTATTAAATTCTTCATCTACAAAACACATGTACTTCGCTAGATTTTCTATCATTGGTAACAAAATTTGATTTAAAAACTAGATACTAATGAATATTTCATAATATTTATTTTTTTAAATATAACCTAATGATGTTCCATCAAATCTGTCAAAATATATTATCTTCAATATTTAGTTAAACTAACATAAATAATTACTCTCACTTCAAAGAACTGTAAGTAAACAAACCAAATTATAACCTTGATAATATTGTTAAAATACATTTTGGATCATTTCAACATTAATAAATTATTATATATGCAGCTAAATAATTATTAAGCATAGCAAATTATAACCTTCATAATATTGTTAAAATATATTTTAGATCATTTCAACATTAATAAACATTAAATAAATTATTATATATGCAGCTTAATAATTATTAAGCACAGCAAATTATAACATTGATAGTATCATAGATAATACATTTTAGATTATTTCAATATTAATAATATTAATTCAAATAAATTATATATTCAACTTATCTGATAAGTTACTTTAGTTTTTGTTGAATTTGATTTTTTTTTTTTTTTAGTCTGAATGATACTTTCTGAAATATCAGATTCCTTGAAGGGAGGGGCGAGGGGTAACTGCTATCCTCTAGCATAACACTTATGCATTTAGTGTTTACATAAAACACAAGTGCTTTACGCAAGTTTATATAAAACATAACTTACACACTTGCATAAAACTACACAAATTAATTAACTACAAGTTGTGTTTTTAGATTGATCATTTAACAGCATTTTATAAATTAAAAAGCTAATAACAAATAAACCTTCAGTTAAAAAATTAAAGGAATTAAATTATGAAAATCAATTTTTGTATTGAGAATGGACATAGCTTTAACTGATTCTCTCTGATACAGATTGATTTTGTTGGAAAAATAACTTTATATGACACAACATTAATAAATACACAACAATGTAATTTTGAGAAAATGACTTACTTACAAGCATCATACTTACAAATATTACTGAAGATTCATGCCTTCAAAAATAATCATGCAAAATGCCTGTTCAAAAGATCACCATTTATAAATGCGTAAGTGAGATCAACATGTAGTAATTGACAGGTATTCGCATAGATATTGAGAAAAGTAGTGTTCGATTAAAAGCAATCTGTAATTTAAAGAAAAGATTATAATAATCATAATAAACCAATAAAAACAACAAGTATTTTTACTTTTATGTTAGCCAGATACTAGTGATATATATATATATGTGTTAAAAGGGCACCAGTGATATATATACATGCATATCTATCACTGGTGCCCAGCTAACATAAAAGTACCAAACAACATAAACAATGTAAAATATATTTAAAAATCCTTCTTTATTATGTAACAAACTCAATATACATTGAAAAACTACATATAAGTCAATTACAGTCAATCATACAAGTTAATATACTTTATTGATGGACATTATATTTACCGCAGTTCCTGCTTGACAAATTTGGAAGCAAAAATAGCACAAGTCCAAGGCCCGAATTCAAATTTCTTGCAGAAGATCACAAATGATAGCGACTTACTAAACTGTAAAACTACACATAAGTGATCTCCTGAGAGCAATAAAATATACATTTCCTGGCACCAGTAGATTCACCAGACAATCTCCCTTGCACCGTTCATAGATTTTGAAACTTTTAAAACTTTTTCTGAAAAAAAATTATGAAGTTTTCCAACTGAAACCATTCTTTGTTGTGAAAGGGGGGGGGGGGTTACAAAAATTCATGTAATGTACTACAGATTAATTATTAAAGAAAATTTCAAAAAATAAACATGTAATAAAACTTTTAAAATAATAAGGAATGGTTTAATAATTAGTAAATGTAAAAACTGTTTACTTAAAAACATGTTTGTTACTTTTAACAAAAGTTAAATTTTATATTTGTGTAGTTACCATATTAGATTGAGTTGTTATTTTTGTTTTTTATTTTTTTTGTGGGGGAGAGGGCTAAGAAACTAAATACAATCTAAAATCTCTGCAATATTTTAGATATTATATTAGGATGGATTCATTGAAAAAATTAACACATTTAAAACTGATGAATAACAATGCAAATCAATGATCAGTCAATTATATGACAGTAACAGAGAAAACTGAGAAGTTAATTAAAAATGAATTATATGGCTAAAAATTTATTGGTACCAGTTTTAAGATAAAGTTAAAAATTGCCAGTAACAATATTAAATAAATACCTGAAATAAATCAAAGTATTTCCTCACAAAAAAAGACATTACTGTTCATTATGCATTACGATCGTACTATTCTAATTTTTATTCATATACTGTCATTTTTTTTTTTTTTTTTAAATTCATGCCTATGAAACAAGGTGAATTTTGAAATAAGTAACGTAACTAACAATTAACAAATGAACTGGTAGCATAGTATATAAATACCGGAAGATAGTACTTAAAGAATTTATGAATACATAGCTTTATAAAGAGTTTGGTAATATAAAAAGCAACATAGCGAACAAATGAATTTTAGTAGCGTAGTACGTAAATACATGAAGATAGTAATTTACGAATACATAAAAGAAACTTCTACAGTTATGAAGCAATGTAGAGAAACATTAAAAATATCTGAAAAATATTACATACCTTTGGTTTGTAAATCCCTTTTTTATTTTAAATCTTCATCAAAATATTCATCTGTCGTCTGCTTCATCAAACTTCGTCCATTTTTTAAAATGGCGGAAGAAACAATTATGAAGCACGCTGATTGGTTAGGTCTTATATTTTCACGCCTGAAACGCCAACGCTTAGACCACGCCACGCAGACCACAGAGACCTTCTTAAACCCTCTTATACCTGGACCTGACAGACCACGCAGACCTGATAGGCCTGATAAGCCATAGTGTAAACGCAGCATAAGATGACCTTTAAGACTGTAACTCTTTTTAGCGCTTTCCAACCTAGTTGAAAAGTGCTTATGACTTCGGTTTGTCTGGCCGTCTGCCGTCTGTCCGTGCTCTAACTCCCGTAAATATGCTCGGATTGCTCTGCAATTTTTATATGTTATTGTCGTTATCTATAGCATGTTCCCTATTTCAACGGAAGTGTGTAGCACTTATAGTTTTTTTACAGGGACACTCAAAAGAATTCCGTTTCATTGCGGTCTATGGGGAAAAATCATTTGCGGTTTATTTAAATAATGTTTCACTATTTTAAACGCATTGAAATTTATATAGATCACTAAGGTGCATTACAAGAGCCTTACTACGGAATATTGTGTGTATAGCAGTCATCGTTCATTTACAGGGACACGCAAAAGAATTATCTACTGTCTGTTAACAATAATTGCTGGAAGTGCGTTTTAAGTTACTGAACGCGATTTTAATGTTAACTTGCTTTTTGTCTATTATGTGATGTGTATAAATTCTGTAGATCCTATACAGGGCAGCACAAAAGTTCGCGAACACATTTCTGTTTATTGACAAACTCCAGACGGAGAATTTTAAACTGTGCTACGCGTTTCCTAACTGAACTAAAATTTAGCATCCTATGTAGTATATATACAATTCTATAGATCCCATACAGGGCTGAATAAAAGTATTCGGATATTTTTCAGAATATTGTATATGTTGGAAATTCCTGAAATTATGTTTTTAAATATGTTATGCGTTTTCCAAATTGTTTACTTAGAAGTTATCTTTTAGCTTATTAAACGGTATATGATTTGTAAAATTATTTTGGAAGCGTTGGAAAGTGCTACATAATCTATGCTTGACGCATGATTTTTCGTTCTTGTTGTATGTTCATGGGGGTTAAATATTTTTTTAACAAAGTATTTTATGACAGCTCGAACTTCAATTTTTTCCATTTTTCGAAAATGTCAAAACTTGTATACTTTACTTTATCGCTTAGCAATAACCAATAAACTCACGCGTCTGAAACTCGGCGGCATGTCATCTAAAGGATCATACTTTACAAACAACACTGTCATTTGGTCATACTTGTTCTATTTCTGTATTAGGCTGAGAACTTATCAAACTGCACTTGTACAGTTTTCAATGCTGTGGTACATTCATTTAATGATACTAAACTTTTCTCATTCTTGACTGACATTTCGATGTTGTCATCTTTTTTTTTCAGCTTCTGCAGCAATTATTTCTTCATCTGTAGTAATATCCTAAGTCAGCACATCTTCATCTATGCAATTGTACTCGGAGAAACAATGTCTGTGAAAGAATTCCCTGTTTTTCAGTCACATACCTTTTTGCAGACAATTCTATGACGCTCTTTGAATTTTGTTAGTCATCTGTTAGAACATGTGAAATCACGTTGACCGAGACATCAGCAAGAGCTTTTGCTTTCTCTTGTAAAACTGCACCAGTTAAAGCAATGTTCTGACCTTCTTGCCTCATTTATCCGCCGCAAGAGAGCAATTTCAATTTCCTTATTCTTTCCTGTGCACATTTATATTCTTACTGGTTTGTATTGACTCACAGTATAAGCCGTTTCAATCTTTTCATGATTCTTTAAAATCGTAGAGAGTGTGTGTGGGTATCCGATACTTTGCTGCATTTTCTGATTTTTTCAGTACTTTATCACTGACTTTGTTTACATTGTTTTGCTTGGTTTCTAAAGATACAGCTTGCTGTTTTTGACTCATGCTTCATAGAATTCTACAGAATAACTGGGGACAGAGTTTCATTTATGTTAGTCATGTAGTGAAGTAGTGATTACCACTTCTTTCACTCGAAGATAGGGGATTTCGAAAACCGGTTTATTGTCAATACAGTCAAACGAGTAATGGAACAATCAGTTTCAGAAAAGAAATTCCTTTACCCGACCTTTCATTGTTACCAATCTATAGTTCATATGGTTAGTATGGGAAAATTTCTGCATATCAGAGATCAAATAAAAGCAGGTATTAGTCAGGAATTCAGTGTTTCACTATTTTCTGAAACCCTTTTCCACTTTAAGTCTTCAAACCATGAAAAAAATTCCATACTTAATGTGACATGTAAATTTGAAATATCAAAAACTTTGCGTAACAAATCCTGTTTTCATTTTGGTGGGGGAAAAAAAATATATTCGCCTTAAGCGGGATTTTCAAAATTTCTATTTTGTATTAAACGAACTATTTAACATTAGTTTTCAGACTTATCTGACGGGACCTGAGTATTATTTCGTGTTAAGCAAAATTTCACGTTAAGCGATTTCGTGTTAACGAGGTTCGATTGTACTATAACAGGGGTGATTATGTTCAGGTTATATACCTGAATTCAGGTATTTGTTTCATTTTCAGTACCAAACTTCTGGTTTTCTGATAGTTAAATTCATAAAATAAGATTAAAATATCAATTTCATATGATTGCTAAACATAATAAGGCTTCTTATTTTTCATAATTTGACCTCTTTGTAATAATTTATATGTCCCCCCCCCCCCCCCCCTCTCTCCATACAGAAACCTTTTCTCGCTAAAATTTCAGGTATTTCTTCTTGAACCCACAATCACCCCTATATATATTATTACTTTGGTTGAAATGATATAATTAAAAAAACTAAATATCTTTTTAACATTTTAACTATGGCTAAAGGCTTATGAATATTATCAAAATATTTTTAAATACTTTTTTTTTTATTAAACTTATTGTTTTTCATTATAAATACATTGTTGTTTTATACCATATTTGAGTCTTTTTTGTTTGCAGTTATTTTTAAAAAATTATGTTGATTTTTTTTTTTTTTTTTTTTTTTTTTTTTTTTTTTTTTTTTTTTTAAATTTTTTGAATTTTTGTGAAATTTAGTTGTTAGTTAGGAGTTGTATTCCTTGCTAATAGTAATTGACATAATTATATGATTCATCAAGTTCTTTTTTTATGCTTTTTTTTAATAGGTTGTATTTATTATTTCTTTTTGTTTTAGTTTCAAAAGAGCAACAAAAGATAGAGAGTTTAGATCCATCTTCTAGAATGCCGAAAATAGGAGCAAATCAACCTAACAAGGGATCTAAAGAAAACATTGCTAAACACCTTGAAATAGTTCGTCTTAAGGAGCTTGCTACTCATGAACTCTCTGTTGTATGTTTCTTTGTATTTCTAGTTTCATCATCATAAAATTTCAAAAATTTAATTGTGTGTCTTTCTGCAATGCAAAAAGAACATGAACTTATCGGAATAAAAATGTTCTTATAGGAGCAACAGTTGTATTATAAAGAAATAACTGAAGCTTGTGTTGGTTCTGATGAATCAAGAAGAGCAGAAGCTTTGCAGAGCTTAGCTACAGATCCTGGATTATACCAGATGCTCCCTCGATTGAGTCAGTTTATTTCAGAAGGGGTAAGTTCAAATCGAGTGATGATTTGTTGTAAGTACTTTATTTCTCTTTTAATGAATAAATGAATTTATTTTATTTATATTTGCTGTTGCTAATTAAACTGCTTTCAACTATCATGTTGTCATTTTCTTTCCAAAGATTTTATTAGAGTTTATCCACCTAGTGGTAAAGCTGAAAATAAGAAAGAAAGTTTTTTAGTAGTTACTGGCCAGTAGATAGTAGAATTTTAGTAGCCATTTCTGGCTAGTAGTTATTTTATTAGGTGCGTTTGCAATTAAATAAATACGTAGCACCTATTCTATAGCCGTTGTCTGGTCCATCCATCTGCCGGCATGTAACAGAGCAAAAACTACCCAACCGAATGGTTTGAAATTTAATATATATAATCGTTGCAGAATTTTGTCAAGTCATTTCAAATTTTATGAAAGTCGAATCAAATCTTAAAAAGATATTAATAAATGTTTTCTTCATTATATTAAATCTTATCATATGTAATTAATTGAATGATATCCCATGATAGGTAATGATTCTAGGTTGCCATGGTGATTAATTCATATTTAAGATGGAGTCATTTTATTTCCGTGTTACTGAATTAAAAAACTGAATTTCTATACTAAAATTGTTTAATTATAGGAATCATATAATCTACCGACAGTTTTTTGAATAGATGTTTCCAGAGAAATAGATATTAAATGGAAAAAGAGTCTAAATATGGATTTCAAGTTCTGAAATTTTCAAAGCTAGGCTTAAGTTTCTGATTGGAATTTTCAGTAAATGTCAACAAAAGCTAAAATGTTGCCAACTTTAAATGTACTTATTTTATTACGGAAATGAATCATATCATAATAAAAGATGATATAAATCATTTCACTGAAATAATAACGAGAATTCTATTGCATTGTCTTGTCTTAGATATTTGAGCATAATATAATTTTAATGTAAAAGCATTGTTATTAATTGTTTGTACCAAACATGGCCACGGCTGGAGAAATACCTGTTGCTGCCAATGGCGTGATTCTGTAGTTGAAGAGAAAACGAGATAGTCTCTCAGCAAAAGTACCTACAGTCACCTTTTTCATCGCTGATTTGACTGTTCTTACTGCTCGTTCAGCCAATCCATTTGAACACGGATGGTACGGTGCTGTTGGGATACGGATGATGCCATTATTAGTCAAGAATTTTGCAAATTCTTCACTGCTGAACCCGGGACCGTTGTCGCTGACTAGGTATTTTGGAAGGCCGAAGCGAGAGAAGAGACTTCGTAGCACCATTATGGTGGCATTAGATGATGTGCTAGTAACTTGTGCAACTTCCAACCATTTCGTTTTGGCATCCACAATTATCAAGAGCAAGTGACCTTCCAGTGGGCCTGCGTGGTCGATGTGAATGCGTTCCCATGCCTGTTCTGGTACATTCCAAGGAACGTGCTGTGCAGGAGGTGCGGATGCATTTTGTTGGCATATGAGACAACCTTTCACTGCTGCTTCTAGATCACTATCTATTCCTGGCCACCAGACGTAAGAACGAGCATGTGACTTGATGGCTGTTATTCCTTGGTGTGCAGAATGGAGCTCATCAATCACGTATCTTCTAAATTGTGGAGGAATGTATACACGTGTACCTCTTAAGATGATCTCTTCTTCGATTGACAATTCGTCTTTAACTCTGAGAAAGGGATGTAAATTTTTCTCTATCTTCTTAGGAAAACCATTTATAATATAAGATTTAAGCTTGGATAAGTCAGGGGAATTCTTGATTTCAGAGGCAATTTGATGCCTAGTCACCGGACTGTCGTCAAGCTGTTTAATCATTAAAACTCTCTCTGCTGGAACTGGTGGATCCGCATGTTTAATATTTAGGGGTAACCGACTACAAGCATCTGCTTCATGTAAACTACCTTTACGATACTTGATTGTATACGAATATGCAGAAAGTGTCAGTGCCCAACGTTGAATCCGTGCAGCAGCTACCACTGGAACTGGCTTGTCTTGGGAAAGAAGATTTACAAGAGGACGATGGTCTGTCAGCAGGACGAAGGTTCGGCCCAGGAGATATTTTCTGAACTTAGTCACGCCAAACACTAGAGATAAAGCTTCTTTCTCGATGTGACTGTAGTTCCTTTCAGCCTTAGTTAAGGACCTTGATGCGAATGCAATTGGGCGATTACCTTTGTCAGTTTCATGTGATAACACAGCTCCGAGGCCATAGGGGCTGGCATCACAAGCTAAAACAACTTCTTTTTCGTTGTCAAAATGCATTAAGAGCGATGAATTTTGTAAAGCTTCCTTTGCCTTAGCGAAACTCTCCTTCTGCTGTGCTCCCCACTTCCAAGTTGTCTTGCTTTGTAAAAGCTCATACAACGGAGCTAACAGTGTCGCCATGTTAGGCAAAAACTTTGCGTAGTAGGTGATTAGTCCTAGGAAGGAACGCAATTCATCGACATTTCTGGGTTCTGATGCTTTCGCAATTGCTTCAACTTTGGATTCAAGTGGGTGGAGCCCTTCGCTGTCAATTTTGTGCCCTAGGTATTCCACCGATGTCTTCAGAAATTCGCACTTGTTTCGATTTAGTTTCATGCCTGCTTCTTGGAGTCTTGCAAGAACAGCACTTAAATTTGCAACATGTTCAGCTTCATCTTTTCCATAGACCAGAACATCATCTAGGTAACAGGCAGCTTTCAACCCATGAAGAATTTTGTCCATCTCCCGCTGGAAAATGGATGGAGCTGAAGCTACTCCAAATGGTACTCTTGTGTATCGAAAGAGTCCTTTATGAGTGTTGATGACCACCAGATCTTTGGATTCTTCATCTAGCTGCAACTGACAGTAGGCATCACAAAGGTCAAGCTTTGAAAAAATACATCCACCTGTGAACTGGGCAAAAATATCTTCAATATTTGGCAATGGATACTGCTCTAACTCTGTAGATTTATTAGTAGTTAGCTTAAAATCTCCACAAATTCTAATGTGACCATTGCTCTTCAGTACTGGAATAATCGGTGCTGCCGATTGAGCTGTCTTCACCGGTTCAATGATGCCTTCTTTCACCAGGCGAGCTATTTCTTCATCAACTTTGTCCCGCAATGCGTATGGAATTGGGCGTGCTTTAAAGAATTTAGGTGTTGCCGATTCTTTTTTCAACAAATGCACTTCAACATTATGCACTATCCCTAATTCTGGTGCAAATAATTCTTTATATTTTTCTAGAAGACTCTGGACAGTAGATTCAGAGCTAGGGACATTATTGACAGAAAAAGAATGATTATTACTGTTGAATACTGTCAACAACTGTAATGGATTGATCCAATTGCGACCCGCTAAATTTGCATTACCTTGTTTTACAATTACCAAAGGTAAAGAGCAAGATTTGTCATTCCAAGACACTTGAACTTCAGTTATGCCCATAACTTCAATTGGATGTTCCGTGAACGAATTTAACTTGATGGAAGTTGGTTTGAGAGGGGAAAATATCTTCTCATTCCACCAAAAACCTTCCACGGCATTACTGAAAATGGGGCACCAGAATCAACTTCAAAAGTAAATGGCTTACCTTGAATAACTACCTCTACTCTAGCTGGAGGTAGGGTTTCTATGCCTGTGATGTTAAATAACGTAAATGCTTCATTTTTGGGCTCTTCTATTTCTAACTTGTGCACCTTAGTACCAGGAATATTCTTTTTCGAACGGCAGACTCTCGCAATGTGCCCCGCTTTTTTGCAATAGTGGCACGTGGCATTCTTGAATCGGCACTCGTTGGAACCGTGCGCTTCGCCGCATCTATTGCACCCAGTATTTTGAATTGGACCACGTGGGTTTGGCCGTTTTGGTGCGTTTATAGAAGTTTTCTTAAACTTTTCTTGGATTTTATTCACTTCGGAAGTTGTTGACGCCTGACGCAGGTTATTTGCATCCCTTGCCGCCGTTTCGATCGTGACCGCGATCTCCGTCGCCCGTGCTAGGGTTAGTTGATTCTCCACCAGTAGTTTCCTCTGTATCGCCTCATCCTAGATACCGCATACGATTCTGTCCCGCAGCATTACATCGAGCGATTCGCCGTAGTTGCAGTATTTTGCTAGACTGCGAAGTTCGGCCACGAAAGTTGCAACTGACTCGCTGGCACCTCTGAACGCGGCTGTTAAACTTATACCGCTCCACGATCGCAGAGGGTGCTGGTTCGAAATGTCCGTTTAAAATTTCGATAATTTCGGCGAGCGTTTTGTGGTCGGCGCCGCTGGTGACAATAAATTCCGCAACAATGTGTAAGTCGTTGGCCCGACAACGGTGAGAAAAATTGCCCGTCGGCGATTGGCGTCCTCAATACCATTTGCGACGAAAAACTGCTCCAGACGCTTGGTATATAGGCTCCAGGATTCAACTGACGCATCGAATTCCTTCATTTTGCCGAAGGAACCCATCATTAAGGTTTCTATACGCTCCAGCAGGAAACTTCCGCGTCGCGTGTAGGCTTAACGTGCTGGCGTCTCGCTACGACCACGTGTTAGGGTTAGCGCGCACGCCTAAGTGCCGCTGCGTAACCAGAAGAGGGAAAAAACTTTTTTCCACTTATTTGCATCCTCCAGGGCCATCCTGTGTCGCCAGTGTTGTAAAAGTAGGTTAGTAATCACAACTGGAGGTGCTATGACGCTTAATCCAAGATAAGATCATTTATTAAAAGAGAGAGCTAGAGATGTTCACTACATCGCGGTCAGTACTAGACTGCTGGCGAACGACAGTTGGCCGATCGCCCAAGTGCGCAGTAGAGGCGCCATCTGTCGTGAACGGGATGAATAATTAATGTTCACAACAGCCTCATTTGAGTAATTTTTTTTTTTCCTCACCAGTTTAATTGCCTGTGATTGTGGTATAGTTATTTTCAGCTTTTCTTAGTGGACTATTAAGAATTTGTAATTTATTTTACAGATTGAATGATGAATCTAGTCAAAAATTAAGAATATCAGATTTTATTGATTATTCAATGTAAAGGTCAATTATGAAGAGTTGAAAATTTAAATTTAAATATTTTGAATGATTAAATTTAAGTATGTTGCAATAATTGTCATATATTTATTTTTTGCAAACTGCTAAGCATTTCAATAACTAGCATAAGTTTCAAATACTTACTTCATATTTTTTACTTATTGATTACAGGTAAAAGTTAATGTTGTGCAAAATAATCTTGCTCTTCTCATCTACCTTATGCGAATGGTGAAGGCTTTGCTGGATAATCAAACATTGTTTTTAGAAAAATATGTAAGTTGAAATAATGCATTTTTAAAATTTATTATGATGTGAAATGTATCATTATATATGTATTGAGTGAAATTTTCCAGTGTTTTTATTTAATGTAACTTGTTTATTTCTGTGAAAAAATCAGAATCTACTACAATCGTTTATGGTTCTATTCTACTCTGCTTCTTAAGGCTGTTCTCAAATTCAACCTGATACATTTTTTAATTCAGTTTTTATTTGCAAGCTCATGAAATTGGCAGTTTCTTATTCAGAAACTATGTAATCTGACATATCCTCCATGTTCTTACAGAAAATGCTGTCAAACTGAGTGTTTTGAATTGAATTTTTGGACATGATGGCACAGGAAAAGAAATAAAACTGTCATCATGAGACAACAATCGCTTATAATTCAAGATGCAATTCTTTTATCAAAAATGAAATAAACTTCAATTACAGATCATGTCAATAATCATGCCTGCGAGTCTCATACTTTTACGTTTAAAGATTAGTCAGAAAATGTATCGGAAAGTTTTGCACTGTTGAGTGGAGAATATATATAATATACACTTTATAATTACCTATCTTTAAATTGGAGATTTGGTTAGATTTGATGCAAGTATTTATGTAATGTATTTTGAAATTCAAAAGTATTACAATTTTATATATATATATACTTTTTTAGAACAGCCCTAAGGCAGTGGGTGCAGAAATTGGCATAATTTTCCATTTGTGGAATGAGTCGTTTTCTCCATATTCTCTCAATGGGAAGAATTAAAACTGAATTTCTTGTAAATACAGTTTTATTTACTATAAACATAAAATTTTAATAATAAAAATATTCTATCAGAATGGCTTATTTATTTATTTTATTTGTATTTTAAAAGGTTGACTGATAAATTGCTATTTGGAAAAGCATCTTTTAATCTTTGTAAATGGAATTTTGCTCTGTTTTAAATTATATGTAGTTTATGTCTTGCTATTTCAATTAGCTTTTGATCAACCTTTTTAATGTTATTTTGTTCCTAATATATTATATACTAGCTGAACCACCTGGTGTTGCCTGGTCCTGTCAAAAAATAATACAAAATGTGAAATCACACAAAAAATCGCTGCATGAAACCATTCCTCTGGTAACCTTTTCATCTTTCAGAAAATAAATAAAAGACAGACCCCGAAGCAGAAATAAATTGAGTGTTACCCCCTTAAATGTCTGGATCATTTGATTCAAAGCAGGTAAGTTTTTGGTCAAAATTTGAAAGTTACCGTACGATTTTCACAAAATTTGTATTTTCTGAATCCGAAAAATAAACTATGTACGTACTGTGAGTTTTGAATTGATGTCTCCAATAGTTTTCTTAATACTCGAGGATGAAAATAATGTGAAAATGAAACTATTTCATTGTCTGGGATTATCAAATTGGTAACTTTCTTTTGCAGTTTCAAAACAAATAACCATTTCGGCACACGCACAGGAAAATCTTTCAGATCTACTGCTAGGGATTGCATTCAGTTCAAAACAAATTTCCAAAACATTTCCCTAAGCAAATTCCAAAACTTGTCTATGGCACCGCATAGAAGGTGTGCTACAAAATCTTTTAGTTTCAGTTTCCATCACCTGGGGGCACATTCTAAACAAACCTCCTTCCAAACGAAACTCTGGCACATGTGCCTGCTTTGTACGGCACTGTATAGCAGGAGTGCTGTGTACATGTTTCAATATATTTTAGTTTCAATTTACACTGCTAGGGGGTGTGCGGTGAAGTACTCTAAATGGGATATATTTAATAAAAAGTCATTTACTTCTCCCCCTTTCTCATTCCTGCTATTATAACAAATAAACAGTTAAAGAAGAGTTAGTTCCATTTTCTACCAGCAAGTGCACACACTGTTCAAAACTGTGGCACGTATCCCCGTTTCTTATTGTACCGTATAGCAGGCGTGCTGTGCATGTGCTGAAAATCTGTGAGTTTCAATATTTAAAAATTTACTAAAAACAGAGAAGTGCCGGAGCCGGGCTCCTGTGCAATTTAAGCTCTGTGTCTGACCACATTTAACAGTGCAAAAACTACCCAACCGAATGGTTTGAAATTTAATATATATAATTGTTCAGAATTTTGTCAGGTCATTTCAAATTTTATGAAAATCAAATCACAACTTAAAAAGATATTAATAAAAATATTTATTAAGTAATTTGAATTTTTTTTTAATCGGTACTTCCTTGTTATAGCAGCTTCTGAGGATTAATCATCAAGCGACATAGATGTATCGCCAAGTTATCTAACATGTATGATGTTATAGTTATATATGACGTATATGACATTTTATAACCTCTATGACCAAGTTATAGTCCCATTCTTCAGATAATTGAAATCTATCATACATAATTAATTCAGTGATATCCCATGATAGGTAATGATTCTAGGTTGCCATGGTAATTATGTCCTATTTAAGATGGAGTCATATTATTTCTGTATTACTGAATTTAAAAACCGAATTTGTATTCTAAAATTGTTTAATTATAGCAATCCTATAATCTACTAACAGTTTTTTGGATAGATGTTTCCGGAGAAATAGATATTAAATGGAAAAAGAGTCTAAATATGAATTTCAAGTTCTGAAATTTTCAAAGCTAGGCTTAAGTTTCCCATTGGAATTTTCAGTAAATGTCAACAAAAGATAAAAGGTTGCCAACTTAAAATGTACTTATTTTATTATGGATATGAATCAAATCATATTAGACGATATAATTCATTTCACTGAAACGAGTTGTAATACAAATGCACCTCATTTGTCACGTTTGACGTACAATTTGCAACTTTTTTCTTTTCTTTTAATCTATTCATGACTTGACCTGCCCCAACTCAGTTTCTACAAAAGTGCCAATATTTGTTAACCAACATTATCTTACTATTTTTTTAAAAAGGATATTTCATAGATATTAATGCAAAATATTTAAAATACCTCATTTTTAGATTATATGTCAGCAAGTCATGGAATGCAGAATAACATTGACATCCACCACGGGTGCAATACCTTCAGTCTCAGGACTGATTTCAGTCTTGGAGAGATTTTTGACTGATAGTAAATGCTACTTTATTTTGACTGATAGTAAATGCTACTTAAATAACAGCAATTTTACAAGCCAAAACTTTTAATCACTCTCTTTTCTTATAAAAGATACATTTTTAGCCATTTTGCAAGAGAATGGAAATCTTCCAGACTCTATTGTGTTATACCCAGGGCTTGACAAATGCGGTCGCCAGGTCGCCACTGGCGACCAACTTTTTTTATCTGGCGACTAACTTTTTTTGTTTCATTTATTTATTTATTTTTTACAAAAATTGAACTAAAAAATGAGCACAAACGACATTTTCTCTAAAGCGAAGTTAAAAAGGCATTTTTCCATTTCATGCACATAAAACGCCATTCTTTTCCGATCTAGTCGGCTAGTCATGTGATTAGAATGTGAGGAGAGAGGATGGGGGGGGGGGGGGTGTTCAATAACAAATAGTCTTATGTGGCTTCTAAAAATTGGATGCAATGATAAAAAATGCTTACTTTTTTGTGTATTTCAAATCAGATTTTTGTGTTCAGAATTAAAACTTTTAATCTATTACATTCATTTTAAAAGAATAGTAACATATAAGTGATTATAAGTAATTCATTCGAAGTAAATCCATAAAACTTAAAAGCCGATAATTATTCCCAATTAAAATTTCAAGAATAATTCATTTTATTAAAAATATGTATTATTTTTTTAAATATTTTTTCCCGGCTTAAAATGCTTGGCGCCTTGCGTCTGTTTGCACCACACGCGTTGGACATTGCCGTCACTCTGTCTTGGCGACAAGTGTCTTGTTCAGAGTTGTTTCTCAATAGTATTTTATAATTACATTGTTTGGATTATTATCTGCAGTAAATGGAAATAAAAAATCATTGATTGCACTTCAAAAAGTTTTTTTTTTTTTTTTTTTTAAATTCTTATCGTAGATCGTTGGATCAAAATAAACCTCAGCCGGATGCTGATTTCTATTTAATCCAGCGCAGGAAAATATATTTTTTTCTTTCCTTTTTAGCTACGAAAACAAACGTTTACGTAATAACTGGTAATATTACGCGTTAATCGCCCTCGAGTTTGTGAACATCACAACGTTTAATTAAATTTCTTGTAAGATATCTCATTATAGATGCTGCAAAGTTACAAAATATTAAGAAATAAATTTGAAATTATATTCACACACACACACACACACACACACACACACACACACACAAACAAACAACAGAAAAAATTAACTTATTTTTAATTTGGCAAAACTATTGCAAATGTCATTAAATGCAAATTTTGAAATAATTAAATCAGAATTATTTGACTTTTTATTTTTATTTTGATAGGCTAAATAGGCATAAAATCGTTTTCCGGCTTCACTATTTTATACATGCCCTCTCATCCGATATAGATTTTGTAGCACTCAACTATTTGAACATTTGAAGCATACGGCAATCAGCATTTCCCGAACATGTCGGTTAATTCAGAGTTTACAATATTTCTTTTATTATTTTTTTCACAAATATATAACTTTGATAAGTTTCCTTAGAAAACTTAGTTATTATGCACTATTATAAACTATGTAACTAATAATTCTAAACTATGTTTGTTATTATTTTTTCTGACTTAATTCCTAAGCAAACGTTTGTACTTTTTAAAAATCAATAAAAAGGAAGGGGGGGAGGGTGTTAAATTTTTTTACTGGCGACTAGAATTTATACCTGGCTACCAGATTTTTTCAAATTTGTAAAGCCCTGGTTATACCTAATATTCAGAAAAGTTTTCAGTCTTGGTTTGAGTGGACTTCTTGCAACCGTGACATTCATTTAAACAATTAACATTCAAATGAAGCCTCATTAGATAAAGTAGTGTTGTTTAGATTTTTAAAAAAATGATGGCTAAAAAATTATTTGGAAGTCAAAAATGGAAAAGAAAATTGCATTTTTCTCTACAATTTATTAAATCAAAATAAATTGTTTAAAGATTTCATTAATCAACTGTACAATAGCACTATTGTGCAGAGGTTGCGTAAGAATAATTCTGAGCAGACATTGTTGCAGAGATTCACCCTTCATTAAAATCACTAGTTTCCCTTATTTCTTTCATGTTGTTCAAAAGATCATATTCAGTAAGAAATTCTGTGTAAAGATTTTTCATAGTAAGATCTCGTTCTAAATGTTGCCATAAATAATCTTGTCTTTTTGAAGAGATTTTTTTTTTAAATGTCCTTACATATTTTCAGAAAATTCTAGCTTGAATGGCATTTGAACTACATATCTACTATCCGTTTTCCTAAAATGTGTTCTCTCAAAGTGTGCTTATTACAGTAATTTAATTCTTCACTATTGCAGATTTTCAAATTTTCAGCATCCTCAATTTTCTAGGAAGATGTCAGAATCTTATTTACCATTTCTAAATTTTTAGATAAACAGTATTTTGCTGTATTATTTATATGAAATAAATTATTGCAGTTTGCAGTATTTATCAAAATAGATTTTTTATTTCCATATAAAAAAGAAGACAATGTAGCATTTTTGTTTTGCATCACCTCGTCTCCAATAAAGTTCACATTCATTGTATTTTGTTCTCCTGATAAAGTCTATTTTGTAAGATGTCATGATTTCTTGGTAGTAACATTGAATATTTATGAAGAAAAGTGTAATACCCTATCGAACATTTAAGATATCTTAGACCACCATTTTTGAGGTGGTACCCTCCCGGAATTGAATATCTGTCCACACCACAAAACTCATCTAAGATAACTCACTGAACATCATCCTGTCCGAGATCTGAACATAGAATGTGCGCATGTGTTAAAGGCAACCTCAACAGCCAATCGGCCTCCAGAGCCAATCAGAGTGAGTGGTACTGGCTGTATCTAGCAATAGAAAGTTCGAACTCACTGAGTTTGTTTCTGGAACTCCCTCACTGAGTTCGGCAGTCTAAGGTGTCTTAAATATCCGATCTGAACCGAGTATAATAATAGGATGATTTGCAAACAAAGCAAGTACTTTTTGAACTGCATTGAGATAATATATGAAAATTACTAAGACAATTATAGCAAAGTTTATATTTCTTGATGATATTTTTTCTGTCTGGTAATTTCCTATTTTTACATTTGTCAAAATGATACAAAGTATAAGCTTGGGTTTTTCAAGCAACATACATCTTTGTAGATGTTTTGTTAAATTTAACAAAAATAGATTTTGAATATTCTTGATTAAATTTAGATGAAATATTACCATTGTTGGTTATTTAGAATTTGGCAGTCTTTCTAAGAAATCCACAAATTCATCAAAACTGAATGTTTCATAATCTTTTGGTGTTAGATCATGTTGTTTGCATGTTTTGCGATCTAATTTATCAAGAATAATATTTAATATTATGGCATTAGAAAAATTGTCTCTATCAAAATCTAAGACTTTTACTGATCAAAAGTTGGTGTTCTGTCACAGGAAAAAAAAAAAAAAAAAGTACAAATATGGAACAACTATTTTATAAAAATAATTGCAGTTTTAACAAGGACAGTAAAAAATCCCTACCTGAATCTAATGAATGAAAATCAGGCCAAACCCGAGCACATGCAGACTTCTAGCTTTAAATTGTGCATGCTTATTATAGTATGCATAATATGTTGTCTCCAAACTTAAGTATACATCAAAGAAATGGTAAATTTATGTTTTATTGTAAATTTATATTGCTGTATCATCAATGCATTTTTCTCGAGAGATAAATTAATATGCATACCCCTAAACATTTTGTAAAACTAATAAGAAGAAAAAAAAAAAACTTACTAAATCAGATTCAAATGTGCTATAATTTATGTGATTTTAAAGCTTTATGTATAGTTTGCTGACAACAAAGATGTTCATATTTAAATTCACTATGAGCGTTGTTTGGTTTTTAAAGCGTGTTTTTGTGTTTGGGCGTTAAACATGTGCTGGCATTGCTTGCATAATCTGAATGTTTAGAGTGACTGCACTGCAGCAGTGCAAAAACAATCAATTTTAAGTCCTAACTCAAATGAAGTCAGAAAAAAAAATGATGTAGTGATGTCAAAGAAATGGGAATTTTTCAGATGTTGGCCATTTTGTGAAATCAGATTCCATTTACTTCAGTATTTGCCCTTACATTTCCTCTGAAAAGTTCTTATTTTACAAATATCAGAATATTTTTTGCTGAATTGATGATCTCTGTTAATTGTCAAATTGGCTTTTTATGACATTTCCCTTCTGTCATTTCTAGAAAATCTTCTGTGCCATATTTAACTGGTCAGTGGTGATATAAATTCTATCACCCCCCCACACTCCCAAAAAAACCATGCACGACAGATATTTTATTATTTTTGCCATTTTTAGATCGAAAAAATTGGTGTTAAATTACCAAAACAATTCTGAAATTTTTGTTGTTGTGAATTTTGTTTCTAAAATAAAATAATTCCATCACATCGTTTTGCATATGTATAAATTATTAAACTTTGTAATAATAATGTATTAATTGTTTCAGAAATTACTAACTTTATTTGGAAATGTCCATTAATTTATTTAGCATATTGTATTATTTCTTTTTATGCAGTTTCTGTTTTATTATTATTTGTGATAAATCAGTTTTAACATATATTTTCTGTAATTTGAGTCTTTTCTTTTTTAATAGCTTCATGAGCTCATCCCGTCTGTATGTTCATGCATTGTTAGCAAGCAATTATGCACAAGACCAGATGTGGATAATCATTGGGCTTTAAGAGATTTTGCTTCACGCTTAATTGCCCAAATAGCAAAGTACGTTTTCTTTTCTTTTCAAAATTGTTTGCATTAATTATATGATTTATATTTTCTTCTATTTCATAATGTTGCTGTGAAAATGCCATAATTTAATTTAAAAGAGTAATGAAATGATTTACTTGATTTTTATTTTATAAACAGAGAATTTTAGTATTTGGCTTGTATTTTGGTTTTTACTGATGCTTGAATAAAGCATCAAATAATACTTAAACCAGCTTAAATTTTATGATTTGTATGTTTATATGTTCTTTTAGATCTTAATAACTTCCTATAAAAATAACTTATTGTTTTCAAATTTTTAGTAGTTTGTACTCCTAAATGGGAGAAAAATATTAACCCTTCAATTCATAAATCATAAATGTTGCAGAGGTATAAATAGGCATTGAATTAAAATCCCAAAATAATGATAAATAAAAATACTTTTCACTTTTTACTTTATTTATCTTGTAATGTATCACAGACATGCTGTTTACTATTTGTGGAACTTGCTGATATAAAATTAAAATTATATTCTTAGTTTAGTGTATAATGTTTCCTGTTAATTTTTTTTATTGAAAATGTTTTTAGAGTAGTTCACTCTCATTCAAATCAATGTTTAAGAATCAGCCACTTTTACACAGTATTGCTTGATTTATATCACCTCGATTTAAATCACTTCATTAAAAAAAATTAATGATTTAAATAAAAATTACTTATGTATATATGTATATAAAAGTATTTTACATTGTGATTTTAGGTAGACATCCCCCGGTCAAAAGGTAAAGGATGGGAATCGATTATGGAAGATAGATAGATATTATCATGAAAAGTGACAATCTTCTGTAATTGAATTGTCATTCATTTACCTTAGACTGGAAGATGTTGTGGGCCCCTCAAAGCCACATCCACTGCTGTTGCAGCAGCTGATGGCTGTTTTCATGTTTCATTAAGTATTATCAATTACATATATAGAGTTCAGCTTGTATAAAATGTTTAAGTAAAAAATGTCTCTGCCTCCCATGTTATTAGAATATTCTGAAGTTTTGAAAGTGCAGGATATTTTTGATCAGTGTTTCCCAGTCTGGGGTATGTAGCGGACCAGTTAGGAGTATGTCAGAATTACTTCGGTAATGGCAGAAAATGCAAAAAATAAAATGTTAGAATGAAAACTCAAGCAACAAGTTGTAGAATTTTCGTTTACTTTTGTAATTTCCAATAGAATACTTTCAAAATGAAGGAAAAGATCTAAACCTATAAATTGATTAATAATTCATTGTCACTAGCCCGCCTACATCGTGAGATTATGTATGTGCCCTCTCTTAGCTAAAATTATTGTTTTTTGTACTGTACTTTTATTCCTCCACCCCTTTTTCTTTTCATGTTCTTTTCTATCTAGTGATTCTAGAAATACGAAAAAGTACTTCTCAGTGCTTAATTTAAAGTCTTTAATATGTTTTATTTTAACAATTTTCTGTTTATAATTTTTTGTGAATCAAAATATATCAAATGTGGTTGAAAGCTAGAATACTTAAAAGAGCTGCAGTTGACATTAGTAACAAACATAAGAACAATACTAACAAAAAAAGTAAATATTTTTTTAACCAGGTTTATTCTAGAATGCGTACACATATATCAAATGACTAAGAAAGTGTATGTGAGAGAGAAAAGGTTGGGAATCGCTGTTCTAGAGGAATAGAATGATTATAATAGGAATAAGTGAAAACATAGTTTTGTCATCTGCTTTTACTCCTTGAAAGACTACTTGTATCAGAAACTATTGCTACTTTTACAGAGACTAAAAGAAATCATTTTAAATTTGAATCTTTTTAATTTAATGTTGTAAATAAGATTTCTTTGTTTGGAAAATGCATTTTAATATGAAAGATGATCCACCCAATAAAGAAGCTGAAAGAGCAATATTTCTCAAATTTTAACTCTGCTTCCTCAGCTGCTGTTGATTTTGAGATTTAAACTTCTAAAAATCAGATTTTTTTTTTTTTTTTTTTTTTTTTTTTTTTTTTTTTACTATTTTTGCTAACTTTGCTTTTACATATCAAATGATTACTGCAATCAGAACATAGTTCATAGTGTTGATTTGCAGCACATTAGGAAGCAAGAAAACAAAACTTTTACATATTAATGAATTTAAATAATATATGTTTGTCTACTTTCAGGAATTTTAATACTACAACAAGCAATATCCAAACTCGTGTAACACGTATGTTCAGCCGTGCTCTTGCAAATGAAAAAATGCCCTTAGCATCTCATTATGGTGCAGTATCAGGGCTATCTGAACTGGGTCCTGAGGTAGTGCGAACATTTGTTATGCCTAGAGTAAAAAATATTGGAGAAAGGCTGAGACAGTGTCTTGAAGGGCCTATGACTTCTAGCATTGACAAGAGTGCAGCAGATCATATTAAACAACTTATTTTAGTACGTATCTTTTTTTTTTTTTTTTTCGTTTGTTTGACTCAGTAACCAATGATTGTGAAAAGTATTGTTTATGCCTTTTTACTGCTTATTTTGTTTTATTTTAAATATCTTTTTTGTAATGAAGTTTACTCCAGAGTGCAATTTATTGATATCTTTTTAACATTTTATGTTCTTAATTATGAATTAATGAAAACTTTACCTTCCAAAGTCTTTTCGAATTTTTGAAAGTACATTAGAAGATTTGTGCAATCATTAAATAAATTCTTGAAAGATTTTGTCTATTGAAATTAATTAGCTAAATCAATATTTATTGGGGATTTGTTTTTGTGTAATGTTTACAACTCTACTCAAATGATTTCTTTTAAATACTGTTTTCAGTATTTCATAGAATTAGAAAATACACAAATATAATGGCCTGGCAATAGAAATATAGAATTTTTTCAGAACTGAAACTTTCTACTCCATGCCAACATCATGAAAGCTGAAGAATTAAAATTGAAAAAGAAATTTTCTTTTTAAAAATAATTTTGCTTCCTACAGTAAATAATGATTTTGGAACATTATAAAACAGAGTATCTACCCTATTTACTTGTGTGTAATGCACTTTTTTTTTCAAAATTTTAGGGCTAAAAATTGAGAGGCGTGCATTATACGCGAGATATTTCTGAAAACTGTATAAAGCTATATATGCTTTCACTAATTTTGGAGCTGTGGCTATTTTGCTTTATTTAGCATGATGCAAATTTGGAGTTTGAAAGCGACTGTGTAACTTGCTTCTTTCCCAGCCTAATTGCACTTTCTGAAAACAAGATAAACATAAGTACATAGTACAGAACCTATTTATTTCACCATTCACAATCCCTACTTGTTACTAATGAGTAATGATACTATATTTCAAATGTTGATAAATATTTTAAAACAAAGTTTCTAATGTTGGAAAAGTATATATTGTGGAAACCTAAATTTTATGATATTTTATGGTATGGTAAACATTTAAGAGAAATAAGGAAGTGTGTGTTCGAGTTTTTATTCTGTGAAAAACATTTTTACAGAATTCTCTTCAAATTCTTGGATCTTTTACAGTTAAAATATTATAGTAGTGCACATTATATACAAGACACTTTTTTTTTTTTTTTTTTTCCCCGAATCAAAAAAGGGTGTGTGTTTTTGAGGATTCTCACCACGGCTGCGGAGTCGGAGTCAGAGTCGGGCCTATTTTTGGACAAAAGAGTCGGAGTCGGAGTCACTAAAAAACAGTCCGACTCCTACTCCAGCTTGTTTTTTAGACAGTTTGAAGTGAAATTAAACCATTTCTATGTAATTTTAAATTGATAAACTGAATTATTATTTTTATATTAACTATATATACAAGGAAACCCAGGTTAAACAGGTCCAATATACTATCCAGTTTACAGTGTATATGAAAACTGCTTTTAATTGAAATCTCTAGATTATATTTTATATTAGTATGCAGTACTTTTTCTCAGTTTTTGGGGTTTGCAGAACTCCAGGTAATGCGAAAATTGGAAGTTTCTGCTCTTTTTGGAGTCCATAGAATCCGTAATATCATTGCAATAGAAAATTTTTCACTTTTTTTTTCTTGTTTCCCTTAGATTCTTCAGGTCTGTAGGACCAAGAGTGATGCTGAAATTGTAGTAATTTTTTCCCCTTTTTTTCGTGTGCATAGAACCACCTTGACTACCTATCACAGCTTATACCCATAATTCATCCAAATATATACACATCATATACTTCAAGGTCAAACAGGAATATAACAGCAGATTGCAGTGTTGCCAGTTGAGTTTTTTTTTTATTCTGATTGCTTGATTGCTGCCTTTTTTTTAAATAGTAATATTTCCTTTATTTAATGACAAATTGAATAAAGCGACTATTACTATTTCAAAACAAATGACAGCAATAAAGCAATCTGAATAATAGGAATCAACAGGCAATACTAGTACTTTAAACGTCCCGGAGTCGGAGTCGGTTCCTTTGAAATTTCAGCAGTCAGAGTCGGAGTCGGTTCCTTTGAAATTTCAGGAGTCGGAGTCAGTCATTTTTCCCACCGACTCCGCAGCCCTGATTCTCACACATTGTCTTTTTTGCGGTCGACATTGTTATCTTTATTGCCATATTAGAAGCAATCTGTTTCATCTCCAGTGTCGGTTGCGTCATCGCTCCTGGATGCATTTGTCCTACGTGATCATGGGCTTAGCCATGCATGCCAACCTCTGGAGAATTTTTTGACGTTTAATTAAATATATTTTCTTATTCAAAATAGGTTTTTCTTTTTAATTTAAAAAAGCCAGAGGAAAGAATTCCCAACCTCTGGGGAATTTTTTAAGACATGTTTAATTAAATATATTTTCTTATTCAAAATAGGTTTTTCTTTTTTATTTAAAAAAGCCAGAAGTTGGCATAGCCAATTTTGTCATAGATGATGTTACATTATTGTCATGTTTTATTCCTTCTTTTGGTAAATGATAGTTTTGTTTTTAAAGTTTCCCTGAATTTATTTTGGAGATCCCATTTTATAAAATTTTATTTCCAATTGTACCGATCAGAGTCAGTCAAGTTTGAACCATAGACCAAAGAGGTGATAATGTGCTTAGCTGAAGAAATTGCTATCATTAAATTTTAATTAAGATGATCACTTGTGAAAATTTTTAAATGTTCCTTTGGAATGGATTAAGTTCTTCTGCAGTATTTTAAAGGTCCAATAGGAAAGTCAATTTACTGTTATATTATAATGATCAAATAAAGATATTTTTAATTAAAAGGATATGATCATTATTTCCACTTCATTTACACATTTCAGGTTGATGATAAATATTAATCTTTTGTACAAAAATTTGTTTCTGACCTCAAATGATGAAGTGGGGGTTATCATAAATATTGAAATTTGCAACTGCTTAAATTTTTATATGATCATCTCCTCTATTTTAACAGTGCGTATTATACACGTTTAATTCATCCTAAATTGTATTATTGCCAATCATTGTGTTAAATTAAATTTATAATTTTTTTTAATGGTACTTTAAAGTTTTCTCAAGGCATAGAGGATTAAATTAATATATATTACCAGTGGACCCATGCAAAGATTTCTCGCTATAGTCAAATATTTTTTTAGCAATATCTAATATTTTTTAGATGCAGGTTTAAACTTCTGAAAAAAATTAAGGACTAAAAATATCTGCAAACAACATTAGTCGAGTCAGAATATCATCTCATTTATTCCACCAATTACAGTAAAAACTGACCAAAGATAGCAAACACCAAAAAAAAAAAAAAAAAAAAAAAAAAATCATATTTTAACTGCATTAAATGCTGACATCTGTTTAAAAAAAAAACATGGGATAAAGAAAAATAAATTGAGCATTTGAATTTAAATTTTGCTTTTTAATCATAAATATAAAATAAACCTGTGCAGCAACTATGTCCTACTTTATATTTATTGAATATTTTGTTTTTAATAATCATTGTTGCAGTATTTTATTTTTGTGGCAATACTAATTTGAGGAAAACCTTTCATTCCATTTATGAAAACAATGCTGATTTAATTTTTAATTAATTGCAATTTTTAATCAAAATACATGTTTTAACAAAAATGTTAGTGTACTATGTCAAAAGTTGCTTCAAAATCCTTTCATATGGTATCGCTTTATCATTTTGTGTTTTTATTTGCTTAGAAAAAAAGGATGTTGACAACAGAAATGATATAGGATAAATGCTAATATGTTTAATATTTTTTAAAGTGCAAATGTAATATTGATTTTTTACTTTTCTTAAGTAAAATGGTTGTTTTTCTACATCAAAAGTTTTCAGTATCAGTAAATGTCTTTATTTATTTTAATTTGCTAATCACACTTTTAAATTTAATTTTTTTAAAAACTGTTCTTCATTTACATCTTAAAAGCAACAGCCATGTCAAACTTAAAGTTTCTATCCTTAACAATTCCATAGAAATCACAATTTAGAACATTTTTTTTTAACGCTTTCCGTTCATTTCACCCTTTGAAATTTCAAATTTCTCTACAAATCATTGTTAGTGAGCATTTGTATCTTAACAGTAAGTTTCTAGTCCTTTCAGTATTAAAAAAAATCGTAATTTAGAATGTTTTTTTCTCCTTCGCGCTTTTAAATTTCGATTTTTTTTCCCTCTCTAATTGTTCTGTGTGTGCTTTTGCATCTTAGAAAGTAGCAGCAATGTCAAATTTTAAGTGTCTGGCCTTAACAATTCCATAGAATTCATAATTTAGAACACTCTTCCATCATATCACCCTTTTAAATTTTGAATTTTTTATAAATTGTCTTATATATCTATATATTCTTATATATTCTATCTTATATAACTGTTTATATATATCTTATAAGTAACTACCATGCCCAATTTCAAATTTCCGTTCAGTATCACAAAAATTGCAATTTTAGAATTATTTCGCTCTTGCAACCCCCTGGAGGGGTAGTAGCACTTACATAAAATATAGCCTATGTTAGAGCAGAGACTGTCACCATAAATTTGTGACCATTACGTTTTAAATTAGTTCGGAAGTTTCAGAGATTCCATAGAAATTATAATTTAGAATGTTTTTAGAACGCTTTTCGCTCATTTCACCCTTTTAAATTTCGAATTTTTCAGAAACTGTTCTTAGAAAGCATTTACATGTTATTAGTAACTACCATTTCAAATTGAAACTTCTTTCAGTATCTTTCAACTCTTTCAGTATCGCAAAGATTGCAATTTTAGAATGTTTTTCGCTTCTGCACATCCTTTGGGATAGTGACACCTACATAAAATATAGCCTATGTTGGAGCAAGGATAAAATTAGAATCAATTTGCCGCCATCACTTTTGAAATTGGTTCGGTAGTTCCAGAGATTATTCCATACAAACAAACAAACAAACAAGAAAAAAAATGTTACTTCTTTATAATATAAGTATAGATTTAATTGATTGGACCTTTATTTAAACATAAAAGCACACTCGCATAATAAATAAAAAAAATTAAGAAAATTTGGTCACTTCCACATGAAACTAGTTTTTTGCTTTTTAACTATTTAGTGTATGTTAAATTTGTAAAACTTTTAGTAAAATCCAATTTTTGTTGTAGCGTGTTTTAACACCTGTGTTAAAGTCTGGAAACATTGTTGGAGATAATGTCGAAGACTATAAAAATGAATTTGGATATCTTGGACCTTTTCTTCATAGCCATGTATTGAGAGCAAGACAGCAAGTAACAACAACAGCAGCAACTCCCCGTTCTTCATTTACTACTGTACAGGTAGATTTTCAGAATCTCAAAAGTCTTTATTACTTTTTTAAGGGACTATTTTGAATAACAGTTTTAAGAGGCTACAATGATTTTAAAGCAGGATTTAACCTGGCAAAAAAAAAATAAAAAAAATAAAAAAAAATGTGAAAACTTAAAGATAAAATTACAAATTAATGTTACATAATTATTGCCCAACTAACATTTGCATCCAAATTAGAAATTCTTTTTTCTACATTTTTTTTCTTTTTAGTTTTTAGCTAAAATCTTAACCACATATTTTTAGAAAATTTGTATTTTTTTTTCTAAAATAAAAAGTTTAAATCTTACATGTCAAAAATAAGTTTTCTGTTTTTAACTTATTCTCATTCTTTAATCATTTTTGAGCACTGCATAAAACTGACAAGAATAATAGCTTTTTTTAAAAAAATTCAACCACTGGGTCGGAATGAGTATTCTTTATTTTTTTTTATTATTTTTTTAATGATGGATTCCAATTTTGCTTCTTTCTCACAACATTTAAAGTAATTTTGTAAAATTATAACTGTGTTTACAATTTTAGACAGTCTCTACTCACTGAAAACAAACATAAAATTGAATTTTAAAGTTGAAACAATGTGAATTTTTTTTTTAGATTTATTAATTGTAAACAAAATTTTTGTTAAATAACAATGAAAGATAAGAAGACATATGGAATCTATGAATTTCAGCAACAAAGATTGCATGCATCGGAGTGAGTGTCAATTTTCAAAATTTCATTTCTAGTATTTAGACCTGAGTTTAAAAACATAGCAGTATTGGGGTGGGGGGGGAGAGAAAAAAAGAAGTTATTTAATTTTGTGGTATGCATGCATTTTTTAATTTTATGTATGTGTAGAGGCAAAGAAGGCCTGCATGGGTAAGTATACCTGTAATATAACCTAAGCCCTACAGCTTAATATTGTTGCGTGTGAGAAGATGAAGACGAATAGACTAGACGAATGGAGGTTAACCAATTCTTTTATTAACCTAACAAAACAGAGGTTAAATTTAAGATATTTATAAAATAAAATTTAACGTGCTTTCTTTGCACTGCTAAAGACCATATAAGGCTGTAATAGCCAGCTTGCATGGCTTGTCAATGCTCTCCCGACTTCATGACCCTGCTCTTGTCAATAAATTCCAGTTTTAAATACTAGCGCATTCGTCTGTTGCCATTCAGAAGAGAAATAATGAGTCCAGCCTTGTTTTGAGAGATCTTGCATCTTATCAACCCGTCCGATTCTGTCGTCTGGAAAATTCGCTACGGAAAGCAGAACCATCGAAGTGGGTGTCGAGAAGTAGAGTACTTCCATATCTCAGTACCAGTCGGTCTCTCTGGTGAAATTTGTCCACTGTCGAAACAGCTGGAGTGACTGCATGAATGGGTTGCTCGAATCTAGGGTAGTTAGATTCTAGAGTTTGTCCACAGTGGCAACAGCTAGAGAGCACTGCACGGATGAGTCGCCACAGGTACTCCCCCTCCAGTCTGAAAGACGAAAAGAAAAAGATTAAACAAGATGTTTGGGAGGAAGTATAAATTTTACATGTCGCCCACTGCGGGTAACATATGACGTAGGATCTTTGTCCAGGTCGGCGGTATTGAATAAAAAAGCAGGCTTGAGTTGATTAATGGAAATATGAGTGTCACATCCATTAATATTGACAGAAAAATACTTGTCGTTACGTTTCGTAACTGGATAAGGACCATCGTAGGGTTGTTCCAGAGGTTTACGAACATAGTCTTTTCGGACAAAGACATGGGATGACGTCATCAACTCAGGATGGACAAAAACATTAAGTTTGGTATGATGCGAAAGTGGAACTGGTCGGAGGCGGTGCATCATTTCCCGGAGTAAAATTAAGAATTCGTGATGTTCCGGCTGTGTCGTTGTTTGGGAACGAAAAAATTCACCGGGAAGGCAAAGAGGGGAACCGTAAACCCGCTCTGCCGGGGATGAATGCAAATCAGGTTTGAATGCACTTCGCAGTCCCAAAAGTATCGTTGGCAAAATTTCTGTCCATTTGTCTGTTGCGTGGCATTTAATGGCACTTTTAAGGCGACGATGAAAAATTTCAATCACGCCATTGGAGGAAGGGTTATAGGCTGTTGTGCGAGTTTTATGTGCGCCAAGAAATTTCGCAAGTGCTTTGAAAAGGTCGCTTTCGAACTGTCGACCCTGGTCTGTAGTTATGAATTCTGGGATGCCAAATCGGACAATCCAGCCATTATAGAACGTTCGAGCTATTGTATCTGCAGTTATATCAGTCATGGGAAAAACTTCAGGCCATCTGGTATATCGATCAATGCAAGTTAAGCAGTATCGAAATCCATTCGATGGAGGGAGTGGCCCTGTGATATCTAGATGAATATGTCTAAATCTACATTTAGGGAGTGGGTAATGTCCTATTTCAGATTTTACATGACGATGTATTTTACTTTTCTGACAGGCGATGCACTTTTGAGCATACTCTGTTACATCCTTACGTAAATTTTTCCAGACAAAACGTTTTCGAATGAGGTCGACTGATCCTTTAACACCTGGATGCGAAATATTATGCAGCATCAAAAAAATGGGTAAACGAAAATTTGGCGGTACGTAAGGTTTCGCAGTTCCTGTCGATATATCACACCAAAGTTGCAGTTTGGAAGGAGAAAGTGTAAGGGGGATCATTTTGAGGGTGGCAGAATCCCGAAGTAAACGCAATTCAGCATCGTCACACTGATCTTTTGCAAGATCGAGATAATCAATACTCTCAGGCACTTTAATTTCCGAAATACGGGAAAAGGCGTCAGCCACTATATTATCCTTTCCAGGGATGTAGCGAATGTCTGTAGTAAATTGGGAAATGTATTCTAAATGTCGCTGTTGTCGAGGTGAGCTATTGTCACTCTGGTTTACAAATGCGAACGTTAGTGGCTTATGATCAGTAAATACAGTAAATTGACGCCCTTCAATTATATGACGAAAATGCTTAATAGAACAATAAATTGCAAGCAATTCGCGATCATAGGTACTATACTTTTGTTCAGTAGGTGTCAATTTACGGGAAAAAAATACGAGAGGTTGAATATCGCCATTAACAATTTGTTGTAATACGGAACCGATACCGATATCCGAAGCATCAACATGTAACGAAATTTGTGCCCCAGGCACATAGTGAAACAGTAAAGTTGAGTCTGCGATGCTTTTCTTACATTGTTCAAAAGACTGCATAGTTGCATCAGTCCAAAGAATGGGAGAATTGTCATTTTTCTTCTTTCCTTTACACAAGTCGTGTAATGGAGCCTGAATAGATGCTGTTCCTTTTAAATGTTTATGATAAAAATTTATCATAGCTAAAAATCTACGTAATTCATTAACAGTTGTTGGTAGTGGAAAATTAAGTAATTTATAGACTTTTTCTGGCAAGGGAGCTATTCCTGTACTGTTGACTAAAAATCCTAAGTATGGTAACTCCTTTACGCCAAAGATGCATTTTTCGACGTTAAGCACTAAACTATAAGAATGCAACCGTTGAAATATGTTTTCAAGATCTTTTAAATGTGTTTCCTCGTTTTCCGAGGCTACTAATACATCATCGAGATAAACGAAACAATCAAGACCTCTTAAAACTTCGTCCATAAAGCGCTGGAAACTTTGCGCTGCATTCGATAAACCGAAACACATGAATAAATATTCAAAGAGTCTAAAAGGTGTAGTAACGGCACTCTTTTGGATGGACGCTTCGTCCAAAGGAATCTGGTGATAGGCTTTCATAAGGTCCAATTTAGAAAAAATACTTTTTTCAGTTAAGCCGTAAGAGAAATCATGAATGTGGGGGAGGGGATAGCGGTCAGGAACAGTGACAGAGTTTAAGCGGCGAAAATCGCCACAAATTCTCCATTCCCCATTCTTTTTGGGTATCATATGCATTGGACTCGCCCATGGACTTTTTGATGGTCTAATTAAACCTTGATCCATTAAGGATTTAAACTCTTTTTTAGCGATTTGCAGTTTTTCATAAGATAATCTTCTGGGTCTCGAAAAAATAGGAGGACCTTTTGTCAAAATTGTGTGCATAACAGAATGAGGTTTGCGAGTTACATGAAGCATAGCCGGGTTAGTAATGCTGGGGTATTTCTGCAACAGCTTATGATAAACCGTAATGCCAGAAACTGTTTGTAATCCCAGGGCATTTCCAGATGTAAAAATGCCTTTCGAGGATTTTTTAGATATACTATCAATTATTCTCCAGTTTTTCATATCAACTATTAACCCAAAATGTTGTAAAAAATCTGCACCTAAGATAGGGCGGTCCACTTCTGCTATTACAAAAGTCCATTTTAGTGGTTTGTGTAGCCCAAGATCAAGCATTAACTGACATGTACCATAAGTTAAGATTTTTGATCCATTAGCAGCGTATAAGGATAAGTGTGTATCAGGTGTTTTATGCAGTAAAGGGTCTCGGGGGGAAAAGTGCTACAAGCTGCGCCGGTATCCACCAAGTAGCGGAAACCGGATTTCCTAACTGACAAAAACAGACGAGTTGCACAGTTGCTATTATTTTCCATACACGAAGTGGTATCTAATTCCTTAGCGAAGTTACACAATCCTGTACATTTTTTAGCTTTTTTTCCGAATCGAAAATGGTACCAACATAATTTCTGGTTCCTGGATTCACGAGAACTACTTCTGGAACGAGTACGTGTAAGAGGTTTGTTCTTACTCAAACTACGCGTCCGTGTAGTAGACCGAGTTAAGTCATCCAAACGTTTATGGAGTATGTCGATTTGACGTTTTAATTCATCAAGTTCTGAGGAAATACCAGATGTTTTCACTTCAGATAATACTGGTGCCAAACCAGGAATGTCACAAATTTTATCGGCTATTTTAGCCAAATCAGTTAGATTATCTTTACTTATCGACAAAATTTGCTGAACGGATACTGGCAAACGCTGAAGTCAAAGTGTACGCAGAACATCTTCTGATATTTTATCAGTAGCGAGAGTTTTCATTTCATGTAACAGCTGAGAGGGGCGTTTATCGCCTAATTGCAAATCTTGTAAAAGCGTTCTCAAACGAACACTCTCAGATTGAGAAAATTGCTCCGTAATGCGGGATTTTAAGGTTTCATAAGCATTTGTGACAGGGGGTGTACGGATTAGATCACGGATATAAGACAAAATCTCTGTGTCTAAAGCAGCCACTACACAATGAAATTTTGTATCGTCGGTAGTAATGCCTGCCGTCACAAATCCTGATTCTACTTGAAGAAACCACAAGTCTATATCAGATTTCCAAACGGGGGGTGCACGAAACGCGATACGAGAAACTTCGTCGTCCGGCATAGCGACAGCATATGGTATAATAAATACTTAAAGTAATAAGAATTGGAACATACTCACTTGAAAACAGATATGTTTCAGATTAGTCTAGAGTGGTCAGCTGTCAAGAAACTTTTCACTAAGGTCCCCAGATCTGTGGACGTCCAGGGTCACCAAATCTGTAGAGGCTAGAGACATGCATGGGTAAGTATACCTGTAATATAACCTAAGCCCTACAGCTTAATATTGTTGCGTGTGAGAAGATGAAGACGAATAGACTAGACGAATGGAGGTTAACCAATTCTTTTATTAACCTAACAAAACAGAAGTTAAATTTAAGATATTTATAAAATAAAATTTAACGTGCTTTCTTTGCACTGCTAAAGACCATATAAGGCTGTAATAGCCAGCTTGCATGGCTTGTCAATGCTCTCCCGACTTCAAGACCCTGCTCTTGTCAATAAATTCCAGTTTTAAATACTAGCGCATTCGTCTGTTGCCATTCAGAAGAAAAATAATGAGTCCAGCCTTGTTTTGAGAGATCTTGCATCTTATCAACCCGTCCGATTCTGTCGTCTGGAAAATTCGCTACGGAAAGCAGAACCATCGAAGTGGGTGTCGAGAAGTAGAGTACTTCCATATCTCAGTACCAGTCGGTCTCTCTGGTGCAATTTGTCCACTGTCGAAACAGCTGGAGTGACTGCATGAATGGGTTGCTCGAATCTAGGGTAGTTAGATTCTAGAGTTTGTCCACAGCGGCAACAGCTAGAGAGCACTGCACGGATGAGTCGCCACATATGTTTCTGTTAACTTTCAATTTGATAATTTTCTGAAAGGGTTTATTATTATGGTGATCCTGATCTTTTGTACATTTTATTAAAATCTTAAAATGGCATCTATTTGTGTTTTTCTTTTCCAGTGCTATATATAATGAAGAAAAAACACCTTAATTATCACAAAATTTTAATGTATTGCTAAGATAGAAAGTAGTGTTTTCCTTGATATAAATTATTGTTTTCAGGATCCATATATATATATATATATATATATTTTTTTTTTTTCCAGGGTTGTATTATATTTTTGAATGTATTATATCATAAATAGTCTGTGTAAAATTATTGTTATGAAATGCCAGTTTTTATTGAAATTAGTCATAATATTTTTCCTTTGGAGTGTGATTGTCCTGTTATACAGGGTGTCTGAAATGTCTGGAAACAGTCGAATAACTCCAGAAATATACATTGGATTGAAAAATGGAAAAATACGTGTTCAATACTATAGGAAAATTTATTTAGAGATATCAAAGTTATCACCAACTCTGCCACCTGGGAGGAAAGGGGGCAACTTCAAAATATTAAATGATAACCTGCCTTTTTTTATTGTAGATTTGGATTCTATGGGTAAAAATATGTAACTTATGACTTAGAATTAAAACGACCATTGGCAGCATACATAGCGATTGATTATGCGTTACAAAAATAACATGTTATTGGAATCTGTTACCAATGCTACTGTGGAACTTTGTAACCTGTTAGCCAAAAGAAACTGTATTTCCCATCTCTACTTGCTGGTGAAGAAAACAAACCAGTAGACCATAAATGAAGACCAGAATATAACTGGTAATACATACTTTATTAATCCAAAGTAGAGGAAGGGTTTGAAGAATCACACCTACTGCATTCTGAATTTCTTTACGAATAAAAATCTTATTGAAAACATCTTGGAAATTTTGGCAGATGGTATACAATGAAAATAAAGTCCCAAAAATACTGAAGAATTTTAGGCAAGCTCTTTAAAATTTTAAATAAATTCATTACATAATATCATTTAAATTTAAAATCAAACTGCTGGAATTTTAAGGAGGTTAAAACGAATTTGAGTTTGGCATATTAAATGCAAAATTCCGATAAAAAATTCAAATTTTTCGAAAGAACAAAACACTACATCATCAAAAATTAATCATCTTCTTCCTCTTTTTCTGAAATGAAACGCTGTTGCATTTGTATATATATATATTAATAATGCGGGGTTTCTAAAAATGATAGCACGAGAAAAATTAAATTCATTAGTTAAGAAATGACGATAAACGTTAAAGAACAAATAATTTAAACCAAAACCAGAACATAACTTATAATGCATCAAAGTAAACACACCCCTAGCATCAGTACTAACGTGGAGGGAATAGGAACTAATATGCCACGCCTCTGGATGCAAACAGAACAAAAGCGATGTCACTGGAGTAACATCTCTGGCTAAAAACGCTCCAACGAAACACCATAGTAGGCTTAGAAAAGAGCAATGCGCTCGGCTGGGGAAGGTCGCCGATGTTATGCCTAAGCACATTGCATGCTAATATAAGACCAAAACGTACGATTAAAAAAAAAATGTGATAGCGATATCACAAGGAGTTGACTCGGGACCTCTTTGCAGACCAACTGATTTATTAATCCAAATAGATAATACACCCAGAGAGTGGGAGTCTGAAGAGGCCCCGAGAACCATATTATTTATGGAAATTCCTACATGGATTCATCTTGGTGTGAGTGAATTATAGATGAAATGACTTGACTCTGGACCTTCTTGATTTAATGTAACATCTTTATTGACATACAGTCACAGAGTGGGAGTTCGAAGAGGCCCCGAGAACCATATTATTTATGGAAATTCTTATATGGTTTCTAGGGAAGGCTTAGCATCTCAAATTCTGCCGAAAATCTCCATTCTTGGTGGGTTGCATACCAGTTTTGTTAAGCATTTAGGATATTTTCCAGCAGAGAGCAAACTAATCAAATATAAGCATGAACTTATTTTTTAATTAGATAGAAGCCTTGATTACATGTGTGATTATAATGCAATAGGTTTTGTCCCAATTGCATTGACAACAGTCATTTCTAAATTTAATGTTAATGGTTATTTATAATCTTAAATGTAATGAGAAATGCCAGACAGAGAAAAGTCATTAAAATTTACGACCTAAAATATACTCATGAATTTCTTATTTTGACAATAATTTGAATTTATATTCTAAACATAATTATTTACTTTGATTTCCTAATTTGGATGTAATAACTGTCATTTTGAGGAAAATTGATTAAACTTTATGGTCTAAACGTAATTCTGCATTTTTTACTTTGACATTAATTATAATTTATCTTCCGAACATAATTATTTAGTTTGATTTTATTAGATAAGTATAATAATTCTCATGTTGATGAGAGTGACTTGAATTTATAGTTTTGAGATAATGTGATTAGGAATTATAGCTTTGAATAATCATCCAATATAAACATGTCAATCAACTCCTATTTGGGGAAATTACCTTCACCAACATTAATCGCTGTTAATGATGTTTACAATGGATAATTTCTTTTCTTATCATTTCATATATATGATTACTCAGATATAGCAGGATAGTTTAAAAGATCTAAATAAAGCAGATTGCCCAATTTAACATGGAATTTTTGTTTTTAATAAAAATTAATATTTTGATGTTTGTTTAAAAATACGGTTTTGAGTGTTTTATGATCGTGATTTATAAATATTGTATTTCCCATGATTATAAGATGGTGGTGTATTAGAACACAGTAGTTTGGCGCAGGCTCAGAAAGAATGCTAAAACAAAGTCACCAAAAATGCATGAGTTCTGATTACTCATCTATTCCATAATTTTTTTGTCAATTATACATCTATCGTAAAGTGAAATAAATGTTAAGTACAAGATTTACATTTTTTTCCCCTGTAGAATCCGAATCTGTAATTTAAAAAAGTGGTTATCATTTAAGATTTCAAAGTTACCCCACTTTCCCCCAGGGGGCAGAGTTGGGGGCAACTTTGATATCTCTAAATAGATTTTTCAATCAGATGTTTATTTCTTGAGCTATTCAACTGTTTCCAGACTTTTCAATGGACATGATTCTTACTGCATTTTACTAGATTACAGTGCCATCTACAATTTTCTAAAGAAAATGTTAAATACAAAAGTTACGTATTTTACTTGTAGAATCCGAATCTGCAAAAAGAACGAGGGGTTATCATTTAAGATTTAAATAATGAACATGTATTTTTGCATTTTTCAATCCAATGTATATTTCTTGAGTTAATTGACCGTTTCCAGACTTTTTGGACACTCTGTATGTAATTTTCATATGCGACACGTAAAAAAATTATATTTTTTTTATACATTGTGATTATAGTTTGAATAAATATTTTTATTATTTGAAAGTATGATCCGTCTGTCACGATGCTTAACATTCTTTTGGCTCTATTGGGTTACTGTTCAATCATGCTGGAAGTTTTGCATTAGATACCTGCTGGGGAACAGATTAACACTTGATTACTATCCTAAAAAAACTTACGTTATTGCTCTCATTGTATCTGTGAGATTACGTGATGTAATTTTCATATTTATACACTTTATATTACAGGGAAAGTAGTAATTAATACTAGAAATGCATGTTCTTTCGTTTTTCATCACAAAAACTAAATAAAAGAAAAAAATGGCATCAGATGCCTTTGCAGTCAGAAAAAAAAAAAAAATCCCTGTATCTTACAAGGATAGTAATCAAGTGTTAAAAGCAAAGAAATACTTTCATAATTATAAAAGCAACTTGCTACAGTTAAAATTAATACTGTATTTATTTTTTTTTTTTACAAAAAATATCTAAATGATTTAATATTGTTTTATGCAAGAATTTTTATCTAATGTTTGAAGTGATAAAAGCCAGTTAAACCATCCAACTCAAGTGACAAATATATCGTTTAATAGATTATGATCATTAAAATTTTTTTTAAAAACTGTCACTGTATTATGCAGTTGAGTTTCAAAATTATAATTTATAGCTTTTACTTACCCATCATACGTAGTATAGGGTAAGTCTTGTAATCGTTTTGAAAATCGAAAAAAATTTTTTTACTTACCCATTATACGTAGTATAGAGTCTTGTAATCGTTTTGAAAATCGGAAAAATTTTTTTGACGGATTTACACGTTTCAGACATTGGAAATTCCGAAAAACATATTTTTAGAAAAAAATTTTTGCCGTCAGTCTGTGTGTCTGTGTGTGTGTCTGTAAACGCTCTATCTCCCGAAAAAATTGAGATAGAGACTTGCAATTGGGTATGTACTTAGTATGTAATAATGGGAAGAAGCCTATTTCATTTCAATAACCTCGATTAACCGGAACTATTTTTTTCGGACTCTCGAAATATTCGTTCTGATAAAAGGTACATAAAAATTTTCGAAATTGTTTAGTTTAAGAAATGAATATAAAAGACAATAAAAAAAACATAAATTTTACATAAAGCATGAAGTCGATCGGATAATGAGTTGCCGAGATATTTGGAATCCTATTTACCACACTCTTCGATTTTTCATGACCCTGTATTTCATCCAAATTTCACTTTAAAGATATATTTTAATTGGAAATTTGATGCTTAATCAGATGCAATAAACCGCTAGTTAATAGAATTATTATTTTTGGAGTTATAAGGAAAAACCTCTTTCAAGCAATTCAGTAACCGTGCCTTTAAAGTTTATGACGTCATCAAGCCACGATTTTATTTGAATTGCAATGCATTTTATAAGTAGTTTACACATTTTTATTTTAATATTTTACATTATGCATATCCATGATGGGTAAGTATTACGGTGGCCCCCAACGACTAGTTTTAAAAACAGTAATCTACTTCATATCTTAAATTTATTATAATTTATTTCCTTTTTTCTAATGTGCACTTTCTTTTTCAGCAAACTCGTGTAATTCCAGCTATTACAAGATCTTCAACTCTTCTCACAGTACCCCGTACTTCTGTGACAGCTTCTGCAGTTCCAACTACAACTCAACCAAAGTTTGTCATTGTTACACCAAATACTCGTCCTGGAACTCCTGTTTCCACTGTTAATCAACCATCCCCTACACCTTCATCAGTAGTTAGCAGTAGTGCTACACCGACTCTTGTTAAAATTGTGACAACTCCATCAGTTTCATCTGTACTTGGAAAACCAGTGACAACATCTGCCCCATTGTCAAAATTAGTTGTTTTGCAAGCATCTGATGAGACAACAATTAAATCAGAACCTACTACTCCTGTTCAAAGTCGACCAGGAACTCCTGACGTGGCAGTCTATGTGTCAGCAGCAGATGGAACTGATCATAGCTAATATTCAATTTCTTGATAGATTCACATTTATTGATGGCTCGTTTAAACTGTGATTTAAATTATCTAGTGCTTAGCCAGGGCTTCCTAAACTTTTAGACTAGTTAAATTTAAATTCATACTTTTACTGTACCATCAGATTACAAAGGTCATCTTCACATTTTAAATTGAAGAATATATTAAAATAGTGTTTATATTATTATTTTTTTTATTGACATAAAAAAAAAGAAAAATAATGGTTATATGTTACTAACAATAATAATGCACCTTTTTTGGGGGAAAAACTTCAATATTTATGACTTAGTATGCACTAAATTTTAAAAACTAACTTGATTTGTATCGCTAATGTGAAGGCCCTGCTTTAAAAAGCACAGTTCCTCATGTTTGGTATAGTGTTCGTTAAATTTAGCTAAAAGTCTGATGGAATAATATGTTTATTCCTAAATTTTGTTTTCATATAAAAAAGCAAAGAAAATCTACTCTCACACAGGTAAGTGGTGTTAAACACTATTAGAAATTTCGGTTTGGTAAAATTCAAAATAGTGTCATTTTCGAATTTCTAATAATTACCTGTGTTTTCATCACATACCACTGTCAGAAGGTTCATGTACCGTACTTTGGGGAACCCTGGTCTAAGCATCTTGAGATGCATGAGATTTTATGTAATCCAAACAAGGACATTTACATTGCCATAGTTTTAATGAGTTGCATTTGATGCATAAGATTGAGCAAACAGTGTGCAAAATCCTATACTCTATTGAAAATGTCATGAAACATGACTTCTGTTTCAAGAGACATAATCTGGGTTGTAAAAGACCAGATTTTTTTTTTAACCCAACCCGAGCGGGTACCCGAACAGCTACCCACTACAACCCTGGCAATAATAGTGGTTTTTCATATAGTGGTGCACTTCATCTGTTGGAACAGACTGCGCACGTACCAACAAGTTTCTTCCAGACTTGTTTCTACCTTTGTGGTATATAATTTAATTTTAATGTAGTTTCATTTCTTTTTCTTTTGGGTTGATAATATTTGCTTTTGTGAAGTTGCAGGAGGTTACACCTAACCCAAATAAGCTCTGCTTCACTTGATGAAGGGTGATACTAATTAAATATTTAAGAAATTAAAGTTGTGTTATTTATTTGAGTGAAAAGGGATTTTTTACATGGTATTGCCTTTTTATCTGTAATTTATATACATTTTGGATCAATCAGTGTGCATTTATCTATCTATGGCAATCTGATTAAAGTGATAACTAATGTTGATCACCATACTTACTACAGACACATACTACTTGGTTATTTTCGATACTGAACACAACTTACTTAATCAGTAGTTGTGATTTTTTTTTTTGTCTACAGAAAATTTTGCACATCTCAGAACTTTTAGACAAGTTAGGACATGATGTAAACACATCATATGATCATCTCATTGTTCATCATTATAGGTAGCATTTTATTGTCCTATATTTTACACCCTTTGCTATTTATAATTTTTTCCCCTTTAGTTTTCATTTGCATAGACTTTTTATGTCATTTGTAAGAAAAGTAAAATAAATTTAATTCTTTTTTTGTTATTTTTGAAAAAAAGAGCAAAATTAGTTGTTTGAAATAAGATGTCAATTCATTATTCAGGCATTATATTTCATTTCAGTACTCAAAATTTCATAAATTCAAACTTCAGGTACAGTAATCCCTTAACACTCGCGAGGGTTACGTTCCAGGAAAACCTTGCGAATGGTGAGTCTCTCTCTGCACTAAAAAGGGAGTTACGTTCAATGAAATTTTAATTACAGTGGCACAGCATTTAAAAAACAAAAGACTATATTTATTAATAATACGTTATGCCTAACATATATGTAGAAGTTAAATGTACGCACATATTCATAAACATGACATTTATTTACGAAATATAATTCAAATTAACTAACTAGAGAAATAATTTACTGATAAAAAAATCGTATGTTTTTGTATAAAGTAGTTTCGGATCTCTCTATTCACAAAGAGATGATAATGAGTTAGTGGGTCGTTATGCGATACAACATTAAAATACGATATTTAAATACAACTAAATGTTTCAGAAATGCTTTGATTTATTTTCCATCTAAGAGCAGTTTCAAGTGTGTCTCTATGAGAACCTGAGCATGTTAGATTAATCCTAGATTAAAGATGCCGTTACCACTTCTAATATCACCATTGCATCGAATATTCTACTGTTGTTATTATTTTACTTTTCTACAATGCTCACTCCTCTTTCAGTTGACAACAGAAAATTGATTTGAAAATAGATACTGAGAAAACACAAGGGAAATAATCTTTAACCACTATAAATTCTGAAAAAGAAAGAGATAATTAAAAAAAATCACGAATGATCAAGTCAGATTCTCGCAAATGTTAAGTTTTTCCGCATTTTCATGATCACGGATAATCAAAACTCGCGAATGTTGAGGGATTACTGTATTCTAAATTCTATTACATTAAAATTGTTATTTTAAATAATATAATTTTTTTATGTGTTGTCAATGGACCAAAAAAAAAAATGTACATATTAGTACCTATATTAAAATTTTTGTTTGGTTATTAGGAAAATGTCCTTCTCACTTACAATTTTTGGGGACAATTAGATATCTCCTATTATAATGACCTTTTTTTTTTCCTTTTCATGTTTACGAAAATAATTATTGAAAAGCTACTGCAAGCTTGTGCCAGTTTATATGTAGAAACTATAAATTGTCTTGCATGATATATAATTACTGATATCTTTATTTGTTTACCTGTCTGCATTTTGTAATTTTTGTAAAAATATTCCAGCTATATGACAAATTTGAATTGTTTTCTGAATAAACTACTGCATATTATTTATTGGAATAGTTTAGCAAGATACATATGAAAGAACTGAGATATATTTATCATTTATTGGCTGTTATTTTTTAACATATCCTTTTAAACATAAAATTCTAGGGTGCTCATAAAGTGGACTGTTAAAAGTTACCTACTGACCGATTACATTAAACTGTAATAGATTTTATTTGAAAACATACATTTTCATCGGAAGATAGTTTTGATTGAATTGCAGTTAAACTGTATGAATGTTATGCTAAATTTCCTCAAATTTAAAAAGATTCCAATCCGAAGAAAAGATCAGGGTCCATAAGATCAGGGAGATAAGAGAAAAGATCAGGACCGTGTTTTTGGCCCTTGAAATAGACTAAAACTCGATTTTGTTATACTGACTTAATTATTTCACTTTTTAATATTAGAAGGTTTATCCTGTGCGACTTCAACAATAGTTTTTGCATTTTGTTCTGATTTATATGACTTACACAAGCTCCAAGTTCGTATTATTCATAGTTTTTGATAAAAAATATGCAATTTCTCCTAATTTTACCTCAATTATTTATATGAGCGCAATCGTGCAACACTTTCTTCTTTACATATATTATAAAATGCATCAAAATGTTCAATATATGTTAAAATAAAAGTGTTGTAAAGCTGTGCTCATATTAAAATATTAAAAAATATATTAAAAATTGAGGTAAAAGTAGGAGAAATTGCATATTTTTTATCAAAAACTACAAATGATACGAACTTTGAGCTTGTGTAAGTTATATGAATCCGAACAAAATGCAAAAACTATTGTTGAAATCGTACAGGATAAGACTTCTAATATTAAAAAGTGAAAGAATTAAGTCAGTATAACAAAATCAAATTTTAGTCTTATTTCATGGGCCAAAAACACTGCTTGTGGACCCTGATCCTTTAGTATAACATTTGTATTGTTTTTACATAGTTTTTTGTGAGTGATAACTATTGTAAACTAAATAATATTACTTCTTATCTTGAATGTTTGAAACATATTATTAGTGGATATTTATCTGATCATCTAATGAATATTCCAAAATTGTTTTAGTATGCAAATTATTTAATTTGAATGATTTGCTGCATGTTTGAATAAACCAGTTTAATGGTGGAAGGTTTATGATAATCTATGCATAATGCATGACTCTAGTTCATGAAAGTTTTGTCTTTAACAGATTTTCCCTTGGCAAATTTTGCACATTCTGTGGAAGAACTGGATAATTCATGTCTGTTGTCCAAATTTTGTGTATAAAAGGGAAAATTGCATAAGTGTTTTTTAAATAAATAAATAATAATAAAAGCTATAATGTAAAATGATTAATGACAAGTAAAACACATATGAAAATAGCAAACTCAAAATTTATTATTCCATAACAAATTAAATAAACAAACAATACCTGCAAAATTTATATAACAACTTTTATCCCTAGAATTTTATTAAAATAATTGGTTTTGTTTTTCATTCTTTTAGTTATGTTTGGTGTATTAAAAGTAACATTGAGTTGATATTCTTTGACATTTTCATCTATTGATATATGTGTTATGTTGTGTTGTTTTAGTGTAAACATAGCTTATCTTTTCTGTTTTTTGTATAAAAAAATCTTTATGTAACTTTTCAAAAATAAAAGTTATTTTTATTTAAATTTATGGTAGATTAATATAAATTTGTTACATAAATGTGCAGTATATGTATAAATTATTTAACAAAAGTCATCAAAAACATTGTTTTACGTTTTGCTATCTTAAAGCTTTTTTTTGGTTTAAATTAAATAACATAAAAATTGGTAATATTTCCTATTTTTATTACAGTGCATTTTATGCCTCCAACTTAAGTGCTAAAATTTATTTTTAATGAAACCTTGGTATTTCAGATAAATCTTGTTATTCAACTATATTAAGCATCTTACAAGTATATCTTAACCGTCTTGCTCATATGAGGCTCTTAATTTAAATGATAAAACTGAGCTGTGCCTGAAGGCACCTGTCAGGCACGTCAACCATCGTTCCCAAGCTCTGAGGAACTTTTAACGAGCATAACCAGGAGAGTTCCTGTATACTCTATGACTGGTGGGGGCGCTGCCACCTGCTGACCATCCCCATTTTCCCAAGTGAAATGATGACATGGTCACTGCAATTTGCAGTGGCTCCCACCTTTTTGAGAGGCCACCACATTTACACTTGGAGATGAGCTGGAGTCCCCCGACAGCTTCAGAGCCGGACACCCAAAAGGAAGCCAGGTCTTAGGCCTTAAATTAGGTTTTCCCGACATGCACTTGCTTTATAAAAGCTCAATGGACATGAAAATCTACAAAGATAGTCACTGCTCCCTCTCGCATTGGGTAAACTTTAATGATAAAAATGGTTTTTAACTAAATTTCAAGTTAAATGATATCTCTTAAATATCTAAGCCTCATTTATGGCATAAATAATATTTTTAACACTATCTTGAATAGCATTTCAACTATACAAATTCAAAGAAAGAAAAAAAATATGAGCCAGAAGGTTAAATTAAACAAGCATGTGGATTACCGTATTTACTTGTGTATAATGCACATTTTTTTCCCAAAATTTTAAGGCTGAAAAGTAAGGTTCACAATATACACGGAATATTTACGTAAACCACATGAAACCATACTTCCATTCACTAAGTCATTGGATACAGCATGTAGATACTGGTATAAAATTGTAAGTATATAAAAGTAGTAAGTAAAATAAGCCAAGTAATTGCACTCTTACGGCTATAGTTTGTTAATTGTAAGCAAAAGCAGAGTAATTATTCATTTTTATGTTTTCTGCCAAAATGAATGAAAAAACAATGATTTTATTTTAAATTAGCATAACTCAAAAGTAAATGTCAGAACTCGCAATAGAAAAACATCCTACATCTTTAATAGATTAGTGTTGCATAATTAAAGCAGTAGTAAAATAAATCTATGCACACTGTCAAAACCCTTACACGTAGTTCCCAATTAACCAAAGTTGTAACAAACACATTAGCGATTGTCACTAATCCTACTTACTGTTGCTAGAATTGTTACTAGCACAGTCTGTATCTTCATTTATCATTTCATCTTCAATTCCATCCATCATATTTGATATTTCTGTCCCTTTAAAACTTTTAATGACCAACTCTACAGGAAAAAATTTTATTTTGAGTAAAAATTGCTACAGAATTTTTTTCAACTTCCTAGATTTTCTACAGTTAAAAATAGTACTAATTGAAACTTGTCAAAATTTGAAAGACTTGGTAAATATACAACTGAACTCATTTCATGGTACACCGGTCGAGAACCATTGCCTTAATTTAATACATACTCTTTCAGGAGAAAGGGGGGGATGCAAACTTGATATAAATGCTTACAACTTGGAAAAAAAAAATGAATCAACAGACTATTGTTAAATGTCAAAAATCATAATATTGATAACAATGAGAGAGATACATTAAAAAATTACTATCCAACTGATGAAAAGAGAAATGACAATTTATCATACTTAAAAACTGATGAATAAAACTACATGAAGTTTCACACCACAGATTAGGGATGCACTGACTATTCCATATGCAATGGCATCTCAGATCGTGAACAGAATTTGCTCCAAAGAATTATTCGAGAACTGATTCAAATTTTATCATAAAATATAATAAAAACATGATTCATTAATTGGGTCTTACCTCCAAGATTACTCCTTGTATTTACCTGATTCAAACAATACAGTAAAATATAAAAATACAATTGCAGTACTGTACATTACATGTAAAAATGGTAATTTTACAACATTTTAATAAAAGTTTAACAAAAGGTGTACCTATGCATTTATTGATGAAATTTTGGATGACTTGAGATTATAGAGAAAGAGGAAGGAAGAATGTTCCATTCTTCTTTTTTTAGATCAATAAAACTACTAAATTGATTCTCTACTAATAAACTAAAAACTGCATGAAATCCATTACAACCGGGATCACTATATCCCATGTTTGTGTTCTGCACCAATAGATGGGGAAAAATAAATAATTTTTTTTTTTAATTGTGGAGTTAGACTTGCAGCATACAGGAATCTAAATATTCATGACTATTGCAAAATCTGCAATCACTGTGTGCCTCATAAATGTGCACTTTGTATCCATTTAAAAAAAAAAAAGGGGGGGGGGGTGAGATGCCTCTTAAAATAGCCCTTGACCAAATAAATTTTATTGTGAGGAGTTTGTGTCCCTATTTATTAACAAATTTGTAGGAATGACTCTTTTTCTGATATCAGTTCCCCAGTTTTGAATTACTTTGTTTAATTTACATTAATTAAATTAAAATGCATATTTAACAAATCCTTTGACTGTTGAACCAAGATATTCAACAACACTGAAAGTTCTACAATTTATGTCCTCACATATTGAAAATGCACACAGAAACTAAGAAAAACAATATGAATGAGCTTGAATCTACTACAATACTTTGTATTAACTATATTTAAAGCTGTTCTTTGAAAAAGAACTGCTGAACAATGAGAATTTATCGGACATATTCAAAAACTATTTTTATATGTACATGAAATTTGGAAACATTAATATCTAAATGCTTTAGAATTAGTGTTTTTTTAAGTGTATTAAATTTTGAGTTGCAATCAATTGTTACTCAATGAAGATCTTTCGCTGACAATTGTCTCTAAAATTGGCTGAAATCTCTAACTTTGACACAATTTTCTAAAAGATCCTTAGCCTTTATAGGAAACACTCTTTAATTTCTTAGTATCTGAATAACTGTAAATTTTGTGTATTTAAATTTCATGGCTATGTCAGAAATTAGTCCATTTAAATTTGAGAAAAGCATTGCAAAAAGGGGGAAAAAATCATCATCCTGAATTTATTCGTCTAAATATTCAGCAGAAGCATTCAACCAACCAAATATTTGTTACATCCCTAATTTAAATTGTGATTATTTTAACTGTATTGTACATTTTATCTACACAATACCGTAAAACCTTCATAACAAATACCTCTACTCAGCGAACACTTTTTCAATCCTCGGTACAGACATATTTGTATGTTTTTGCCTCAGAATAGCAGTCAAATTTAATGGTCCTGAGTTAATAGATTTTACTATATTTTCTTTTAAGTAGTATATAAATGCTGCCAGCAATCTCTTCTTGATACTAATTTATTTACATACATTTATATTAAAATCTGAATAATGAATCTAATGATCTATTATACTTAAGGTAAAGGCAGACAAAAATAATAAATCATTCTAGCTGCATTTTATTAAGAAAAATAATCTTTTTTTTCCAGGAATTCTGGATTATAATTGTCAGAGCACAGGTCCGGCTTCCCGTGAAAAAATTACATTTTTGTGAACATAATAACGCCCAATATATTAATGGCATTAACACCAAAATTGGACTGGAAGTTGGTAGTGCCAAAATCTTGACGGGGATTGAAAATCAAAAATATTTGTCAACCCTACCACCCTCAAATTTTTCAATTTTACCATGAAGATAATAATTCAAACAATTGCAATGTTAACTAAAACATTAGCTCCATTGTTGTAATTTGTGCATTTTTTTTAACACCATTATGACGTTCACGTTACTGACATTTATGATATAGATTGAATTTTTATGTACGTAATGACCACGTTTCATTTTATTTTTATTTTTGAACGTGCGAACCTGATAGAGTAACTTCCAAATCGGCGTAATTTGATTTGAATTTTATATTAAAAAAAAAAATAAAGATAATATATCGAATATGAATTTGAGTACTTCGGTATTTGCCATGTGCCAACGAATAATAACATAAGAAATCGAGAAAAATGTCATGTATGTATGTTTATATAGGGAAATTTCCGTAATCTGTTTCGCAGACAATTGGCATATTTTAGTGAGCATTGTTTGTCATGAGCATGGCGCAAATTTAGTTTCATTGTATTAATCTGTTTTTGTTTTATTTTCTGTACACCATTTTCTTACTACCAGTGTAAGGAGCGAAGTACAATAATGATAAAAACCTGATTGTGGAAATATTGACATTTTGTTATTTTGAAGTTCTCTGAATTCATTTTCATTATTTTGAAATATACTACACAAGTGTATGTGTGTATATTAGAATTTTCACACGTTTTTAGTGATGGATTTATAACCATCTCAGATATCATTAACTGATTTCAAAACAGGAAGCAATTCAAGGACACAAACATTTGAACACATAAATAAATACATTAAGTGATAATAAATCATTCTATAATGAACAAACTTTTCTATTTTTGCCAACATTTTGATCATGAGACTGAAAAAGTCTTATATTTTAGTAGATAAATAATACTTGTGAAAAGAAAAAAAAAACTACTGTCCATACATGTGTGCACATTAAAAAGAAATTGAAAATTATTGAAAATATAGTTAGTTATTTGATGATGAAATAAATATTGTGCATTTTTTGTTGATATATATGAAATGTTAAACAATTGAAGAAAACTAGATATATATAAGAAGTTTTATATAAAATAATAAAAGAGCAATTCCTCTTTAACAACAAAACTTAAATAACTAGTAAAATGGCCGCATCACGTGAGATACAGCTTGTAGAAAAACTTAACGCAAGTAACTACAGTAATTGGAAATTTAAAACTGAAATGTTACTGATTAGAGAAGACTTATTCAACATAATTAACCGATATATTAACCGAAGATAGACCCACGCCAGTCACAACTGACTGGGAAAAGAAAGACAGGAAGGCAAGAGCCATAATTAACCTATCAATCGACGATTCTCAAATCGTTCATGTTAAGGGGCTTAACACAGCTAGAGACACTTGGAACGCACTTAAAACCATACACGAACAAGCGAACCTCTCTAGTAAATTATTTTTGTTAAGAAAGCTCTATGGAGCCAAGCTCCAAGAAAACAGGAACTTAATCAAACACATAACATACATTCTAGAATTAATTGACAAACTTTCAGTGATCGGGGAAACAATTAGCGACTCCCATCTTTCAGCTTTATTGCTGTGTTCGCTACCCCCTAGTTATAATACGTTAATTACTGCCCTTGAATCGCGAAATGAGGACGAGCTCACACTACAATTTATTAGAAGTAAATTAACAGATGAGTACAACAGAAGGGTTGAAAACACAGACCAGGGTGAAAATTCATCAAAAGCGTTTAAAACGCAGAAAAGATTTCCTAATGATAACTTTAAAAAAGATAAACAGTGCACGTATTGCAAATTGAGAAATCACACGTACAGAGAATGTTGGCATTTGAAAAATCGAAACAATCACCCAAATACACAAAAACAACAAACATACAAAAATAAATATTACTCATCATCGTTGTGTTATCAACAATCTGATAACCAGATAGGAAACACTGACCGCGAATCAGTAAACACGAGAAATTATAGAACGGAAACAAAACCAGATAAAGGCAGCGACGCAGCCTTTCTAATAGACAAAGCAGGAAAACAAACCTGGATTATTGATTCTGGTTCATCTTCACATATCCTAAACAATAAAAATGAGTTTACTAAGTTAAATGACACAGAAAAAACAGCCGTCATAATTGCCAACGGAAAAACTCTAAACTCGTTAGGTACCGGAGAAACTACATTCACGACAAAAACATCCGATGGAGGCATAAATAAAATTACGTTAAAAGAAGTGTTATATGTACCGGAGCTAGAATCTAATTTAAATTCAGTTAGTAGAGCCACAAAGAATGGATATAAATTATTATTTGATAAAGATAAATGCACGCTGTCACGAAATGGGAAAATCTATTTGGAGGCAAAAATGAAAAATAACCTATACGAAGTTGAATTATTAGAAAATGCAGATAGGAATATAGTAAATATGGCACATGAATGCAAAAATAAAAACTGCTGGAACTTTGGCACAAACACCTAGGGCATAGAAATTATAATTCCATAAAGGAAATGGTTAAAGACGACTTAGCCTGTGGCATAAAATTAAATAATTGCAATCATGGAACAACATGCGAAACATGCATACAAACAAAAACAACCGATGCTCCCTATCCCAAAACAGTGTATAGGAACAAAACAGGTAGAGTACTCGATCTAGTGCACACGGACGTATGCACAGCGATAGGAACCCCCACAATAGGTGGTAAAACAATGTTTGTAACTTTCATTGACGACTACTCAAGATTTACTGTAATATACTTATTAAAACATAAAGATGAAGTACAGGATAAACTAATCGACTATATAGCTATGGTTCGAAACCAGTTCGGGATATATCCGAAAGCAATAAGATCCGATAACGGGGGAGAGTACATAAATAGAGGGATAGAGGACTACTTAAGAAAAAGGGGCATTATACATCAATTAACAGTGCCGTATTGTCCGAACCAAAATGGCATTGCAGAAAGGAAAAATAGGTCGCTATTAGACATGACTAGAAGCCTACTGAGAGAAGCAGATCTGCCACAAAGATTTTGGGGAGAAGCAATTAACACCGCGAATCATTTATAAAATCGCTTACCAACAAGATCGACAAATAAGACCCCGTTTGAGCTATGGTTTAATCGCAAACCGAGTTTACACTATTTGTGAACATTCGGGTGTAAAGCTTACGTATATGTGAATAAACAACATCGAGGAAAATTGGACGACAGGGCTCAGGAAGGGATTTTTGTAGGATACGATAACAACTCAAAGGGATATCGCATATACACAAAACAAAATAAAATTGTAATTGGCCGAACAGTGAAATTCATGGAAAATAGTAAAATTAACCTAAAAGAAAGCAAAGAGACAGAAAACTCATATGACGACAAAAATTACATTGAAACAGAGCTAAACAACACAACCGAAGAACCAACTGCGTCCAAACAACCGACCAATGAACCAAGAAGATCCGAAAGAATGAACAGAGGGTACCACCAGACAGATATGTCTGTTATGTAAAAAATAATGATACAATAGAACCGAGTAGTTGGAACGAAATACTGGAAATAAATAATCCCAGAGAAAAAGAAAATTGGCTTAAAGCCACACAAGCGGAAATAAACTTGTTGAGAAAACACAACACATGGGAATTAGTGGATCCTCCACCTAAGAAAAAGGTTACCGTAAAATCCCGTTAATCCGTCCCCCCTAAACAGGACGGAAAATCGTAAAATAAGCAGGGGGGCGCTTACACGGTATTAAAAGTGTAGTATATGATATTTATGGGTGGTGGGGGGGGGGAGATGCTAATGGCCGATCATCGCAAAGCATGCATTGTTTTAATAAAATAACAAAAGAAAAAAATTTGAAAAAAAAATAATAGACAAAATAGAAAAAGAGTATAACTTCACGATTAATGGCGATTTCAGATTATAGAAAATTCTGGATTTCAGAAGCTTTGAAACTGGAATACATTTAGATAAATAATAACACTAATATCTGTCATTAATTTTGTAACAGAAAAATAAAAGGAACTTAATTATTTAAAATAATTAAAAAACACTGAGAAATTGCAGTTGAAAATGTCCTGAAGTAATTTCGAGAACTAGTAACATTTTATGCGGTGTCGCCCTCTGTTGTAAGTTAGGAAGATTAAATAACCGTGTTTTTTTAATCATGATTTCGTATCTATAAATGCTAAATAAATAATACAAATCACAAAATTTGAGAAGATATAGAACGAATTGGTAGTGTTGCCGGATTATTAAAAAAAAAAACATTACTACCACAAAGATAGCACAAATTACGCTACAAATTCGACTGTGTATCGACAAATCGATTGATCTGATCAATGAATCGATATTTTTTTTGTTTGTGATTGGTTTTCATAATAATATTAAATACGACTATAAATTCTTTAATAAAATAAATAGATTCTCTTTTAATCAAAAGATTTTCCACACAAACCCAAATAAACATTTTTAAACTTATTTCATGAGAAACTTTCACTATCGATATTTTTATTACCTTCATATCGCCATGGAGATAAATTTACAGCAAAACTAATGTTTGGTTATATTGCTCTTTCAGATCGACAATGTGTTTGTACATGTTTGCGATATATCAAAGAATCGCCATGCCTTTCTGATCCGTCGGAGAAAAAAAGACACTCGGGAGATAAAATTTTTGGTGTTGATCTTGATGTGCACAGCGAAATTTCTTTTGGGGGAGGGCGCTTTCTCGGGATTTTTTAAATTTCCCAATTTGTTTACAAAGTGGGCGGGGGGCGCTTAATCGGGAAGGGCAGATTAACGGTATTTTACGGTATAGGTTGCAAATGAACATTCAAAAAGAAATTAGACAGTCACGGAAACACTCAAAAGTACAAAGCACGTTTGGTAGCCAAAGGGTTTAGCCAAAAATACGGGGAAAACTATGACGAGACTTTCGCCTCAGTAGTGTCACAAACAACTGTGAGAACATTTTTGGCAGCAGCCGCATATAAGAAGTTGAACGTGAGACACATAGATATAGATACAGCTTTTCTATACGGTGAGTTAGAAGATGAAGTCTATATGAAGCAACCGGAGGGTTACATTGCGAAAAATAAAGAAAACAAAGTCTGCAAATTAAAAAAATCCATTTATGGAGTAAAGCAGGCAGCGAGAACTTGGAATAAAAGAATAGAACAATCTTTTAAAAAATTGAATTTCCAACAAAGCACAGCGGACTCATGTCTATACACACGAAAAGAAAACAACATCACAACATATATAATAGTCTATGTAGATGACATATTAATAGGCGGTGAAAACGAATCAATTGAAAAAATAATAAAAGCTTTAAAGCAAGAATATGAATTAAAAGACCTTGGGGAAGTATCCCACTATTTAGGCATGGAAATAAGAAAAACACAAAATGGATACAAATTAAATCAAAGGTTAAAAATAGAAGAACTCGCAAGAAAATTCAATTTAGAAAACGCAAAACCAATAAGCACTCCCATGGATGCCGGTTTTCACAAATTAGAGGATGACAAAAATTTAATGCCTAACAACACAAAATTCAGACAAGCGATAGGATCATTGTTATATATAGGAACCACTACACGTCCAGATATATCAGCCGCTGTTAACATCCTCAGCAGAAGATGTGAAACTCCACGTTTTAAAGATTGGAACGCTGCGAAACGGATAATTAGTTATCTAAACGTCACAAGAAACCTGAACCTCACATTGAATACAAATCAAGAACCATAACTCATCGGTTTTTCTGACGCTGATTGGGCAGGAGACACAAAAACCAGAAGATCGACTACTGGAAACCTTTTCATGCTGGGAAATAGTTCGATACTCGAAAAGGCAAAATTGCATTGCCTACTCATCGGCAGAAGCTGAATTCGTTGCTGCAGCTAGTGCAGGACAGGAAATTGCATGGCTAATAAAACTATTAGCAGACCTGGACTTACAACAAAATTTACGAGTAAAACTGTATGAAGACAACCAGAGCTGCATCAAGATGGTGGAGAACGAAAAATTCTCAAAGCGAACCAAACACATAGACGTTCGCTATCACGTGATAAAAGAAATGAAAGAAGACGGTATACTAGACCTTCATTACTGCCCAACACAAGACATGACAGCAGACGCCTTGACCCAGCCACTGGGCAAACCACAGTTTGTGAAACATTGAGAATCAATGCAACTATTACATGATGCATCTGATATGGTTAAGGAAGGGTGATGGATTTATAACCATCTCAGATATCATTAACTGATTTCAAAACAGGAAGCAATTCAAGGACACAAACATTTGAGCACATAAATAAATACATTAAGTGATAATAAATCATTCTATAATGAACAAACTTTTCTATTTTTGCCAACATTTAGGACTCCAGAGGTCATTTTTACTGAAGAACTTAAATAGACTTCAGATTTTTTAGAAAGAAAATTCATAGAATTTTTATAGTTGACATTGTTTTTAATCATGAAAAACTTATTTAAATAACAAAATACTCCGAAACAACTTTTCAGCAAAAGGTCTTATTCTCGATTTCAATCCAGACCACAGATTATTTACTAAGTAAGTATCATCCGGCTCACAGAGTAAGGAGATTTAAACAGAGAATCAACTGTCATACACTTCAATGGTAACTTCTTTAACGTGGGATTACACATAGACAGTGGCGATAGCTGCGGATGACGCAGAAACTACGGCCATAACAGAAGCAAGGTTTCTAATAACGGCTATATATCGCTTTCTTGGCGACAAATGAGGGAAGGGGGAAAAAAATGGCGACTACTTGTTTTTTAAATCTTATTTTTGATATCATTTAACATCATACAATCCCCAATTATTATTTTTTCAATTGCATGCATATTTATAAGCATATAAAATTCTTCGAATGTTCCAGAAATTAGAATCATTAAATTAAACACGGTGTTATACAATGATAGTGTAAAATTCTGATGAATTGCTTATTCTTTTAATTTTAAAAATAAACAGGTATTCATCAGCAACGAATAAATTAAAGTGGAAAGTAAAAATAAACGCTTTTAAAATTTGTAAAAAATATGAAAAGATGTTTATATTTCCCGAACAGATGCAAAAACATTTTCAAATATTTTAAGCAATTAATTTCTAAATTCTATTAAATTTATCGGCAAAATTTTAAAACTATTGGTAATCCATATGGAAAATTTAGCATTCATGATTTTATGTCTAAATCCATTATGCAAATATTCCATTTTCATTTCAGATAAAAATGAAATTTGAAAAATCGTCTGCATCCCCATAGGAAAGCATTATGACGTACAAAAAATGTTCTATATTTTCCGAACGAATGAACCAAATTTAACCAAAGACTATACAGCTAATTCTGGATATCTGGCCAACATACCTACTAAAAATCAACCTAATCAGACCATTTTTATGGAAAACAGACAGACAGAAACCAAAAACTTTTCGCGTCTCCACAGTGAGCCTTAACATGATGTTTCGGTAAAAATCTGTCAACACTGAATATATATAAAATGTTTCAAACATTACAGAACTTGAAAAACAAGAACAAAAATAACACATGAAAATAAATCATAACTTACATTTTGAAGAATTATAATGACCTATTTGATCTTCAAAGAGTAATTTTAAAAATAAATATTAATCAAGATTAAAAAATCAAATAGCGAACGCCGAAAATTTGCACTTGTGCAAATGACAACAGCAAAAGGCGCCAAGCAGAAAAGGACTACAATTAAACGGAAATCACGAAGATAAAAATCGCCAAAGCGATGATTTAGTTTTTAAGTCATCTGCTGCAGTCGCTCTTTTCAGGCGAAGTTGGGTCTATTTTAAATCTCCTTACTCTGTGGTCCGGCTTAAATAAAAAAGGAGTAAAAATTATGTGGTACTTGCAATACAGCTTCATGATAAGAACTGGGAAGAGATTAAATTTGCAAGTGGCCGGAGAGACTTGCTTTCTGCATGCTTCTTAAGTTTGCCAGATCTTTCTCGGTATGAGGAGTCTAATACAGTCAAACCTCGTTAACACGGAATCGCTTAACACGAAATAATACTGAGGTCCCGTCAGATGAGTCTGAATATCAATGTTAATTAATTCGCTTAACACAAAATGGAATTTCGGAAAATCCCGCTTAAGGCGAAATTTTTTTTTGCTCCAAAGTAAAAAAAAAAAAAAAGTCCTTACGCAATGTTTTCCATATTTCAAACTTACATGTCACATACTCTTATTAAAAATAGAATTTTCTCATGGTTTGAAAAAGATATAAAGTGGAAACTGATTTCAGAAAATGGTGAAATGCTAAATTCCTGACTAATCCTGCTTTTCTCTGATCTCTGATGTGCACAAATGTTCCCACATTAACCATATGAGCTAAAGATCAATCACAATGAAAGTTTGGGTGAAGGAACTTCTTTTTTTTAAAGGGATCGTTCCATTATCCGGTTGACTGTATTGACAGTGACATAAACCGGGTTTCCGAATTCCCCTATGTGTGAGGGAAAGAAGTGTCAATTCTTACTTCACTACCTGACTAACATAATTGAAATTCTGCTCGCAGTTGCTCTGTGAAAGATAAGTAGAAAACAACAAGCTGTATCTTTAGAAACCAAGCAAAAAAATTTAAACAAAGTTAGCGATAAAGTGCTGAAAAAATCAGAAGATGCAGCTAAGTATGGGATACCTGCAATTCTTCTACAATTGGTCCTCTCTACAATTTTAAAGAGTCGCGAAAAGATTGAAGCAGCTTATGCTGTGAGTCAATTCAAACCAGTATGAAAACGAATGAGTAGGAGAATGAATGAATAAATTGAAATTACTCTCTTGCGGTGGATAAAAGAGGCAAGAAGCCAGAATATTGTTTTAATTTTAACTTTTGCAGGAGAAAGCAAAGGCTTTGCTGTTGCTCTCGGTGAGAGCCTATTTCATATGTTCTAAGGAAGACTGACAAGATTTAAAGAGTGTCATAGAACTGTCTACAAAAAGACATGTAGCCAAAAAACGGGAAATTCTTTCCTAGACATTGTTTTTTCGAGTACTTTTGCATAGATGAAGATGTGCGGATTTCGGATGTGACGACAGACGAAAACATAATTGGTGAAAAATAACAGATGACAACATTGAAGTGTTGGACGAGGATGAAGAAATTGACACCGAACGGAAAAGTTTAGTGTCATTAAATGAATCTACCACAGCATTGAAAACTGTACAACGTTTCCTTATGGAATAACAGGTTGCTTCCCGAACTTTGAACAAATTAGATGAGGTCCATGCGTTCCTAAAGTAACTACAAAAATTGAAGCAAAATCTAAAAACAGACTTTAAAAAATGATTAGCAAGTAAATAAATTTATTATTGCGTTAAAAATTATGATAAATTTGTTAATGGAATTCTCTATTTCTTATTAATTTATGTTTTTATGAGCAGGGATATATTTGTAAGTTAATTTACTTAGTTTTTATATCTAACATAGATGGCCCCATTATTATGACGGTTAACACGAAATTTCGGATAACACGAAAAAAATTCGCAGTCCCTTCAATTTCGTGTTAACGAGGTTCGACTGTATAATCAAATAAGGAAAGATACAGTTGTCAGAACTTTCTCTTTTATATCCCCGTAACATGATCCAATTCTGACAGAACAATACTTATGTCACTTTTAGGAGAGTTTGTCTTTTAGAGGATGTTCTCATTAAAGTGTCTTTTGCAAAGCATAGGCTCGACCAAATTAGAAGAATGGGGTACTTGCTGATAGATTAGCAACTAACGAATGAATAAACACTTGAAAATGAAGATTCAACAGCTGTTATTGCAAACTTACTTTTATACTATTAAACAATTAGCATAAAAATAATTTTTTTAAATGTTATTTTTTAAGGCATGTTATAACTTTAAAACAAAAAAATAATTAAAATTTCTCCAATTTTTGCTAATTTTTTTACTGCAATAATACAGTAATAATAATAGGGTTTTTTGTAAATGAAAGAGCATATGTTGAAGTTTTAAAAACAATTTTTTATTTGGAAACTAGTTGAAAAATCATGCTCTGTCGACCTTTGATACATTAAAAAAAAGTGAAGCGTTTCACGTTACCAGATGAATCTCTGAATATGCTTTTCTGTAACAAAAAAAATAAATGAAATAAAATAAAAACTTTAAAATTTATGATATTTTGTAGTTTTTCTTGGATGGGTTTATAAATTTTTCAATCCTGAAGAAAATGGCAGCTGTTCAAATTTCAATTGCAAAAATTTTCATATTTAAATCTCAAAAAATAATATTTACAATTTGAATATTGAAAAATGCATGCATGAGGGACTAAAATATAGTATCCTTCTATATTAAAAAAAAGTAATCTGGAACTGAGCCAAAAACGATTTAGAAATGGACCAATCAAATTCTGCATAGATATTCCAGGTTATTCTCATCGCTTTTTTACTAGGGACTTTTTTGAGGAGCTATTACTTTTTTTTCTAGCCATCCTACGGATTCGAAAATTGTACCACCAGACGCGAAATATAACAAGCTTTCAGAAATTAAAAAAATTATCACGGTCGGACAATAAAAACTCAAAAAATCCTTAAAAATCGAGTAAAAAATCTTTTATTAAAAAAGTCATTTTTTTATATTGTTGCCAATTTCTAAATAAGCGCAAAGGATTATGTTTTATCTCAAATAAAAAATGTATTTGCACGAGACTATTAAAAACAATAATGAAAGTTTAAAATAATAATTAAATGATCACGTGTTGAAAGCAGGAAATAAAGAAAATTACGTCATAAAAATTGTGTTTACACATGAATATTAAAAATAAAAAGATGAATTAAATGAAAAAGCATTATAACCTGATTACAGAAGATAGTCGCCGTTCGTGATATCATCATCATCCTTTTTTTAAAACAGGATACATTACCAGGTTTTAAGAGGCTGTGAAATCAGAACAGGGGTTGGTGAGTGTAGCGAGCAGGTGGCAGAGCCCCCTAGTATACTATAAAAGCATAAAATTTCAACAAAATCGGTGGATCTAATCTCGACTTCTACCGGGTACCAATTCGTAAAACAGAGTATCGAGGAAAACAGGTTTAAAGTTTTACATTTTTAAACAAGCATAGATAACAGTGACAATTTTTAGCTTATGATGTAAAATTATCTATACCAAACCAATATAATGAATCCTCCCGGACTTCCTCTTTCTCAATTCTTTTGTTTCTACCTGTGCTCCACACACAATATGCTAAAAATCAGCCTGTTCACTGCAACACCAAAAGGCGGATAACTTTTGAACCAATACGAATTTCGAAAGACTGCTTTACCATAAAGTTTTTAAGGGTTTAAGGAGTAAAAATATGCAAAAAGAAAAATCGATTGTTTTCAACACAAGACTTATAACATGCTTTAAGGGGGGGAGATCACATTTAGCAAATCGATATTACTTGATTTTACAACAAGCTTCAAAGTTTTATAGAGCTGTAAATATTCCATCAATGTAAAGAAGTTTTTGTAATTATATTGTACAACTGTTTGTTAAGACATTCCTATAAATAGATTTAATGAAATGCAAACATGATTAATTTTAATTGTTATTAACTAATTAAAAGATTTTTCATGTAACATTTGACATACATGTTTTGCACAAGAGATTATAAAACAATTATCACACATATTTTCTTAATATTATATATTTTTTTTCTTAAGAAGTTGTACTTAAACTTCCATTTTAAATATTAATACATTTTACAGTAGAAAATATTTTTTTCAGACTATTGTAACATTCCTGGCAAAAAATTTGAAAAAAAAAATACAATGAAGAATATATATATACAACCCTTGGCACAAAGTTTCTGTTCATTACACCAATACTACCATTTTTTGTAAGAAAGGATTATTTATTCTCACTACATAAAAATTAAATGATTATTAGCGATAATACATTTGTATTATATATAATGAACAACAATATGCAATAAAGAAAAATCATTATACATCTTAACATAGTATAAAACAAAGTCGCTTTTTCTGTCCCTATATCCCTATGTACGCTTAAATCTTTAAAACTACGCAATGGATTTTGATGCGGTTTTTTTTAATAGATAGAGTGATTCAAGAGGAAGGTTTATATGTATAATAACATCCATTAAATAGTGGAGAAATACCGTTATTTTTGAGGTTTAAGTCGCTTTTTCTGTCCCTATATCCCTATGTACGCTTAAATCTTTAAAACTACGCAATGGATTTTGATGCGGTTTTTTTTAATAGATAGAGTGATTCAAGAGGAAGGTTTATATGTATAATAACATCCATTAAATAGTGGAGAAATACTGTTATTTTTGAGGTTTTTAATGTGATGTCGTAAATAATTTCATTTTTTCCGCTTATACATTGCAAACGCAGGCTGAACCCTACAAGATTTATCAAAATAATGTACTAATTATTGTACACATTAAAAAGGTCTACAGAAAACACAAAGAGATGAAGGTTTTCAAGGTTAACCCGAAGCAAAGCGAGGGAGGGCTGCTAGTCAATTTATAAACAGAAAAATGGTGATTGAAATTTAAACACCAAAGAAAAAAATATCCAATCATGCTTTGATTTGGAAAAAAATAACCGATCACTGTAATCAATATTTAGTAAATCCACCTTTAGCTCGGATGACAGCCAAAATTCTTCGTGGAATGGAAACAACAAGCTTTTTACACTCATTGGGAACAATTTCACACCAGCATTTCCTTATAGCTTTACGTAGTTCTATGGCATTTGTGATCCTTCGAAAATCTATTTTTCTTTTTAATATATTCCACAGATTTTCGATAAGATTAAGAAGATCCGGACTATTGGGCGGCCAAGTCATGGTTTTAATTGGATTATTACCTACATTTTGTAGAAATTTCTTCACAGGTTTGGTGCGATGGGGAGCTGCGTTGTCATCTTGAAATAAGAAGTCATTTTGATCCCCGAACCATTGATCGATGCTGGGAATAAAAAATTTTCTCTAAAATTTCAATGTAAACTTCAGTTTACTGTATGTAGCACAATACATAACTTGCCGACGCCTTGTGATGTCATACAACTCCAAACTGTAAATGCAAGTGAAAATTTAGTCCTCGTATTGACACACTTATCATTGAACTTTTCACCAACTCTCCTCCAAACAAATGTTCCACAGTCATCACCTGTTCCGAGAGATATGCAAGATTCATCACTAAAAATAACTTTATTCCATTTATCAAGTGGTCAGTGTACATGTTTTTTACACCATTGCAAGCGCTCTTTTCTATGCTTCTTTGTCAAGTAAGGTTTTGTTTTAGCTTTACAGAATTTAAATCCTGCTGCATTTAGACGATTACGTACAGTGCGGTCACATGTTATACTTAGACCATTCGGCATTGAGTTGTTTTGAGGTTGCTTGTCGCTTTCTTTTTGCTATTTCCACAAGTTTTCTGTCCTCCCTAGGCATTGTCATTCGTGGACGTCCACTTCGAGGTAAATTTTCACGCTGTTAGTCAACTGATATTTTTTCCAAATATCGCATACCGTGCTTTGAGCACAATTTAATAAAGCAGCCACTTTCCTTTGTGAATTTCCCTCTTGCAACAATTTAATCATGCAGATTTTTAAATCGCGAGACAGGTTTTTCACACGAACCATTGTCCAGCACTTCAGAGCTGCTTTTGAACTCGCAGCTGGAAAATTTCTTCTTTTAAATAGGATTTGGATATTCTATGCATGTGCAAGCACTCTTATCTGTCTTCAATATGCAAATTTCAAACTTTTTTCCTCAGTGATCGATTACTAATTTCCAACTTCCGTCTTGATCGGATATTTTTTTCTCACGAGGAAACTTTTTCGCCTGCAGTATAATTATAAATTATATGATTGCTATATTGAATTCACTTTTCATTTATATTTTAATATGTGGTCTTTTATTTGGCATATTGTAAAACGCCCCTATGCTCATGAATCGCGAAATATATGCTTCGAAATGCAAAAATCATAAATTTGATAACACTGATCGGAAACTTTTTGCCAAGCGTTGTATGTATATATATAACTTATTTTTAACATAGAATTATTCATTAATACATCCATTACTTTATTGTAATTCGATATTCTATTTATTAGTTAATTTCATTTATTTATTATTTAACTAATTGCTATCATTTAAGATAGTAATTTGGTTTAATTATTAAACATTAATTTTTTTCCAATACTTTCTATTCAGATTATATTAACTTTTACCAATAGATGGCAGCACTAATGTTCCTGTTTGCTTTGCAATTTTCATATTATTCTAATATTATTTATGGCAACATTGTAAAGCATTTTATATTTCTAAAATTGGCACCATGTAATGATTTTTTTTTTTTGCAATTCATTCCCTAGTTATGTTGTGTTTCATGCTGGTTCTTGTGGAGCACAGGTATCTTTTTTAATCATTATGGATTTTATACTTTCTGACTCTATTTAATGATTTCTCTGCATAATTTCAGTTTGGCTTCTTTCCTTTTTAATATTGTATTTTATTTTTTATTTTATCACATCATAGGTTTGCTTCATTGTTTATGAGATGTAGTCCCAAAATCATATTCTTTAGCAATGTATGGCTAATATGATGATGAAACATCTCATTTCATTTTATTTGTCGTATTTAGGCATTTGGGACTTGATAATTCTGTCTCAATTCCACAAATTTCATTTCCTTTCATTCATTTAATTCAACTTTTAATTTAATTTCTTATTCTTTTAATATGTTTTTGTTTCCATATTCAGTGTGCTGGGGAATCTTTCATTGTCATCTAATTATTACATACTTATTATTTCATTGTATCAGTTGGTGTTATGATAATGTTTCATTTATGGTTATTTATATATTTATACCTACTTAGAAATAGGTGTAGGTTCTCAGCATACATAAAATACACAATCATACAAAATTTAAAGATTGTGTGTTGATTACTTTTTAAATTAGAATGCGTGCATTATCAAAAATTACTTTAAAGTTGAAATTTCTCTTCAAATGTATATAAATTAACTTGCCACTTTAAATGTATATAAATTAACTAATTAGTCATAACTTTGGTTCTAAATGGAATATCATCATAATATTTAAAAAAAAAAGATTTGTAAAGTGTTATTTAAAAAAATAGATAATTTTTCTTCACTTTTTTTGAAGGTTTCAGGGTGATCTCTCCCCTCCCCCCCCCTTAAGTTTATGCGACTCAATGCTCCGACATTTCAGCCTGACGGATGCTAGTTTTTAAATATTTCTGTGATTACAATCGGACTATCCCTTTAAGACCCAAGAAAGTTTTTAATTAATCGAATTATAACCAAAACAAATTTTTATAATCCAGAAATATACACAGATGTGGCATCCAACAGCTAAATTTTAAACTATGAAGATAGTCACAATCATTATTGGTGGGTATTAAAACAGTTCAAATATATTAAGCGATAAAACAAGTAATGCTATAGACCAGTCCAACCTTTCAGTAAGCAGGGGTGCACCTCAGCTGTTGACAAACTATGAAGAGCGACATTATTCACATGATTAGAAATGTGCAACTGTTTTATTTTACTACAGTAGTAGTAGTGATACACACACGTCTTGCAGTAATTGCCAAGGCTAACATGATACAAAGCTACCATGAAAAAATAAATTTCAGAAAAAAAAAACAGAACCTATAGTACGTGTATTTGATTTTTAAGAGAGCCCATCAAAAAATTTTGCAGATCAAGGAGTCAAACACCTTTTGTTTATAATTTTTAAAAAATACAAACATTAATGATTTTAATGAAAAATACCTTTTAAAATATATTTTTACCCTTATCTGTTAATAAGAAATTTGACAACGGCTTTCATGCTCTGACAATAAAAAAAAAGGAACATAGTTGGAACATGCATCTTGTAAAATGTATTATGTAAAAATATTTTTCTAAAATTCTTTTGCTTTAGTCTGAAATTTTGAAAAGAACAGTTAGGTTAGTATTTTTCGCATTGACAGTCATCTAACTTCACTGTGTAGAGAAGGCGATTATGTATTGGGAAACCCTTTCTTCACAAAGTGTCTCAAACATTCGAGAATTATTGCCTTAAATATTGAGAAGGTAAAGTTAAACAACGATGCTAGTTATTAAACAGAATTTGAATTAAAAATATGAACACAATGTTGAATAGCATTTCAATTGTGAAAATTCAAAGATGGATTCATAAAAGAAAAAATATATATAGATATACGGGTAGAAAAAGCATGCTAGTTATTCAACAAAATTTGGATTTAAAATATGAAAATGAAAATTAATATTTACAGGGTTTTTCTGTTGTGAAATTCTGACTATGCACATAAGATTTTTCTCTACATAGACTGTAGTAATCTTTTAATATAATCTTCTAGACTTGGCCACTATTTTATCGATATGTCTTTAACAAATTAACCCTCAAAATGGTATCTTCAGAATGAACTTTTTACTTAAATATCAATATACAAAATTGTCAAAGAATTTTGCTATATCCTATTCCAATGTTTATTTTAATTACTATCATCACTATAATAATTACTGCCAGTTAAATTAAATTTAGCTAAGAAGAGAGAATTTGTGCAGACATTTTTGACACTTTATAGCTGAAACCAGTATTTTAAAGTATCTCATTGAGGTTCACATCCTGCACATGCTTTTTAAATTCTTAAAAGTAACAGTTTTCCCAATTGACCTTTTTTTTCTCTATACCTTGTCTACAGTTTTTAAGATAATTTTATTGTGATGCTATTAATTGCTGTAAATAATTTACATTTTTGGTGAAAATATTTGTACTATAACTCATATTTAACTTGAATTTATACGCTTACTTTCTACTTAAGCTCATTGTACCAAAAATGTTATCACTTGCTCCCTTTACTTCTAAGAATCTTTGAAGTTTTGTGCTGCAGTGAAAAGCAACTGCATATGTCAAGAGAGGCTGTTTCAGACATATGTGTAGCCATGATAAGCCTGATTAAGGCACTTTAGGGCTTTTAAGCACAGCATTCTTTTGGGCCCTTCCAACTGTTACTACGAGGAAACTAGAAGTTCAACCTGTCATTGGCCGTGCTATGAACATTTTTCTGATGCTAGGCTTAATAAAAAGCGTGTATTTAATTTAGAAATGACTCTCAAATTCCTTTTTCTTTAATTATAAATTACATAGTATTTCACTTAAAGAGAGATTTTATAACTATTTTCATTACACATACTGCTTATATGATGGGAGAGAGTAGTATGAAAGAAACGCTCATACCGAACCAATCGCATTGTTCAAAAAGACGCGTCTAACGACGGGTTAACTTATCGTTACTCCTTCTCTAATGATATTGTTTGCATACACGACATGTGCAAATTTGAAACTTTTTCTGGTTTTTAAATCCAACACAAATTTTTAAACACAGTAGAATTAAAATTTTAGTTCTGAATGACATCTAATGTCATGTATTAAATTCATATGAAAAAATGATTTGTTGTACAAAATATATCTCTCACATTCAGTCAAAATTCCTTTAATAATTGTAAAGTATAAAGCAGCATATTTCTAATCATATCTAGATTTTTTTTTTTAATCTCATTATGAGATTTGTAGCTTGAATTGAGTAAATCTTTTGCATAATGAATGATTTTGTCATTCAAATGTTTCATTCTGGCATCTGCAAAAGCATAGTTGCCAACCTTCGTATTCTTTAATCAATTACCACCAGAAATTTTGTTAAAAAAAAGTTGTTCCATATTTTTATGTGGCTTTTAATTTAATCATAATTAAATAATAAACTTCTTTTTTTTTTAAACAAAATTTCTAGTAGTAATTCATTTTTAAAAAAAATACAAAGATTGGCAACTATGCTTTTGCACATACCTGAATGATTCATTCTGACCATCACTAGTGTAAACAGACCATTACAATCTCGCTTGATACTGCACATGCATTTAAAAGAATTAAGTGAATGTACTACATCAAGCGCGAATTTGTTTCTCATTTAGTAATAATTTTCAGGAAATGACTGAACAAATTATTTTATTTGATATATTCTTAAAACTTTTTTTTTGTTACTATGCCTTATACAGATATAGAAAATATATAATATTTTAGATTAAACAACTCAAATTTCTTTGGGATCCCAAAAATATGGTGTACTAGGCATGCACCTGCTGTGTCTAAGTCAAAATCAGGCCTTATCTGTATCAGTCATTCTCAGCAATAGTGTAGATGCACTATAAATTGATATATTTTCTTAAAGAAGAATGGGGATAATAAATGGACCTTTTATCTGAGGTTTGCTTATAATAACCCAGTTTCTTCCAATGTATTTTAATACTGAACCAATCTTTTTTTGCTCATTAGTTTGTCACTAAAACCAAGTTCTTGTTATATCTGAAGTTGTTGTAACCAAATTTGACTGTATAACCAAAACCTCCTTTGTTTATCCTTGATGTTTGAACTCTGTTGAAATAAACTATAGGCAGTGTAAATAAATATATAAAAAATGAAATGTCAATACATCATTACCCTAATTATGAAAAATGTTTCAAAATATTCCTAAAAGTTCATACAAGTAATGCACAAAAATGTATTATTATTATTATAATTTGTAAAAATGATACACAAAACAAAACAATGCAGAAATTCAGAAATATTTTATTTTTAGAATAGTAGGCATTAGTTTATTTTAATTTTAAATAAATATATTTTATACAACTTCTTGATGCAGTGGTATTCATATATCTATATACATACAAAAATGCTGGTATTTGGTTAATTTGGCACAGCAAAATAATATTTAACATGAAATACAAAAGAATATAAATATTAAGCTTTTCAAATAGATGTACAAAAGCTCAAAAAATAACTGATAGTTCTTCATTTATTTTTATTTTGGACAATTTTAATAAGGCACAACAAGCAATTGAATATTTAAGGATGGCCACAATATAATACAAAAAATTCACAATTTTAGAGCACAATGATTTCCTTGAATTACCTAGAGATAAAAACTTGGTAGTTTGATTTTTGTAAAACTTCCTCCCACTAAAGACATTAAAAGTTACAAAAATGGCAGTATGAGTTTAAAACTTGTTTATAGATACATTTTTACAAATTAAGCTATAGAACACAATTAAAATTTTGTGATAGAAAATCACATAATTTAAAAAATCTGTTGTTATTTTTTAACAATAAGAATTTTCTGTGCATTTGAAAGAATTATGATTGATCACATTTGTATACATACAGTAAATTAGTAAATTTTCATTAACTTGACATCTCACTGGATATCATATGCATGTTGGAATGATGATTTTGAAAGTAATATTTGGTATTCAGTTTTTAAAATTAATTAACAAAACAAATAAAAATTATATACCTTAGAATTTCTTTAAAACAATTAATCCTTTTTTGTTTCACTGGCATTTAAAAAACAAAACTTAAAATTCTTTCATATTATTTAAGCAACATGTTGCAGTTTTAGCATTGTCTTGGCAGCACAAATATTCTACTATTTCTACTTCTGACAGAGCATTGAAGTGTAATGGTGCTGGAATATTAGGTCCAATGTATCATCGTCAGTATCAAAACTTTCTGATACATGCACATTTTCTCTTAGGGTTTATTTCAGTGTCTTGAATGCTCATTCACCTGCCTCCTTTTCGAAGAAAAGGGATTCTTTCACAAACTTGTTGACAACAATACCAAAAATAGTAGAGATACAAACAAATGCACACACATACAAAATAACAATAATAATTTTTCAAAAATTGGCAAGTATGGCAGGTTGGTAGATTTCTCATATTGTCCTGTCAAGGTATTGAGAATTTTTTTATCTCAAGGTTAACATTTCTACATAATTTATAATAAAGACCTTATAACCTGTTACCATGATAAAATATAAGAAGCACATGGATGAATGAGATTCATTATTTGAAGCAGAACAATTTATAAAATCAGTCAATTATTCATGTTGAATACTATAACAAATATTGTTTATCAACAATTATCAGTACTGATAATAAGTAACACAGTTTGTTCCTATTTTATTATTAATATATATATATATATATGAGCCTTTCTTTCTCTATACTTTTTCCAAATAAAATTGCTGTTTAAGACGTTTAAAAATTGTATATTTAAAATACTTCAATATTGTAAAAATTATATAAAAAATTAGAGCACAACATAATTGCAATTTGTTTGTTTATTAATTTCTAATCAACAATCAAGATGGGGAAAACATTATGTTTTTTTTCCCCTTTAATACTTTTCCTAAATAATATTGCTCTTTAAATTTCTCTTTCTGTCTTAAAAAAGAAAATAAATAAAATTAATTGCACTTTGAAATTCAGATACCTGTAAATTGTAAAATCCATTTAGAAAATTACAGCAGAACCCAACTTTTATCTGCTTCTTTATTTATTTATTTCTAATTTATTATTATTTTCAATATTATATATAACAACATTGTTATATATTCAATAGTCAAGCTAAAAATAAATAAGATGTCTTATTGGCAGATTTTATTTCCACACTATTTGTGTGAAACTAATAAATACTCAAAATATATATGTATTGCCACTTTGGGATGTTATTAAAATTTGCAGATGAGATGTCATATTTTTAATGTTTTTAAAACACCCACAAGTGACTGCAAACTTAACAGTGATACAACAAAGAGTGGTCTATATATTCAGGTAACAACACTTTGACTTGATTTTAAAAAAAAGTTTCATTAACATGAAAAACTTTAAATATACACACATCATATGACACGGATATTATGAATAAACACGTCTTTGTCTTATGGTAAAAGTAAAATTTTGTGACAGTCTACAAAAATTTATTTTTGTTATCAGAGCAATTCAAATTGATTTATTTTAAATGTTGGAAATCACAAATATCTGATACATTTTGCTCAATTAAATAGGATTTTTTTTAGTAGGTTAACGTTAGGCACAGTTTAAATACATGTACACAAACATTTGGATTACATAAAATAAATTTATGAATGTTCTTAATGATTTTGAACAATAAGAGAAAAAGAAATATTTCAAGTTCCATATTAGCCAAACTCTTTTTTTATTATTATTTATTCTTATTCCACTTAACAGTATAGAAGTCTAAAATGATTTTTACTTGAATATACTTTCATATCTTTAAAATTTTGATTTTCTAGATATATTATTTTAGAATATTTCAATTAATCCATAAAGTTGCATTGTCAAGTTTTTGTCTATTGTGAAGTACAGGAAATAGAAGTCCCTGAGACTCAAGATGGAGATTATGGATAAATGCAACAGATATTAATATTTACAATCCTTAATAAATGATAATTAAAAATTTTAACAAAATTTCTGTACATCTTATCAAGAACAAGTAAACAGACAAACTCTAAAGCATATTAACACAAATACATATTGCATTAAAATCAACAATGTTAAAAATTCCTAGGGTTCACAAGACTTAATAGTAGAATCACGAGAGGCATTTATCATGTTATAATCTTCTTTGGAGAGGTTTCATAAGCCTTCTTCAGTCGTTTTCGAAGTTCTGCAGGAAATTTATCATAACATTTCTTGCATACAGGTTTTAAATCTACTTCAAAAAATTTTGTCCTGTAAACAAAAAGAAATTGTGATAAATTGAAAGAAGAAAAACTTACATTTAGTATAACTTTATAAAGAAAAAATAACATAACATAATTTAAGAATCAATTAATGAACTATTAATGCTAGCTCCCTTCATCAGATGAAGTTGAGTATGCTTAAATAAAACTGAAAAATAATTTCTACTTTTAAAAAATTAAACAAATTTTCTTTTTTTTTTAAATAATTGTTTTTTTTTTTCTTTCTTTTTTAATCAATATGAATTTAAATTTTTACTGATTATTCAATTCAATGCTGACAATTTGGAAAATTGTCCTGTAAAAAGTTGCAGTTACTACTACTAATAATAAATCTAAATATAAGCTATTTTTATAATTGTAAGAAGTTTAGTGAATATACAAAACTAGAGGATTTAAAAAAATTAAAGCAAGTACAAACAATAAAGAAAAATTATGTGTCAAGCATAGATTAAGAAACACTTTCCAACACAATCAGAATACAGTATCAAAACTTCTCCTTGTTTAATAAGGTTAAAGATAATATTCAAGAAAACAATTTGGAAGACATATAACACATTTGAAGACCAGTTTCAGCAATTACCATCTATAATCGAAAACTTATTCAAATTATTTTATGAAGCCCTGTATATGATCTAAAGATTTGTATATATACTACATATAGTAGGCTAAAGTTTAGTTCAATTAGGAACTGCATAATACAGTTGAAAATTTCCTTTCAGCAATTTACGCCAATAAATGGAAATGTACTCTACTTCTTTTCTGCAGCCTTGTGTACGATCTATAGAATTTATACACACCAAGAAATATGAAAAAAAAAGTTAAATTTAAAAATGCATACCATAACTGAAAACACACTTCAAGAAATTATCATTCATAGACTGTACTGTAACCAAACTCTTTTGTGTGTCCCTGTTGAATGAATGATAAATGCTATGCATGCCATATTCTGCAGTATGCCTTTTTCTTTGTAGTGCCCCTCAGTGATATATATCAATTTCAATATGTTTGACATAATCTAACATTGTTAAAATACATCACAAATTATTTTCTGCCCATGCACCATAATGCAACGAAATTCTTTCGAGTGTCCCTTAAATTAACTTAACATTTTTTAAAATATAAAACTGAATCATTTAATAAAGAAATAAGAAACCACACTAACAAATTTTACTAAATAACATGATTTACTAAAGATAAAAGAACTATAAATGCTACACTCTTCATTTTCAATACAAAACATACTACCTCAATAACATACCAATTACACAGTATAGTGTATTTACATGAGTTAGAGCATGGCCAGACAAACCGAATTCATAAACACTTTTCAACTATGTTCAGACACCGATTAAGGTTGTCTGGGGACCAAGGCCCAACAGCTTTTCAGCCCCCCCCCCTTCCGCCAACCAACATTATACCTAGAAATTTGTTTGGTAGTATTCGAAAAAATTTTCCAGCATTTTATAAAAATGCTCATGAAACTCCGTTTAACTTAATCTTTTGTTCGCTGTTTGATAATATAATACATTAAATATCTCTTCATCTGAAATATTTCTTAAAGCTGTTCTCAAATCCAAACTGTCTACTTTATGACACATTTTATAAGTCATCTTTGTTCAGAAACGCATGAAATTAGCAGGTTTTCTTATTCTGAAACTTTGTAATCAAAAGACGTTTTCCATTTTTTGGTAAAGGCAGAAAGTACTGTCAAAGTCGACGTTTTGAATGGAATCCCTGATGCCACAATATGAGAATGGGGAAAAACATTTTGTCACATGACACGAATCGCTTATAACTCAATAAGTAATGTATTTATCAAAAAATGGAAAACTCATTTCAATTCTAAATTGCTTCTATAGTCAGGCCAATTTTATTCCTTTGCGTTTAAAAATGAGTCAGAAAGTTTTGCGTTGTTGAGCAGGTCATTTAAGAACCATGTTATGATTTAAAAATTTAACTCTTAATTTATTCAGTATTTTACATTTAACTTTAATTTATTCTTCAATTTAATTAAATTCATTTAAATTAATTAAGCTAAATTTCATTTTTGCATTTTAAATCAAACATTCTTTTTAAATTGTTTACTTTTGGTGAGAATATAAATTAATTTCAGAATCTTTCCATTACATATGTTTTAGGATATTTATTCATTCAATTTAATTTACATTTTATTCACTTTGCAATATTAATTAAACTTCATTTCAAATGATCTAAAAAAGAAATATTTATAACTTACTTTTTCTAACTTTTAAATAATATACAGTCTAAAATAAATTATTCCAAAATATAGTGTATTTCCTTTTTAATAATATTGATAAAAAAATGGTTAATTGCTAATTTTATTCTTTTCAGAAAGTTCAGATTCGCTAATTTTGATTAATGCAAAATCTTTCAGAATCGCGAGACTTTCATATATCATTTCAAAATTTCTAAGTCCAATAATCATTTTTCAAAATTTCTTAATTTAAATATTTTACTTTCAAAAACATATCTGGTGGAAAGAAATTTTAATTTTATTTAGATTGCTAAAATTTCATTTGTTTTCATCCATTAGTTTGGCAGTTATAGATTTTTAATTACTTTCGTTTTTTCTGTTTTGAATTTCGTCGAGATTTGCGATCAGACGCCATTGATGAGTATTTGGATGTTTCGGGTAAACAAGCAGGCATTATTTCTTAGTTCCCGCGCATTTGTATCTGGGTCAGTGACTCACGAGAGGCAAGGTCATTATCAGTCCGATTCAAGGTGACAGATAGAAGCTCATAGAACATTCGCAATGACGTGTCGTCTACAGTTAATATTTGACTTTGACCGTGTGGGTGAGCTTCTTCAAAAAATCCATCAGGTGGTGTCGCGAGCGCGACAGTTAGATTCGGAACCGTTGGGAGATGCTCTTTTCTGATTGGCGGAGATTTTAAAATCTCAGAGAGAGATCGTACTTTGAGTTTTGAAGGAGAATCACTTCGCCAGATTCGTTTGATCGACTAACAACGTTTTTTTTTAGCTGTCGGGCCTCTGGCCTGGCGGCAGTTGAGCTTGTTCCAGCACTGGATGAAGTTATTCACTTAGTGGGTGGAAATGTGTTGTGATTTTCTCGAGAGATAGACATACTAAGATTTTTAGATGCTACGGAGCAGTGTTACCATCTCTTTTCGACATCTTGAGCTATTTATTAGCTATCGCTAATTTATTGAAGAGTATTTACGATGTATTAAATTGAACCAGCAGAATTAGATGCTAGCCAATCTACTTTGACATCTAGACCCACCTACATTCTTCAGCGTGTTCGGAGAGCCAGTCCGTGAATTTTCGTACATCCCTGAGTGATTTCTCATCAGATAGATGCAAGCGTGATAGAAGAAAAACGTTCATATTCCTTATTTACCTATTCCAACAATGAACTCCATTTCTTGAATTTATCCATATATAACAATAGCATTTCACTTCAAGTATAAATAATTATGTTCATCGACAACTGAGAGCACCGTGTAAAAGAATCTGCCATTTTTCTGAGAGACTTTTTTTTAATCTTCAAGAACATCCTTAATGACGAACATTAAATTTTGAAACAATAAACTTATTTAAACGAATAACAATTTTAAATTAATCTAAAAGGACTGAACATCATACATTTTGAATGTATTCTCATGATTTAAAATTATTTAAAATTATCTGGTAAGAATTATTGTGAAAGAAGAAAGAATGTGAATTAATATAATCAATTGAAGTTCTTTGCATATTAATATTTTGTGAGTGCTCTTTCTGCTTCAAATAAATCTATGTGTGTCATCTATTTGGTGAGTTATTTATTTTCTTAATTTACATTTCACCGATTTCAGATGGATCAACTTTTGGAAAAATGTTTATCATTCTTAAATTTTACAATTAAGCTTTCAACTTAAATTCTAATTATTCCAACATTAAATTTTAACCTTTTTAATTTAACTTATTTCACAACGCAATGTTACTGTCACTTGAGATTACGCCATATAGAGAGATTTTGGGATAGTTAACTTGTACTATCTTCAAAATTGAATTTTCAGGTTTGGATTCAATCGGAGTATTTTTCGAGAGAATCATCACTTCATTAATTTTTCCTGGTATAAGTTCTCCGATCTCTAAATCTCGCTATATTTAATTGGCGCCGTGTACCAGTCACGATTTGGGTTGTGTTCCTATTTATTTGGTGCCGTCGACACAGTCTTTTTCTTGGGTTATTAATATTTAATTGGCGACGTGTACCAGTTAGGATTGTGGTTATGATACTATTTATTATTATTTATGACTCTTTTTGTGCTGTATTTTAATGACTCAAGTAATTATTTTGAGTTAGGTTAATTTTTTTTACCGTAGTTGGAAACGGTACTTAAAGTAAAATTTTTTTTTACTCTCAGTTTATTTAGTGTGAAAATAATAGTCAATAACTTAAAGTGTTATTTTTTTTTTCAAATTAATTTAATAATCTTATTATTCAGTTGATCCAGTGGTAGATATGATGTTATTTTATAAATAATTTTGAGTTTATATTATATTTGAGATATTGATAGTACTTTGCAGATAATGTTTTTTTTCAAATGTTGAAGAGAATCTTAAATTTAATAATGCAATTTGATGATCGATTTCTAAGATTAGGAAGTGTACATATGTCTTAAATTATTTATCATTTTTATTTTATCTGGATATCCATGTGCTATATTTATTTTTTATCATTTCTCCAGTGTTTTTCTTAATTATTTATATGTGATTATGAATATATTTTGGTACTTTTATTATTGAAATTGATAAGGGATTTAATTTCTTTGAACATCTTTGAAAAATATTTCATATTTATTTATATTCTATTATCATTTCATTTTAGTGCAAAAATTTTGGGATTGCAATAGATAGGCGAGAAAATTTTTGAGATTTGTTAAATAATAGATTTTTGGGGAGGTGTATAAAATTTTTTCTGGATAAACATGAACAACCATGATATCCAATTTCAGGCATTGCTTGCTTCTTTGCCAAAATTTCACGGGAAGGAGGATGAAAATGTATCTTTCTTCATTAGGCACATTGCTGATGTTTGTAACATTCAGCACTTGAATAATGAGAGTAGAGTACTTTTACTCAGATTGCACTGCCGTGATAAAGCTGAGGAATTTATTTCTGGAGACCCTATTGCTAGGAATGAGGAGGATTTTGACGCTTTAGTCAGGCTTCTGAGGGATAGATTCAAGAAGGAGGAAACTTTTCAGGAGGCTTCATATAAATACTCCACTACTTGCCAACGTCCCAAGCAGACTGTTAAGGAACTTTCTGATGAGATCAGAAAGATTGTACATCTGATGGTCCCCAATAATGAGGATATTCCGCAAATGCAGGCTCTTAAAATGAACCTTATGTTTACAAAATTTTTAGAGGCCCTAAGATCAGATATCAAAACTGAAGTTTTGAAGTTTGGGACAGATAATTTTGAGGATCTAGTCGCTAAGGCTATGGATATTGAGAAGGCTTTTGAGCAGCAGGCATTTATGGTTAATAATATAAATGCGATTCCATCCACGAGTCAAAATACCCAGGATTCTTTAATTCAGGTATTATTAAAACAGCAGGTTGATTCGAATAAAATGTTGCTAGATATGGCGGAACAGTTGAAAAAATTAAAAGAGGATAGGGACGTTTGCCATATTTGCAATAAGCCGCATTGGACTAAAGATTGCTGGTATTTTCCACAATCATACAGTCATGGGAGTAGCTTGAGGAGAGATGATGGTCAAGTAAACAGTCAGGGTAACTTATCTCCACATATTCAAAATTCTCCAAGTCAGGGTGGTAATTTTCCAGGTTTCAACCGTAATCAGGGAAATTTTTCTAGAGGCAATGGCAATCGCAGAGGAAACTTTGTACCGAGATACAACAGAGGCAGGAATCACGGAAATTTCAGGCCATATAATCGCAGTCATCGTAGGAATTTAAACTTTTAAGGGGTTCTGGGCATCATTCTAAATTTTCCCCTCAATTTCACAGGACCCTTGATGATAAATGTTCTTTTAATGAGTTTGAGGGTGTTGATACTTTTATTTCTAATGTTAACTCAAAATATTTAATGTCTTGTAATGTGGATGCTTCTGCCTTACCACTAATTAATCTTCATTTTGGTAAGAATTCGTTCTATGCTCTTTTAGATACTGGTGCTAATTTATCCTTAATTCAACCAAAAACCATTGAAATACTTAAACAATACATAAAATTAAATTTTCTTTCTAGGTCAGTCAATATTAAAACAATTAATAATGCTTCAATTCCATATTTCTCAGCTGTACAACTTAATTTTAAAATTAAGAATACATGGTTCCATAATGTTTTTTTTGTGACTCATGATAATTGGCACTCTAAATATCAAATTATCTTAGGTTATGATTTTCTCAATAGAAACAAAGTTTTACTAGATTCTGCCAATTCTCAACTTATCATGGGCAACTTAACTTTTCCTTTTGACAATAAAAATCCTGATTCCATACAAAACTCTTCAACTAATGATATTACTGTTAATGATTCTGATAACTTAAATAATTCTCTAAATTCTGATAATACTTCTAATATTAATTCTCAGATGGCTGATACTAATTCTTCTAATGATACTAATGCTAATGTCAACTCAAATGTTCAATATAATTCTGACAACACCAAAAACTATGTAAGACCTAAACATAGAGTAATTCTAAGACCAAACCAAGGCAGAATAATTAAACTTAGAACTTTTCATAAACTTAACAGCTCATCAAATTATTTATTTTGTCCATCAACCACTAAATTACCTCTAAATTTAAATTACAGTCTCCATGAATCTAATGATAACAACTCTATTTTAATTTATATTCATAATAACAATAGTAAAAAAGTAATCTTGGATAAAAGAGTAAAATTAGGATATTTAAAATCAGTTAATAACGATCAAATTTCTAAACATGGAGATTCTCAAACTTTTCAAGTTAATTCATTGGTGACTCACGATATGTTGCAACTTAGGAAAGAGCAATTAAGTGTGGATAATTTTCAAGTTAATCATTTATCAGAGACAGATAGAAAACGTGTATTGAATATTTTAATGAAAAACTCTGCAGTATTTTCTACGTCATATCAAACCTTAGGGTGCACAGATAATGTTGTTCCTGAATTTAATTTGCTTCATGATTTTGCTTTACAAACAAAACCTTACCCTATTCCGAGAATTGCTAAGGACTTTGCCAGACAGGAGATTGCTTCACTTTTAGAAGCAGGCATAATTGAAAATTCATCTTCAAATTATTGTTTTCCAGTCATTTTTGTGAAAAAGAAATCTCTTCCAACTGATGATCCATCCAAACTTAAATTCAGAATGGTTATAGATTATAGACTTTTAAATGCAATTACTGAACCTTATAAAATATGCTTACCCAGAATCAACGATATTATGCAAAACATTGCAGGTAAAAAATACTACACTGTTCTTGATCTCAAAGCTGCATTTTTTCAAATTCTTTTAAATAAGAAAGATAGGTCTAAATTAGCATTTGCTACTGAATTTGGGAATTTTGCCCCTACCAGAATGCCTTTTGGACTTGTGAATTCAACTAGCTATTTCCACACAGTGATAAATAACTGTTTACATCCTCTTAAAGGACAACATGTTCAATATTTTTTGGACGATATCATTGTGGCTGCAGATACTCTTGAGGAAATGTTGGATTGGCTGCAGAAAGTATTCGATAGGTTGAGAGAATTTAATTTAACTTTAGACCCAGCCAAGCTTCAGATTTGCAAAGAAGAAATTACTTACCTTGGTTTTAAATTACATGCCAATGGTCATTCCCCAGCAACTGATAATGTTAACAAAATCAACAAATTTCCCGTTCCCACAAATGTTAAACAAGTACAGAGTTTTCTAGGTATGGTTAACTATTTTAGACACCTCATTTTTAATTTTGCTGAAATTGTTCATCCCATAGTTAATCTCACAAAAAAGAGTACAAAATTTAATTGGAGTAAAGAGTGTAATGATTCCTTTCTTAAAATTCAAAGTATATTATTAAATAGTCCTACTGTTAAGAACTTCGACGATAGTAAGGAGGTTTGTTTAGTTACAGATGCCTCAATGCAAGCTATATGTGGAATTCTTATGCAAGTTCATGACAATAAATTTTATCCTATTGAATTTTTTTCGAAACAACTAAATCCTGCAGAATCAAAATATCCTTCAATTAAACGAGAATTTTATGCCATTTATGCTTCGATCAAACATTTTCATGAATTTCTCTATGGTAGACAATTTAAAATCTTAACTGATGCAAAAGCTCTAACTTATCATCTTAATCTAGAGAAGCAGACTGAAATTATAACTAAATGGTGTATGTATCTACAAGGTTCAGGGTTGAGCATATTCCAGGTTTCAAAAATCCAGCTGATTTTCTTTCACGTGTCATTGATAGATCTGATAATCCAAATGCTTATGTAAATTCATTAAATATTTTCATACCTACTAATAATTCCTTAACTACTGAAAATATTCTTAAAGAACAATTAAATGATACTAAACTTAAAGACATCAGAGATAAAATAATTGCTAAAGAAAAAACTAATCCTAACTATTCTATTAACCCAGATAATGATTTAATAATGTTTGCTAAGAAAAAACCAGGCAATGTAAATAGAAGTAAGAAAATAGTTATTCCCAAAACTTTAGTCAACAGTTGTATTGCTTTAGCTCATCAAGCACATTTTGGAATTGCTAAGACTATAGATATGGTGCAAAAGAATTATTTTTGGAATGGGATGGTGCAAGATGTTCAGAACTTTGTCAATAGTTGTGATAAATGTTTACCGCATAAGAGTAAACAGACTAATACCAAACCCGCATTCATTCCTAAGAGTGATTTAGCCCCTGGTGAGATGATAGCGATTGACATAGTGGGAAAGCTTCCAAGATCTCATGATGGGAAATTTTTCATTCTTACTATTGTTGATCATTATTCACGCTTTCTAGAAGCAGTACCTTTAACCAATGTAACTTCTCCATCCATCATTAAAGCTCTAAATTCTTATTTTTCTAGATATGGTATACCTAAATTTATTTTATCAGATAATGCGAAAAACTTCAAATCTGATTTGTTTGATCAATTCCTAAAAACTCTTAATATTAAGCAAAGAAATTCTTCAATTTATTTTCCGAGATCAAATGGTCTTTTGGAGAGGATTCATCGCTCTCTTAAAGAGTCGGTTGCCTCGCTCTCAGATAATGTTATAGAATGGTCAGACAGGCTAAAATTTTATGTTCTTCATTATAACAGCAGTAAACATGCAGTAACTAATTTCACTCCAGCTCAATTATTTTTAGGTAGAGATGTTAATTTACCTATGGATAGCTTT